>CM055816.1:17114219-17195911 GCA_029582265.1 Zoroaster sp. YZ-2022
GTAACCATCCACACATGTACAGGTAAAGCTGTCCACGCCATCCACACAGGTTGCTCCGTTCATACATGGATTATTACTACAGTCATCGATATCTGAACAAAACAAACGTGGATTGTGAGAACCAGAAGTCATGACAAAAAATATTCCTGATCGACAAACCAACATTTACAAGTATTATTTTACCTGTAGCGCAGGTATCTCCCGTGTAGCCAGCCACACATGTACAGGTAAAGCTGTCCACGCCATCCACACAGGTTGCTCCGTTCATACATGGATTATGAGTACAATCATCGATATCTGAACAAAACAAACGTGGATTGTAAGAAGCAGACGACATGACCGACAAACCAACATTTACTTCTCCCCTTAGCACAAAATATTTACCTGTAACGCAGGTATCTCCTGTGTAACCATCCACACATGTACAGGTAAAGCTGTCCACGCCATCCACACAGGTTGCTCCGTTCATACATGGATTATGAGTACAGTCATCGATATCTGAACAAAACAAACGTGAATTGTAAGAAGCAGACGACATGATCGACAAACCAACATTTACTTCTCCCATTAGCACTAAACATTTACCTGCAGCGCAGGTATCTCCCGTGTAGCCTGCCACACATGTACAGGTAAAACTGTCCACGCCATCCACACAGGTTGCTCCGTTCATACATGAATCAGGAGTACAGTCATCGACATCTGAACAAAACGAACGTGAATAGACTGTGTAAGTCTCGCGATGAAAAGGTCACCATTGACTTCCGGGCACCTCTGAGCCATCAGCTATGGAAGGTTAACGCGTGTATAATTTTGTCTGATTGTTATTTTTGTCACATCACCTTTTTTCCACCCCAAAAACATATTGATGGAATGATTACATTTAAAACTTACAATGTAATAAATAAAATATTAAAAAAGCTTGGAAACTTTCGGGAAAATGAAGAAATAATGCTTGACCTCCAACGTCCGGTTTGGAGTGTCAAATTGCGAATTTAGGCCTACTGTGTTACGCACACCGTGTTCGAATGCACTGACAAACCGAAGTTAGGTAATATTTTAAATCGGGATAAGTGCTTCGTTACGTAGCGTGAAAACAGACCCTGTATCGCATGGTTTTTGCGTGACGTTGCATCCTTTGCGAGTGCTTGATCGATCTTGCTACCACCACCGGCAGCATCGGAAGGGGAAAACGTCGCACGTCCTATTAATTTTTTCGCGATCATGCCAATGTGTTACGCTTTCATTGATGCCTGTACATTTCCCCTGATAATTTTGAGATCAGAGGCACAAACAAACCGAAGAACCCTGCAACAATTAACTGCGTTTTCACTTTTTTTTAAACCAATTTCGATCCATCTTTTACGTCATTTAACCAATATTGCAATGAAAGGGCAATGGTGACAACACTCGCTCACGGACAATAACAACAGAACGAAACTTTATACACACGACCTACGGTTTTCGCGAGGTTTGGGTACCGTACTACGACTAAATCTAGCAGCTTGCTCGAGTTTGCATGCATGTACGTCAAGGATCACTACGATCGCCTTTTGTTGCATGGGCTTTAAGGTTTCAAACGTGAAAGCGGAAATCAAGGTCGGTTTTTAAAAAAAATATTTGACCAAGATTTGCGAAATTGTGTACAATTTACAAAATGTAAACCAAGCTTTTATTAAGTCAAACCATATTCAATGGATGAAATTTATTAAAACAGAACAATACAGTTCTTTTCATAAAGCATTTGCACACAATACACGTTGTAAATGCTATGCGAGGTGCCCGGAAGTCAAGATTCTCGCGAAAACTCGTACGTTCTCGAGGTCAACTTACACAGCCTATTGTAAGAAGCAGACGTCATGACAAAATACTTGTCCTGATCGACTCGCCAACATTTTATTTCAACTCTTGTAGCGCTAAGTATTTACCTGTAGCGCAGGTAGCTCCTGTGTAGCCATCCACACACGTACAGTTAAAGCTGTCCACGCCATCCACACAGATTGCTCCGTTCATACATGGATTAGAAGTACAGTCATCGATAAATAAGAAGCAGACGACTTAACAGAAGACTAGTCTCTGATCGACAAACCAACATTTATTTCAACTCTTATTCTCAGGGTTTGTTTTACATGGCATGTATATATCTTACATATCAGCGCAAACGCAATGATGGTGTGCGTGCCACGCCCTCCCACCATGTGGCTTGGAGCCCGTCCTTTCGCATACTTTCCTCAGAGTCCGCCCTTCACACCGAACACGTTTCGTAGGTAAAGCACTGCCAGTCATCGTGACTAACTCACTCAGTCATAAGCCTTGGTCCGTGTGTCTTGCTCCCACAACAGTTGCTCCCCTCATACAATAGCTTAGCATCCCCGGTAAGCATTGTCTCCTTGAACACGCCCTCCCTTCTAAGTTGTCACTCACTTTACTTTCGTCAAATACCTTTCCTTATATGGAACAAGGACCTGTTGTATAAGCTGATTTTGTACACGTTTGTACCCTTAGACGCGGAAGGCAAGCTTCTCATTGGCTAAGACGCTAAATTAGGCTAACATTTTATTCATTCCTATGCCCCAGATTTCTATATAAACCCTGGAAGTGCGGTTCCAAATAATATCTGCAGTACGATTCGATCCATGACAGTGCAATACCTATTAACTAACTTGTAGTTGCGGTCCAGTGCCTCTTTCGATGAACCAATGGTGCAGTGCAGATTGACCATTGGGTTAGCCTAGCTAGTGCGGTTTGATACACACTCTGGGCCCGTCCAGACAACCCGTGCAGTTAAGCCCTAGTGGTCCCCGTCGTCGAGACTGACCAGCCGTCCGTCTCTCGGTGTAGCAGTGCCCGTATATACGGGGACCGAGTTGACGTGCCGCACGAACGAACGATGGTCCCACTGACTGTATTTGATCCCTATTCGTACGCTATTTGGTACTCGTACAGTTCAAGTATTAAGTCTAATGTGAACTATTGGCATGTACCTGAATTACGCAACCTGAGGTCCTTTCATACATGTTATTAGTGTCTGTTATTATTGTTGTTGAACTAATAATGAGAATGTCAATAAACCAACCCCATTTTATTGTCACAACAAAGTTTGTGTCCGCCCTTTATTATTTTGTTAACCCACAATAGTGGGAATGCAACAGTATTTACCTGTAGTGCAGGTATCTCCCGTGTAACCATCCACACATGTACAGGTAAAGCTGCCCACGCCATCTAGACAGGTTGCTCCGTTCATACATGGATTATGAGTACAGTCATCGATATCTGAACAAAACAAACATGAATTAACTGAATGAAGGCTCCAGCCATTGCCAAAATAGGGCGCTATATACTTAAGCGCGACTGCAAGTGTAACTGAGTATTTTCCTTTACAATTTTGAACCCGTGTTTCAAGTGAAAAAGCCATTTCTTACTCAAAGTCCGATAAGGTGTTCCGAATCAAAGAAAATGTAGTATTTGGACTGAAAGAATTGGGTGAGAGGACGAAATGCAGTAGTGACTATTTTTGGTGTGTACATAACATGACGTTATTAATTTTAATCATTCAAGCGACAGTTACTGTGGTGATATCATTTGCATACGTTTGTACGTTTGTACGGTATAGGTAACGGAACCCACTGCACTGAGCCGCGAAATGCACCGATCTCGTAACTGAAGTGCAATCATCGCTAGAGGGCTACGATGTGCACGAAGCGGATAGTCTAATACACAGACTTAGTACACATCATCAATGGGAGACGAATCGTGTTCACCAATAGAGGGCTACGATCAAGGTGCACGTAGCAGTAAGGAGCAGGCCAGTCAAATAATTAGGAAAATAGTTATCGGAAACCAAGGCTAACGTTCTTGAGAGGATTTAAAAAAAATATTTATAATCCCAATGGTTTTTGATAATAACATTTCAAATGAATTCAACATATGCCACGTGAATTATATATTAGTTAAATTTAAAATACATGAATTGTAGAAATAGTGCGAATACATTTGTTCTGAAAAGTTCAATAATATCTTACTTGTATTTTCATGAACGTCTTCATGAAGTTCTTCGTCAAAGTAGAGACATCCGCTAGATGGTTGCAATGCAGATTTATCATCGGAATACACTGCTGAGTTGAGCTGACAGAGCTTGTTATAATTGCAGTAGTTGAATGACTTACATGTATCTTCGTGTAGACAGAATACTGCACACGTCACGTATGATCGAGCCGTTTGGGTACGGTAAACCTTACCTTTAAGTATATGATCTAATATGGGGCCTGGATGAAATTGATGCGGGTTACTAGCACGGATTTGATACTCGCGTGATTGTGGTGGACATGTCCCGCCGATATCAGATGCATTTACGGTTACGATGATCGTTGTCAACAGAGTGAGGGCGCAAGTTATCATTGTCATTGTGCTTTCTTTCATAACTGTAGTATAACAAAACCAAGAACAGGTCTACGTGTCATGTAAAATTAAAGACAGATTTGATTGCTCTCTAAGACAAGCATAAAGCTTCAAAATAAACGTGATATTTTTTTGTTTATTCGATGTATCATTTCAAAGTGCCTGAACAAAGCTTTAACAACATGCAGGGTGATACATGGGGTAGAATGCCAAAACTTGTCAATAAATTACTAGCTCGGAACATTATTCGTCAATTATTGATAGCAAACTAGTTGTTTAGTATCATTTATGCAGTGTAGTATATACTTTACCAAACATATTTTTTAATTTAATCTTAAAGCTATTCAATGACCGTAATTGAGGGAAAGAGATAAACTATTCCATAAATGAGGTCCTTGATGCCTAACAGTTGATTTAAGGATTGTGATTCTCGCTTGTTGTATTTTTTGTATTATAGTTATAAATATCCATGTTTTTAGAAAGAATATTTGATATTGAGTTAGGAAACAGTTTCTTATGAACTTGAAACATTAATACTCCTAGGTTGATCCTTATATTAATCAAAAACCGACAGGGTATTATATTTCAAAAAGAGAGGTGCAGCATGGGACCTATTATTTTGATAGTTGCTAAAACTATTGACGATTTAACACCATCATCAGAGAGATGGTTTTAAGAAAGTAGTGCAAATTATTCGCACCGTGCATGAGCTGTTGAGGGCGCATGTTGTTAGACCACTGTGGGCGAAAGGGCAGCGACAGTGCGTTGGGTTTGGCGTGTTTTGCAGATAATGTGCATACGCGCAGAATATCTCCAGCGATCATTGGCTGGTAGAAGTACACGTGCGCTTTGTACCATAACATACGCGCATAAAGTGTACGCACAACGCTCACTTGATGCCAAAGTGGCTATCATCAGGACACTGGGTCCAAATTCACCGCTAGAGTGCTACGATGTGCACTGAGCGGATATATTTGGATTATGCAAAATAAAATAAAAAGAACTACATTGCAAAAACAACACAAGTGTTGTATATATATTGGGCGAGTTGACCAGTTAAAACAATGTTAGAATATGAGTTGTGTGCCGCAAAACAAATTGACAAGCAATCACAACCTGTTGGAAAGGCACTTATTGTAATTAACGCGGTCATGCATGTGCAGTTTAGAATAATGCAGTTTTACAATATCATAAAATCTGATAATATCGATTCAGTTCGCTGAAGATATATAAAAGGCTTTCTGGATCAATATATTTTACCTACTAATCTTGGGAAAGTGGAGTTTGGCTTGTTTCTGCTGTATGAACACAATGATTTGAAAGAGCATGAACATTGTACAAATATGTAAAAGGTTAATCATTAGTTCTTTGAGTTTTCAAATGTTATTCGCACCGTGCATGAGCTGTTGAGGGCACATGTTGTTCGATCACTCTTGATCGATAGGGCAGCATAGTGCGTTGCGTTTCATGTATTGATGCACCCAGTGACCAATGGCTGGCACGCGCGCGTAGTATAACCATAACATACGCATACGTGCATAACGTGTATGCACAACGGTCACTTGACGCCAAAGTGTATCATCAATACACTGGGTTTAATTTCACCGCTAGAGGGCTACGACTTGTACAGAGCAGATGCGTTCCCGTTAAGCATAGTCATTAAACATGTACATTATAATCAATGTATTGCCATAAACGTATTATTAATTATGATGCCTATTTGACAATTAAGACATCATTGTGTTATTGAATATTTCAATTTAGACAATAGGCCTATATGGATGTTGTTGGTGAGTGTGTAAGTGAATAGAAAATAAGTAATTATATAATTCGGCACCGGTCCCACGAAGTGACACTGTACTAAGTGTAAACATTTAACATTTTTGGTTTTTGATTTTTTTTGGTTGACATATTTTGGTTATACATAAGAAGCTACAATGCAACGAAGTTTTGGAGCTGGAAGTGTGCTACTTTCTTAATTTGACCAATTAGAAAAAACTAAACTTGTGAGAAAGTGAAGATTTGCGTTTTCACGAACTGACATTAAGTCAATTCACCGTAGACAATACATTGTGAACGCCGCGGCCGACAGAATAAAACGTTTTCACGAAGTGACACAAACATTACACATGCAGCATATACGTAACCGCGTGTCACTTCGTGAAAACGAACTAACACAAATATGCGATTAATTGCTTAGTAATAAAAAACGTCAGAGAGTCCAAAATAACAAACAAAATTCCAAAATATTAATTTTTTATGAAGACGAAACGTGTGTTTCAAAAAGAGACTAACTTCAAACGCCGTTTTCTTCAAATGTAAACAATTATTGTCTAGTGGGCAAGTTTGTGTCACTTCGTGAGACCGGTGACGTATTGATCGTATATTTCAGTGAAGTTTAATACTACCTAACAACACAAATTGAAAAAAATATTCAGCGGACAAAGCATATTGCTTCATGTAACTTTAATTTCCGAATGTATATAGGCCTATTGGAAATATCTTCAGGATTAGGGCTAACTAAAAATGTCTTGTAAATAAATAAAAACATTAAAAATCATATAATGTAGAAGTATATACAAGCAGCATGTTGGCAAAACTGTTTCTATGACAATGATTACTTGCGATGAATCACTGCAAAACACTGCAAAAACCAGGGTGTTAACTTTATTTTTCCATGGTGTTTATATTTGGCGAGTTGCCCAATATAAACACCACTGGTGTAGTTTTAACACCATGGTTTTTGCAGTGTACATTCGGCAATATAGCAAAACAAACATTGGGCAAAATGTTCAGAAATAAATTTAAATTATACTATTCAACTAATAAAGCTTAACATTAATACAATACTACATAAACAGCGGGTGTATTTGCTATTTTAAATATTAAACCAAGTGAAGATTTACAAATTAACTTATTTGTGCATTTTGAGAATTTAGGTTTTATCCATAATATCCAACAGTTCATTGTTGTAGCGCCCTCTTTTGGGCAAGCATTTGTGCGATCGACATATTGCAAAAAATTCATGTTATTACCTACCTATGAAGCCTTTAAATTGTTACGCATTCTGTTTGTTCTAAGAAAATATTTAATGAATGTGACAAACAACAAATGTATCAGTGGCGCAGCGACTTGTGATGATCCCACACACTAAGCCAGCCCGACAGCTACTGCTGTTCAAAGGCCAGGCCCCGGTTTAAGTAGTCCGGTTGCCCTAATTCATAACATTCACAATATCTCTGCGCCACACATAAAGCAGTTCTATAACGCGTGAATAAAGTTATATAACATATGCCCCTCCTTTAAATTTAAAACATTCTGCAGAATAATAATTATTATTAATATATTTCTTCCATCTTTAGCGGACGGTCATACATCCTAGTAGCCCAAATCCATAAACTTCTAGTTAGATTTTACAATTGCCGGCCGGGCTTTATGATGCAAATGTTTATAGGTTCGTTCTGCCAAACTTATGATCGATAAAATACAGTCGCTGGAGGAAGTTCAACCAATTTAATGCAATGGCAATAATTTGGGTTATTTTGCGCAATTGTTGAAGGCCTAAGATAGACTGGACTGACTTCTAAATCTGAAACAAACGTTTAACACATCGTAAGTACATTTAGCTACTAGAAAATCAAAGTGTATTCACTTTCAAAACATTCGCTTTTCCGGTACCTCTCACAAAAATATCACTAATCGAAGTAAAAGTAACAGCAACATTTGATTCGATCCAATTCGATTCGAATTAAATTTGGGTTATTTTGCGCAATTGTTGAAGCCCTAAGATAGACTGGACTGACTTCTAAATCTGAAACAAACGTTTAACACATCTTAAGTACATTTAGCTACTAGAAAATCAAAGTGTATTCACTTTCAAAACATTCGCTTTTCCGGTACCTCTCACAAAAATATCACTAATCGAAGTAAAAGTAACAGCAACATTTGATTCGATCCAATTCGATTCGAATTAAAAATAAAACAATAAAGCATTTTACATTAAACACTTATTTTGTGAGATTTTATTAAGTACTTTTGGTTTCTAGAGAAGCAAAAAGTTTTCAGATAAAGAAATAAAGTGGCTCCAATCTTTACCAGACCCACATGTACACTATCCTAAAAGGTGAAATAAATGTATCATCAAAAAAATGAAGTATCATCACTAACAACAACATTTTAATATAATTGTGTAGTTAAATTAAAGTCGTAAATGCTATTCAAAACTGTGAAATACATACGGATTTCAGGCCTCGTCACAAATCCAACGTATACATGTTTAAACTCGCGTTTTGTTTAGAGTGGAATGCATGGCTCACTGAAAAACCACGTGGCGGCTTTATTGCTGGCCAGACAGCTACTCGCCACAGGTGGATATGGATCGGTGAAGGTGAAAGAGTATCCAGTCATTTGGAAGTCGATACGGCCGCTGTCCAAGGTTATCACGAGTAGAGATCCAGATCCTCCTATAATTACGTTTGTGGTATAATCACCGTTGGTTATACCTACACGGACGTCCGCATCACTCAGTACTACATAACAAGATCAAAATTGGAATCCAAGTCAATGAATCGAATTATATTGTTTATTGCATGTATGTAGATAACATCAATTTTAACATTGGTAACCCATCCAGCATACTGCTGATCAATTATACAAAAACATCAAGGATAAAATACAAAAATCGATAAAACTTTGACAGAAAGAGGCACAAATAAATTAATAATAATATATAAAAAAAACAGTTTTAACGGTCAAGACACACCACACGGAACGAACTACTTACTCGTACCGACATGCAATAAACGACTAGGCACTTTAATTAATGTTCAGTGACTATTACATGTGCAAAAACATCATTAATAAATAAATACAAAAAGGAAGGGTAATATTTCCTTTTTTCGACTTTCTAAAATTACCCCGTCAAAATATGTACCAGCCGTTTGTAAACCCATTATACAACACCAAAAGAGAAAAGCGCCCTCTATTGCTAGCTAAAAACAGAATGGCACTCACTCTCATTAAATTAAGCATGTTGGAACTCATCTGTTTGCAAATACCAGCCTATATCATTTATACCACAGTATTTCAGAGATCAATAATCAATATACCAAAGACATTCATATTTTGTAATTCTTAGAAGTCTTAAGTGTTTTTGATATTCTGAATAAATTATTCACTAAGTTTGTAATAATTTATTTATTATTTATTTATTTATTTTTGTTATGCATATTCACCCTGAACAAGGCTAAAAGCCACTCAAGGTACAGGGCTATGATAGAAGAAAAATACAAGTTATCTAATGTTATTTTGAATTAGGGTAAACTCGTTCGTTCGTTCGTGTGGACACCATGAATCATCTAAACTGGCAGGTCCGAGGACAGCCAGTTAATAGTAGCCTCATCAAGGGTCATCAGGCCAGCAGTGCCATTTGGGCGTCCGAAGATACTGCATTCCTGGGTGATGTGGTTCATAGTTTGGGTGGCTCCGCATACACAAAGTAGCAGCACCCATTCTGCAAAGGTACTGTTGGGTACGACCAGTACCCGATCTCAGTCAGTTCAGGTTGGACCATGCCTTGCGGGGAGTTCACATCCCAGTGGCCTGTTTGATGGGGTGTCGATGTAGGACTTCAGCTGTGTAGCTGTGGTGGACCTCAACTCTGCCCAGGTCGTGTTGGATCCAGGTGTAGATTTTGGGCTTCAGCCCAGTTGCTTGCAGTGGAGCCATTCTTGTCGGTGTTGGAGTATCCCCATCTGGAATTTCTGCAATTAAAGTCACCACAAACGGGAATGGATGGAAGTGAGGAAACATCTAGTTCAGCAGGGGTGGTTTGTACACATTGCAGAAGGTGCCTAGGGCATTCATGGTCAGTCACTGAATACTTGAGTCCTCTGGAGAACGGTCAATTGCTCTTGCGTTGGTGCCTTGCTTGGCGTAGGTGGCAATGCCATGCTCTTGTGAGCGATGAAACTGGTAAGGTAAAAACCTTCCAGGTGCAGCTTTTCCTCAGACTCACAATGGGTCTCCTGGAGTAGGATGACGTTAGCGTGGTGTTGATCAGCAAGATGTTGGATGGCGTCTATTTTAGCTCCAGTTACACCTACGTTGCAGGATACACACGTCGGTACTAGCCATAATGCTCGTCCTGAAGAGGACGCGTGCTCCCTTGTACGTAGCAGCAACCGTTCGAAGGCTAGTCTTAGCGAGTAAACGCGATGTAGTGGATGGTGTCCGGGTTGACAGCTTCAGAGAAACTTCTCTTAACAGGAACTTCTCTTAACAGGAACATCTCTTAACAGGATCACCACGGGAAGATAGCTGCCTTGGGTAAACTGATCAGGAAATACGGATTCATCAGGGAAGACGGATCCCTTTGTTCATTTTCGGTATGCACCCTCCGTTATCTGTATCATCCCAAAGATGACATTTTTAACACTGTGGCTAGGTATGTGTACGCCTCATGACTTGTGAAAACAAGAAAACAAAGTCCAGTGACCTACACTCTTAAAACTCCCGGGTCAAAATTTTGACCCTTTTGCCGGGTCAAATATTGTTGACCCAATTCTGGGTCAATTTTCTTATCGGTGACGTCATGTCAGCAAATCAGCCATTTTGATTGGACGAAAAGAAATACGTCACGCAGGTCACATTTTTCCAACCGCCATTTTTAACTACGATACGATTACGATGTCGTTTTTGTCCCAATGATCGTTGGAGAATCATTTCACAATTAATGGAAGGGGTCTTCATTACTTTGTTTCATTTGAAGGTATGTAAACTTTCACATTTTATTATACATGTATGTTCGTTTTAGTATACAGATAATGACTATACAAAACTATCGTTAACGTTAACATTGTGCAGCAGGTCATGTTGTGTGGCCATGTAAATGTGTATGTGTGGTTGACTGTATGTGTATGCTAGCTATTGCATACAACCCATTGTCATTGTTCTGTACAATGGATGGAGGGGTCATCATGATATGTGGACATGATATGTTCGCTGTTTTATTAACAAAACACACACACATGGGGGATGTTACAGTACTACTAACGTTACTAGTAGGAAATTTGGCTAGTGTCAGTACTGGTCTTGTGTGGTGGTTACTGCACTGCATGCAGTTTATACTGGCACTTTTCTTACTAAAAGTAGGCTATTGAGATAATGAAAATGTCACATCATGGAGGAAGGAAGAGGTCACATGTATTCTATTCTATTCTAATGCCTAACTTAAAGGCATTTTTCTGAAGTTGCATACTTTTTTCTGAAGTCAATCCATCATCCTGATAATAACATGAGGGGTTGCTAACTTATGTGTGTTTTGTTAGCATGACCCATTATTCTTCATCCCTCTTTGAAAATATTTACATGTAATTTTGTTTTTACATGATATATTGAACAGCAAAAGAAACGCAAGTCCGAGGTCTTGTCAAGTTTTCAAACAGAAGACAAACCATTTTGATTCTAATCACTCATTTAATGAAAAATGCTTTCAATTTGTGAGCTGAAAGTGACTGTTGAAATTGCATTGCAAGATTTTCACATTTACCACAGTCCGCCAAAAGGAGATAACCCCCTTAGTGAAAATTCACAGTCTTTTCAGTAGCGTGTATGTCCACCTTGGGGTTGCACACAGGCGGTGCAACGTCGCCTCATAGGGTTCACAAGAGTCTGGAAGAATGCCTGAGACAAGTGGTTCCACTCAAACACCAATCTCTGTTCCAACTGTGCAACTGTAGTTGGCTGTCTCCCGGCAGCTATCCTACTCCCAATTTCGTCCCAGACATGTTCAATAGGAGCCATATCTAGGGAAAGTGACGGCCATGGAAGAACGTTGATGTTGTTGTGAGTGAGACACGCCATCGACACCCTTGCTGTGTGATGACGTGCATTGTCCTGTTGGAAGAACTGCAGTTCAGGATGTGCAGCAAACATTGGAACAACATGACGAAGAACATCATTTCTATACACGACAGCAGTAACGTTCATTACGTCGATGCCAAACACGTAAACACCCGTCAGCATGTGAAAGATGGAAGCGAGACTCATCTGAAAAGAAAACTTGGCGCCACTGAGCACGTCGCCAACGTTGATGTTGCCGGGCCCACTATAAACGTCGTTGATGGTGTTGTCGTGTCAATATTGGCCCTACATATGGACGTCGACAGTGGAGTCCTCCATCCCGTAGTCGACGTCTAATGGTATCGGCGGATACTGGTCCTCTTGGTACCTGAACTAAGGCTGCTGTTCTTGATGCTGCTTGAGTACGGTTCCTTAGATGAGTGACCCGGATGAACCGATCTTGTGTAGGAGTTGTCACTCTTGGTCGACCGGAACGTGGACGATCAGCAACGACCCCTGTCAGCCGGTAACGTTGGGCAAGTCGTGTGATGGTGGTGAGATGACATCCAACTTGTCTGGCTACATCGGTTGCAGAGATACCGCCTTGCAACATTCCAAGGGCCACTCCTCTTTGTACAGTCGAAAGTCTTGGCATCGTTTGCGTAAAGTGTACACCTTCTAGAGCGAACAACGAATGTTTTTCTGACACGGCCCTTTATAAAGGATGCCTTAGAGTGACAATCCACGTATTTCACCAACACCTGCACGTGCACAATTCATGGTTTAACTTCACTGTGGTTGCGTTTGTGCGAATGTTTAGTATGGACGCCAAACTGTATGACATTACATCACCTGGACTCATTACATCATTTTACCATCATCTTTTCTAACATGCGAATGGTTACTACTTGCGTTTCTTTTGCTGTTCAGTTTATATTTTAGATCAACGGTTGATCATGCTTGCTATGACATCATGGTCAACCATCTACAGTTTACACTACTTAAGGGTCAGGATGATGAACATCATGTAAGTTTTTCTGCACTCAAACAATTATTAATTAATTTTTGATGAATCCATGCCCCCCCCCCGCCCACAGAAAAAAGAGAAAATGGAAAAACAGGAACAGGAGCAGATTAAGTGTGGAAAACTAATATTACTTAAGGCTGTGTGTTTTTGGTTTATATTTCAGGAACCGGATACCCGAAAAGGGGGAATCTTCGGATACCCGGCTACCCGTAAATAATTTGTAAAACACATAAAATACTCCCGAATGTATAAAATAACCAATATGAACACAAGTTTCTCTTGTTTAATTAGAGTCATAATAAATGTGGACTTATCGTAATACTTTTCCCGCCTCAATATTAAAAAATGACTTGAACACAACAAATGTTTACAAAAATTGGAGACTTCCATTTGTGTGGCTAAAATGTTTAAAATAGTATATTAAAAAAATTAAAAGTCATTCATTAGTCACTGAAAATATTTCTTATTCAATTATTTTACTGTCCACAGATAGTCCAGACTGTGAGTTTGCAGTGAGGCGCAACCTTGTTCCTTCCATTTTCACCATCAGAGTTAAGGCGGGTGAAGGGCAAAAGGCAACTCTATATAGTCATGCCACTATAGGATGCCACCAAAGGATGCCACCAAGTCATTTATTGACCGGTAAGGATGTGACTCTTAATATCATATTGCATTTTAAAGTGCATGCAAATCATTTGAAGTACACAGGCATAGGCCTAATGGTGCACCAAATTTGTAAAAGATGTGTTGTCATTCAATTCCTAGCATGCATTGAGAAAGCTTAAAATGTTTATTGTTTCTTTTTACATTGAATAAGTGATTAATTGGCCATCATTTTGTAGGCCTTGTGAATTCTTAGGCATGTATCATCACCATCTAAGCTGAGATTGTATTAGCAGAATTTTAATTATGAATAACAATTTAGGAATTTCAATTTCTAGAAAAACATTATATACATCGGTATCGGTATATATTGAATATACATGTATCTTATTTAGTAAAATTGTACATGTCATTGTATACAGCCCATCATATCATAACTAGACACAAGTATTAAACCTTCACACTTTTAAAATAAATTTGTCTACCCTTTTTACTCCAGATTGGAACCATTGAACCCTTGTCATACAAATGTGTCACACAAACAGCCACTTGTGCTACCGCTATGAGGTGTGTCAGAGTCTGTATAACTTTGTAATCCAATGGCCAGGTGTTGAGGTTGATCTATTCTTCAAAGGAGTTAATGTATGTTTCAAATTAATTTATATGGACCTATCCTATCTGTGGCAGTCTGCACCTTCATGGGAATTGTTTTTTCAGGACCTTAAGACACATCTAGGTTATTCAAGGTATTTTTTTAACATGTTAGAACAATGATAGTACTGAGGAATTGTTTTTTTGACTGGACCCAAAAATCCCCACAAGTGTGTAGTTATTATAAAACAATATCTGTTGGGTGATCTAGTAAAATGTATATTACTGACTGTAAACATAGTAAACATCCCCCAGTCTTCATTGCGTTCATATTTATTTTTATGCAAGTATTGGGATAGTTCAACCTAAATACTGACCATCAATTCCATAAACACAAATTGGTGTAAAGATATTAAAGGGACAGTATTGTGACGATCAGAGCAGACTTTCTATACAGGGTATGGAATCGGTATCCTAGTTAAAGATGAACACAGTGTCTGAAAATTACTGGCTCATTTATGCAGCAGCAACGCGAATATGACCTTATCATGTGAGTATTATTTTCAGTCACTGAGTTAATCTAGAACTTGAACTCTGATTCCATGTCCTGTTGATCGTGACGATATTGCCATCTTTAAACAATAACTTTAAAATGACTATTTATGAACATGTATTTTAAACAGTTAAAGAAAAATAAATATATATAACAATCAGAAGATCATTTCATTATTGTTTGTTTCTTTTCTTTTTACAGTTATCCTTTCAAATTACATTGTGTTGACTCCTAGGCCGTCCTAACAAGGTAAGCATGTGTTCCTTATAGAAAGATGCACTTATTTATGGCAATTTACTATAGAAATTTAACAGTTTCAGCTGAATGTTACATAAAAAACAAGAAATTTGTTTATTTGATTGTTTGCCATAGATAAGGCTTCTTAATACATGGAAGACATGCTTATCTCATTAGACCCGGAATCCGGCTCAACATTAATCTGACCCGTTAGCCCGGGTTGGATATGACCCGACCCTTTCCGGGTCATTCTGACCCGTAAAGTTGGGTCAAATTATTTGACCCGTTTTCCGGGTCAAATAATCTGACCCAACTTTTCGGGTCATCCTGACCCGGAAAGTGTCTGGTCATATCCAACCCGGAGTATGGGTCAGATTTGACCCATTCTGGGTCAAATCTGACCCGGGAGTTTTTAGAGTGTAGTCCATCCAGATTAGCCTGCTGCATGGCATCTTTCATTAGTTCAGGGGATCAATTCAGAAATTCCTACTCCACTATCTACGACAGCCGGGATAATAGACGTGTTTGCACACCACCCTGTATACATGTACTGTGATAGCCGGTCTTTACATCTTAGGCTCATGTCATGGATCTCCACCTCCATCTGTGTTGTGCCATTCGGACACATCCACCATACGTCATTCTGCACCACTTTCTTATATCTCCAGTCCACGAGTCTCTTGGCCTTCCGGCTCCCGTTTTACCTTCCAATCTGCCATCGAGGAGCAGCCGTTGAAACCCATCTTTCCTCACAAGGTGACCAAAAAAATGCAGCTTCCTTCTTTTAACAACATTCACCAATTTCCTCTCTGCTCCTGCCCTTCTCAGCATTTCAACATTCTTCACCTTGTCTTTTCATGTGACTTTCAGCATCCTTCTGTAGGTCCGCATTTCAAATGCTGCCAACTGTTTTGTCGTTTTGTCATTTTTTGTCAATGGCGATAAGGTAGTCACATAATTTAATTTAAATATTGGGTAGATACTTATTTTATTTTATTTTATTTTTATTTTATTACATTTTACACTGGCAATCAAATTAAATAAAATTAAGGGACAAATTCATGGTACAGCCAAGCCTTTGAGAAGCCCAGCCAGGCACAGGCTTTCCCCTACCTATTGGCCTATATAATGAGCTCTGCTTGCCTGGGCTATGCCCTCCAGAAGCCCGTTGCTTGGCAGGTAGTGTATTGTTACAGGATTATGACTCACAAAAGACATATTTAGTAGGCCAGGTAGCCTAGGCCTGGCCAGGCTTCTCAAAGGCTTTGCTGTACCATGACTTTTGCCCTGCTCCCTAAATATAAAACAGTAGCTACTATCCCCCTAAAAGAAAGGTGTTACTTCCAGTACAATCGGCCCGTGAGGTAAAGCTAGGGAATACAACAGAGAATGCATAAACTAATTCAGTGACTATTTTGTTGAGAATATCAAACAACTTTAAAACTTCTAAGAATGTCACAATATGAATAACTTGTATTGATAAATGATGTCTGAAAAACTGTGGTACAAATGTTCTTTACATGACTATGCTATATTTGGACAAAAAAATATGATGAAATTCAATCAAAGGAAAATGAGACAACCAAATTTCCAGAAAAAATCAAAATAAACCAATACTTACCCACTGTGTAATACACATTGCCAGGTGTGTCAGGAGAGAAACCCAAATGCACATTTTGCACGGCAATATTAACAGTAAATTCAAGCCGCATCGGCAATGCTCGTGCTCCCGGTATCTCGACCGCTACTTGGCCCTTGAGTGTGAACATCTCACAGGGTAACGTTGACGCAGGAGATGTCGTCAGACTGGTCACTGAGATTAAATTACCAAAAAATATTACTGAAATGTTAACACGTGGCGTTAACAAAACATATTTTCTCTTAAATATTATTACAGAATGAACACCATTGGTAATAATAATAATAACAACTGGATTTATAGAGCGCAAGGATGCAAGGCGCTTTTACATTATTACCCCTGGTAACTCATAATTACCCAATATTAATCCTTAAACTTTCTCAGCTCCCTGGGGAGTATACAGCCCCGAGCTACCCTAGCGCATCGAAAGCTTTTTCAACCACATTGTTAACCTCTACCCTCCCAGGTACCCATTTATACTCCTGGGTGAAGAGGAGCACTGTACAGTGAAGTGTCTTGCTCAAGGACACAGGTACCACGGTCGCAGCTAGGATTCAAACCCACATTCTGACGACTCAGCCATCATAAAACAAATCTGATGCGCTAGACCGCTCAGCCATGGCACCCGATAATAATCACAGATTTACGTGAACATTATTTCTGTTAAAGCTGATAGTGGTACAAAACAGCATTTTAAATCTTTCTGTCTACAGCTCTCATTACGTTGAATTAGTACAAAATATTCTCGTCTGAAATTACGTCTTCAGAAGAGTAGTCATTAGTTCTGAAAAGAACTGGAGGTTTTAACTCGACGATGCGTATGCTCTGATCGTCTTCAGGAGAATGCCGGAAATGCTAAGTTGGCTGATGGAAGATCACCCGATGACTGTATGCTGGAGGATTAATGCGTTGAAGCGTGCAGGCGGGAAACTGGTGGGACTAGGATCCTTGAAGTGGGGGAGTGGAGGGGCGGGAGGGTGGTTGACTTTATAGGATATCGCTGATGTAGAAACCCATGTCCTGTGGAACAGTGTCGTGTTTGAATATCTTGATGGCCTCTCTGATGCGTCTGGGGTGCCATGTGTCGATGGGTGTGATGGGTTGAGCTGCCTGCCAGTCGATTTGATGGTCCTTGATGTGGGAGTGCTTGACAATGGCTGACTTCTCAACATCTACTCTGCTCGGTGTTCTTTTAGTCTCGCTGGGAGATTCAGTCCTTTTCCCTGATGCAGACTTTGCCACACTCATAGGTGATCCGGTATACTCCCGCTCTAGTGCTGGGATCCAGTTTATCCTTGTGGGTGTGGGGAAGTCCTTGAAGCTTGCTGGGGCGGAGTGGTAAACTCGGATGCTTGTTTGTTGGATGATGCGCTGAAGTTTATGTGACGTTGAACCTAGGTAGGGGAAACAAGTTGAATGGGTTAGATTGGGGAGACCTTGCGGTCGGGGTTTGGGACAGGCTTCGATGTGTTGATCTTGCTGGGTTTGTAGCCATTGCGCTGGAGGGTGGTCTTGATGTGCCGTAGTTCCTTGAGAAGACTGTCCGGGTCCCATAGGTTGTAGGCGCGTTGCACGAGGGTGCAGTTGACCGGTGACTTGATGCTAGGGTGATGGAAGGAGCGCTGGTTGAGGTATCGATCATGTAAATGTTGTGGTGTAGGAGCCGTCTGGGTTTCTAGAGATGTCAACATCAAGGAACGAGATCTTCCCGTCTTCTTCTACTTCCATCGTAAATTTGATGCTAGGATGTTGCTCGTTGAGGTGTTGTAGGAAGTCCTGAAGTGTGTCTCTGCCACGTGGCCATGCAACAAAAGTGTCATCCACATAGCGGAGCCACAGGCTGGGTTGGAGGTCGGCAGTGTGGAGGGAAGAGGTTTCAAACTCTTTCATGAAAATGTCAGCAAGAACCGGGGAGGAGATCCCATGGAGGTCCCAGCTGTCTGCTCGTAGAACTTGCCCTGAAATTTATAACAACTAGAAGAAACACACATTAGTAACAGATCATATACTTGGGCAGGGAAGAGTGATGTGCGGTCATCAAGGGAAAGGTCTTGCTTAAGTCTTTCTTTCACCAGTAGGCATATCTCTTCAGAGAGACAACATCAAAACTAACCAAGATGTCGCTGGGTTGTAGAGTGAGACCCGGGTGATCTCAACGAACTGACTGGAGTTGGACACATCGTGCTGAGTGAGACCCACCAAGGGTCAGAGGATCTTAGCTAGATGCCAGGCTGTGTTGTAGGCTATGTGGGTGATCCTCTGGAGGCGACAATGGGACAGAGAGACGATCTGAAGACGATCAGGGGATACCGATCGAAACTTCGAGTTGTAACCTCCAGTTCTTTTCAGACCTAATTACTACTCAACAGAGAATTTCACATGGTATAACCGCAATTATTCTTACTTAAAGTGTGTTTTTGCCGCTCAAAAAATGAGAATACATTGTCACTATTTTCTCGTCAACAACACGACGTAGACGCCTATATCCAATACGAGTACAACTCGTGTACACGTACCTATATAATGTACATAGCCCGTAATCGGTTAAAAGTACTCGAAAATAAATTTTACAAATAGTGTACTCTGGCTTTAACCCCTATTCATATTATTTATAGTGGTAAAACTGATCAAGTAATCAGGGGGACATAAATGTATCCATACAGCAGGTTGCTATGTTCAGATAAGTATTATATTTACGTGACCATACATACATTGATCAAACAACATATTTACAAATGTTCTTATGATCATAGGCAATTTGACCTTGAAAGATTAAGGGGGCACTATCATCACGATCAGATCAGGCATGTAATTGGTGTCCTAGTTTAAGATGAGCACAGTGACTGCAAATTACTGGCTCATTTATGCAGCAGCAACGGTAATATGACCTTATCATGTGGGATATTATTTTCAGTAACTGAGATAATCTCAAACTGGCACTCCGATTCCATGCCCTGTTGATTGTGACGATATTGTCCCTTTAATATACATTTTAATCTCTTAACTTTCTAGGGTCACCAAGTTATGTGCAGATTCCTCTCAAGCTGTTACATCTTCAGTGAGCGAATTGGTATATTTATCACGAAAACATTGGGTAAAGTTACGTCAGCAACCGTTGCGGACGTCGCACTTTTTAGGCATCGTCTTGAAGCGTACTTGTTGTCAGCCAATTAACATATACGGTGGTCTTACGTAGTACTTATTATTCATGTGTATTCAGCTTTAGAATAGACTAAATAAACGTGTGCTGGTGCTAAAGAAGCACGAATAAAAACTAAACATGACGTCCCATTTGTGATTGCTCAAAAGCAACATGTTTTATGAAAATTGTGCTCGCAGAAAAAAGAATTGTGAATATTAATAGTCAACCAAAATTGTGAATATTAATAGTCAGTTCTATATTATTTTAAACAATATACCAAAACAAACACTTATTGTTTTAAGACTAATTGCGGTGACACCATGTTTTTTTTGTTTTTACAGAAAAATATACAATCGACAAACCAACATTACTTCACTACTACGGCTTTTATTTACCTGTAGCGCAGATATCTCCCATAAAGCCATCAGAACATTTACAGTTGAAGCTGTCCACACCATCTACGCAGGTTGCTCCATTCATACAGGTATTAGGAGTACAGTAATCAATACCTGAATAAAACAATCGGTCATTGTAAGAAACCATTGTTACAAAAGCACACAGAGATGGAGCGTCAAGCTACCTCCTTTCATACATCGATCAGAAGTCAGTCGAAACCTGAAAATAAAATTAAGATGGTAAAAAACAAACTATTTAATAATGTTGTTTTTAATAACGTTAAATTTCAATATTAAGTGTTTACCCGCGGTAGTACTGGCACACGTATCTCCAATGAAACCATCCACACATCGGCAGGTAAAGCTGTCCACGCCATCCACACAGGTTGCTCCGTTCATACATGGTTCAAAAGTACAGTCAACGACATCTAAACAAAACAATCGTATACCGATCAAAACAACACATTCAGTTGTTTACGTAATTGTAAACATTTGTATGATGAGCTTTATCAAAATTATAGAAATGAATAGGGCAAATATTTCAAACTATCAGAGCATACTGATCGAAACGTCGAGTTGTAACCTCCAGTTCTTTTCAGAACTAATTACTACTCAATTGAGAATTCCACATGGTGTCACTGCAATTAGTCTTACTCAAACTAAATATAAAAGTTCAAAGAGATTACATTCCAGCTGTTCAGGCCACAAAGCGAACTGCGTTGTCAGCAGTGAGATTCGCTCGAATGATTCACAGATTGAAGTCTTGATCACATTTCAACTTGCGCAAATCATTCTTTACGAATCTCGTTCGTGTCTATTGTGATATATATATGTCTATTATGAACCGGGCTTCAAGACAATGGATTCGAATGTTAGCGCAAACATGATTAAGACCTACCCGTACCACAGGTCTTTCCCGTATATAAACCGTTAACACATGGACACGTGTGATTAAATTGTGTAGTCGAATGTTAATGCAACGATGATAAAGTGTACCTGTTTCACATGCTACTCCCGTAAAGCCATTGTTACAAAAGCACGAAAAGCTGGAGCCATCACCAAAACAGCTACCTCCGTTCATACATGGATCTAAAGTACAGTCGAAACCTGAAAACAAAATTAAGATAGTAAAAAAAAACTTTAAAAAAACAGACGATTTGTCCGATTAATGTTGTTTTTGATCGACAAACCAACATTAAACTTCAATATCTAGTCCTAAGTGTTTACCCGCGGTAGTACTGGCACACGTATCTCCAATGTAACCATCCACACATCGGCAGGAAAAGCTGTCCACGCCATCCACACAGGTTGCTCCGTTCATACATGGTTCAAAAGTACAGTCCTGGATATCTAAACAAAACAATCGTATACTCATCAAAATAACATTTAATTGTTTACTGTATAATGTAAAAGGCCGAAGTGACCTTCCATTGGATAACCCTTGTTAAATCGTGTGTCATTGAGTTTAGATGACAGATGAATTGTTGACAAGCAGATGCATTGGCTAATACATCACACAGAAGTCCCCATGTTAGGGGAAGCCACATTTCGGGATGGGATGCAGAACAAGTGTCGCAGTGCTGGCCTATATTCCAACACTGTTGTATTGTCTGACTTTATGAGGATACTGTATCTTTTAGGAGTTCCTTTCAGGAAGTTTAATAACTCTAACAATTTGTGCTCCCACACAGCTTAGATTCACAATAAGGCTTCCTTGTAAAGGTGGACTCACTATCACAAACAGGAAGCCAGTTCTTCTTACAGACAAGGACCTAGTCAGCAATGACCAAGAACATGACATAAACATTAGAAATAAACAAACCCATTTAAGGCATAAATTAATGATTGTTTATTCTTGGTGGCAACTATAAAAACTTTATGACTTATAATGAAATATTTGTGAAAAGCCAATCATTAAAATATGCATAATATACATGCAACTATAGCGCCCTCTGGCAGTCCTTGTTATGACAACTGATGACGTCATCATGACAACATATGATTTTACCAAGTTACATTACAATAGGTAAAAACATGATGGAGTAATGGTGAGATGTTGGATGTTCTTCCACCCCTAGTGCTAAGAATTATCAGCTCGGCTCATAATGAGGGCAAACAAATAGTTGGCCAGAACAGATAGTGCAACCCAAAATTGTCAGTGTTAACATCTTGTTTCGTGTTTAAGACATCCAAAGGAACAAACAATATCGGTGGCGGTGGGTTATTGGGAGATGCACGGTAGATCCCTCCAGCCCACAGACTTACCTGTACCGCAGGTATTTCCTGTATATAAACCGTCAACACATGTACACATGTTTGATTGAATTGTCTTTAATAAGGTAATGTCGAATGTTAATGAATCGATGATCAAGAGTTACCTGTTTCACATGCTATTCCCGTAAAACCATAAGGGCATATGCAGAAAAAGCTGGAGCCGTCACCAAGACAACAACCTCCGTTCATACATGGATTAGATGTACAGTCGAAACCTGAACAAAATATTTTTTTTTTTTTTCAATTCATTTTATTTCCATATCAATACCATTGAAAAAAAAATTAATGTGTTACAAAAAAATGGTAGCAAACAAAATTATTATGACAAAAAACAAAAGAAGCAACATTAATAAGAGAAGTGATAATCATGATTATAGATACGAGTGGTATGATATGGAGGGGGCTCATATAAAGCAAGCTTGTTAATTATGAGCTCCCTATAACTGGGAGTGAACTGTTCACGTTCTCGAGATCAAGTAATGAAACCTATGAAAATATAGTAGGAATATACATTTACGGTGATTTAAAATTCTGGACCCCCCCAAAAAAAAACGTGAACAGAGCACAAGCGGAATATTTTAGGTTGTTACAAGACAAACACGTAAACGCATACAAATAAACAAACGCACAAAATAAGCAAAAGAAAAGACAGTATCAAATAAATTTTACGGTATAAAAATAGATAAATGTTTTTAGATGACATTTTAAATTACATCCATCAGTAATCAACTTGCAGAAATATTTTAAACCAAAAACTTCATAACAGCATCAAACGCACATGGATAATAAATTCAAACATCTGAACTTACATAAACCATTGAAATAAAAATTTGATAACATGTACATGCAGGTGCAGGTTAGAAATTATTTTATGAGAGCAAAATAGGAATTAATGATACACGTAATGCCAAAATAAATTGAAATGCATGCTATTCAGGAATACAAGAGTAGGCTACTGTGAGCATATCATTAAATAAATTAAGTATAAGTTTATGGATACTTGTAGTTATTTAAAATTATTCTCTTAAAATTATATTTAAAAGAATTTAAGGTTTTGTGGTTGGTAAGGGGTGTATTAAGAGAATTCCATAATTTCGGCCCATCATACTTGATTGATTTCTGGGCAATATGAGTGCGAGTAAATGGTATGTGATAATGAGAGGCTTGACGAGTTGAATAGGAATGAACATTTGTATTTCTAGAGAAAATGGTAGCAAGACTATTTGGAATTTCATTGTGGGCGAGTTGAAACATAAATATGCCAAGGTAGTAATTATAAAGGTCTTTAACTTTTAATATTTTGTTTTGGAAGAAAAGCGGATCGGTATGTGCAATAAAACTAGATTTTGTAATAATACGAAGGGCCTTTTTTTGGAGGAGAAATAATCTATTAAGAATTGTTTCCCCATGCAAAAATACCATAACTGAGATATGACGAGATTAAAGTAGTATAGAGTGAAAATAGAATATGTTGGGGGAGATACAGCTTGAGCCTATTAATAATACCTATGTTTCTTGAAATGATTTTACATAAACAGTCTATGTGAATTCTCCAAGATAGCTTATTGTCTACATGTAACCCTAGGAATTTGACACTAGTGGTTTGACTAACTACGTCATTATTAATTAAAATGTCCTTTGGCAACACGTCGTGGGTATTACACCAACAACATTATTTTTAATGGGTGGATTTTTGATTTCAATAAAAATGGTTTCAGTAGAATCAGTGGAATGATAGAGGTCCTGTCTTAAATTATATTGAATATTAGACTGTATGTAGAAAGCAACCCACCTCCAGTTTTTTGGCGGCCTATTATTAATGACTAGTTTATATCCCGGTAATGAAAATATATCAGGGGATGTATCTTTGAGCCAAGTTTCTGAGAGGGCAATGAGGGAGAATTCACTGAAGGACTGGAGGAGAACTTTTAACTGTTCAAAATTTTGGGGAAGACTTCTGATGTTAAGATGAAGGAGAGTGAGATTTGGATCAGTGCTGCAAAAGTTGTTTATAAATTCAGATTCAGTGGAATAGGTGCAATCATTAATGAGCGGACGCGTAATATCAGTATCTGCATTGAGATTTAGATTTGACAAACTAGTAAGCAAGGGATTGTGGGCAGTACTAATTGACGATAAAGGATTAAGAAAAGCATTATTGGTGTCGGTGAAAAAGTTGTCAAATTCGTTATAATCTAGAGAACTGAAGGGCAAAGCTTTTATAAAACATAATTACAGGTCCATGGGTCATTACTGTTAGACAAATCTATAATTATAGTCATTTAACGAATAGCTGGTGCATTTGAGATGAACCCAATTTTTACACATATGGCAGAATATACCATGCTGATTCTCTTTAACTGAACATTTACAAGAAATACAGGGGAATATAATAGGCATTAAAAGTCAGAAAATTAGGCAAATAAATAGATACCACCTTATCACAAGAACAAAAATTAAAGAAATAAGATAACTTACTAACACACAATTTGGAATACAAAGGACATGATGAAATAAATAAAGAGCAATGAAAACAAAATAATGAGGTAATGCAAAATTAATAATCAAGCATAAAGCACATGTATTCAAAACAGCAAATTTATATTACCATAACTGAAGAATGTACCAACAGGTGTAAACATGGCAGTGCCTGCTCGATCAAAACAAGAACAAGACAAAAACATTATTTCTTTACATGGAGGGGATCATGGAGGTCAGTATTCAACATGAAGAATCAATTAATAATCTTGTGCATGCATCATGATCAACATGTTAAAGCCGATCTAGGTCTTCTGAGCTACTCACGACAATCCGAGCTCCATTTTTCTGGCGAATTTCAATGCGGCCATCTTGAGTCCAAACCCGTTCAGTAGCACTATGTTGTCGCGCCTTATTAAACCATCTTTGGCGTTCCTGGGTAAGATTTTTATAATAATAATAATAATAATGTATAGATTTATATAGCGCACGTATCCACCAACTAAGTGGCGCTCAAGGCGCATTATATTATTATCCCTGCTCATAAGGCTCATAAGGCTCATAAATCATTCCTGAAACCATCTCAGCTCCCTGGGGAGTATACAGCTCAATTGCTGCCATTTCTAGCGCATAGAGAGCAAACCATCTCTGCCTTCACAGGTACCCATTTAACCCCTGGGTGGAGAGAAGCAATTATGGTTAAGTGTCTTGCTCAAGGACACAGGTGTCACGGCTGGGGCTCGAACCCACACTCTGCTGCTGGCAACACCAGAACTTGAGTTCAGTGCGCTAGACCGCTCGGCCACGACAATCCACTTTACGTGCATTATACAACACACGGGACCTACGGCTTTACGTCCCATCCGAAGGACGAAGCAATTATGGTTAAGTACCTTGCTCAAGGATACAAGTGTCACGACCGGGGCTCGAACCCACACCCTGCTGCTGGCAACACCAGAACTTGAGTTCGGTGCGCTAGACCGCTCGGCCACAAAAATGCCGGACCCCTTGAACTTGGAACGAAGACGGTAGTATTCGGCCCTAGTGTTATATGCAACAAACTTGATGATTATAGGTCAAGTTTTGGGCTTACCGGTCTTGGCAAATTTAGCGCCAATACGGTGGGTTCGTTCCAGGCTTTCCGGTGGGATCGTCAGTGCCAGGTGGTTCTTTGCTTCTTCGATGACTCTTTTGTCTGTGTTTTCGGGTTCTGCGGTCGTGGCTACCTCAGGAATGCCATGAATGATTAGGCAATTTCGGCGTGAATATTGTTCTTGTTGGTCTAGCTGATCGTTTACATGGCGGAGCTGACTTTCCAGCTTATTGATTTTTGTGTCCCGTTGTTGCAATACCATTAGCATAGCATCGTGAATGTTCTGGCTTATGGCGTCAGCTAGGAGCGGTATAATGATGTCAAGTACCGCTTGAAGGCTTCAGTGACTGCTGCATTGAGGCCAGCAGGGTCAAATGCAGCGGCGTCGCTCGTCACACCCGGGCTCCTGGTTGTTGTAGCTTGACGTTTACCGGGTGCCATCGAACGGGTACGTGCCAGCACACAGAACGGCAATCAAATTGACAAATAACACAGCTGGACGACGAAACAAAATTCGTTGCAGCAGGCCCAAATGTACTATTTAATAGTACAAATTAATCGAGCAATGAGCGTATACGTAGAGACATGTGAAATTGTTAAAATGTGACAGAGCTGTTTTGAAACACGTCTGCTCTCGCCTACATCTTGTACAATAAAAAAGGAAGATTGTAAACCACAAACCACAAACCACAAACCACAAACCACAAGCCACAAGCCACAAGCCACAAGCCACAAACCACAAGCCACAAACCACAAACGCCAAACGCCAAACGCCAAACGCCAAAGGCCAAACGCCAAATGCCAAACGCCAAACGCCAAACGCCAAACGCCAAACGCCAAAGGCCAAACGCCAAACGCCAAAGGCCAAAGGCCAAACGCCAAACGCCAAACGCCAAACGCCAAACGCCAAACGCCAAACGCCAAACGCCAAACGCCAAACGCCAAACGCCAAACGCCAAACGCCAAACACCAAACACCAAACACCAAAACAGACGATAGGTCCATCTTTAGCGGTAATATTTACCTTCGGTACTAGTGGCACACGTGTTTCCCATGTAACCATCCACACATGTACAGGTAAAGCTGTCCACGCCATCCACACAGGTTGCTCCGTTCATACATGGATCAGGTGTACAGTCATCGATATCTGAACAAAACAAACGTGAATTGTAAGAAGCAAACGTCATGACAGGAAACTATTCCCAATTGACAAAACAACATTTACTTCACACCTGTAGCGCTAAGTATTTACCTGTAGTGTTATTTTAACACCTCAGTTTTTGCAGGGCACGGGTGAGACGACCACTGACCACTGGGCTATGTACAATTACAATCGATTTATTCTTATTTTGTATTTTTATATAGACATAGTATGCTCTCATATATTTCTTATTTGAATGATCCGACAGACCATAAATGTTGATGCCAACGGTGTCTGGCAATATTTAGTTTACTTGACTGTTGGTATTTCTGCTGAAATGTTTGTGCAGAAATGAGGCCTACCTGATGTGTCGCAGGTATCTCCCGTGTAGCCATCCACACATGTACAGGTAAAGCTGTCTACGCCATCCACACAGGTTGCTCCGTTCATACATGGTTCAGGAGTACAGTCATCGATATCTGAACAAAGGCAAACGTGAATTGTAAGCAGACGATTTGACAGAAAACTATTTCAACTCTTATAGCGCTAAGTATTTACCTGTAGCGCAGGTATCTCCTGCGTAACCAGCCACACATGTACAGGTCAAGTTACCTGCGCTATCCACACAGGTTGCTCCGTTCATACAGAGATCATGTGTACAAAACCAACGACATGACATAAGTCTCGTCTCTGATCGACACACCAACATGTACCTCAAATATTTGAAGCTAAGTATGATCGTTTATAGAGATTACATTCCAGCTGTTCAGACTAAAAATCGAATTGTGACCTTAGAAAATTGAGATTTGTTCGAAATATTCAAACTCATTCATGGTGAATCACGTTCGTGTGAATTATGAACCGGGGTTTAAGACAATGTTATGCTAGCGTGACATCTTAGCAGGTAAAGCTAGGTCAAAAAAGTCTCCGGTTTCTTGTCATAGGTCAGCGTCAAAATTGGTGGGGTAACGCGCTTTTTTATGTGAAAAAAGTCGTTTAAAACACAATCGACCCAGAAATTTTGGCTGCAATTGGACATCATTTCATAGCAAATAAAAAGAAAACTAAAAAATGCCGCCACTTTTTCTAGGGGGGCATGTCAATACTTGAATCCTGCAGTCTCAAATAGGGACCAATTTTTTTCAAAATTCTGAATGGGGGAACCTGGGGGGTGGGGCACGGACCTCAACTGGGGGGCACGTGCCCCCTGTGCGCCCCGCCCCCATAGTTACGCCACTGTTACACCGGAGGCGTATTTGTTTTTTACACCGCAGCGACGGGTTTTGTGCAGTAAAAGTGCCAATTCCGGTCTTGAGAGAGAGACTACGAAACCCTAGGCGCGCGACGATAGAAAACTCCAAGCTGCAGTCGACCATGGCGCTCTGCAGTGGAACTCATGGAGCCATTCCCTCTCCGTTGATGGTAGGTTTTTTTGCGTGTCGAAATTCCCTTCGCGCGCATGCGTGCTGAATGGGTTCATAGTCTTGACACAAGGGCGAAATGCGTACAAAACCCGTCGCTGCGGTGTAAAAAAAAAATACGCACACCGGAGACTGTTTTTGGGCCTTAACAGGTAAAGTTGTCCACGCCATCCACACAGGTTGCTCCGTTCATATATGGATTCCAATGGGCTTCTGATGATCGTTGGAGCCAGCACGTGCGAAGTGGGCGTGGTTTATGCTAAATTTACGTCACACTAACCAACATGATATGGGGCATAAATTGTGTTATAATTATGTCAGACGCTGTGAGCAAGAGCTCGCCATTGGCAGTGGATGCAGCCGCAGGGTGACAGTTAGACAATTATTTATTTAGTGAGATACACTTTGACACAGATACAGGAAAACAGTGTTGATGCCTGTCATGGTGGTCTGAAAAATTACATGTACAGTACGAAGCAAAAGTTTTAATATTTGTGCCCAATGGGCGGTGTGTGACATGAAGAGGCCACAATTAAATGGTTCTGTGTTGAAATATGGCGTAGACCTAGGCCTAGCTATCAGCAGTCATGTGTTGGCTTAATATATAGTTATAATCACATCGCGTAGAGATGTGTCAGCTCTTTTTATTATTATACATTGACCATGTACACTGAATTGACTTCATTTTCGTAGGAGATTGCGACTGAAATGTGTGTGCGTTCTTTTAGCAGTTGCAAAACGTGTAGGTCCCGTGAAAGGTATGCAGGGACCAAGGTTTGAAGGTGGTTTCTATACAATTGAAGGGTGACCCTCGCGAAAATGTAAGAATTTTGCGCAAACAGCTAACATCCAATATGGCCGCAATTTGCACATAAATGGCCCTATTTGGAAAAGATGTTGTCCCGGAAAATAAATATGTTTGTCTTTGTGGTGGTATCTACAGTCAGTTTCTCGAAATCCTATGTCAAAAAATCAACCGTAGGTTCATGTAATACTGTCCAAAATGGCTGCCAAAAATTAAAGATGGCCGCCATTTCTACATGAATTAGCCTATTTCAGCATTAAACTGTTGCAGAAAGCAGCTGTTTTTTTTTAGTTTTGATATTTCTTGAGGTAGTTCTTTATTCATCACCCATAGAAACCTCCTTCCATACTTGTCACGGGATCTACACGTTTTGCCTCTACTATTTGTTAGAATTACCTTTCTTAATTTCTTCTTCAAAGTAGAGACATCCGCTAGATGGTTGCAATGCAGATTTATCATCGGAATACACTGCTGAGTTAAGCTGACAGAGCTTGTTATAATTGCAGTAGTTGAATGACTTACATGTATCTTCTTGTAAACAGAATACTGCACACGTCACGTATGATCGAGCCGTTTGGGTGCGGTAAACCTTACCTTTAAGTACATGATCTAGTATGGGGCCTGGATGAAATTGATGCAGGTTACCAGCACGCATTTGATACTCGCGTGATTGTGGTGGACATGTCCCGCCGATATCATCACATGCATTTACGGTTACGATGATCGTTGCCAACAGAGCAAACGCTATGACTAGCATTGTGCTTTCTTTTACCACTGTAGTATAAACACAAAATAGCCTATTTACATTTCGGTATCAAAATGAGAACATGTGTCTCTTATAAAATGATAACCTGTAAAACATGTATAACTCTATTCCCATTATGATCCGCGCCCGATGGGATGATATTTATAGGCGAGTAATGAAGACCACTGGCATAGTTTTAAATAACTGTCTTACACAAAATAAGCGTAGATTATTTTTTGAGTTAATTTGTATTCTTCTTTAGCGACGTCAATCAATGCATGATACTTTAAAAAAAATTGGCTACTGTCATATAATATAAGTTATTTTGGGAAGAGATTTTATAAAAATTGTATTTATAAAAATTGTATCTATACACACAGGTAGTTCAATAATTCAACAATTTTTTAGTGGAGTCAACTATATCTGAGTTCAAGCTAAGCCAAACCCATTTCGACTCGAGCCCATCCAAGTCCGATTAAAATTTCCTCCGTTGTGGACCTAAGAGCGTGTTTCAACAGTATGGCAAAAAGATCCTTTAGAGGGCTAGGGTTGGGGGCAAGAACATGTACTTTCCTGTCGAACTAGGTTGAAACGTCGTACTGGATGGTGCATTTCATGTCCTCGTGGACGTATTGAATCAACGCTCCCAGCATTACTTCTGCAATTGTCGTAGCGATGGTTGATCTCTCTGCTCTTAAACCGCACTGTGACTCAGAGTAGACCCTGTCCGCGAGAACTGTCCGTGTTTGCAGTTACTCTTGTTTTTGTACGGAGTGACAATTTTGGTGTCCCTCATGTCTTGCAGCGCTTCACCTTCCCCATGGAACAGGCAGAGGAGCTCTTGGAGATGATCAATGAGGGCACTCTTTCCACATTTGACAACTTCTGACAGGATCACATCCATGAATCTTCCCTGATTACACTATATGCTATTATTGAGCTCCTCCATATTGGGAAGGCATTCAGCGGCACTCAGGGCTGCAACTGTGACTAAGTTCTCTCGTGAGTACAGCTCTGAGTAGTGCTCCACTCCATGGTTTTATATTTTGCTCTATCACAGATGGGGTCTCAAAGTGGGGGAAAACATCAAAATACAGACTGAATTCCCGACTTTCAGAAATACCAACACGTTTGTGATATTGCAGTACAAGAAGGAGTGGTCTGTGTAGCAGTGGGCAAGGCATTTTGTTCCTAAGGTTGATGCGTTCTGTAATTTGATCAAGTCTGGTTGGTGCCTTTGTTTGGATCGAGGATGTCTTCATAATACCTTTTTAAACATTAATTTTATGTTGCCATCTTCGCATATGACCTGAACTTCAATCATCCATCCCTTAGCCATTCTGATTTTTACTTTGATATCCATCATGACGTTATGCCTTTTCCTTTCCCCTGCCATTAAAAGGTTTGTTAGGGTTTCGGCCTGGTTTCGACGGGATTATTATTTTTAGGTTTCCGCCAAAATCCCATAGGTTTAACACGTGAAATTTGTCGGCGAATGATGTTATACTTCACATAAATACAAAACATGCACCGAAATATGCACCGTAATGTGACTTAGTTTCTAAAACTAATTACGTCATCATTACGTCAGTAAATATTATTTTATTCACATTTTAGTCTAATCTGCGGGACGTATAGATTGGCGAGAACGCATATACTTTGTACACGGGAAGAGGTCTTTGGGGCGAAGATTTTTGGCGAGAACGCATATACTTTTTACACGGGGCGAAGAGGTGTATTCGAGAAATTCAACCAACGCATTACATTCGTACACGCTAGATTAAATCTACGAAAAACTGCATTTTAAACATAAATTTCATGACGTTTCAAACTCAGTTGACAATAATTTACCACCTAAAAGCTAACAATTTGATATTTATTTTTAATGTCAGTATTTGTCATTTGCTTTACCAAAAACGTGATTTGAAGAGAAACATGTACGCATACGTATCGTCCATGTACGTAATTCGCCGCACTCGTCACATAACGCACAAATTTCCTTTGGCTTAGCCTTTCTGAGAAAACTTACAAAACTATGGCGTATATAACTGGTTGCATAAACTTATCTAGGTCATGCTTGTAAAAATAAACATCATAGTGAAATGGTATGATTTACTGTAAAGTTAGTGCTTGTGAAAGTGTATCTAGGTCATGCTTGTTGTAAAAACAAAAAATCATAGTGATATTACGTTCAATCAACGTTAGCACGTGAACGTTGAAACAACGTTACATTAACATTTTTAAATCGTTACTTTAACGTATTACTAGATACAAATATTAAGGGATGCCCAGATAACACATGAAAGTTGAAACAACTTTACATTAACGTTTGCCCTTAATGTTACCTTAACGTTACATGCAAACGTTAATTCAACGTTAGTTTGCTTATTGATATTACGTTCTATCAACATTACCACGTGAATGTTAAAACAATGTTACATTAACGTTTTAACTAGTTACTTTAACGTTACATGTGAAGGTTAACTCAACGTTAGTTTGCTTATTGATATTACGTTCTATCAACATTACCACGTGAACGTTAAAACAATGTTACATTAACGTTTTTAACTAGTTACTTTAACGTTACATGTGAAGGTTAACTCAACGTTAGTTTGCTCATTGATATTACGTTCAATCAACGGTAGCACGTGAATGTCTGTTTGCCCTTAACGTTACTTTAACATTACATGCAACATGTGAACGCTGAAACAACGTTACGTTCAATCAGCGTTACCACGTGAACGTTGAAACAACGTTACGTTAACTTTTTTAACTTGTTACTTTAACGTTGCATTTATCTACGTACAAATTGTGTCAAACACATAAGGGACAAACGACAAAGTTCACGCATTTTAAGTTTATATGAATATATTGTAACTAAAAATAGAACTCACGACATCAGTGTCCCAATAATTATCAATATAGCCGAAACCTCTGTGTTTGTTTTCATCGAACACTTAACCTCTAGTTTATTTATGTTTCATTCCTTTACCGTTTTCATTCACTGCATATATAAAATAATTCCAAAAATCTTGAGCTATACAAAATTCAAACACATTTTAAACCGGTGGACGACGGGTGCGACTTGAACATGTTTGAGCAGTGGGACAGGCGTGAGAAAAAATATTTTAGGTGAGTAGGCTGACATTTTTTGAAGGGGGGGGGGGTAGGCGCAAAAAATTCCGCCGATAAATAGCCAAACGGGGGAGAGGGTAGACGCTAGAAATTACCCCGGAGTCTTCTTCGATGGTTTATGTGCTTACTGAAAATCAACCACCCCCGCCCCCTCCATTGTCTACGGCCCTGCACACACACTTACCAACTTCTCCAGATGCACCCGGTAGCAATCTCAATACGTTTCGCCTAAAGTCGCTTCACTTCAACCCGTGGCTCCGCTACCTAAGCTGCAGTATATGTATTAAAACGGAAATCTCTGTTTTAACAATCTTTCTGTTGCAACGCTAAACTGCGACCTCCTCACACGAACGTTGATCTTCGACTACACGAGTGCTACTCTGCGGCTGAACTACACGATCGCTTCTCTGCGACTAGTCTTGGATCAAGACGACAGTGGCTTTGTTCAAACCGCCGCCACAGAGGTTTACAAAAACGTCTCGGACAACTATTTATTTACATTTTGTTTGTTTAAAAACATCGTTTTTCCGATGAAACGGTTGGGTTTAAATTCATGTAGCGTTTACATGAGCGCTGATACAAACAATACTTACGCCGATGCACAGTCTATGGCTGGCGATCACCATTACTGTGCTTTTATATTGGCATAATATTCGCAGTTGCATTATACAAAAAAATAATTTAAAAAAATAAAATAAAATAAAACAAAATTAAAAAAACGGGGATACTTATAGATATGGATTGCAGTATTTTATGGAGAATATTGCAGTATTTTATGGAGAGGTATGGTTAGTATTGCAGTATTTTGACGTTTATCTAGAAGTTCTAGACCATCAGCATAGCCTACCTACACATAAAGCAAATTGGCTTGCACATGCGCACTGTTGTATTTGCGAAAGGTCCAAAATATGAGATATTAAGAAATATTTTTTGAAAGGGAACACGCCTCAAAAGTTCACAATAAATATTCGCACGCAGAGAACACATTCTCATCGACGTCTTGGCCCAAGACTATACGCTGCGACTATCGACCTACCACGCCAGAATGCCTAGTGCTCGATCGCACAGTGGCATCGTAAAGTGTTCGGTACCCTAAACTTACATAAGTCAATCCACCGTTTACCAATGCCATTGAGTAATTTCTAAGATAATCTCTGTATGAAGACGATCCATGTGATATTAAGAATTTGTTCGTTTTCTACATCCCAGTGAGTTACAATATAGTTGAAAAATGGTCATAGAACACAAGGTTGGCGTTGATTGGTTGACGGTGTAATGATGAAATAAAGGTTATAGTGTAACAACAATTATTAAATTACTGCACATTGGTTCTATCTTTGTTCACGTCCATCTCTGATATTACCGTGATCCCCTTCAAGTTGGCCGCAACAACCACTTCAAGAAATCCATTTCCCCTACAAACGTGCCCAGCATGTCATTGCGTCCATTGTCATAAGTGAAAATAGATCGCGCGAGACTATGTCAAGTTTAACGGGAAATCTGCACTATCGCAATGTGACTGTATCCCATTTCGTATTCTAGTTGGGAAAAACTTCAGTCCTTCGTTCAGTGATTCTTTGTGGATCAATTTGGAGGAGGAAGCCATTGAAGTCCCGTCTTCCCGTGGTGTGCATTGTTGTGTACGGACGATCGTTAGTTAGAAAAACATTCCCAAGTTATTCCCACCTTTGCCCTTTCGGATATTCACCACACTCTAATCGATTTGTCCTTGCGAAAATCACAACAAACACACCAAAAATGAGTTTTGTCCGAATTCGTCCAAAACGTTTTGAGATATCTTGTACACAAATTATTACTTGTCGCTGTGGTGAACTGAAATATGTCTGAGATTCACCATTGATTATTGATTATTCCTTGAGACTTTTATATCCAAACTCTCCACCAAGATGTTAGCTTATTCCGAAGCCATCTCTTACTTTTGAAATATCTTGTACCCAAGAATACAAATTGTTTCTATTCGTCACCATGCTGACCTTTGACCTTTCGAATATTCACCAAATTCAAAGCGACTTGTTCATGAGACATACTGAGTCAATCCAAATTCGTACATACCTTGTTAATACAGCTTCTGCTCCATGATTTATTTATCAACCGGTGTGAACTTTAACCTTTCGGGTCGTCACCAAACTCAAGTCGATTTGTCCTTAACCACTAAAATCCAACAGTTATGTTTTTAAAATTATAGCATAAAACTGCACTAAAGTATTTATTCAAATTGAGTAAACTGATGTACGAGATATCCCAACTTCATAACTGTATGTAGATAACAGTAAGGGAAGAGAACAGCGCAAGCTGGGTCAAGAGATTTTATAGCTGAATTTCCATTATTCTGCCTGCATAATCACGAAGTCCATAACAATATTTGTTTGGTAACATGCAGGGTGGTTTTAGTTTGTTTGACATTGGTTATATCAGTGTGCCGACAGATTATCAGTAAACCTTCAAAAATTCTGAACTTGAAAATGCATCACCCAAGTAAAATGTATTACAAGTACGCCTCAATTGGAAACACGTATACCTTTTATTTTGCTCAAGAGTCAAGTTGCTACTCATTAGACCGTAACAACGCGCTATAAAATTATAGGAATCAATCATTTTGTATTCTCGTGGCGGTCTCTTTTCGAGCAAGGTAACCCAGTTTCGAGACGATATTAAATGGTGCGTATCTCGAAGGAGACAATCGATAACATTTTGTTCGTGGTCTGACGTCTATTCTTGCAAGTGTAAATTTGATGATCATTACAGCGTAACACGTAGGTGAAAACTAGCAAAATGCAATCGATTTTCACGGTGGTCTTGGAGAGCAAGGTTACCGAGTTTTGAGAAGATGGTAAAAGAACCGTCGGTCAGTTCTTCCCTCGAAGGAGAGGAGAATATCGATTACAATTCTTCGTGTTCTGACGTCTATTCTTGCGAGAGTAAATTGTTATTGTCATTATAGCGTGACTTGTAGGTGAAAATCAAGCACGTGTAATCGATTTTTATGGCGGTATCGGAGGGTAAGGTTACCGAGGACGATGATGAAAGTTCTGCCTCTCTATTTGACGGTATCTGACCTTGAAGAAGAGGAGAACAATGTTTCACTGACAGGTCTCTCCAGGTTAAATAATAAATAAATAAATAAATAAATAAATAAATAATACATGTACCGCAATGGAAGGTAAACAAATATCAGTTAGTCAAACAAATCAATAGAGAGATTGTAAGAGGAAGGAGAAAGATATAGTCAACCAACAGGTAGACATACGGAATGACTGAAAGAAAAAAAGATAGTCATCCTTCCATTATAGACATAATTTATTGGCCGTTGTTTATTAAAATGTTTGAGCAATCGTACCCTGTTTTAACATTGGGAAAGTTGCACCCTCTCGACTGACGTTAGCCTTGATCCAAAGCACATCGGAACAGTTTGGCTGCATAATGCACGGATCCATAGGCCTATGCATATTGTATACATGTACATCTACATGTACAGTACATACATGTATGTAGTACACTATATTACTGTTACAGTGTACACATACATACATGTACATACAGGGACCATTCGTCGTGGCGCCTTGATCCTTCTGTACATGCCTAAGGCGGAGTTATTATGCTAATATAACAAATTAAAACATGAAAGACGTTTTATCATTGGTTATCAGTTGGCCCAGCAACTGCTCACTGTGCGCGATGTTCATTATACTGTGTACATGTACATGTGTATGAATGCATTGTGCAGTGTGTTTGGGATCAAACGGGGTCAAAGCTCGAGGTGCCTTTGATTGGCCATCAATAAAATTCCAATGGGAAAATCTAGAAACACGTAAGGTTTCGATTTACAGAAGAATCAAGGTTGTTGATTATTAAAGTTTGAACATACACGTACGCAATGCACAACTGTATCCACGACTCAATTATGATCTCGTGCACAGTGTACGTGTGCGGGGCCGGGGACGGCGCACTGGCCGTGTGTGCTGAATTTCTTGGGCCAGAAGTCTAGCCTTGGTCAAGGCTAGACTGATCGACATCTGTCATCGAAGCAGAGGAGATATTCAACACCTTAATGATAGACAACAAAATACATAGACACAGAGACAGGTAGATGAATGGAAGGAAATCAGAATTTATTCCACCCAATCCATGATATGTACACGTTTTGCTCTGTGTCATACGCTTTTGAACACGGAGAGCGCACCAGCCAATGCATGTGTGTATACACTTCTGTACATTGTACATGCACATGTATGTTTCGGCGTTTCGTGAGCGCAATTTCACGGGCCAGGAATCGGTACGTGATGGGGATCGTAGGGGGCCGTACGATATTAATCTCTATTTTTCTGAAAATTTATATTATAAATTAGGGCATCTATCAACAATGTTACCAACGTTACCAATTTGTGAACCTCTAATTATTAAAGTAATTGCTGAGGACGGCTTCCTCAGGGAAAAGAATAATCATAGCAGCAATATTGAAGTCAGACGGTAATTGGCAACCGCAGTGTTTGGCTGTGTTGGTTGATTTGTGTACACTCAAATTGTTCACGCAGACTTATAACAAAAGAGAACAATGTACGTGTTTTCACATTCAAATATTCAAAATGAACAAAACGTCTTCTGTTGGTATCAAAATGGAGAACGTTACAGTACGTCCTCGGTTTACACCAACAACAAGTATGTGAGTAAGACTAATTGCGGTGACACCATGTGGAATCTCAATTGAGTAGTAATTAGTTCTGAAAAGAACTGGAGGTACAACTCGACGTTTCGATCAGTATGCTCTGATCGTCCTCAGGAGAATGCTGGACTCTGGAAAATGCTGCTGCTTAAGTAGACTGCTGGAGGATAATCCCATGAATGGATGCTGGAGGATTAGTTCGTTGAGGCGCGCAGGCGGGAACTGTTGAGACTAGGATCCTAGGGGTTGGGGAGAGGAGTGTGTGCTCACTGAACTGAATCAGTTGTTAACAAGCACCAGGGGGAAGGAGGGTGGTTGACTTAGGATATAGGAGATCCCTCAGTCTGGGGTGGGTTGTGGACTTTGGATATAGAAGATCCTTCAGTCTGTAGTATTGGTCGCCACACACTCCTAATCCTCCAGCATCCATTCATGGGATGATCCTCCAGCAGTCTACTTAAGCAGCAGCATTTTCCAGAGTCCGGCATTCTCCTGAGGACGATCAGAACATACTGATCGAAACGTCGAGTTGTACCTCCAGTTCTTTTCAGAACTAATTACTACTCAATTGAGATTCCACATGGTGTCACCGCAATTAGTCTTACTTATCATCCTCACCATGCAAAGCTACAAGTTTTACCTAACAAGTATGTGTTTGTGAATGTGTGAACTTTAATTTTCAAGATATCTCAAAATGTTATGGACAGATTTGGACAAAATTTGGTGGATGGCTTGGGAAGATCACACCTAAGGATAAATCGATAACATTGCCCAATTGGCTGCCGGCGTATAATTTTTCTGCAGTAAATAATTGCCATTATCTTATGAAGCTAATTTTAAACTATAAATAATTCACCGACATATTCGAGGAGCATGGTTGTCTAGTGGTTAGAATGGGTCCATAATGGTGATACCGAAATCGAGACAACGTTTTGTCAGAATGTTTAAAAATAAAACTAATTATTTGTTGTATTATTTTTTTATTTCAAAATTAATTCAAAAGCAAAGTCTTTCTATATAAAAGTAATTCACGGCTGTGGAGGATTTTTTAAGGAACATAAAGTCAACAATTCATATTTCGAATACAAATGCATAGGCCTATAGGAGTGCGCTGTGCACAGTGGTTTAAAACCCTACACGACCCAGACATCAGTACACTTCAGTACAAAAAACGGTGAAAACATTTTTAAAATTACCAAGAATTTGCACATACCTCTTCTGGACTAAGGAAATGTATTTTAACGTCAGCAGAAACTTCATTCATGAAATTTTGCCGATAATTTTGTATAAAAATAATTTCTCTTTCAAGAGAGGGCGCAATTCAATTGAAAATTGTAGTGCGCCCTCTCGCTACGATGAATTACATTTCGCGTAAACCCGTCGCGTAAAACAACGTTTTTTGTTGAAAACAGCGTCCTGAAAAATCGTATTTTGGGCTGTAAAATTTCATTTGCCCTAATTTGCCGTAAATTTCTATTCACAACGGATAGTTACTCTATCAATATATAACAAAGTTATGGTATTCCATCCAGGCCTTTTCTGGCTTATTTTGAAAATGTGTGACCCTAAATTTGTAAAATAATAACATTTTTGGGCCATTTTAGTTAAAGATTTCAAAGCATAATTGCACTATCATACAATTATCGGTCCGCATTATACTTTTACAGTTCGAAAGACTATTTAATAAGCAAAATTAACAAGCAGTATTTTTTTCTCAAACCATTTGAAATATGCCTTAGCAGATGCTTTTTAAAATATTAGGATGTGTGTTTTTGTCTGTTTAACTCATGTCATTCTATACAAGCTAACTAAAATTTCTTAAAAACAGGTAATAAATTTCAAAAAAGCAATTTTGGTTCTTAAAACTGGATCTTCATAATCAAGTAAACAATTATTTTAATTTATCTCCAAAAAAAAAATCGGACCCGATGTCTGGGTCTTAAACCACTGTGCAGTGGCAATTCTTGATAAAAAAAATCGCTGCTGACAAAAGCTCACTGCTGACAAAAACTCACTGCTGACAAAAACTCAGTGCTGACAAAAACTCGCTGCGGGCATAGGGATTTGGTAAAGGGAAATCGTGGCCAATTTGAAGTACAGGTTTTGCTGATACACTGATCCACCCTGTCTGTCAAAAAGCACGAATTGACCAATAGGGTTAACCAGTCGCATGCCAGTCAAGTGGCCCTATCAAAAGCAAAATAAACTTTACACTATTAGAAATCGATGTCTTATTCCAAAATGGTTTAATTAAATTGTAGTCAGTTTCAGCTTTTTAACTGTAGCCACTTTCTGCTTCTTATTTGGGGTATTTTCGTCTCATCCTGGCCCACTGTGCGGGACTCCACGAGCACACAGTACAGCGGACGAAATTCGTCAGAGTCTGCTGTAAAGCTAGTAGCTGGAAAGACTATCCCCGGTTCAGTTAATTAAATTCAAGTTATATAAAAGTTACACCTAACGTACTAAAGACCTTTCCCACCCAGGCGACTTTGTCAGGGGCGACCTTGTACCAACAGGGGGCGATTTTAAAAGGGGCAATTGTGTTAGGGGCGAATTGACTGGCATTCTATCACAAGACTTTTGCAATATAGGGCCATTACACAATCACTCAATGAATACACTGATCCACTGGTATAGCCATGAAAACTCGATAACGCCACCTGCATACAAGCTAAGTGCTCGACTGCAATAGTTGCCATGGATCGGTAATGACCCTACTGTAAAAGCCCTGTGATCATAGTCACTGTATCATAGTCACTGTAGTCTGTCGGTTGTTTCTTTGACACTGCTGAACAAACATTCTTCAACACTTGGATACGGGACAAACCGGGTTTTATTTGTAATCAAACTTTCGTTCGGCAGTGTCTTTCCTTCACATACCATGCTCGATATGCGGCAGAGTGCCACCCCCCAATGTTCTTATACACTAACGCACTGTTCTTCTATTGTTAACGGACCTCCCCCCCCCCCCAAATCCTCTAAAGAATTCCTAAGATTCCTGGAACACAATGAAAACACAATGGGAGGGGCGCACTCTGCCGCATATCGAGCATTATGTTCCTTCAAGTTTCCTACCACCAGGGGCGCTGACTCTGGAAATGACATTATTTTACCAAGTACAGGCCAATGAGTGTTAAAATGACATCAGCGTTGTTAATTTTATTATATACATAACAGCAAAAGAAACGTCACCCCTAAAAATATGCTCGATATGCGACAGAGTGCCACTCCCCAATGTCCCTCTAAACGCACTGTTCTTCTATTGTTAACGGACCTCACCCCCCCCTCCCCGAAATCCTCTAAAGAATTCTGGAACACAATGGGAGTGAGCACTCTGCCGCATATCGAGCATTAAGGTTCCTTCAAGTTTCCTACCACCAGGGGCGCTGACTCTGGAAATTACATTATTTTACCATGTACAGGCCAATACTCTGCAAAAACTGAGTGTTAAAATGACATCAGTGTTGTTAATTCTAGTGCAGACGTCTGCACTAGTAAGCAGGAGGTCGTGGCTTCGAATCCCGCCCGAGTCGCCTGTGTAGTTTTTTCACAGACACTCGTCGGTGTAGGGCAAATTTAAATCAGTTATTTAGCATCTTATTAACAAAATGAATTACTGCCTCATTAATCGCTTTTAAAAGTTAAAATCAAGGAATTTAGGTTAAATTCACACAACTGCATGCCAGCATTGGAACTGAAAGTAGCAAAAAGACTGGGCGTACTACCAAAACGCGCGTATTACTTATCGACTTTTACAAGTTTACAGCAGAAGTTGCTGTTTTCAGATTTTCCTGTGAATATACAGAAATGTTGTATAATAAAGAAGTCTCCGTAATGCCAATTAACGAAACAACATAACTGTAAATGAACAACAAATTTTAAACAGTTATAAAATGCCGAAAGGTGACGCCACTAATTACCTGTTCAGTGCATATGGTATACTACATGTCTAGCTAATTCGTAATACATATTTTAAACTTTATACTATACTTTTTTTCTTCAAATATTCCAAAAGAGCTGAAACTTATATTCTTTGTTTAGACAATTCATCTTGATCTACGTAAATTATAAATACACCTTCTACCAATATTATGTACCGTGACTTTTAGAGGTTATTTGATTTTTAATAACATTAAGAACGTTTACCATCTGACCACCACCGACATTTTAGTTGTCTGCAAAGACATTAAGATTAACTTCTGGTATTTGGCTGGTCTGCGTACAGGCTATTTGGCTGTTATTCATTCTATCTAGGATAGTTGATCTCTGATGAGGCCAATCACCAGACCTACTGTACTCGTAGAACGAATCATAACCTCTGAAATAAAACATAAATCAATATTAGTTACGGTAACCATTTGATTGAGATGTGATTTAATAACTGATTAGTAAAAACAGTATATAGCTGTATGTAGACTAGAGGGCTGCCGCACGTTAGCCATTGTATGTAGACTAGACAGCAGCTGAGCGTCAGCCATTGTCTTTAGACTAGACGGCGGCCGCTAGTGAGTCAATGTATGTAGACTAGACGGCGGCCGCTCGTCAGCCATTGTCTGTAGAGTAGACGGCGGCCGTGCGTCAGCCATTGTCTGTAGACTAGACGGCGTCTGCTTGTGAGCCATTGTCTGTAGACTAGAGGGCGGCCGCGTGTAAGCCATTGTCTATAGACTAGATGGCAGCCGCGCGTAAGTCATTGTCTGTAGACTAGACGGCGGCCGCGCGTTAGCCATTGTATGTAGACTAAAGGGCGGCCGCTCGTTTGCCATTGTCTGTGGACTAGACGACGGCCGCGCGTTACTCATTGTATGTAGACTAGAGGGTGGCCGCACGTTAGCCATTGTCTGTAGACTGGACAGCAGCTGAGCGTCAGTCATTATCTTTAGACTAGACGGCGGCCGCTAGTGAGTCATTGTATGTAGACTAGACGGCGGCCGCTTGTCAGCCATTGTCTGTAGCGGCGGCCGCGGGTTAGCCATTGTGTGTGGACTAGACGACGGCCGCCTGTTACTCATTGTCTGTAGGCTAGAGGGCGGTCGCGCGTTAGCCATTGTCTGTGGACTAGACGGCGGCTGCACGTTAGTCATTGTCTGTAGACTGCACGACTGCTGCACGTTTAGTCATTATTTTATCACAAATATTTCTGGTAACGTCTTACTGATAATTAGACAGCAACGTGTACAAGTTACCAATGATTCAACTGCATTCATCGTTCCTTACCGTTCCCCTGGAGTCTGGAAATTCCCCTTTGCTACGAACACAAAAGGTTGAATTGTCTTGATTTCTTCAACGTTGTCACACATCAATCTCGCCATGGTAACCTTCGCAACTTCCGCTGTTTGAGCTATCAATTCAATCACATTTAAACAAATATTTGACTTCGGTAGAGGGCCTCTGTTTAAAGTACACTGAGATTTGCTAAATCAAGTACACTTTAACGAAACATTATAGCCAATCTCGAATAATATGAATTCATTTTCCTTCACCGTACCTTCTGTAAACTGGTCCGGGTTCTGGTAGAAGAAACGATCTCCGAATTTGAGTCTACGGAACTGGTCTGCGAATATACAAGCCAGGGTGGGTCCCACCACAGTATTAGGAAGGTGCCTCTCAAGAATAAGTCCAACGAAAGGGTCGATATCTTTTACACCATTAACTCTGTTGAGGAATGTAAATAACAAACATTGAAAGTTAATGTTCCTTATAAACAGATCAGTTCAAGATTACTGTATAATAATAATATTAACAACAACAACACCAACACCACCGACACCGACACTGACACTGACACTGACACTGACAACGACAACAAGAATATTAAGACAGCATTCGGACTGTATGGACAGGAAACCCTGTATGGACGCCCCGCGTGAACTGAACAAAATATGCATGGGACATTTGCTTTACATTTCCTACATTATCGATACTAGATAAATTAATTATCCTGATGACCATTCCTTACCCATAGACTACTTGAAGTTTCTCAATGTTACCGTCTTCTATGACGTTCATCAAGTCATCATAATTGTTGATCGGATCCATACGACAAAAGCTCTCTCTTATCGTGGTGTAGCTCGGTAAACCATGATCACGCCCACGTTGAATATTCAGTGATACAAGGTCAACTCCATTCCTGAAAATATAAAATAATTGTACGTGTGACGGGAATTTGAACTGTATCCGTCCATTGAGCCCCAGCATGTTGTTTGCCCTTAATTAAAATATCAATTGGGTGAAATTATGGGGGATGGGGGAAGAAATATATTCAAAACAAATTTAATGGAATACGATTCCTACACACTTAAAACTAAAGTGTTGAATCAACCATATCAGATTTCGATGAGTGACAACACTTTATAAAGTTAAATTAACTCAAAGAAAGTGTTGTATTAACACGGAATCGAGTTAAGTCTCACTTTATTAATGTTAATTTAATACTGTTAAAAGTTAAATCCAACTTTATAAAGAGTTGCCAGTCACCTAAATCTTTAAAAATGTTGATTCAACACTTTAGTTTTAAGAGTGTACAAGCCAACGTACCCTTTTATATTCGGGTTTCCAAACATATTATCAGTAATTGCTGAGGTGAGATGTTCATCAACCAAATCCAGCTTTTGAACCGCCATTCCTCTCAGAATAGAGTCTAGAGCACCATCACGGATAGATTCGTCAAACACGTAAGTCGCATTAAAGAAAGCTTCGCTCATCAATATTTCTGGGATGTTGTCGACTTTGTAGTCCTTTTTAGCTCGTGTGATTTTATCCGGTACCTCTGTATGTCCAAAGCGGAACGCAGCTGCGGCGAATAGATTGGAATTGGATGCGTCAATGTTCTGGTCGTATGAATAAGGCGCAGTTGCACTCAGATTATTTGAGTCGTAGAGCATGACGCCTGTAATCTGGGGCAGGTATTCATTGTACATTATATGCTGCCATTCCGCACCCACGATTTTGCGGGCTCTTTGGTAAACTTCCAGACCACTTAATGATGGGTTGAGATTGTGGAGAGCCTCGGCGATACGGTTGTGTTCCCGTAGGAACAAGGTGTGCAGAGCGGTGAGGCCAGGCTGTTCTGCAACACGACCATCTCCTGCTAGAGCGCAGAATACCCCAGCACAATCTGAATTAATATCAGGGGGCAACAAATGTCTTCCAGTCTGTCCGTCTCTCACATGTTTCATCGAACCATTTTCTATGATACACAAATAAAACATTTCCTGATCAAAACAGTAATGAAATTATTTTGAATTAAATACGGCCGAATCCATATGACTCTCCGCTTATCGCGTTTCAACCGTATCAAACAACAGATAAATGATAGTTGGATGTCTATTTTTTTCAAAAGCTCTCATAATTTCGTCTTTTGAACAATTCAAAGCCGTGGACATAAATGGGGAGTTTTATGAGGAATAACATCTTTTTTTGTATATGTTTTCCTTGTTACGATAATCGAGTTTGACTTCGGCCTCGTGGCATATGGGACGCAGAAGCGCTAATTTTCCGTGTTTCACGAAAGAGCGTGTGATGCAGCAACTTGTATTATGGCCGAATAAATTATCTTGAAATCTATTTCTTCTTAATCAGACTAAATCAATTGCGATAAACAGGGTCTGAATCTCGGAATGGTATTTACCTCCATTAAATTTATTTAGTATTAATTAAGGCTGAATTAATTGTCTTGCTATCCATTTGCCACTAATCAATTGCAAACATAATGATCTCCAAATGCATTTTATTTGTACGTGATCTGATTGGTTGTTTTTATATAACGAACGTTTCTGTACCCTGAGCGTGGCATTGTTATTGCTATACTAACATGCCAACATCGATATCGTTTTATGAAACTAAGAGACATCTTACCATACTTCAGTTGATCTCTAGTCGAGTCATCTGACCCGTAGACGAAGGATGCATCTAGCCACGTCGTGATAGAGTTCACTTGTTGACGGACCCCTGAACCGTCGTCTTCAAAGTGTGACCGTTTGAACGGAAAGCAAGCCCGCACGCCCCCAAACACGGGATCAGAGTTGTCTAAAATGATGGGAAAACACTCATTCGCCACCTCACAAGCGGTGCATGTAACTGTATAAGGAATTATTTTCAAGTCGTCATGGATCGAATAATATTTTTAAAGTGCAATTAATCTATAAAGACATCCTTCGTGCTTTAAGTCTCATCATCCTCCAAAGCCAAGTGACCTCTCTGACGACTCATTTGCCGGGACTAATGTTTCCCATACTAGCCCATAATGTATTCTGGCTCATAATATTAAAATAAAAGTCACTCATAATTTTACCGCCCGTATTGGCCAAAGTACCAAATGCTAATTGAGAGCAGGAAAAGCTTCGTATTGATTCGTATGCTGCATGTACTTTGAGCTTTTCACCACATCGTTTTTCTTTCTGAGATGCCATTTGACCTGACCCTTTTACTGATAACAGCTCAAGACACATGCATGCACTAGGGGCCCGTGCTTACAAGCTTAGCTCAAGACGCATGCATGCATTAGTGGCCCATGCTTACAAGCTTAGGTCAAGACACATGCATGCACTAGGGACCCATGCTTACAAGCTTAGCTCAAGACACATGCATGCACTGTGGGCCCATACTTACAAGCTTAGCTTAAGACGCATGCATGCACTGTGGACCCATGTTTACGAACTTAGCTCAAGACGCATGCATGCACTACGGCCTCATGCTTACAAGCTTAGCTCAAGACACATGCATTCACTAGGGACTCGTGCTTAGAATCTTAGCTCAAGACACATGCAAGCATTGGCCAATGCTTACAAACTTTGCTTCTTAATGGGTTCCTCCACAGTAATACTCCTCTTCACAAATATTAGGGTTTCAGTTCGTACGTGCTTGACCGAAGCCCTCCACACGCACAGCGCATCGCCCGCAACAAAAAACATCAACATTTTAAATCAAAAATTTGTTACTACTTTTACCTGTCGAAATCTTACATGTAATAGCTCATTGGAAAGCTTATAGTTTCAGCTATCCAACAATGAACATAAAATAGCAATCGGAAGTACGTGCGAAAGCCTAGGTTTTTATGAATGAACCACTCTCGTCCCGCCCAGCCTTTCGCGAAGTGTTCCGAGATCGGGAGCATTCAACCCGTAAAATTTGCCGCGCTCTTCTGAGGGCATCCACTTCGGAGCTGCCTCCGCGTCCAAGTACAGTGTGATTGACATGAAAACGAGTTCCCTGTTGAGTCAAAGGGCTCCTTTACATACCCATGCTTGCTCGATATCCACAGCTACTCAACAACCGAAGTTACGAAGAGATAAAAAGTAAACACCGTTTTTTCGAGGTGAAATCTTCAAGTTGAAAGGTAAGAGCGGTATCTGAATTAATTTTACACCTCATTTCTATCATATGTGAAAGTTTTGAGCCGTAATTTTGTTTAGTTTTGAGCGGAGAGTGTATTTTTACACTCTTTCAAAAGGGGAAAAAAGGGAAACGAGCACGAACGCTGTGCGTGTGTATCACGGTGTGTGTAGGCTGATTCAACGGTTTTGTTGCCATTAGGGATGTACACAGTGTATGGACAGTCGCGCTTCATCGAATACTGTATACTTGATTAAATAAAACAGGATTCCTCAAAAACTACTCGTCCGATTTTCTTGATTTAAAAACCATTGTATTTCTTTCATCAAGACCTTTAATTTGATATAAATATTGAGCATATTTGTTTAGGAATAATTTTTTCACCTGAAAACCCTACAAATATATATATTCAATTAATGTTGTATTAATTTTGTTTTAATGTGGAAATAAATGAACCTTGAACCTAGATGAGCTTACACCTTATGTCGTGGTCCGTACAACATTAACATATATCAGTTTGAGGTAACACAATGTGTTTATCTCAACTATCGCTAAGTGAGGTAACAGGTTCTGAGGGAGAACCAATATCGGGCAACTCATTTCTCAACTATCGCTATGTGAGAACGTGGTTCAGGGAGACTTCACGGGGTCTTCTCTACGTTTTGATTAGCCTGCTCTATTCTTCGTCTCCTGAACCTGTACCACACTTAGCGATAGTTGAGATAAACACATGGTGTTACCGCAAACTGAAACGATGCCTTAAATCTTATATTAACATACAATTTCATTGGTACATACCATCTTGACCGTCAACTGCAGTGAGATCATGATCAGTAATCTGACCAAAATGTACCCCAAGTGATGTATAACCGTCAGTTGTTCGAGTATTACCATCGAACACGGCGAGTGAGATGGCTCTTGCATTCGGCAGTGGTCCCCCGTTAACGGACGATATGTGTGGTTGAAAATGATCTTTAAAATAAGAAACACTTTAATGTTATATTCTTAAAACTAAAGTATTGCATCAACATTTTAAAGATTTCTGTCAGTGACAACTCTTTATAAAGTTGGATTCAACTTTTAGAAGTATTGAATTAACTTGACTCTGTGTTAATTCAACAATTTCTTTTCGTTGAATTTACCTTAGATAAATAATTGTTTTCACTCACTGAACTCTTATATGGTTGATTCAAAACTTATCTAAACAAGCATGAAGAGTAAAAAAAATGGACCTGCAACAAAATATGAAACACGTCACGACCAGATGAATATTTCTTTCAGGTGTGGCCCTTTTGGCGTTCTCGTGTGTGCCTTGACCAAGGATAGTTAGGCTACCACCCCGTACCGATTTCTGGCCCGAGAAATGCAGCACACACGGCCGGTGCGCGTCCCCGGCCCCGCAAACACAACACTGTACAGCGGGATCAGTGTATGTACAGTACATGTACATGTACATGTACATGTATATTTAATGTACATTTAGTGTACATTTAATGTACAGTAATGTACAGTGTACTACATGTATGTGTGGGCATTAGTGGTACTTGTGCATGTGCGCTGAAGTTCGGACATACCAGCTGGACGAACATATGCGACCAACCCTTCCTTTGGCCGATTTACATGGAATTTAGTACTGAATTGACTTGAGTGTGTGACAGATTTGTTCCATTGTTCCTACCATCGTCATATGCATTATCCACAATTCGTATCAGTTTAGTTTCTCTAGATCCCATCTCCGGTTTATCCAAGCTGTTACATCTGCCGTCCATTGTACGGAACTTCGTGGTAGTGTCACAAGTCGTTTGTCTCGTCGATTCACCCAAAGCAGCATCAATTGTTCTGGTAAGTTCTTCGACATCATCTTGCGTAAGCCTACAGCACAACGAATTGGGAAAACGGTTATTTGTAACTTTGTTAGTACAAATGTAATGGTTATGTCACATACTGAAATATTGCAGTGGTAGTTTCTTTTTGTTAAAATAGGTATTTATTATCAACAGTGGTGCACCCATGATATTCAGAGTTGGGGCAAACATTTTTGGGGTAAGTTTACCGACACAAAACTCTGTGAACCGATAAATTAAATTTGACAATATCTAAAGTGGAACGGGGGGGGGGGGGAGGAGGTGTGCCAATTATATTTTTGCACTCAGTGTTTGCACGCATGCCTGGTGTAGTTTATTTCTAATCTCCCTCCCCCTCAAACACCACTTAAAACAACACTTTGTTTCATGTTCTCTTCTCTGTCACCCTTCCCTGTCACACACCCATTTGGGTACGCCACTAATTATCAGATAGCAGACTCTGTTCTTTTTAATTGTGTGTCAGTAGTGCTGACGAGTTTTAAGCTGTTACATGAGTTTTCTTTCATTGGTAGATGGCAATTATCAATTTACATGAAGTTCGTTTTAATTAACGGGTACAGTAACAAGGGGAGTAGTATGTCAGATGGGCGTCCCGGCTCACCTCCTCAAAAACTGATATTTTTAGGGAAAGCCCCTAAAATGATTTTTTTTTAAATGATTTTTGATTTTTAAGGCACCTTCTCAAAAAACGATTTTCTGGCTCACCCCCACCAAAAGATCAATTTTTAGGGAAAGCCCCTAAAGTGGGCGTGGCTTACAAGATTAGGGGAGGGTGTGTATGACGTCATAAGAGATTATTGATAAAAAAAGGTTATATAAAACTGAAATAAAAAAATGGAAAAAGTAAAAAAAATTATGTTGATATAAACTAAAGATGGCAACGAAAAGCTTAGAGAATAAAAAATGTAAATTAATCATTCCTTGCGTCTGGCTTTTAGTTGGTAAAACGGACAAGTGTTGTATCGCTAGTGTGTGCGGAGGTAGATTTTGTGGATTACATCAGAGTCGTATTAAGGAAGGTAAACGTATTCCCGTTGCGTGTTTAAGATGTGAAAAAGGCACAAAGACGTTGACTAATTTTTGCACTCGGTGTGCTAATAAAGTATTAATAAATCGTTATAATAAAGCATTAATAAATCGTTATAATCGTTTAAAAGTTGTAGAAGGAAAAGCTAGACTACATTATAATTTAGTGATGAAAGAGTTGCTAAAAATCAACATCTCGTTTACAGTAAATATACATATATATAAAATTAGCTTAAAAACTTACTTTAAAAAGTGAGATAATTAAAAATTTAAAAATTTAAAAAATATTATCTTGTTTAATAATAAATGGAGAGAAATGAAGAAAGAAGAAGATATTTATCAAAATGGACATTGCCAGAATTGAAAGAGTTTGCACACTCACATAGGCCAATTTTTTTTGTGCAAAACAGCAAGGGTAAAGTTAATAAACGTGCATATTATAAAGGTGTAAAAAATTATTTACGGCGGCATAAACCAAAGCCATTATCTAAATTAAGTTTAGTTGAATTGAGAGAGCGTATAGCTGCTAAAAATATTGAGCTGCCAGAACGCGGCGCGGGCAGACGAGCGCAGTTGTTAAAAAAAGATTATGTAGCCGCTATAAAAAGGTTTTACGGTAAAGAAGAAGAGTTGAGATTTAAACCTCCGATTGACGGTGGTAGATATTTACGCGAACGAAGAATGGTCGTTCCGCTGAATCATAGCAAAGAAAAAGATTTAAACATTTTTTGGGGAGCGGTAAAACCAAAGATTAGATCCAAGTTGGGTATAGACTTACAAGAATTTACATCGTTCAAGTTTATGATATATATACGTATTAAATTACTTAAAGAAAACTTAGATGGTACGATTGATTTTGCTGAACCAAGATTTCATAATAATAGACAAATTGTATTATTGAATTTGGATGACATTGAACATATATTTAATACCGTTTTTTCACAAATTCAAGAGGCTTTAGAAAAATGGACGTCTAACGGTTCTGGATGGGAGGTAGATCGTATCGTAGAAATGAATATCACAATCGCGAGATATCAACCTTTAAGAGGTGGTTCTTATATCGATTTATGTAGCTATATAAAAGATAAAAAGCGTGCATTAACGTAAAAAACAAAGACGATAATTGTTTGCAGTGGATGATTCGTTGTTATAATAAACATAAGGAAAAATCGATAGAATTAAATATTTCAATTGAAAAAGTAAAAATAAAAAATTCAGATAGACTATCTAGTTATTTGAAAGAAGACGGTTTAAATTTTAATAATATTGATGCACCTACACCGATCAATCAAATTAAGCAAGTAGAGAAACAAAATTGTTTAGCGATAAATGTTTTTGGTAGCGAATCAAAAACGATACTAGTTTACAAACTCAGTGACCAACCTAAAGAACTAGATCGTATAAATTTATTATTAATTCACAAAGAAGAAGAAGAAGCAACTAGATCTCACTACGTTTGGATTAAAGATATAAATAAATTACTTCAAGATCAAACGAAACACAATCCTCGTAAACATTTTTGTTTAAGGTGTTTACAGGGTTTTTCAACAAAAGCGTATCTCGAAAATCACGTGGAAATGTGTAAGGGAATAAACGACAGACCAACAACGGTTGTGATGCCCGTAAAGGGTAAAAACGACAAGTTAAAGTTTATAAATTACCATAAAAAGAGTCAAGTTCCTTTTGTTATATACGCTGATTTTGAAAGTATTATTAAAAAGGTTGATGATGTAAATAATACAAATACTAAAAAACTACAAGAACACGTCGTTTGCGGTTATTCGTACGTGGTCATTCGTTGAGACGGTGAAACTAGTTCTCCAGTCGTTTACAGAGGAGAAGATGCGGCTAAACATTTTTTAACTGAATTAGAAAAAGAAGAAGAAAACATTAAAGAGATATTTAAAAATCCTCTTAAAATAATAATGACTAAAGAAGATGTAGAAGATTTTAAAAACGCTAAACAGTGTTGGATATGTCAGAAGGGATTTTTTAGAGACGCTGACGCTAAGTTTAGCAAAGTACGCGATCATTGTCACATTACCGGTAAATATAGAGGCGCAGCGCACAATTGTTGTAATTTAAAATTAAGTTTAAAACCAGAGAAAACTTTTATACCGGTCGTATTTCATAATTTACGAGGTTACGACTCACACCTCATTATGCAAGCCGCGGGTAAAACGTTAGGAAATCTAACGTGTATTCCAAACAATATATAAAAATATATTTCTTTTTCAATTGGCCAACTACGCTTTATCGACAGCGCTCAATTTTTATTAGCTTCGTTAGATAAACTCGTAAAATCAAACAATTCTTTTCCAATTACTAGCAAGTTTGAACCCGATTTAGAAAAATTTAATCTTGCTAAAAGCAAGGGTATTTATCAGGGACGGATTAACCCCCACTAGGGCCCCTGGGCCGATCATTTTTCAAGGCCCCCCTGAGGCCCTCCTCAATGGGACCTTCAGTGGGCCCTTTGAGGACCACTGCTTCACAGTACGGTGTAGCAGTGGTCCTCAAAGGGCCCACTTTAAGGGGTCCCCAGCAGGGACCTCCAGCCTGGGGGGGGGGGGGGGCTGAAGGCCGGGCCCCAGGAGCCCTTGTCAGGGCCTCAAACCCAGTACCGCGCCGCGCGGTCCAGTTTCCCCGAAGGGCCCCTGAGAGCCAAGGGCCCCTGGGCCCCGGCCCCACCGGCCCAATGGCTAATCTGGCCCTGGTATTTATCCTTATGAGTATATGGATAGTTTTAAACGATTTGAAGAAAAACAACTTCCTTCTATAGAATCTTTTTATAGTAGTTTAAACAACCAACACATTACTAAAGAACAATACTCGCATGCAAAGAAGGTATTTCATACCTTCGATTGTAAAAATTTAGGAGATTATCACGATTTGTATGTGCGTACCGATACTTGCTTATTAGCGGATGTATTTGAAAGTTTTCGTACTACTTGTATAAAACAATATGATTTAGATCCGGCTAATTATTATACGAGTCCTGGATTAAGTTGGGACGCTTTATTAAAACACTCAAAACAAACTTTAGATTTGTTAACGGATATTGACATGCATTTATTTATAGAAAAAGGTACGCGTGGAGGAACGTGCATGGTAAGTAAAATATACGCTAAAGCAAACAATAAATATTTGCCCGATTACGATTCATCAAAACCATCGAGTTACATTACGTATTTAGACGCAAATAATTTGCATGGGTACGCGATGAGTCAACCTTTACCAACGGGTAATTTTAAGTGGATGACTAGTAAACAAATTGGCAGACTCGAGAGCGAAGGATTTAAAAAAAATAAAGGATGTATTTTAGAATATCCTAAAGAATTACACGATTCTCACGACGCATTTCCGCTCGCGCCAGAGTCGTTGGTAGTGTCGAAAGAATACATGTCACCGTATCAGCTCAAGTTATTAAAAAACAAGCCAGCACCAAACGTCGCAAAATTAGTTCCAAATTTATACGATAAACGCAATTATGTGCTTCATTATCGTAATTTACAATTGTATTTACAACTCGGTATGAAACTAACTAAAATTCATCGGGTTTTAGAATTTGATGAATCGTGTTGGATGAAATCATACATTGATAAAAACACACAACTCAGAAAAGACGCAACCAGTGATTTTGAAAAAGATTTATACAAACTCATGAACAATTAAGTTTTTGGAAAAACGATGGAAAATGTACGAAAACGCGTTAATGTGAATTTGAAGCGGTTAACCGATGAAAAAGCCGAAAATCAAATTCGCAAACTTGTTGCAAAACCAAATTTTGCTGAGGCGAGGATTTTTGATAACGATTTAGTAGCGATTCACATGCACAAAACAAAACTTTTACTCAACCGCCCAGTTTACGTAGGAATGAGTATACTAGAATTATCTAAACATTTAATGTACGATTTCTATTACAATCATTTAAAAAAGAAATACGGCGAGAGGTGTAATTTACTGTATACGGATACGGATAGTTTGTTACTTGAGATTCAAACGGAAGATGTATATAAAGATATATTAAAAGACAAAGATTTATACGATTTTAGTAATTATGATAAAGGTCATTTTCTATTTTCTGAAGAAAATAAAAAAGTGATTGGTAAAATGAAAGACGAGACTGCGGGATCTTTAATCTCTGAAATTGTATGTTTAAGACCAAAAATGTATTCAATACTTTTATCAAATGAAAAAGAAATAAGAAAAGCTAAAGGCGTTAAAAAACAAGTTATTGAAAAGAATATTAAACACAAGAAATATAAAGATGTTTTAATTCAAAATAATACACTACATCATAATATGAATTTTATTATACATGAAAAACATAGATTATATACAACTCAAGTAAATAAAATATCACTATCTCCTTTAGACACAAAAAAATATATTTTAGAAAACGGAATAGATACTTTAGCTTACGGTCATTACAGAATTAACGTTGAATAGGTGGATTTTCTGTATCTCTAGGAATAATTTGTAATTCTTCTTTTACAAAACTACGGGCAGGGCCCGCGTCTAAATAATACAAGATGGGTTGATTCGCAGCTTTCATCGTTTTAGCTATTCTATAAATTTGTATACTCCATATAGGATCGGTCGTGCGACGTCTCGTATCTTTTTCTGCTTCACCAGGTGCGTATAAATATCGAACTAAACTACTCGTTGGTATTCTTTTTTCGTTTTTAATTTTAACGTTTGCTGGTGAGGCTGGATTTTGCTCTACAACGGGTAATTTAATCGCGTATTTTGGTTTTAAATTTATTTAATGCTTTTACAACCGCCGGTAATCTTTTAACCCATACTCGAGATCTTTTATCCGTCGCTATTTCTTGAGCTTATTGATGAGAAAATAATCTTTCGGCTATAAATCGCTCTACTATACCTTGAGCTCTATGATTACCAACCTCGCCTCTTTGGACTAATACATTATGTTTTCTCATTAATGTATTGACGCTAGCCATAAATTATTTTCCAGGATCAACTTTTATAATTTTAGGCCAAGTTAGAAGTGAACGTTTATACATTTTTTCAAATGCATTACCGACTTGCGAGGCCGTTTTATCGGTTAACGGTTCCGCTTCTTTATATCTACTAGCTTCATCTACAACAGTTAACGCATACTTGTACGTAATTCTACTCGTTCTTTGACTCGCTCCACTACCAACTACATCGTGTGGAAGAAACAATAAATCTGCTTGATGAACTTGATTTGGTGCTTGCGTGTTACTATTTGAACTAGTAGGTCTTGGAATGTATTTAGGATAGGGTAAATAAATTTGCCATAGCGCTTGCTTTTTAATCCAACGTTTAACTACTTTTTTATTTACTTTTGTTTCTTTAGCTAATTTATTAATTGCATCGTAACATTTGTAGTATCCTTTCGGACTATAATATGCATTTTGTAGCTTTAATTTTGTACTCGCTAACATTTAATATTTATAAATATTTATTCTATAGAATTTTTAGGCATAAGAGAGGATGGTAAAATACCTTGTTTAATTAACCACATTTGCGTTAATGAAGATAATCCAAGCGTTACGGTTAATTTCAATCCATCTTTTATATCTAATTTATTTAAGTTAGCTGGTTCTACGCTTAATGTTTTTTTACCCAACATGCTGTATAAAACAACAAAAAGTGTTAAAACACCACTATGATAAGCTGAATCGGCGATTGTTTTTGTATCCATCTTATTTTATACTTGTTGTTATAATAATTTTTTTAAATTTAAAAAATTATTCCATTTCTAAAACTATTAATTCTTTCGCTTGCGCCGTATTAACGTCTGGCAAAGCTGTAAGCTCAACAGCCTCACCCGCGATTTTCGCAGGCGAGGCTACGTCTGCGTTCTTACTACACAAAAAATATACGAAACCTCCAATAGCTAAACCAATACCGATATAGACAAAATAGTTCGTTTCATTGCTTGTTACTTTTGCGTTTTGCAATGACGCATTATTACGAGCAACTACTGTTTTAGTAGAACCTGCTTTGCTCGCTTTAGCGTTTACAAGAGCAAGTTTTTTTTCTTTATTTAGTTTAGCAAGCTTTTTTCCCGCCTCAACTCTGTTTTTTTTTTCCTTCTTTTAGTAGGCGTTTTAGTTACCACCTCAGACTGCGTCGGCGGTGGTAGTGCGCTCGATGTATTCTCTTGGTTGTTGTTTGCCTCCATCGCTTTTATTATCTAAACAAGATTCTTCTTTTCTTTTTAAATGATTTGCTGTAATTAAAGCCAAAGATAGTGGCCCTAAAACTGCGCCTAACTTGTAGTATATTTCACACACTTGTGTTGAAAGCATACTCAAAATGAATGGATCTTTTTCTAAATCTGAAATTAATTCAGATTCATTATCAATTTGGAATTGATGCCCGTATAAATTAAAACGAGTTAAACTTGAGCCTAATACTTTAGCGTATGCCATTAAAATAGGTTTTCCTAGAGATTTTATTATATCACGGCTTAATTTAGTTTCATATTGCGTGTGTAACGCGTTACGCTTTTCCGTAGACAAAGTTTCAATATCGCTAACGCTATACTCTTTACCAAAAAACTTGGCTGAATCTCCTCCCACTACAACCTTTAATAGTTGTTCATCTCGTTGTTTTTGCTTTAGAAAGGCCGCTGCCTGCGCGTCACTTGTGTCTAGAGTTGTTAACAGCAAAGGTGGAGGCGGACTTAACATTTGTGGATTTTCATTCAAAATTTTAGAAACTTCTTCCATTTATTAAACATTTATAAAATAATTTGTTACTTTAATAAAAAAAATTAAGAAACCAATAGTTAATACGAGATAAATTATTAGTATTAGCAAGTAAATTAAGATTATTTATTAGATCTTTTACTTGTTGTTTATCTATACTCTGAAATAAATGTTGTGCTCGCTTTGTTTTTTCATTTAAAACTAGTACTAATTCGTTTCTTTTTTCTTCTGTATTAACAAGTTGGTTAAGATTATTTATTGTTTCTTTTACTCGTTCGATATTTGTACTAAATGAATAATCGAATAATATACTATTCATGTTTTATAAATAGATTTTATAATATTTATTTTAAAAAAAACCTACAAGTAACTTACTAACAACCTATGAGCAATTACTGAGCAATGACTAACGACTTACAAGTAACCTATGAGCAATTACTAACGACCTATGAGCAATTACTAACGACCTATGAGCAATTACTGAGCAATTACTAACGACCTATGAGCAATTACTAACGACCTATGAGCAATTACTAACGACCTAATCGCGTATTTCATAACCAGTAGGTTGATCCGTTTTTAAAATTAATTTGCGATGTTTAACTCGTTTTAATTTTTCATGAATTTCCATTCTCAACTCTTTTGTTGGTATAACATCATTTTCTCTTAAACAATCTTCAAATGAATCTCTATCTTTACAATAAAATAAACATACCCATTTTAATTGCTCTCTAAAATCTTTTAATACGCTATTATATTTTTGTGAAATAACCCAACAGCTGTGATGCTTGTGCCGCCCGCTAAAAGCTAATAGTGATAACTCATGCTGTTGTTGATCTTTTTAAAACTTTTTATAGCGTAATCCTCTATTTGCGCTACAATCATCGATAATAAACAACGTTTCATCTCCTTCGTATGCATTGCTATAAATTTGTAATGCTTTTTCTAATGAATCATCTTTTAAATCGTTAACCAACACTTGATCATCGCTCCAAATCCATTTTCTATTTTTATAAGTGTCGTTAATAGCAATAGTAGGACATAATATAACTATATATTCAAAATATTTAAAATATTCTTGTTCTAATAAATTTAAAATAAATTCAGTTTTTCCACATGCAGTTTGACCACAAATTAAAGCAACGTGTGGATATTTTGGTAGCATTTTCTTGCTTTGCTAGGCGTAGCCTTTAATATTAGTAACTAATTTTAATAAACGACAGATTCATATCTACTGTTACTTATTATTAGTTGTGCATCCGTAATAATAAAAGTATACATGTTTAGTACACCCGCAGCTTCAGCTTCTTTTTCTATTTGAATAGTAATTCCTTCGGATAAGTTTTGTACTCGTCTTCCGCTTCCGTGTAGTTTATTATCGGTACTCGTTCTTAAATCTAAAAATAAACCGTATTTATCATATAAATAATCAGCTTGTTTAACGTTGGATAAATTTAGAGCTTGTACGACTTGTATAGCATGCTGTTTGCTCGAATCACCAAAATATTTTGAAATCTCTTCCCATTGTTGATACCTGTTCATTCCATGCGCGTAGAGTTGATTAGGAACGCCTTCGATCGTAATTGAAACTTTATTTATTTTTGGATTATAAAATATATTAGATTCTTTTACGTTTGGTTCTTTGAATAAAAACAATATTCCTTTCATACTTTTTGCTGGAGTATTTAAATTTATATTCCACACCGTATCGCGTTCAAACAGTATACTTAACCTATTATTATATTGATTTCTAATTGTTCGAGCGAGTTCTGGCATATGAACGACTTCAAATTCTAAAGAAATTCCACTTATGATATATTTAGCACTTTCATCGCTACTTTTAATCACATTTTTAAATTCATTAAACATAAGTTCGTAAGTCAATTGATCTTTGATTCCCGATTGGTAGTAAGGTTGATGATCAGTTAACAATTCAAAATCTAGCGGAATGTAATATCTATTTTTATACGCATCTGCGATAGCTTTATCTTTTCCCCCATTACCAGCTAAATCCTTATCGCTAGCGTCTACTCTTATTTTAGTGATGTTTGCATCTTCTATTCCTTGATACGCTAGATTGTTGCGTTGCGCGGTTGTTAACCATTCGTCTTTAAAACAATTGTACACATCTGCATCTTCTAATGAAAATATTGCATTTCCTTCCATTGCAACAATTACTTTTTTTACGATAGCTCTACCAATGTTTTGTACTAACGTTCTATTTTCATCGTTTGCGCTAACGAGTTCTATATTAAAAGCTAATCGAAGCGTATTTGGGACGATAACGTCATTCATTCCTAAATGTGGAAAACGAACTGTTAAATTTTGTTTTTCGGTAATGGTACTCGGATTGTTTGTAATGACGACTTTTTGCCGTAATCCTTTTATACCTCTCGGTTCTCTTATTCTCCTATACGGATCTAGCACATCTCCGTACGTATTATTAGCCATAGTTTTATAGTTAACAACTATAAAATTTATTTATAAAAAATATTAAAAAGTAATTATAAAATGGTATCTATAGCTATGATGATTGGAGGAGCGGTCGTAAACGCGTTAGCATTTACCGGTAGTAATTTTTTATTTAGTAATTTTCGTAATAACGACGCTCAACAAGAACGTAAAAGACACGATTTAGCGTTAGAACAACTTTCAAAAGCCAGAGATGAATTTAGTAAAAAGCGTTTAAAATATCTAGATTATTTAAACGAAAAAATACAAAAAGAATCGAGCGCTGTAAGAACATTTAATAATATTGACGATGCGATGAATGAATACTATAATGTAACGAACGAACGAATAAATTTACCAAAAGATTTATACACATCGGCGCAGCCTGTACTAGAAGATTTTTACGTTCCTAGCGAAGATCAAAAAACGCGAGAAATTTTATTTATAGTATTAGGTATGAGTATAGTAGGTTACGCGAGTTATAAATTATTAAAATAAAGATGTAAAGTAATTATAAAATGGCAGGAAAGTATGATCTTGTGGAGGCAGATCCATTATTACAAAATATTGATGATGTAGATGAAGATTACCAAGAGTATGACTCCGACGATATTGATGAAAGTTTAGAAAGATTATAATTTGAACGATTAGAAAGTGAAAAAAGGGTAGATGGAGAAATACGCATGAACAACTTAGGTGGTCGTTTAACTTCTTTTAGTGCGCCACCTTTATCTTTAAGAGATATGTTGCTTAGAGCAACAGTCGATGATTTTTATAAAAGTATAGGTTATAAAAACGCTAAAAAAGACTATACCAAGTTTGAAGAGAAATCAGATAATAAAAAAAGAAGTATACTCTATTTTATAAAAGGTGATAAAGAAATACGACTAACGAATTTAGGAAGAGGAAAAGAGGGCACATTTTTAAAGGTAGGTGGAATAAGCGGTTTAACTATAAATGATTTATTGCCATTTGGAGAAACAGAAAAAGCTATAATAAATGTTATAGAAGAAGCAGAAAAACCAATAGAAGAGTCAACCGCTCAAACAGGTAGTGGAAGAAGGCTACCTTCTATACCGATGCAACGAGTAGAAAAAGCCACACAAATGCAAAAAGATATTGAAATGGTGGTTATGACTGTTCAAAAAGCTAATGTAGAAACTCAAACGCAATTAAAGATTCGAGAAGTGCTGGCGCTTGATAAAATCATGACTACAAATCGGGGGGAACAACTAAATCTTTTAACTAAATTAAAAGTAGTTGGCCAAAAAATCAATGATAATCAAGAATTAATTTCCGATGCAAAAGAAAGAGGGTTTTATGTTGATGAAAAGTATCAACAAGAATTACAAAACCTAAAAGATAAAAAAGAAGTTTTGATTAAACAAATAGATGCGCATGATTACATTCTTCGTAGTCAAATTAATAGAATTAAAGAAATGTTTCAAAAAATGCTAACGAGAGATGTTATGATAGGAGATAAAATTAAAACTTTATTTAGAGAACAAGGTATAACGATCGTTAGTATATTAACGGCTTTTAGTATGACTATCGCTTTTATTGTTGAAACAATTGTTAATGCTGCTAGTACAGTTATACCCAAACCTACACCACCAACTCCAAAACCACCAGATAGTGGTGGTGTAAAAGAGTGGATAGAAAAAACATTAAAAAATCTAGCGAATGTATTGGCTAGACTAGGAGTGAAAGCTTTAGCCGCTTTACCAGCTATTATAGGATCAATAATAAGTTGGTTATTGACTACCATTTCAAAAGTAGTATCGTGGACGGCGGAACATTTGTTAATAGCACTAACTGGAGTTGGAGTACTAGTTTTAACATATATGCGCAGCCTGTCGTTAAAATAACAATTCGTAAATCATGACACCTAATCCAGTTAAAACCACAAAACCAATAATTAAAGAATGTTTTCTTCTAAATGACTAACATCGCTAATAGACGTATCTTTTAAAGAGTCTGCGCTAACGCTAGGTGTGTCTTGGGTTTTTTCTTCTTCTTCTTCTAAATGATTGCCGCTCAATACCGCAGCCTCCTCATAGACGTGTTTAGTGATCTGTGGTAGTTGTGTTTGTTCTAGTGGTAAAATAGGAGGAACAACAGGTTCTGAATTTGTATCTAAATTTGAACCTAAAGATAAATTACTCGTTGCTATTAATATATTATTATTGTATCCAGCGTATGTACCTATTCGTAAATTCATATCGCTAGGCATCATGTATAAATTTTCTCCGAGACAAAAGTTTAATTGAGAACGAGCATTTTGTAAAACATCTTGATATCGTTGAATAGAAGATTGTAAATCAACTGGAGATTCAATCTCAGCATCTACTATATTTATAAATTCACGCTGTGCATCTAACCCAGTGCCACTTGCTAAAATTTCACTTTTAGCTTGAGCTTGAGCTCCTAAAATCGCGTAGACATACGTTCTTATAGAATCGTTTATACGTTCTGTACCAATATCAGTAAAACCTACCGAGTCGTTGATTATAAATTTTGCCCAAGCGAGCTCTGTAAATGGAGATTGTAAAATGTATCCAATCGTATAGGTTGAAGGATGGCCTCCAAAACTCATTCTCGTCGCAGTTTTATAATAATCATAATCACTCACCTCGGTAGAGATGACATTCAAACTGCTTTTATCGTAGTTGTTTCCGGGCACGGCTTTGTAACCGTTATCGTAATAATAGGCAGTTCCCAATCCCAACGAATTTAAATCAACTCGTTGTTTCCAATTGGAAACTTGTGAAAGGTGAAAGTTTTTACATAGTCTTTTATACGCGCTAATGTCTATATTGTTTTCAAACTCGCTAAAATAATTTTGAAAAGATGTAGGCCAGCTCATTTCTTTTAGTAATCGCCTAATTTGATAATAGACGTGAAATCTAAAAAAAACTACGAATCATCTTATTCGAATGATTTAAATGTTGATAACCTACGCCGCATCTTGTTGTAGCGCAATACGTTGTAAAATTTATTTGATTTTGATAAAATTTTAGCGGATTTGAATTCCAATCATCAACAACGTTATCACTATCGACGCGAGGCAACTTGTAGTTGCTAAAAACATTATCAAAATGTGTAGTAAAAAAATCGGTCGCGCTAACGTAAATATTTATACTCGTCAGATCGCTGGCGTTAAAATTTAGAGGCGCAGTAAAATTTCCAGATTGTTTATATGAAAATGTAAAATTACTCTTGAAAGCTAATGGAAACGTCATTTTATTATATATTATTATAACTTTTTAGTAATAAAATGCATCATACTATTGAATTAGAAATTGAAAAAGATGGTGGAAAAGTTAAATTAATTGATGATATTGATAATCGTAAAGGTAATCTCTCAATAAGATTACTTAGCGCAAACATTTGGATTGGATATTACAATGTGCGTAAAAAAGAAAAAATATTTTATCGAACAGCGGGTGAGCAAGAAGATGATATTAATATTATAGAAGCAGGACTTTACACCATGATCGAAATTATGCTTATTATAACAAAAGAAAAGCCTTGGATCACATTCACTATCAACGAAAACACGGGTACTTACTTGTTAAAATTAACTCATGAAAACAAATCCGTAAAATTTTCATCCGGGTTAGCTAATTTACTCGGATTACACAATGAATTTCTAACCGTAGGAGAATATAGTAAAAAAAAATTGATGTATATCTTTTTAAAATTCTATACATTCATTGTGAACAAGTTTCTATAATGAAAAATTATTTCAATGGTTACAAAAGCACTATTTTAAGCACCTTTCCATTGCAAGGAAAATCGTATGGACAAAGTATGTGGATGGAATATAAAAATCCAGTATTAAAAAAATTAACTATAGGTACTTTTAGCGAATTGAGTTTTAAAATTAAAGATTCAAAAGGTAGAGATATAAATAATCATGGTTTTCCAATTATTTTAAATATAGAAATTATATAAATATGGCAAGTATTTATGGACCTAGTCGAAGTAAAAGCCAGCTAGTTTTATTTAACAATAATCAAAAAAGTGTAGAAAGAGATAGTGAAATTGTATATACTTCACCTAGCGAAAATTATGAACATCATGGATATCTCAACAGAGATGAAATTTTACAAAGGATAGTTTTAGTTGAAAAATATAACGTTATACTCGGATGGCACGCTACGTTTAAACAACCCTTTTTTATGTTTAACATTTCACCCACGTATTGTAGTATTTTTACACAATTTATAAAAACCGATAGTTTTGCTACGCATTCAGTAACGCGAGATTATGCGGCCAACATTTATTACATTCCTTCTCCAAAACGAAATGAAAAATTTCATTTTATCGATAATGAAACGCAGCATCTCAAGTATGAAATGTGTTTCAAAATGAGAGATATTCAAAAAGTTTTTGTAGAAGCCACCTTTTTCGGTGCATTAAATTCAAAAATATGTTTTAATATAAAAATTTAAAGTTTGCCGTTAAATTAAATTTTATTTTTATACTATAAATATGGCAAGTATTTATGGACCTAGTCGAAGTAAAAGCCAGCTAGTTTTATTTACCAATAATCAAAAAAGTAACCTCGTATATGAAAAAATTGGGGAAATAACTAAAGAAAATATAGAAAACAATCGAGCGTATGTTTTTTTCCATTTTAAAAACAGTGATAATTTTGATGAGGGTATAATATTGATTAATTTTTATATTTTCACCGAAGAAAGTGATGATGAAGTGGCTTCCTTTTTACGTGTAGGGTTAGAATCATTATCATTTTATTCAATTTTTATTCAATCATTTGAAAACGAAAATAACTCTTCTTCTTTTGTAACGAGCGAAAAAATTGCTAGTGACGGCAATAAAATTAGTTATGATTCACTTTATGAACGTACGAATTTCGCGCGCGGTAAACATCATTTTATAAAGTGTATTTTTTGCTTAACTTCTTTTAATAAAGAAAATAAATTCTATGTAAAATTAAATTTATTTGGTGCTTTGAATACGGGAATCTGTTATGATATAAAAACAATTCTTTTAAGCCGTCTAATCGAGATTTTTTAAGAGAAATTTTGTAAAAAATTATCTTTTACTATTAATAGAAAAGCAACAATGAGCGCACCTATAGAATCAACAAATGTAATTTATCCAAATTTACCGTCTATGATGGATAATGCTCAATTATTTCGTTTGCAAAAAATAGATAAAATTAAAAAAGAATTACAAAATGAAATAAATCATCGTGAAACTGTCTATAAAAAATATAATAAAATCATCAACGCTTGTACTATCGTAGAAACTCTCGTTGTATTAGGGTGTATGGGAGCAGGATCTGTTGGATTAGCCACTATCGCCTCCGTTATAGCAGCACCCGTAGGACTCAGTTTAGGTGGTGTAGGTTTAGGGTTATGCGGTGCAGCATTTGCTCTTAGTCGCGTAAAATATAAATTATCTAAAAAAGCTAAAAAACATGATGTAATTAAAATTCTAGCTTTATCTAAACTAAACACGATTGAAAACCACGTTTCTAAAGCGATTAAAGACGGTGTCATTACGCAAGATGAATTTGTACTTATATGTGAAGAACGAGATAAATATTCTAAAATGAAACAACAAATCCGTACCAACTCTAATAAAGATACATCTACGTTAGATAAAACAGAGCTTAAAACCACTGATTTAGAAGAAGAAAAAAAAATTCTTATAGAAAAACTTATAAATTTAAAATAAACTTTACTGTAAATAAATCTTATTATACTTCACCTAGTAAATCTAGTGTAGTGGGGCGAGTAAAAGATAGGCCTCCACCGTATAATTTAAATTATTAACCTTCATTTTTGTTTAGTTTGCAATATTATTAAAAATAAATTCATGTATTTCACGTATATTACTGTTGTCGGGAGTAAAAGTCTTTATATATTTTTTATAGTAAAAATCACAGGGCTTATTTTTCATACTCCAAACTAAAAAAACAACGAGTGCATCGCGAGTATCAAAAGGTAAACATACAATAGAAACGGCTTTTTTATACATTAAAGCCAATTCAGAAACTACGCGACTATAAATTTCACTCGTACGAGTTTGACAATCTACGTTATAAATGTAAACTAATTCATCTTTCATGTCCATAACTACATGATGATATTTAAATATAATATTTTGTTTTTTAAAAATAATTAAATAATATTTTTTACACATGATATCATTTTCTTTTATATATCTAGTTAATATAGCATTTGTTTTTTCTTCGTAAGAATTTAAATTGTCGGCCTCCATTTTACACGTTTAAAACTATTTTTTTAAATATCAAAATTTCAGCTTTCCATTTTTTATTCTCTAAGCTTTTCGTTGCCATCTTTAGTTTATATCAACATAATTTTTTTTACTTTTTCCATTTTTTTATTTCAGTTTTATATAACCTTTTTTATCAATAATCTTTTATGACGTCATACACACCCTCCCCTAATCTTGTAAGCCACGCCCACTTTAGGGGCTTTCCCTAAAAATTGATCTTTTGGTGGGGGTGAGCCAGAAAAGCGTTTTTTGAGAAGGTGCCTTAAAAATCAAAAATCATTTTAAAAAAATCATTTTAGGGGCTTTCCCTAAAAATATCAGTTTTTGAGGAGGTGAGCCGGGACGCCCATCTGACATACTACTAGGGGCGACCGCCCCTCCGCCCCCTTTGACGCGTCTGATTATGTTGGTTTTTAAATTCAAAAAGGCTATTCGTTTCAGCATATGCTGTTATGTTTTGTTGTCGACGTCGTCGTCGTCATAGTCGTCAATAACTCACCTGGGAAATATTGTGGTTTTCTTTGTTTGAAGCTTTTCCCTGAATCTCCTTAGTTTTCTCCTAGCTGTGGGTGATCGATTGGCACTGTTAAACTGTTCCAACAACAGTTCTGGAGTGCGACTTCTCGTTTGGTATCCAGCTGTTAAGTAAAGTGATAGTCAATAATTAGTCTATGTTTTATTTTTCACTCAGTAAATAGTAAATAAACGCGCGCATACGTTTCGACAGTACTGATCATAACATTAAAGTTCTTGAAACAAAGAAATAATGAAAATGCATTCGGATTTTAGGTGGTATTTATTCTAACGTGGAAATAAATGGAACATCAGTTGACAGCGCGTTTCATTTATCTCGAAAATTACAAAAAGGTCAGACGAGATAACCCCTCAGAACGTTTGGTGCCATCTCAGCTCAGTTTGTTTACTGCTGAAATTGAATATGACTGCATTTGCTATTAAAAATAAATATGGACTATGGCTTGGGCAACATTTTCTATACTGTACCTTCCTCCTGGTCGAAGTAGGCTCTTATGTTGCCATCTTTCAGAATAAGATCTTCAAGATCTTCCAACATCTTCAGATCATCACTATCAACATTTCCTGTGCTTTGATTGAAAACAATCGAAGCCACAAACAGCAACAACAACAACCTATGAAGAAATAATACTGTATGTAATACTCGAACTTGCAAAATATTTGTCATCAACTGAAACATTAAATGTTGTATTTGTTATGAAATACAGCCGCCATAATGGAAATAATATACTTCAGACTTACAATTTTGCTTTATACAAAAATTATTCCAATGGCCAAAGTTATATTAGCCAAAAACAACATTTCATTAATAAGGCCTATTTACTTTATTCAAACTTGACAGGTTACATGGTTGAAAAATAAGCGCTCACCTTATCATCTTGAATATACCGTTAACGTCAGAAGGAAACTTCGAATCGGTGTGACGTGTGGTACCTCAGTAACACGTTACTTATATACGTTCATCTGTTACATGTTTATACGAAGCGGTTTAATACCGAGTTTTCAACCAACGTGGTCACGTACGTCACTTGCCAATCAAATTCTTATAACTGATCACGGGTTTTACCTTGGACGGACAAGCTGTTCTATTGGCCGATAAGTGACTACACGAATTGATATTATGTGATGTCTGGTGGCACTTTTCAAAACCCATAACCTTGGGTTCATGCCCTTCAGATAGTGCAATGCTTGCAATGGATAGACAATCCGCAAATCTTTTCTGTAAAAGAAGTAAACTTTCATTTAGAAACTTGTCAATTCGGTTAAAAAGGTTTACATCGATCACAGATCAATAACATCGATCTTGCCATTTGTTAAATTTATTTTTTACATAGTCAAATGATTTCATGACATATTTGCCATTTGAATAATTCTGTACAACTCAGGGAGCTGTGGTAGGCCTATGTGTTGTTTTGTATATGTATCCGCTCAGTGCACATCGTAGCCCTCTAGCGGTGAATTTGCATCTAGTGTCTTGATAACTAGCCTGAAGATCTGACGTGACGCTTTGAACTAAAGGTGCGTGAATTACGCCACATCCTGGCCGTACAGCCGCCATATTTTTCCCGATACTGAACTTTGACCTTGGTTGGTAACTAGCACGCAAGCCTCGAAGCGTGACATCAGATCTTCAGTACAACGCGTTAACGTATCCAATGAAATTCTTTGAGTGGTACGCCTGGATCCTGTCTATATCCTTGATAGGATATAGACAGGGGACCAGTATACTTGATAACAACCACTTTGGCGACGTGTGAGCGTTGTGCGTACACTTTATGCGCGTATGTTATGGTACTAAGTGCGCGTGTATGGATCACGTTGGGAGGCTCGTTTTACTGTACCACTCGTAGCAGTCAATATTTGTATACTATAAAACCCGTAATATATCCGAGTGTAAAGTGAGCAATTATGTGAGTAAATCTATCCACCGTCTCATAATTCTTTTATTGTTGTCTGTTAGGGTAGCCTTTCCGTTAGTTCATCCGTTTATTTCTTGCCAAAATTAAGCCAAAATTCCTGATAATCCATGAAATATGTTTATGTTAATGTAAGGTGTACATAAATAGAGAAATAGCCTACAGTTATTGGCCTTACATTTCCAACCTAACAGGTTCTTTCTCAAAGGCAAAATGGACGATATACAAACATGAACAAATACATAAACACAAGAGTAAATAGAGAATTAGCTGTTGCAAACTGCTTACCAATCTAAAGGACCTGTAGTATAAATGCAAAATAGTAGTTATTGGCCTTACGTTTCAAACTAGCAGGTTCTTTCTCAAAGGCAAAATGGACGATATACAAACATGAACAAATACATAAACACAAGAGTAAATAGAGAATTAGCTGTTTCAAACTGCTTACCAATCTAAAGGACCTGTAGTATAAATGCAAAATAGTACTGGCCTTACTATTTTGCATTTATTCTATTTTTTATTAATTAATTCTATTCTAGAAAAAAATGTTAAAAAGCAAACATAAATGTTATATTATTCTAGGATAAATTAAGTTTGATACAATAATGAAACAAAATCGTCAGTTGCAATCCATATAAACCCACAAGAATACTGTGCTTTCTTCATATAAATGTTACTTTTAAATGATCAGATTTCTGTTTCATTAGGCAATTTAAAGTTATCATGCAATAGAATGCTAACATTTCAATAGGTAAACATAATAAAGTACTTTAAAATAATTTTTGAAGTGATCTTCTCTTTATTGCTTCCCTTCTGTTTCAAACAAAATAGACTGGTGTCCACCAATGGTATTCTAGTAATGTGCACAAGAAAACTGGATGCTATCCACAACAATAAGTGGGCATTTACAGGGGGTTAATAGTCGCAAAAATTTTGTTTTTATATTTTTCCTTGTTTTTTATAGATTGTTACATATTTGTTATTTTTTATTTGTTATTTTATTTTTTTTGCTATGTATGAAACGATGTTCAATTGAAGCCACGATTGCAGGCTTCGATAGATTGGAATTCTGCCATGCCGTGTTTTAAACGCCTTTTTTTTTTACATAGGGGTATGAACGTTTGCCCGGTTTGTGCGGCCTCTCTTAGCCACCATATCTTGTGTATGGGAAATTTGGTCTGGTTCCAATAGCCGCGTGTATCACAAATTTCACTGGCTAGCGTCACCGCACCGATTTGTAGCCGACCTATGACGTGAATCCAGAATTGTTTTGGCCTCTACCTTGAGCTGAAACTTTTGCGGGTTGGTTGTTTACTATGATTCGAAAAAGTTCATTAACATCATTCACTTTTGTGAACCTTTTCTTTATAATAATTGACCTTATTGATATTCGTATTCAACTATCAAGTACAGGATGTAGATAATTAGTTTCTGCGTGCAATTATAGCCTTCACGTTTATAGATGCCTTTCACATTTGTCTCATGATTAACACTCCACATTCAGCTGAAACTTCTGCAGGTTGGTTGTTCATTTTAAATAATGATTCTAAAAAAGTACATTAACATCGTTAAAGCAGAAGTTGACATTGATCTGCAGGATATAGATAATTAGTTTCTGCGTGCAATGTAGCCTTCACTTTTATAGACGCTCAAATGATTATTAGGGTTTGTTTGTAGCAAGGGCATTACAAATGGTTGGTTACTTTTTGTGTAGGTTTGTGGTAATGAAAATCATAAGGACCCGACGTAGCGAAGGTTAAATATTCTCGAGTGCGGAGGCCAATTTGCTGACCGAATTCAGCGGCGGTAAAACATTGAAAACCTCAAAGTTGCTGGACGAGGGACCATTTTATTCGATCATTTTAATCTCATCTTTTAATGATTGACTTCTTGGGTATCATCTGTCAGCCTGTCTTTTGTATATCCTCTCGTGTCTTGCTTAAGGTTTTGTTTGCCGATAAAGAAAAGTATTATAACAAAACAATGTGCTAAAACAATAATTTTGCTACATTTTTTGGTTTGGTTTATTTAAAAACATTCACAAATTCGCGGTCTTATGACAGAATTGCATTTGAAATTTACAGTTATAAAAACATCAAAGGCATAAAGAAAAACATTTAAACAAAAGTTATAAACGAGACTACAAGAATGTAATTTAAATCAAAATTTAAATTACAAAAAGTGAAAAGTAAACATTATAAATTAGATGAAATGCAACTATTACTACTGATAGAAAATTAATGAAAATACTCCAGAATGATAAAAACAAAAAATTATTTGTTTAAAAGAGATGTCAGGTACATGTTGACACAATTAATAATTTCATGTTCATGTATTCTCTTTTCAAAATTATTGTAAATTACGTATTTATTGATGATGTACTATAATGTATTTTATTGTTGTCGCCAGTCGGCATGAATATACATGTCAGTCAATCAATCAATCAATCAACAGTAATCGTCGTCTTTTGGGAACTAACTCATAACTCGCGTCATTCGGAAAAATATTCTTTTCAGAAAATTTGACCACAGTAGGGTGTAAAAGCACCCTTCGCACCCCTCTAAACCCCAAACCGGTATTAAGGCCCTGATCAGGTATTCCAGATTCAACGTATATTATTTATATGTAAATATAGGCCCGGGCTCCTATGCGAATAAACCAACCGAGCATGACCATGGAGCAGGCACGTAGCTACGAGGGGGCACGGGGGGCACGTGCCCCTCAAAAAAATTGCAAATTGGATGTTAGTTTCAAAAATTCAAAGGGGTGGGCCATCCCCCCCTCCCATACCAACAAATAATTGTGCGAACAATTCTGGCTCACAAGAGCATGCACGGAATGTGCCCCCCAAAAATTCCAACTCTGGCTACGTGCCTGCCATGGAGTGGTAGGCAGTCTGACGGCCCAGCCACGAGTCAGTCGTACGCCAGAAGAGCTCAACCTGTATGCGTGAGTTTTCTCGATGCGTTTTAGACTTGTGCGTACAGACTCCATCCAGTGCTATCCTGCAGCAGTAGGTAAATATTAATAGCACCAGATACTACCATATATAAATTGTGAAAGTTTAGTTCTTGATAAAATAGTCAATTATTAAAATCATTCACAATGTTCATACAATATTATAGTGACTCAAGTCAAAAGTCTCAATTATTGAATGGATGCATTTTAAGCATTGACGTGAGTCCGAGTCGAATCAGTTGGAGTTACCACTGAAGATAAGTAACTTGACCACGTTATCGTTTGGGAAGCAACATGCTATCAAATGGAACGTGTTATGCTTTCCTATGGGACGCACCATGGTATCACCGTGGTATCCAGAGGCGTAGCGAAGGCATTTTCTTTGGGGTGTAGAGCCAATTTGCCGACTGACAAATTTGTGTTGTTAAATTTACCGACACAACTCTACTATGACCAGACAAATTTACTTTGTTTTTCCCAAAAAATGGACACTCTGTAAAGTCGCTCAACGGGGGCAGCTTATAAACGACTTATAACAAACAAACAGTTCGGTAAATCTTCAGTGCTTACAAACACGATACCATAGCCGACTGAAAATTTATTCTGGACCAGTCCTTGTTCTAGTACCGTTGATGCTTCATGTGCCGACTGAGGCTCTAAATACCGACTGGGAGGTGTCACCCCCCCCCCCACACACACACACATCCCCGTTCGCTACAGCCCTGGTGGTATCCTATGGGAAGCACCACGATATCCTATGGGTAGCACCGTGGTATCATATGGAACGAACCATGGCATCCTATTGAACGCAATGGATGGTATATTATGGAAAGTATCATAGTATCATATAGGAAGCACCACGGTATACATTGAGAAGGATGCATTGAGAAGGATGCATTGAGAACGCATTAAGGGAAGCACCTTGTGGAAAAATAGGAACCAGTAGATAACACAATGTAAACAAATGGAAAACAATGGGACTTAATGAGAACATTATGGGCTTTTAATGGGAACCAATGAGAACACCACTGAAAACACATCGTGTTGACCCTACAAATATCTCATGATGACCTTGCCCAGTCATAACAATCTTCATACCAATGTGTCCACAGATCGCGTGTTGTTTGTTATTGGTTGTGTTTACGTTTTTACAACAAAAACATTTACCCCTTGTGTATAACTTGAACACAAGATAGAACCCATACTTCCCCCATTTTGGCTGCATGCCTTTCAAGGGGAAATCCTCATGACCGCCATAAGCACTCCAATGGAAAAGGAATAAATTAATATTTCACACCAACAGAAATCCACATACACATATTTGGAGCAAGAAATACATGGGGTGGGCGAGATTTTGTTCAAACGTGTGACACTGGAGACGCCTTTGGAAGGGATGGATAACCTTCAGAAGGTTACCCTGTTTCTGGAAAGTGAAGAACGGATTCCCATAGTTAAGTTGTGGCCCTTTGTGTCATTGAGAAGTTCAATTACTAAAGCCTTCTGTAATCGGTCTGAAGGTCAAGTGTTCACTCTATCTAGATGACTTTGTTACACAACCTAAAAAAAATTAAAGAAAACAGTTGTATTCGGCTCCTCACTCGGTTTATTGCACGTCATTGGTCATTGGATCTAATTTGTATACGGTAACTAAGTTAAGTCGGAGCTATCCAACATTTTCGACAGTATAACCCTCATTTTAAATAGTGGTTTATTTGATGTTAGTCATTTTAAATAAATACAAATAAACAAATAACCTTAATGTCTTCGTGTATATTTCTTTACTGAAATGTCTAAAATTGCGTATAACCCCCTCAAAGCTAATTAACAACATCTTTGCGTTATTTACAAGTGAATTCTTGTTGATTAAAAAACGATTGCTCTTAAAGATGCATATTCCGTGCTCAAAACATTCGAATGTCTGTTTTTTGATGATCAACGAAGTAAGGAACTTTTAAATAAGAAATTAAAAAACAACCGAAAAGATCAATAATTCTGGACATTGCGTAATAGTTTTTTTCTTACTATTCAACACTATTTATCATTCAAAATGACATAACTTTAACGGCTTACCAAAAACGCAAATCTGAATTTAAATACAATTTTAAAGTAACATTAAAAATCTGAATAAGACCGTGTAAAACAACTGATTGGTGATCATCCTTTAAAATGTTAAAGGTTGTTATTTTAATATCTTGTACATTTTCAACACCACAGCTCTTAATACAATCTCGTTAGAGATACAATTGCCGGCCGATCTGAGAAAATTGTCAAACGTTGGTAAATATTCCGGGAAGGAGACGCGATAGAAACTTCACAGCTAACTATTTTTTATTATCGGACGATTATTGGATTTATTTGTTGACCTATTTTTATTTAATTGTTTAAAATAATAATTCTAAAAAATAAAACAAAATAATAATACATGTCTTATGAAGTAGATGTTTTTCCATGGTGGTGTTATATTTCTATATTAAAAATGTCTACAGTTGTGGATAGCCCCTCGCAGCTAATTAACAACATGTCTGCGTTATTTACAGGCGAACCATTTTAACGATTGTTCTTAATGATATTCCATGCTCAAAATGATTTGACCTTGAAAAATATATCAACACTTTGAATGACGAAGTAAAGAACTTTTTTTCATAATATCCCTTTCAACCCCAAACGTGCCACCTGTGCTCAATGTGGAATGTATGTTCTTTACCAAAGGGACGCTATGTCACGGGAATTCACTACTCTTTTGTTCCCAAGGCTCCTCTCCGGCACAACGCCTGAAACCTGTAACTGAAATGTAAATAGCGCCCTCACTTGACGTTGGCATGATTAATCAATCGCAGGACAATGCGCGCGTCAGTATGAATGCTTTTTTAGCGTCTCTATATAAAGCTGTAGCTTTTTTCCGTGACCGCCGACGCTCACTTAGCTGTTTTACAGCTGACAGTCGACCGCTAGCCATGGATGACGCTGAAATTATTGACGAAATATTCGCGGATAGTGGTTCAGAAATATCCGATGACCAGTCCTCCTCATCCACATCAGAAGAAAGTGAAGAAGAGTTTGTCACACACCCACCAAGGTCATCAAATAAGCAGAACTTCAGGTAGGCCTTAACTAAGACGTAGGCCTAGCTGAAAAACTTTCACATAACTGTTCCAATTGGCTAACGTTACTGATTACAAAGAGCCAAACATGTTTTGTATACTTTATGAATGTAGGCCCTAGGCCTACTTTTTATGTTTTTTCTAAAGGGGTGTTGGTGAAACTGAAAGTCGGATCCTCCAGACCTACATTGTAGTCAGACTTTCCTGGATCCTCAGAAGAAAATGTTTTTCTTTCAAAGGAATGATGGATGGAATGGCATTTCAAAGAATATTAACTGTTCAAGTAATTTCAAGAATTACCTTACGTTTGAATGTAGGCCTAATTAACTTAATTTGCCAAATATTGCAGGTGAAATGGGCTTCTTTTTATGTAGGATGGATCTAGTAAGGTCCGACTTACGTTGACATTAGATCCGGGGAATCTGGGTTTTACCAATTGCCTTTCTAACGAAATTCATAATAGCATAATTATTTGAATTAATCTGATTTTTACTATGCAAGAAAAAGACATGAATAAAATCACAAAGTTTGTCCCAAAAAGTGTGCAGTATAAATGCAGAGTCGGCCTAACTTCTGAACTTCTTGCACCATATCAAAGTGAATGAATGATGAGGATGTCACTTGCTCTACCGTAGAGCAATTGGCATCCTCTAGCAAGTTGCATCATCTTTTTGATCTATCAAAAGAGCATTTTAACATTTCAGTGCCATCTAAGGTTTCGAGTCAACTCTGTCCCAGGTCAACTCCGGTCCAACTCGGTTAGTGTTCGTGCCCAAAAACGTTACAGCACCCTCTTCGACCAAGAATACAGCCTATATTTACTTTAATTGGCTTGCGTTGTACCATCTGGACAGAGTTTACCTTGGACAGAGTTGACCTGCACCCCCATCTAACCATATCGAGTGTATGATTAGATAACACCGGAAGGTCATACAAATTGCAAGCACCTGGTGTGCTGTCATTTTCAAGAAAAGTGGGACTATGCATAAATTTCCGATGATGGTTTTGGTGAGCATTGCCAAAAAAGTAAATAACCGCCAAAGCTCATTACACCAAATCATACAGTGCCCTCCAGTAGTATGTTAAATGCCGTATGGGGGACAAATGTATAAAACTGAGAAAGAATCGGAGACGTGTAAGACGCCCAATTATTTAAATGAGGTATGTATGACATCATAAATTGGTGACGTCATAGAAAATAAAAAAAGTGGACATATAAAAATGACAAAACTAAATAAGATTATCTGTGAGTATAATAAAGATGGCGACAAAATATGAAATAAAGAATAGAGTAACTGTGCCTTGCGAGTGGCTTTTATGATGATTTAGTTTTACCAACTAAAAGCCACTCGCAAGGCACAGTTACTCTATTCTTTATTTCATATTTTGTCGCCATCTTTATTATACTCAGAGATAATCTTATTTAGTTTTGTCATTTTTATATGTCCACTTTTTTTAATTTTCTATGATGTCACAAATTCTGTTATGATGTCATACCTCATTTAAATAATTGGGCGTATTTACACGTCTCCCGATCTTTTCTCAGTTTTACATTTGTCCCCATACGGCATTTAACATACTACTCCTCCCATTGTGTCGGCCATATCTGAAAAGGCTAATGTTGTATTATGGTATCATCAAGAAAATGTGCCTTAATTCCATATAGCACCATCATACATAAGTTTCTTAATACTCATACTTCAGGTCTGGATGGCATAAAGCAAACTCCTCCTATACGAAGCGACCCCTATGAACTTTACTGAAGAGACTGGATGTACTGAAGATTTCAGTAACCTCTCGCCTGGGCAGATCTTTCAACTGTTCTTCTGTCAGGCAGTCTGGAAGTTGATGGTGACAGAGACCAATCGCTATGCTGACCAAACGCTGGGTGCAGATGCAGCCAATCATCAGCATGCCTGGACTCCAACGGATATCCCTGAGATGATGGCATTTGTGGCCTTGCTTCTGTGTATGGGCATCAACAAAAGGCCACGCTACGCCATGCACTGGTCCAGGTCTGAAGTTCTGCGAAGTCCTGTGTACTCATCAACTATGTCTCGCAACCGATTTGACGCACTCCTGAGATTTTTCCACGTTGCCAACAACAGAGCTGAAATGGATGATGACTCTCCCCGTGACAAACTGTGTAAAGTTCGCCCGCTGCTTCACATTGTACTGCCATTGTTTCGTCGCATATATAAACCTGGACGAAACCTCTCGCCAGATGAGACTATGATAAAGTTTAAAGGCCGCATCGGTTTTAAACAGTACATGCCACGCAAGTCTGCTAAGTTTGGATTGAAATGTTTTCATTGAACGAGTCTGAAACCGGGTACACATGTGCGTGGAAGGTGTTCACTGGTTCAGAGCCCACATCGTACCAATTGCAGACATCCTCAATTGCTTATGCAGCAGCAAACCATCCATCTAACCTTTCAGCATCTGGCAAAATAGTCATGGAACTACTGCAAGGACTCGAACATAAGGGACATTTTGTTTTCATGGACAATTGGTACACCAGCCCGGCTCTCGTCCACAAGTTGTCACAGCTAGGGTTTGGAGCTCGTGGAACAGTACGATACACCACCCAAGGGATTCCGGAGAGTGCAAACCCAAAGAAGTTCCGCATGAAAAAGGCGATGACCCGCACTTTTACACAAAAGCAGGGCAACTATGTGTTGTTTGGCAGGATGCAAAGCGTGTAACTCTTCTGACTAATTATGGTGACTGCAGTATGGACACTAAAGAAATTCGCAGCAAATACAGTTCCACTGGACTTCGTGAAATCAAAAACCTGTTCTCGTCAGTGATTATAATAAATACATGGGTGGAAGTGATCTAGCATCGCAACTGTGTCAGTATTATACACACCACCATAGATCGCTGAAATGGTGGAAAAGAATTTTCGTGGCCATTCTTGACATCTGTTTGGTGAACGCTACTGTCGTCTACAACCGAATTCCTACAAACCAGCACTTGACGAGCTTGGATTTCCGCGTGAAGGTGGTCAATGAACTTCTTTCCACCTGGAAGCACAACCGAGCAAAGCACACCAATGAGCCATCGTGTCTTTCGAGTAGACATTATCCTGGGAGAAGTGAGCCCAGCAAAGGCGCAACTGTGTCGTTTGCAGCACACAAGCCAAGCGGAAACAAACTCGTATGATTTGTAAACAGTGTCAAAAGCCAATGTGTGTTCTGCCATGCTTTGAGAAGTTTCACAGTGTGTGATAAACATTTACCCAATGTAGTTTGGATTGTGTCCCCCCCCCCCCCATTTCAATGTTGCTCACCCAGCAAGAATGCAACTGTGTCATTTGCATCACTAAAGCCAAGCGGTAACAAACTCGTATGATTTGTAAACAGTGTTAAAAGCCAATGTGTGTGCTGCCATGCTTTGAGAAGTTTCACAGTGTGATAAACATTTACCCAATGTAGTTTGGATTGTGTCCCCCATTTCAATGTTGCTCACCCAGCAAAAAATGCAACTGTGTCATTTGCATCACTAAAGCCAAGCGGTAACAAACTCGTATGATTTGTAAACAGTGTTAAAAGCCAATGTGTGTGCTGCCATGCTTTGAGAAGTTTCACAGTGTGTGATAAACATTTACCCAATGTAGTTTGGATTGTGTCCCCCCATTTCAATGTTGCTCACCCAGCAAAAAATGCAACTGTGTCATTTGCATCACTAAAGCCAAGCGGTAACAAACTCGTATGATTTGTAAACAGTGTTAAAAGCCAATGTGTGTGCTGCCATGCTTTGAGAAGTTTCACAGTGTGTGATAAACATTTACCCAATGTAGTTTGGATTGTGTCCCCCATTTCAATGTTGCTCACCCAGCAAAAAATGCAACTGTGTCATTTGCATCACTAAAGCCAAGCGGTAACAAACTCGTATGATTTGTAAACAGTGTTAAAAGCAATTGTGTGTGCTGCCATGCTTTGAGAAGTTTCACAGTGTGATAAACATTTACCCAATGTAGTTTGGATTGTGTCCCCCCCCCCCCATTTCAATGTTGCTCACCCAGCAAAAAATGCAACTGTGTCATTTGCATCACTAAAGCCAAGCGGTAACAAACTCGTATGATTTGTAAACAGTGTTAAAAGCCAATGTGTGTGCTGCCATGCTTTGAGAAGTTTCACAGTGTGTGATAAACATTTACCCAATGTAGTTTGGATTGTGTCCCCCCATTTCAATGTTGCTCACCCAGCAAAAAATGCAACTGTGTCATTTGCATCACTAAAGCCAAGGGTAACAAACTCGTATGATTTGTAAACAGTGTTAAAAGCCAATGTGTGTGCTGCCATGCTTTGAGAAGTTTCACAGTGTGTGATAAACATTTACCCAATGTAGTTTGGATTGTGTCCCCCCCCCCCCCATTTCAATGTTGCTCACCCAGCAAAAAATGCAACTGTGTCATTTGCATCACTAAAGCCAAGCGGTAACAAACTCGTATGATTTGTAAACAGTGTTAAAAGCCAATGTGTGTGCTGCCATGCTTTGAGAAGTTTCAGTGTGTGATAAACATTTACCCAATGTAGTTTGGATTGTGTCCCCCCCCCCCCATTTCAATGTTGCTCACCCAGCAAAAAATGCAACTGTGTCATTTGCATCACTAAAGCCAAGCGGTAACAAACTCGTATGATTTGTAAACAGTGTTAAAAGCCAATGTGTGTGCTGCCATGCTTTGAGAAGTTTCACAGTGTGTGATAAACATTTACCCAATGTAGTTTGGATTGTGTCCCCCCATTTCACTGTTGCCCACCCACCCAAAAATGCAACTGTGTCTTTTGCATCACAAAATCCAAGAGGTAACAAACTCGTATGATTTGTAAACAGTGTTAAAAGCCAATGTGTGTGCTGCCATGCTTTGAGAAGTTTCACAGTGTGTGATAAACATTTTTGATTGTGGTCCTTCGTCTCCCCCCCTCCCCATTTCAATGTTGAAGTTACAGTGCGCACAACAGAAACACAACATTTAAATGGGGAGGGGGGTAGAATGGTGGTAAGCAATCTTGAAATGGGTGGGGGTGGTATTTGAGCAAACTTCATTTAAACTTGACTACTGCTACAGTAAAATCAATTTTGTGCAATTACCGCAACATTCCTTTCACCTGAACCTAAAATATATCACCTATTACGTTGGGGTTTATGAACCACCCATAAACAAAACAAGCATTTGTTTTATTGGTCAATATTTTTCTTGTCATAACTTGTGGAGTTATTTGTTGTCATTGCAAGAGTGGCCTTTCATGATGTTGTTGAGTGAGGGCGCTATACACTGAAAATTGTTAAAAAGTCTCTGGTAAAGAACTGAACATGCTATGCAAAAACCGGTAGCAACCAAGGCATGACTGATCAAATATAGCTCGGTATTGAAAGGGTTAAATCAAATAAAAAAATCCAAAACATCAATAATTGTGGACATTGCGTCATAATTATTTCTTACTATTCAAAATAAGTTCTCATTTGAAAAGACATAACTTTAACCCTTTGGCCCCGAAAAGTGACAAATGTCACTTACCCCTAAACAGCAAATAACCCGAAAAGTGACTTTTGTCACTTTTGAAGCTCTTTATGTTGAACTGTCTTGACGTTCGTTTTGATTACGTTCAGACAGTCTATTCACTGCAGTGTTACATAGAATAATCATCGTTTTATATTTTTCAACAACAACAAAATACAAATTGACTCTTTTTTTTGAAAAAAAAATTAAATAAAGGGAACAAAATTTCAAAATGTTTTGTGAAATTTTTTTCTTCAAAATAAGGCCTTCAAGTATTTTTTATTTTTACTTTCAAAATTGTTGTGACTTGAGGAGGTTCGGTAAAATATAATAACGTGACTCTACATGACTCTACATGAACACAAATACAAACACACGTACAATAATCATTGTTTTATATTTTTCAACAAATAAAAATGAAGAAATTGACCGAATTTTTTGAAACACAAATTGGAAATAAATAAGACAAAAATCCAAAATGTTTTTGCCCCCCAAAAAAATTCAAAACAAGGTCGTCAAGAATTTATAATTTTACTTTCAAAATTGTTATGACCAAATGAGGTTCGGTAGAATATAAAAAGGTGAATGTGCACATGTGCACATTGTTTAGGCTTTGTTTTGGTTTGTTTTGGAGTAACGTAAGATAGAGTGGTGCACTGGTGCAAAAAGTGCAAAGCATTTTTATGCATTGGGACAGGCGCATCCAACTGCTGGTCTGCATGGCACACACAAGTGAGGTACTGGCTGTAAGGTAAGTGAGCAAATAACAAGTAGCAAAAAACATTGTTTGGCTTGTGTAATCCTGACTAAAAACCTGCCCCCCCCAAAAACAAAACAAACAACAACACACACACACACACACACACAAAAAAAATCCCCGACAACAACAAATTGTCCCGTTTCCATGGATACGTGAACCAAACAATATTTGTTTCAATTGATTTATTGACCATATTGATGTATATATGTTAGTAACCTTTATTCAACCACACAAACATGTGTACACACATAAAATATACTAATGTAAAGTTGAAGTCTCAAGATATGCTAAAATATGGTATTGTGTGTGAATAACTCAGGGTCAGCAGGTCAATGCGCATAAATAATTTAGGGGCCAAAGGGTTTTAATGGCTTATCAACAAGTCAATCTGAATTTAAATACAATTTTAAGGTAACAATTTGTTCGAGCATGGAATATATTATTTTAAATGATATAATTAATAAATAAAGTAAATTTTAAACATTTAAGCATTTACTCTGCATGAATTCTGCAGACTTTATAGTTGCTTAGACGATCATACACTCATGTGAATCGTAGGTAAAAGAGGGACAGAGATCACATCAGTTAACAGGTGCTTCGCTGAGGAAATTTTACAGTCTGTAGAATTCAGCACATACTAATTGTTGACAAAAGACTAGAGAATATGTAAATTCTACAAATATTCGTTGAAAAGATCTAAACCAAGATTTTCAATACTCTAAGAAATATACACTATTTGTATAGTTTCACAACACATTTTCCACAACACATTTTTCACAACACATTGTAATAATAACTTTCATTGACAAAATCACTAGATATAATAGAACGTAAAATTAATTTTAAATAATTATGTAGACAAGACCGTGTACAAACTAATGATGGTCCTTACAAAACAATATCGGGTTAGTTAATCTGTGTACACTCCGTGGAAACTAAAGAACATATAGGCCTATAGGCACAACTTTGTCCACTGAGCGCAAGATTAAAACATAAATTTGGATTCATATGAATTCTATACCCATCACTGAAAGGTCAATGATTTTTGGAAAAGGGTTT
>CM055816.1:17196411-17223911 GCA_029582265.1 Zoroaster sp. YZ-2022
TGCAGACAAAATACTGCACACGTCACGTATGATCGAGCCGTTTGGGTACGTTAAACCTTACCTTTAAGTACATGATCTAGTATGGGGCCTGGATGAAATTGATGCGGATTACCAGCACGCATTTGATGCTCGCGTGATTGTGGTGGGCATGTCCCGCCGATATCATCAGATGCATTTACGGTTACGATGGTCGTTGCCAACAGGGCAAACGTTATGACTAGCATTGTGCTTTCTTTTACCACTGTAGTATAAACACAAAATAGCCTATTTACATTTCGGTATAAAAATGAGAACATGTGTCTCTTATAAAATGATAACCTGTAAAACATGTATAACTCTATTCCCATTATGATCCGCGCCCGATGGGATGATATTTATAGGCGAGTAATGAAGACCACTGGCATAGTTTTAAATAACTGTCTTACACAAAATAAGCGTAGATTATTTTTTGAGTTAATTTGTATTCTTCTTTAGCGATGTCAATCAATACATGACAATTTTTAAAGAATTGGCTACTGTCATATAATATAAGTTATTTTGGGAAGAGATTTTATAAAAATTGTATTTATAAAAATTGTATCTATACACACAGGTAGTTCAATAATTCAACAATTTTTTAGTAGAGTCCACCATATCTGAGTCCAAGCTAATGGCCCTGTCACACTGTTGCGTATGAGAGAAACGTAAGAGTTGCGTATGAAAATTCATAATATAATTTTCATACGCACAAAAAGCCCTTGAAAATACAGAATTGTGCATATACTTACCGTATTGAACCTATGAGTAGCGTATGAGTAGCGTATGGCAAGCGTATTGACAGCGTATGGACAGCGTACTCTGCGTATGGCTAGCGTTTGAGTAGCGTATGAACTGCGCATGCCCAGCGTACCGCCTATCCGCCTGTCACGTGACAAAGTGCCTATATAATCGGCGGCCTTTCAATGCGCTATCAATACGCTAGCTGTACGGTACACCATGCCAACGTATGGCAACTTATGTCCAGCGTACTCGAACTATGAGTAACGTACCTATATCGTACCTCTAGCGTATTCAGCGTATGCCTAGCGTATGCTTAGCGTATTAACCATACGTCCGCATACGCACAAAATTTTTAAGCATGCTTAAAATTTATTTCTGCCTCAGCGTATGCCAGCGTGCTTGAAACGTATACAACCTATGCCTAACGTACCCCTAGCGTATGTCAGCGTATACCAGCGTATGAGTGATAATTTCCATACGCTGGCATACGTTAGTACGATACGCAACAGTGTGACAGGGCCATTAGCCAAATCTATTTCGACTCGAGCCCATCCAAGTCCGATTAAAATTCCCTCCGTTGTGGACCTAAGAGCGTGTTTCAACAGTATGGCAAAAATATCCTTTAGAGGGCTAGGGTTGGGGCAAGAACACGTACTTTCCTGTCGAACTAGGTTGAAACGTCGTACTGGATCGTGCATTTCATGTCCTCGTGGACGTATTGAATCAACGCTCCCAGCATTACTTCTGCAATTGTCACAGCGATGGTTATTCTCTCCGCTCTTAAACCGCACTGTGACTCAGAGAAGACCCTGACCGCGAGAACTGTCCGTGTTTGCAGTTACTCTTGTTTTTGTACGGAGTAACAATTTTGGTGTCCCTCATGTCTTGCAGCGCTTCACCTTCCCCATGGCACAGGCAGAGGAGCTCTTGGAGATGATCAATGAGGGCACTCTTTCCACATTTGACAACTTCTGACAGGATCACATCCATGAATCTTCCCTGATTATACTATACGTTATTATTGAGCTCCTCCATATTGGGAAGGCATTCAGCGGCACTTGGGGCTGCAACTGTGACTAAGTTCTCTCGTGAGTACAGCTCTGAGTAGTGCTCCACTCCATGGTTTTATATTTTGCTCTATCACAGATGGGGTCTCAAAGTGGGGGACATCAAAATACAGACTGAATTCCCGACTTTCAGAAATACCAACACGTTTGTGATATTGCAGTACAAGAAGGAGTGGTCTGTGTCACGGTGTGGTAGCAGTGGGCAAGGCATTTTTGTTCCTAAGGTTGATGCGTTCTGTAATTTGATCAAGTCTGGTTGGTGCCTTTATTTGGATCGAGGATATCTTCATAATACCTTTTTAAACATTAATTTTATGTTGCCATCTTTGCATATGACCTGAACTTCAATCATCCATCCCTTAGCCATTCTGATTTTTACTTTGATATCTATCACGACGTTATGCCTTTTCCTTTCCCCTGCCATTAAAAGGTTTGTTAGGGTTTCGGCCTGGATGCCGAAAGTCCATTGTTTTCGTCGGGATTATTATTTTTAGGTTTCCGCCAAAATCCCATAGGTTTAACACGTGAAATTTGTCGGCGAATGATGCTATAAATACAAAACATGCACCTTATGAAAGACCGTAATGTTTCTTAGTTTCTAAAACTAATTACGTCATCATTACGTCTGTAAATATTATTTTATTCACATTTTAGTCTAATCTGCGGGACGTATAGATTGGCGAGAAAGCATATACTTTGTACACGGAAAACTACAAGCCTTCTTCGATGGTTTATGTGCCTACTGAAAATCAACCATCCCTCCCCGCCCCTCCATTGTCTACGGCCCTGCACACACACTTACCAACTTCTCCAGATGCACCCAGTAGCAATCTCAATACGTTTCGCCTAAAGTCGCTTCACTTCAACCCGCGGCTCCGCTACCTAAGCTGCAGTATATGTATTAAAACGGAAATCTCTGTCTCTTCACCATGCACCGCTACAAGTTTTAACAATCTCTTTCTGTTGCAACGCTAAACTGCGACCTCCTCACACGAACGTTGATCTTCGACTACACGTGCGCTACTCTGCGGCCGAACTACACGATCGCTTCTCCGCGACTAGTCTTGGGTCAAGACGACCGTGGCTTTGTTCAAACCGCCGCCACAGAGGTTTACAAAAACGTCAATCCAAATTCGTACATACCTTGTTAATACAGCTTCTGCTCCATGATTTATTTATCAACCGGTGTGAACTTTAACCTTTCGGGTCATCACCAAACTCAAGTTGATTTATCCTTAACCACTAAAATCCAACAGTTATGTTTAAAAAATTATAGCATAAAACTGCACTAAAGTATTTATTCAAAATGAGTGAACTGATGTACGAGATATCCCAACTTCATAACTCTATGTAGATAAAAGTAAGGGAAGAGATCACAGCGCAAGCTGGGCCAAGAGATTTTATAGCTGAATTTCTATTATTCTGCCTGCATAATCACGAAGTCCATAACAATATTTGTTTGGTAACATGCAGGGTGGTTTTAGTTTGTTTGACATTGGTTATCAGTGTGCCGACAGATTATCAGTAAACCTTCAAAAATTCCGAACTTGCATCGCCCAAGTAAAATGTATTACAAGTACGCCTCAATTGGAAACACGTATACCTTTTATTTTGCTCAAGAGTCAAGTTGCTACTCATTAGACCGTAACAACGCGCTATAAAATTATAGGAATCAATCATTTTGTATTCTCGTGACGGTCTCTTCGAGCAAGGTAACTCAGTTTCGAGACGATATTTAATGGTGCGTATCCCGAAGGAGACAATCGATAACATTTGTTCGTTGTCTGACGTCTATTCTTGCAAGTGTAAATTTGTTGATCATTACAGCGTAACACGTAGGTGAAAACAAGCAATCGATTTTCACGGCAGTCTCGGAGAGCAAGGTTACCGAGTTTTGAGAAGATGGTAAAAGAACCGTCAGTCAGTTCTATCCTCGAAGGAGAGGAAAATATCGATTACAGTTAGTCGTGTTCGTGGAAGCGTAAATTGTTATTATCATTATAGCGTGACGTGCAGGTGAAGATCAAGCACAAGTGATCGATTTTTATGGCGGTATCGGAGGGTAAGTTTTTCGACGATGTTGAAAATTCTGCCTCTCTATTTGACGGTATCTGACTTTGAAGAAGAGGAGAACAATGTTTCACTGACAGGTCTCTCCAGGTTAAATAATAAATAAATAATACATGTACCGCAATGGAAGGTAAACAAATATCAGTTAGTCAAACAAATCAATAGAGAGATTGTAAGAGGAAGGAGAAAGATATAGTCAACCAACAGGTAGACATACGGAATGACTGAAAGAAAAAAAGATAGTCATCCTTCCATTATAGACATAATTTATTGGCCGTTGTTTATTAAAATGTTTGAGCAATCGTACCCTGTTTTTAACATTGGGAAAGTTGCACCCTCTCGACTGACGTTAGCCTTGATCCAAAGCACATCGGAACAGTTTGGCTGCATAATGCACGGATCCATAGGCCTATGCATATTGTATATCAGTGACTGAAAATAATAGCCCACGAGCACGCGCTGGCCTACATAACACAGTGTGCGCCAGATCCCAATACCGCGACTGCTTTTGCATCGAATGATCCACTGGCTCCGTCATTACTTAGTTCGGGATTCAATGTCAAGCCGTAAGCTCCTGCTCTGATCGTGACAATATACCCCTTTAAGAGTGAGCGTGTGAACGTTTCAGCTTATTCCAGTGTAAATGCATTAAGATTTTGTTTGTATGTAATCTAATGTGGAAAATGGATCACAGTTGTAATGTAATACGTTCTCGAATATGACAACATGTCAGACAAAATAATTTATCAGGATATTGTGAACCATCACCAGCTTAACACTAAGTTAGTTTTTAGATTATATTTCAGTAATTTTGTAATCAGGTAAGTATCAAAGGTGTAGGCTGACATTATGTTACTGTCATATCGGATATTATCGTAATGTTTTGGTTTATTTCATTATGAAATAGTCCACAAAGGAATATTGACATAAATAATCTTTTCAAATATTACTGAATCAAGACTTGAACCTGCGACTTCTAGATTATTTTATGAAATAAGAACTTTAAAAGAAACAAAAATAAAGGAAAAAACACCTACCTAAATGCACATATTAATTTTTGTTTTCAACTGAAACCGTTTTGAAACGTCTTTATGCCTTTATTTCACATCAGGTTTACTGTGTAGTTTTCTCGGGTTTCAACGTATGGAATCACCTATGCATCCTCTTTTACTTAAAATATATTTTTAAACCTATCTTGCACCTTCCTTTTGAAGTAATCTAAACACAAAAAAAGAAGAAAAAAAAGTCTGTTGGAAAATTTGGTCACATAAGTGAAAGCAATACAATCCCTTTGGACGTATAGTTTTGAAATATTTTAAGCAAAATTTTTTGGTTTGGGTGTTTTGTTTAATTTTTAAAAATATTATTTTGCATTTTGAACTAAGTATTTGTCCTAATCTTGGAAGATCACATCATTATTCAAAGGTTACTTTCTGAGAAGTTTTTAAGACTTGTTAAAACCGTTTTTTAAGGGTGTTATTAAAGACGTTTTTAAGATGTATGTTCATGTAAATGATCTCATGATGTTTTGATAAACATGTCATTGTACGTATTTAACCATAAACGAAGACTTTATGTATTATACAGGCCTGTTATTTATCAGGATTCTTCATTGAACACCCTTAACTTCCAGATTTTCTTGTAAGAGGTATGACCAGACCTCTAAATTTCTATTTGTGGGGATGTGGAGAGTCTGTAAACCTGTAAAATGTAACATCCTGTATATATTTAGGGGCTGATCATCTCCTGACCAAGAAGAGGGTACTGCTTGAAGCATTTTTCAGGATTTTTCATTTCCTTACAATCACACCCCTGATTATAAAAGAGTTTTGAAATTAAGAATTTACTTTTTATGTAAAACTAGACTTTTATTTTGTCGGCTCAGTGCTATAAGGTCCTTATTTGCAGTTTCATATATATACGTAATAATTAAAAGGGTTTTAAATCTAAAAAATAAACATCAAATACCAGAGATAAGTATTTTCCTAACAAAATTCTTGTTTATCTTGGCCAAACAAATACATTGGGGAAGATAACCAACAAACTCAATTTACCAGGCTGTTCAAAATATGGAAACCAATTTTATGAAATTGATACAACTGTAATAAGGACTCGATATTACTGAACCAACGATTTTAGATACTAAAAGTGAAGCTTCCCTTTCGAGGCAGTATAATTTGCATGCGGAATGCCATGATTTATTCATAAGCAGATGAAAATTCACTTAGATTTATACAAACATTTTATATAATGTTTTTCCCATTTTTAATTTTGTTATTATTTAATTGTCATTTTAAAAGGTACCAAATAGTACTCCTCTGACCCTCTGGATTTCAAGAAAAAAACATCTATTTTATAAAACAAGCAGTAAAGACTCGGTCACAATAGATTTTTCGGAGGAGAAAATACACATATATTTTTACTTTAATTTCAATGTAAGGTTCGTTCTTGTGCCCTTTAGTTAACCAATTGCCAAAGATAAAACTGGATGTAAACTACATCTGCCCATATAAAATCCTCAGTAAACAAATTTAAGAATGAAAACAAATAATAATAAATACAATTATAAAAAACAGAGGAAAGGCTGCATTGTTGAAAGAATCCAGTGATTTTGGATGCATAACCTTTATTTTCCACTGGGTTTAGTTTTTAAACAAAATCTTTAACATTTTGTCAATTATTGTACTATGTAATATTGAACATTGCTTTATTTATTTAAATTTGAAATTATTTATCATGTGACCCTTACATTTACATTTTTTAATCATATACACTGAATTTTGAGTAGCTACATGAATTAATTTGATTTCTGCTGATGTTAAATTGACATTTTGTATTGCTTATTGCATTTGCTTGCCATTGCCAGATATTAAATAAAAGTGTTGAGAAAATTATATTTTGAATGGTTTCAATATGTATAGTCCATAAGCCTACATTTATCAAATTGTACACTCACAGTTGACACACTGTAGAGACACAATACAGTGATTGTTGTGTAACAGCGAATTGTACATTTACAAGCATCCACTGTTGACAAACAGACAGACTTACAGCAGAATCTACTTGATTAATAAGTAGACGCCGCTGTTGTGTTACAACGGAAAACTATGTTGATGTACAACCAAAATTACGGTAAATCTACTGTACATAAAAGTAACCATTGTGGTACCAATTGACATAATAAAACACTGTAAATGTACAGGAATTTTTTAACAGTGTACATGTACACATATATGTACAGTACATACGTGTATGTAGTACACTATATTACTGTACACATACATACATGACGCCTTGATCCTTCTGTACATGCCTAAGGCGAAGCTCATTATGCTAATATAACAAATTAAAAAATGAAAGACGTTTTATCATTGGTTATCAGTTGGCCCAGCAACTGCTCACTGTGCGCGATGTTCATTATACTGTGTACATGTACATGTGTATGCATGCATTGTGCAGTGTGTTTGGGATCAAACGGGGTCAAAGCTAGGTGCCTTTGATTGGCCATCAATAAAATAAACCGCCCACAAATCAACAACCTTGAATATGACTTTCCACTGGAATTCCAATGGGAAAATATAGAAACACATAAGGTTACGATTTACAGAAGAATCAAGGCTGTTGATTATTAAAGTTCGAACGTACGCAATGCACAACTGTATCCACGACTCAATTATGATCTCGTGCACAGTGTACGTGTGCTGGGCCGGGGACGGCGCACTGGCCGTGTGTGCTGAATTTCTTGGGCCAGAAGTCTAGCCTTGGTCAAGGCTAGACTGATCGACATCTGTCATCGAAGCAGAGGAGAAATTCAACACCTTAATGATAGACAACAAAATACATAGACAGAGAGACAGGTAGATGAATGGAAGGAAATCAGAATTAATTCCACCCAATCCATGATATGTACACGTTTTGCTATGTGTCATACGCTTTTGCAAGCCCGGAGAGCGCACCAGCCAATGCATATGTGTATACACTTACGTACATTGTACATGTACATGTAGGTTTCGGCGTTTCGTGAGCGCAATTTCTCGGGCCAGGAATCGGTACGTGATGGGGATCGTAGGGGGCCGTACGATATTAATCTCTATTTCTGAAAATTTATATTATAAATTAGGGCATCTATCAACAATGTTACCAACGTTACCAATTTGTGAACCTCTAATTATTAAAGTAATTGCTGAGGACGGCTTCCTCAGGGAAAAGAATAATCATAGCAGCAATATTGAAGTCAGACGGTAATTGGCAACCGCGGTGTTTGGCTGTGTTGGTTGATTTTTGTACACTCAAATTGTTGACACGGACTTATAACAATAAAGAACAATGTACATGTTTTCACATTCAAACATTCAAAATGAACAAAACGTCTTCTGTTGGTATCAAAATGGAGAACGTTACAGTACGTCCTCGGTTTACACCAACAACAAGTATGTGAGTAAGACTAATTGCGGTGACACCATGTGGAATCTCAATTGAGTAGTAATTAGTTCTGAAAAGGGCAAGTTCTACGAGCAGACAGCTGGGACCTCCATGGGATCTCCTTTATCCCCGGTCCTTGCTGATATTTTTCATGGAAGAGTTTGAAAACTCTTCCCTCAACACCGCCGACCTCCAACCCAAGCTGTGGCTCCGATACGTGGATGACACCTTTGTCGTTTGGCCACATGGCAGAGACACACTCCAGGATTTTCTACAATATCTCAACCAGCAACACCCGAGCATCAAGTTCACCATGGAAACAGAAGAAGATGACAAGATCGCGTTCTTGATGTTGGCATTTCTAGAAACCCAGACGGCTCCCTACGAGCATACTGATCGAAACGTCGAGTTGTACCTCCAGTTCTTTTCAGAACTAATTACTACTCAATTGAGATTCCACATGGTGTCACCGCAATTAGTCTTACTTATCATCCTCACCATGCAAAGCTACAAGTTTTACCTAACAAGTATGTGTTTGTGAGTGTGTGAACTTTAATTTTCAAGATATCTCAAAAGGTTATGGACAGATTTGGACGAAACTTGGTGGATGGCTTGGGAAGATCACACCTAAGGATAAATCGATAACATTGGCCAATTGGCTGCCGGCGTATAATTTTTCTGCAGTAAATAATTGCCATTACCTTATGAAGCTAATTTTAAAAAGGGATTTCTATAAATAATTCACCGACATATTCGAGGAGCATGGTTGTCTAGTGGTTAGAATGGGTCCATAATGGTGATACCGAAATCGAGACAACGTTTTGTCAGAATGTTTAAAAATAAAACTAATTATTTGTTGTATTATTTTTTTATTTCAAAATTAATTCAAAAGCAAAGTCTTTCTATATAAAAGTAATTCACGTCTGTGGAGGATTTTTTAAGGAACATAAAGTCAACAATTCATATTTCGAATACAAATGCATAGGCCTATAGGAGTGCGCAGTGGCAATTCTTGACCAAAAACTCACTGCTGACAAAAACTCGCTGCTGACAAAAACTCACTGCTGACAAAAACTCGCTGCGGGCATAGGGATTTGGTGATGGGAAATCGTGGCCAATTTGAAGTACAGGTTTTGCTGATACACTGATTGTCACAACCCCGGGTCCACCTGCCCTCACGCGCAATGCGTCTGGGCCAAGTCACTCACAAGGAACACACTAACCAATAATTTAAACTAAAACTTCTCGTTTAGAAAGAAAATAATACTAAATATTTATTTACACTATGTACAATTACTTACTACAAATAGATCATCTATTAAAGTCCAAATCAACAATGATGGACTCGACTATATAGAAATGCAGATATCAATTATAATTACAAAAACCACCACCACTGGAAGTTTAAGTCTACCGTCCAAAGTGTATGTGTTTCCCGTTTACGACTCCCGTCTAGGTACGTCGATCTGCTTGTAAAATGCCGTGGTTGGAGGGATGTCTAGAAAGAGACTCATCGTAGCCATAGCTTCGTCTTCAAATACGTAAAAACTTTGAGTCCAACAAAGTTGAGTCCAACAAAGGGAGCCCTGGGAAAATAGTGAATGAATCCATAACTACTACTAATAAACCTGAAACCCTTCCGACCATTTTACCGCAGCTTATACTTAAATAATGAATACGTATACAAAACGTAGTTGATCGTTTCCTGAACCCCCAAATTGAAAGGTAACGAAATTATATAACATTCTTTAAGGAAATACATATCGTTCAATAAATAAATATACATTCAACTTACAGTTTAACTGGCTCCCTTGGGCATAAATACGGGATGTAGGGTCCTCGACTGAAGAAAATTTATAACTATTTTGCTGAACAAAATCTCTACAAATTGCTTGGCTACCGCCACTCCTCCAAAGCGTAATCCGACGCTTTTTGTCACATTTAAAGGCTATCGCCACAAAATACTGGGGAACTTTGTCCCAAAAGATTGATCCAAAACTTGATCTACTATTAGAGCTACCGCTCTCTCGGTGCTACAGCACTCTCTCCCGTCACTTCAGTCTCCTTTTACCCCCTCGATATCTTTACGTATTTATACCCGGAGTTTCTAATCTCTTGTGCCATTATTACCCAAAGTAATTTCTCAGCACAACGCACATGAATAAAACAAATCTCCTGCTGAAACCTTATTTGAATAGTGACGTATATCCCCGCCCGAAAAGTGTGCATACAATTTAAATCTAATTTACATCTACTTTACATTCCGTTCTGGGGCGTGGACATTCTGCTGTGATGACGTAAAAGGTAAGTAAAAAATATCGCCCTCTTGTGACACTGATCCACCCTGTCTATCAAAAAGCACGAATTGACCAATAGGGTTAACCAGTCGCATGCCAGTCAAGTGGCCCTATCAAAAGCAAAATAAACTTTACACTATTAGAAATCGAGGTCTTATTCCAAAATGGTTAATTGTAGTCAGTTTGTTTCAGCTTTTTAACTGTAGCCACTTTCGGCCTCTTATTTGGGGTATTTTCGTCTCATCCTGGCCCACTGTGCGGGACTCCACGAGCACACAGTACAGCGGACGAAATTCGTCAGAGTCTGCTGTAAAGCTAGTAGCTGGAAAGACTATCCGCGGTTCAGTTAATTAAATTCAAGTTATATAAAAGTTACACCTACAACGTACTAAAGACCTTTCCCACCCAGGCGACTTTGTCAGGGGCGACCTTGTACCAACAGGGGGCGACTTTAAAAGGAGCAATTGTGTTAGGGGCGAATTGACTGGCATTCTATCACAAGACTTTTGCAATATAGGGCCATTACACAATCACTCAATGAATACACTGATCCACTGGTATGGCCATGAAAACTCGATAACGCCACCTGCATACAAGCTAAGTGCTTGACTGCAATAGTTGCCATGGATCGGTAATGACCCTACTGTAAAAGCCCTGTGATCATAGTCACTGTATCATAGTCACTGTAGTCTGTCGGTTGTTTCTTTGACACTGCTGAACAAACATTCTTCAACACTTAGATACTGGACAAACCGGGTTTTATTTGTAATCAAACTTTCGTTCGGCAGTGTCTTTCCTTCATATACCATCCTTGATATGCGGCAGAGTGCCACCCCCAATGTTCTTATACACTAACGCACTGTTGTTCTATTGTTAACGGACCTCTCCCCCCCCCCCCCCCCGGAAATCCTCTAAAGAATTCCTAAGATTCCTGGAACACAATGAAAACACAATGGGAGGGGCGCACTCTGCCGCATATCGAGCATTAAGGTTCCTTCAAGTTCCCTACCACCAGGGGCGCTGACTCTGGAAATTACATTATTTTACCAAGTACAGGCCAATGAGTGTTAAAATGACATCAGCGTTGTTAATTTTATTATATACATAACAGCAAAAGAAACGTCACCCCTCAAAATATTTATTATTTTCATTTTATAATTAATATAATTTGTTTAATGAAGAATATTATGAGTATGGAGTGTAACATAAACACAATGTGGCAAATTTGGTTGACCTCAAAATTCGTCATGCATGACGCACACCGCTGCACGCAGAGCGACAAGCGGTTTGCGCGCGTGCGCCTTTTTTCTGCTATGTATAGCGCCCTCTATTGGTGTTGTTTCACCAACTTTAAACAAGGTCGCGTCTTTTGAAATTTGGCAAGTCGACTGGAGGTGTACGATCAAAGTGAGTGTAAATGCCAAATGACCTCAATGAACAAAGATCACACCAATCTACAGTCATGGCTTTACAAGATGACACGTTTCTGGGTGAATTCATCGAAACCCGAAGTGTAAAAAGCGTCTTCAATGTGCATCAAATATTGAGCATCCGTTAAATTTTACAGATCGAGAGAAGCTAATTATTGGTCCATTTTTGACGTTATTGTACGTCTTTCATGAATTTTTTTCTTGAAAAATCAAGCATAGGAGGGTAGTTAAACTCACGAAGAACAGTTTCATGGTGATTATACCTGATCAAACCCAAGTAACGGCCTCTGGGCAGCAATTCAAAAAAGGTGAAATATTGCTATTGATTACATCTTCGCTGTTTAAATAATGGATTTGGAGTGCATAGAAAGGAAAAAATCCTTAAATTAATTTAAAATGGAAGAGTGAACAGAATATATGTATTAAATATTGGTTCATATTGGCTTATAAACTCAAATCATTCCCCGTTTTTTTTTTTATTCTAACGTTATTGAAAAATTATGTAACCCCCCTTACAATGAAAACGCCCACAATCTAATCCGTGTGTGTATATGCTCACGCATACACAATGATGTCATCCCAAAAACCGTAACGGGTTCCCCAGAAATCTTTTGTTTAACAACGCTAAAGCCGCAGGGAAATCCCACCGTTTAAAAGTTAGCTACTGGGTTTGCTCAAATAACAAAGTAATAATTAGTTAAAATAAGAGTTCTTTCACCTATCATACTTTTTATGTCTCAGGGAAAATTCATCTTCAGGAAGAAAATCCGCTTTGAAATATTACCTTTTTCAGCGTGCGCGCTCTTGTCAAGGGCCAGAGTTGTGCACAAAAAAACTTCAAGGAAATTCGCGCGTTTGCCCATATTGCTGTAATGTTAGTTCAATATTTGCAGACGACATATTCTTTCTAATCCTATTGGTTAAAAATTCTCTTTGAAATAAATTTTCAGTATGTAACAGGCGTTTTTATCAATGAACTCCGCGACGGAAAAAAAAGTAAAGGTCACGTTATGAATATGCATTTTTTTTATGACCCTTCAAAATTCTCGCGCATGCGCCCAAACCGCATGTCGCCTGCAGAGCATTTTGAACAGCGGTGCGACGTCTGAGGACACATAAGCTAAACACGTTCTCAGACTTATCAAAATTTAGGGGGTGACGTTTCTTTTGCTGTTATGTATAGTTGTCCAATATGAACTTGTGTACTATTTAACACTCCGGATTCTCAGTGTAACCAGGGACAATAGCATAAAAAAAGTAGTAATACAAATCGTGGGTAACTGCTAGAATGAAATGTAAGAAACATATAAATATCAGTCCTATCGTTACAACACGGACTATGTGTCCGTGCCCAGAACAAGTGTGACGTAGTTTCAACATAAACCACGCCCACTTCACACGTGCTGGCTCCAATGATCTCAGAAGCTCACTGGAAATGCACTGACCACCCTTTTCTGTAGTCTGTCGGTTGTTTCTTTGACGCTGCTGAACAAACATTCTTCAACACTTAGATACGGGACAAGCCGGGTTTTATTTGTAATCAAACTTTTGTTCGGAAGTGTCTTTCCTTCATATACCATGCTCGATATGCGACAGAGTGCCACCCTCCCATGTCCCTCTAAACGCACTGTTCTTCTATTGTTAACGGACCTCTCCCCCCCCCCCCCAAATCCTCTAAAGAATTCTGGAACACAGATTCCTGGAACACAATGGGAGTGAGCACTCTGCCGCATATCGAGCATTATGTTCCTTCAAGTTTCCTACCACCAGGGGCGCTGACTCTGGAAATTACATTATTTTACAATGTACAGGCCAATACTCTGCAAAAACTGAGTGTTAAAATGACATCAGCGTTGTTAATTCTAGTGCAGACGTCTGCACTAGTAAGCAGGAGGTCGTGGGTTCGAATCCCGCCCGAGTCGCCTGTGTAGTTTTTTCACAGACACTCAGAAAGCACTGAGTATACAGTGCTATACACACGTCGGTGTAGGGCAAAGTTAAATCAGTTGTTTATCTCCCGACGCAAGAATTTCACCAAACTATATAATATCGCGGAACCCGGTGGTCGAGAGGTTAAGACGTCTGCACTAGTAAGCAGGAGATCGTGGGTTCGAATCCCGCCCGAGTCGCCTGTGTAGTTTTTTCACAGACACTCGTCGGTGTAGGGCAAAGTTAAATCAGTTATTTAACATCTTATTAACAAAGTGCATTTCTGCCTCATGAATCGCTTTCAAACGTTAAAATCAAGAATTTAGATTAAATTCACACAACTGCATGCCATGGAACTGGAAGTAGCAAAAAGACTGGGCGTACTACCAAAACGCGCGTATTACTTATCGACTTACGCACATGATATTTCCCTAGTTCCCCATGCTAACGTCGAATCCTGGTTGCACAGGTTGCAATAAACGCTACAATATTTAATTTATATATTATCTAACATTTCACTGATAGAAAATACATTGCCAAGTGAAGGCCTCTGGCTGCAGCTTTAACTGAATATTATTTCCTAAGAAAGTATATCTGTTACAAGTGATTTTATTTCTGAAATAAAATCATTCTCTTGTATTTAAAACTGATTAATGTTTGTTCAGGAATACTTATAACTGAATTATTTTATTGTGTAGAGCTTTTTAAATGTATATATATTTTGATGACAGTTTTGTTTTGTACCAGGACAACCATTTTTTTAAATAAAATTGTGAGTTCACAATAGTTTTTCTGTTGAAAACAATCACAAATTTACAGCAGAAGTTGCTGTTTTCAGATGTTCTTGTGAATATACAGAAATGTTGTATAATAAAGAAGTCTCCGTAATGCCGATTATCGAAACAACTGTAAATGAACAACAAATTTTAACAGTGTAGTTAAATAGTTAACAGTTATAAAATGTCGAAAGGTGACGCCACTAATTACCTGTTCAGTGCATATGGTATACTACATGTCTAGCTAATTCGTAATACATATTTTAAACATTATACTATACTTTTTTCTTCAAATATTCCAAAAGAGCTGAAACTTATATTCTTTGTTTAGACAATTCATCTTGATCTACGTAAATTATAAATACACCTTCTACCAATATTATGTACCGTGACTTTTAGAGGTTATTTGATTCTTAATAACATTAAGAACGTTTACCATCTGACCACCACCGACATTTTAGTTGTCTGCAAATACATTAAGATTAACTTCTGGTATTTGGCTGGTGTGCGTACAGGATATTTGCCGGTTATTCATTCTATCTAGCATAGTCGATCTCTGATGAGGCCAATCACCAGACCTACTGTACTCGTAGAACGAATCATAACCTCTAAAATAAAACATAAATCAATATTAGTTAAGGTAACCACTTGATTGAGATTGATTTAATAACTGATTAGTAAAACAGTAGCTGTATGTAGACTAAAGGACGGCCGCACGTTAGCCATTGTCTGTAGACTAGAGAGCGGTTGTGCGTCAGCCATTGTCTGTAGACTAGAGGGCAGCCGCTCGCCAGCCATTATCTGTAGACTAGACGGCGGCTGCTCATACGCCATGTCTGTAGACTAGACGGTGGCCGCTCGCCAGCCATTGTCTGTAGACTAGACGGCGGCTGCTCATAAGCCATGCCTGTAGACTAGACGGTGGCCGTGCGTCAGCCATTGTCTGTAGACTAGACGGCGTCTGCATGTTAGCCATTAATAATAATAATAATAATAATAATAATAATAATAATAATAATAATAATAATAATAATAATAATAATAATAATAATAATAATAATAATAATAATAATAATAATAATAATAATAATAATAATAATAATAATAATAATAATAATAATAATAATAATAATAATAATAATAATAATAATAATAATAATAATAATAATAATAATAATAATAATAATAATAATAATAATAATAATAATAATAATAATAATAATAATAATAATAATAATAATAATAATAATAATAATAATAATAATAATAATAATAATAATAATAATAATAATAATAATAATAATAATAATAATAATAATAATAATAATAATAATAATAATAATAATAATAATAATAATAATAATAATAATAATAATAATAATAATAATAATAATAATAATAATAATAATAATAATAATAATAATAATAATAATAATAATAATAATAATAATAATAATAATAATAATAATAATAATAATAATAATAATAATAATAATAATAATAATAATAATAATAATAATAATAATAATAATAATAATAATAATAATAATAATAATAATAATAATAATAATAATAATAATAATAATAATGTGTGGACTTATATAGCGCACGTATCCACCAACTAAGTGGTGCTCAAGGCGCATTATATCATTACCCCTGCTCATAAGGCTCATAAGGGTCATAAATCATTCCTGAAACCATCTCAGCTCCCTGGGGAGTATACAGCTCAATTGCTGCCATTACAGCGCATATAGGGCTAATCAACCAACTCTGCCCTCACAGGTACCCATTTAACCCCTGGGTGGAGAGAAGCAATTATGGTTAAGTGTCTTGCTCAAGGACACAAGTGTCACGGCCGGGATTCGAACCCACATTCTGCTGCTAACACCAGAACTTGAGTCCGGTAAGCTAGACCGCTCGGCCACGACACTCCACTCCATTGTCTGTAGACTAGACGGCGGCCGCTCGTCAGCCATTGTCTGTAGACTAGACGGCGTCTGTTAGCCATTGTCTGTAGACTAGAGGGCGGCCGCGCTTAGCCATTGTCTATAGACTAGATGGCAGGAGCGCGTAAGTCATTGTCTGTAGACTAGAGGGCGGCCGCGCGTTAGCCATTGTCTGTAGACTACACTGCGGCCGCGCATTAACCATTGTCTGTAGACTACACGGCGGCCGCGCGTTAGCCATTGTCTGTGGACTAGAGGGCGGCCGCGCGTTAGCCATTGTCTGTAGACTGCACGACTGCTGCACGTTAGTCATTCTCAAGTTTAGTACAAATATTTCAGGTAACGTCTTACTGATAAGTAGACAGCAACGTGTACAAGTTACCAATGATTCAACTGTATTCATCGTTCCTTACCGTTCCCCAAGAGTCTGGAAATTCCCCTCTGCTACGAACACAAAAGGTTGAATTTTCTTGATTTCTTCAACGTTGTCACACATCAATCTCGCCATGGTAACCTTCTGAACTTCTGCTGTTTGAGCTATCAATTCAATCACATTTAAACAAATATTTGACTTCGGTAGAGGGCCTCTGTTTAAAGTACACTGAGATTTGCTAAATCAAGTACACTTTAACGAAACATTATAGCCAATCTCGAATAATATGAATTCATTTTCCTTCACCGTACCTTCTGTGAACTGGTCCGGGTTCTGGTAGAAGAAACGATCTCCGAATTTGAGTCTACGGAACTGGTCTGCGAATATACAAGCCAGGGTGGGTCCCACCAGAGTATTAGGAAGGTGCCTCTCAAGAATAAGTCCAACGAAAGGGTCGATATCTTTTACACCATTAACTCTGTTGAGGAATGTAAATAACAAACATTGAAAGTTAATGTTCGTTATAAACAGAAGATCAGTTCAAGATTACTGTATAATAATATTAACAACAACACCACCACCACCACCGACACCGACACCGACACCGACACAGACACCGACAACGACAACGACAACGACAACGACAACAAGAATATTAAGACAGCATTCGGACTGTATGGACAGGAAACCCTGTATGGACGCCCCGGGTGAACCGAACAAAATATGCATGGGACATTTGCTTTACATTTCCTACTTTATCGATACTAGATAAATTAATTATCCTGATGACCATTCCTTACCCATAGACTGCTTGAAGTTTCTCAATGTTACCGTCTTCTATGACGTTAATCAAGTCATCATAATTGTTGATCGGATCCATAAGACAAAACCTCCGTCTTATCGTGGTGTAGCTCGGTAAACCATGATCACGCCCACGTTGAATATTCCGTGATACAAGGTCAACTCCATCCCTGAAAATATAAAATAATTGTACTTGTGACGGGAATATGAACTGTATCCGTCCATTGGGCCCCAGCATGTTGTTTGCCCTTAATTAAAATATCAATTGGGTGAAATTGTGGGGGGGGGGGGGAAGAAATATATTCAAAACAAATTTAATTGAATACGATTCCTACACACTTAAAACTAAAGTGTTGAATCAACCATATAAGAGTTCGATGAGTGACAACACTTTATAAAGTTAAATTAACTCAAAGAAAGTGTTGAATTAACACGGTGTCGAGTTAAGTCTCACTTTATTAATGTTAATTCAACACTGTTAAAAGTTAAATTCAACTTTATAAAGAGTTGCCAGTCACCTAAATCTTTAAAAATGTTGATTCAACACTGTAGTTTTAAGAGTGTACAAGCCAGCGTACCCTTTTATATTCGGGTTTCCAAACAGATTATCAGTAATTGCTGAGGTGAGATGTTGATCAACCAAATCCAGCTTTTGAACCGCCATTCCTCTCAGAATAGAGTCTAGAGCACCATCACGGATAGATTCATCAAACACGTAAGTCGCATTAAAGAAAGCTTCGCTCATCAATATTTCTGGGATGTTGTTGACTCCGTAGTTCTTTTTAGCTCGTGTGATTTTATCCGGTATCTCTGTATGTCCAAAGCGGAACGCAGCTGCGGCGAATACATTGGAAATGGATGCATCAATATTCTGATCGTATGAATAAGGCGCAATTGGACTCAGATTATTTGAATTGTAGAGCGTCTCGCCTGTAATCTGGGGCAGGTATTCATTGTACATTATATGCTGCCATTCCGCACCCACGATTTTGCGGGCTCTCTGGTAAACTTCCAGACCACTTAATGATGGGTTGAGATAGTGGAGAGCCTCGGCGATACGGTTGTGTTCCCGTAGGAACAAGGTGTGCAGAGCGGTGAGGCCAGGCTGTTCTGCAACGCGACCATCTCCTGCTAGAGCGCAGAAGACATTAGCTGCCTCGTCGACCCCAGCACAGCTTAAATCTCTATTAGGGGGCAACAAATCTCTTCCAGTCTGACTGTCTGTCAGATGCATCAGCAAACCATTTTCTATAATACACAAATAAAACATTTCTGATCAAAACAGTTTAATATGAAATTATTTTGAATTAATTACGGCCGAATCCATATGATTCTCCGCTTATCGCGTTTCAACCGTATCACACAACAGATAAATGATAGTTGGATGTCTCTATTTTTTTCAAAAGCTCTCATAATTTCGTCTTTTGAACAATTCAAAGCCGTGGACATAAATGGGGAGTTTTATGAGACTTCATTGAAAATTTGTTGACATTAGGAATAACATCTTTTTTGTATATGTTTTCCTTGTTACGATAATCGAGTTTGACTTCGGCTTCGTGGCATATGGGACGCAGAAGCGCTAATTTTCCGTGTTTCACGAAAGAACGTGTGATACGGCAACTTGTATTATGGCCGAATAAATTGTCTTGATATCAATTTCTTCTTAATCAGACTAAATCAATTGCGATGAACAGGGTCTGAATCTTGGAATGGTATTTACTTCCATTAAATTTATTTAAGGCTGAATTAACTGTCTTGCTATCCATTTGCCACTAATCAATTGCAAACATAATCTCCAAATGCATTTTATTTGTACGTGATCTGATTTATTGTTTTTATATAACGAATGATTTTGTACTCTCAAAGTGGCATTGTTATTGCTATACTAACATGCCAACATCGATATCGTTTTATGAAACTAAGAGACATGTTACCATTCTTCAGTTTATCTCTAGTCGAGCCATCTGACCCGTAGACGAAGGATGCATCTAGCCACGTCGTGATAGAGTTCACTTGTTGACGGACCCCTGAACCGTCGTTTTCAAAACGTGACCGATTGAACGGAAAGCAAGACCTCACGCCCCCAAACACGGGATCGGAGTTGTCTAAAATGATGTCAAAACACTCATTCGCCACCTCACAAGCGTCGCATCGAACTGTATAAGGAAATATTGTTAAGTCGTCACGGAACAAATAAGGTTATGAAAGTGCAATTAATCTATGACAACCTCCGTTGCACTTTAAGTCACATTGTCCTCCAAAGCCAAGTGACCTCTCTGACGACTCATTTGCTAAGACTAGTGTTTCCCATACTAGCCTACGATGTATTCCGGCTCATAATATTAAAATAAAAGTCGCTCATAATTTTACCTCCCATATTGGCCAAAGTACCCATATTCTAATTGAGAGCAGGAAAAGCTTCGTATTGGTTCGTAAGCTGCATGTACTTTGAGCTTTTCACCACATTGTTCTTTCTGAGATGCCATTTGACCTGACCATTTTACTGATAACAGCTCAAGACACATGCATGCACTAGGGGCACATGTTTACAAGCTTAGCTCAAGGCACATGCTTAGCTCAAGACACATGCATGCACTAGGGACACATGCTTACAAGCTTAGCTCAAGGCACATGCATGCACTAGGGGTCATGCTTACAAGCTTAGCTTAAGATACATGCATGCACTAGGGACCCATGCTTACAAGCTTAGCTCAAGACACATGAATGCACTAGGGACACATGCTTACAAGCTTAGCTCAAGATACATGCATGCACTGGCCAATGCTTACAAACTTTGCTTCTTAATGGGTTCCTCCACAGTAATACGCCTCTTCATAAATATGTATATTCAATTAATTTTGTATTAATTTGTTTTAATGTGGAAATAAATAAACCTTGAACCTAGATGAGTTTACACCTAATGTATTGGTTCGTACAACATTAATATATATAATCAGTTTGCGGTAACACCATGTGTTTATCTCAACTATCGGTAAGTGAGGTAACAGGTTCTGAGAAGAACCTTATCGCACAACTCGTATCTCGACTGTCGCTGTGTGAAATTATGGTTCAGGGGAGAACCAATATTGGGCAACTCGTTTCTCAACTATCGCTAAGTGAGAATGTGGTTCAGGGAGAACCATGGGGACTTCATGGGGTCTTCTCTACGTTTTGATTAGCCTGCTCTAATCTTCGTCTCCTGAACCTGTTCCACACTTAGCGATAGTTGAGATAAACACATGTGTTACCTCAAACCGAAACAATACAAATACTCCACCATGCAAAGCCTTAAATCTTATATTATACATTTCATTGGTACATACCATGTTGAGCTTCAACTGCAGTGAGATCATGATCAGTAATCTGACCAAAATGTACCCCAAGTGACGTATAACCGTCAGTTGTTCGAGTATTACCATCGAACACGGTGCGTGAGATGGCTCTTGCATTCGGCAGTGGTCCCCCGTTAACGGACAATGTGCGTGGTTGGAAATGACCTTTGAAATAAGAAACACTTTAATGTTATATTCTTAAAACTAAAGTGTTGCATCAACATTTTAAAGAGATCAGTCAGTGACAACTCTTTATAAAGTTGGATTCAACTTTTAGAAGTATTGAATTAACTTGACTCCGTGTTAATTCAACAATTTATTTTCGTTGAATTTACCTTAGATAAATAATTGTTGTCACTCACTGAACTCTTATATGGTTGATTCAACACTTTAGTTTTAAGAGTGCAAGAAAACTTATCTAATCAAGCACGAAGAGTAAAAAACTGGGACCTGCAACAAAATATTTCTTTTCTTTTTTGAAAAAAATTTAAAAACCGGGTTTTGGGGGAAAAAAAAACCCCCCCCCCCCAAAAAAAAAAAAACCCCCCTTTTTTTTAAAATCCCCGGGGGAACTTTTTAAAAAATTTTAAATTCCCTTTTTTTAAAAATTAAAAAAATTTTTTTTTAGGGAAAAAAAAAATTTTTTTTTTTTAAATTTTTTTTTTTTTGGGGGGTTTTTTTTTTCCCCTTTTCCTTCCCGAAGGGGTTTCCATTTTTTCCCCCCAAAAAAAAAAAAACCCCCCGGGGGCCCCCCTTTTTTTAAATTTTTTTTTTCCCCCTTTGGGGGCCCCCAAAAAAAAAATTTTTAAATTTTTAAAACCTCTTTTTTAAAAAAAAAAATTGGGAAAAGGTTTTTTTTAATTTTTAAAAAAAAGGGGGGAAAAAATTTTTTTTTTTTTTTAAAAAAAAAAATTTTTCCAAATTTTAAAGGGGGAAAAAAAACCAAAAATTTTCCCCCCCCAAAAAAAAATTTTTTTTAAAAAAAAAAAGGGGGGGGGGTTTTTTTTTAAAAATTTTTTTCAAAAATTTTTTTTTTTTCCCCCCCAAAAAAAAAAATTTTAAAAAAAAAAACCCCCCCCCCCAAAAAAAAATTTCCCAAAAAATTTTTTTTTTTTGGGTTTGGGGTTTTGGGGTTTGGGGTTTCCCCCCCTTTTTTCCCCCAAAAACCAAACCCTTTTTCCCCCCCCCAAAAAAACCCCCCGCCCCCCCAAGGCCCTTTTGGTTTTTAAATTAAATTTTTTTGAATTTTTGGTTTTTTTTAAAAAATTTTTTCCCAAAAAGGGAAAACCCGGGGGGAATTTTCCCCCAAATTTTTTTTTTCCCCCTTTGGCCTTTAAAAAATTTTTAAAAATTTTTGGGGGGTTTTTTTTTTTTTAATTGAATTAAAAAATTGTTTGTTTTTTTTTTCCCCCCCTTTTTTAAATAAAGGTTTACTTTTAAATTGCTTTTTTTTTTAAAAAATAAGGCCCCCTTTTTTTAAAAAAACCCTTTTAAAAAAATTTTCCATCATTGGGGGAAAACCAAAAATTAAAAAGGTTTAAGGGAAAAAAATTTTTTTTTTTTTATTGGGGGGTGTTTTTTTTTTTGGTTTTTAAAAAAAAGGGGGAAAATTTAAAAATTTTTAACTTTTTTTTTAAAAAATTTTTTTCCCTTTTTAAAAAATTTAAAAATTTTCCCAAAAAACCTTTTAAACCCCCTTTTTTTTAAAAAGGGGGAAAAAAACCCCCCCCCAAAAAAATTAAAAAAATTTTTAAATTTTTTTCCCCAAACCCCCTTTTTTTTTTAAAAACCCCCCCTTTTAAATTTTTTTTTTTTTTTTTTAAAAGGGTTTAAGGGGTTTTTTTAAAAAAAAAATTTAAAAATTTTTTTTTAAAAAAAAAAAAAACCCCCCCCCCCCCCCCCAAAAAATTTTTTTGTTTTTAAAAAAAGGGTTTTTTCAAAAAATTTTTTTTTTGGGGTTTTTTCCGTTTTTTAATTTTCCCGGGGTTTTTTTTTTTTCCCCCGGGGCCCTTGGCCCCCCTTTTTTTTTTAAAAGGGCCAAAAAATTTTTGGGGCCGACCCTTGGAATTTTTTTTGGGGGGGGGAAAAAATTTTTTTTTCCCTTTTTCCCCCCCAAAAGGGGGAAAAAAAAAAAAAAAATTTTTAAAAAAAGGTTTATTTAAAAAAAAAAAAAAATTTTAAGGCCCAAATTTTTTCCAAAATTTTTTTTTAAAAAAAAAAAAGGGGGGTTTTTTTTTTTTTTTTTAAAAAAATTTTTTAAAAAATTTTTTTGGGTTGGGGGAAACCCCCCCCCTTTTTTTCCGGGGGGGTTTTTTTTTCCCCCCCCGGACCTTTTTAAAAAACCCCCCCCCCTTTTTTTTTTAAAAAGAAAAAAGGGAAAAAACCCCCAAAAAAAATTGCCAATTTTAAAAAAGGGTTAACCCAAATTTTAAATTTTTTTTTGGGGGGACCCTTTAAAAATAAAAAAAAAATTTTTTCCAAAAAAAAAAAAGGGGGGGGTTTTTTCCAAACCTTTTTTAAAAAAATTTTTTTAAAAAAGGGGTTTTTTAAAAAAACCCCCCTTTTTCCAAAATTAAAAAAAAAAAAATTTTAAAACCTTTTTAAAAAAAATTTTTTTTTTTAAATTTTTTTAAAGGGGTTTTCCTTTTAAACCTTGTTTTTTTAAAACCTTTTTTTAAATTTTTCGGGGGTTTAAAATTTTGGGGAAAAAGGTTTTTTTGGCTTTTGGGGTTTTTTTTTGGGGGTTTGGGCAAAAAAAACCCCTTTCCCCCAAAATTTTTTAAAAATTTTTTTCAATTTTAAAGGGGGCCCCCCAAAAATTTTTTAAAAGGAAAATTTTTTTTGAAAGGGTTTTTTAAAAAAAGGGGTTTTTTGTTAAAAATTTTTTTTTTTTATTTTTTTTCCTTTTAAAAAATTTTTACAAAACCCCAAATTTAAAAAAAAAAAATTTTTTTTTTTTTTTGGGGGTTTTTATTTTTTTTTTTTTTTTTTTTTAAACTTTTTTCCCCCAAAAAATTTTTGGGGAAAAAAATTTTTAAAATTGGAAAAAATTTGAATTCCCACCCCCCCTTTACCCCCAAAAATTTTTTTTAAAAAAAAAATATTTTTTTAAAAAAAACCCCCCCGGGGGGGGGCCCAAAAACCCGGGAAAAAAAAATTTTTTTTCCAAACCCCCAAAATTTTTAAAATTTTTTAAAAAAATTTTGGTCCCCTTTTTGGGTTTTAAAAATTTTTTTCCTTTTTTTTTTTTTTTAAAAATTTTTTTTTTCCTTTTCAAAACCCTTTTTTTTTTTTTTTAAAAAAAAAAAATTTTAGGGGGAAAAAATTTTTAAAAATTTAAACCCCTTTTTTTTTTTTTCCCCCTTTTTAACCTTTTTTAAAAATTAACCTTTTTTTTAAAAATTTTTTAAAAAACCAAAAAAAAAAAGGGAAAGCCTTTTTTTTTTAAAAAAAAAGGGGTTTTTTTTTTTTTTAAAAAAAAAAAAAAACCCAAAAAAAAAGGAAAAAAAAACCCCTTTAAAACCGGGGTTTTTAAAAAAAAATTTTTTTTTTTTTAAAAAAAAAAAAAAAAAAAAAAAAATTTTTTTTTAAAAAATTTCAAAAATAAAATTTTTAAAAAACCCCCAAAAAATTTTTTTTTAAAAAAAAAAAATTTTTTTTATAAAAACCCCAAAAAAATTTTTTTTTTTAAAAAACCCCAAAAAAATTTAAAAAAAACTTTTTTTTTTGGGAAAAAAGGTTTCAATTTTAAAAAAAAATTTCCAAAAACCCCCGGTTTTTTTTAAAAAAAATTTTTTTTAAAAAAGTTTTTTTTTGGGGGTTTAAAATTAAAAAAACTTTTTTTCCAAAAATTTAAAAAAAATTTTTTTTTAAAAGGAAATTTTTTTTTTAAAAAAAAAAAAAAAGGGAAAAAAAAAATTTTTTTCCAAAAAATTAAACCCCCTTTTAAAAAAAAAATTTTTTAAAAGGGGTTTAAATTTTAAAATTTTTTTTATTTTTTTTTTTAAAAATTTTAAAAAAAAATAAATTTTTTTTTTTAAAAAAAATTTTAAATTTTTTTTAAAAAAATTTTTTAAATTTTTTAAAAAAAAATTTTTTTTTTTTTTTTAAAAAAAATTTTTTTTTTAAAAATTTTTTTTAAAAAAAAATTTTTTAAAAATTTTTTTTTTAAAAATTTTTTTTTTTTTTTTTTTTTTTCCCCCCAAAAAAAAAAAAGGTTTTTTAAGGAAAAAAAACCCCCCAAAAAAAAATTTTTTTTTTTGGGGGGTTTTGGGGTTTTTTTTTAAAAAATTTTTTTTTTTTAAAAAATTTTTTTTTTTTTTTTTTTAAATTTAAACCATTTTTTTTTTAAAAAAAGGGGTTTAAATTTTTCCCCTTTTTTTTTTTTTTTTTGGGGTTTTTTTGGTTTTTCCCCCCTTTAAATTTTTTTGGGGGGTTTTTTTAAAATTTTTTTTTTTCCTTTTTTTTTTTTAAAAAAAATTTTTTCGGTTTTTCCCCCCCTTTTTAAATTTTGGGTTTTGGTTTTTTAAAATATTTAAAAAATTTTTAAATTTTTTTTTAAAAATTTTTTAAAAAAATTATTTTTTTTAAAAGGAAATTTTTTTTTTTGGGGCCAAAAAACCCCCTTTTTTTTGGGGGGTTTTTTTTTTTCCCCATTTAAACTTTTTTTTTTTTCTTTTAAAAAATTTTAAAAAAGGTTTTTAACTTTTTAAAAAAATTTTTTTTTTTTTGGGGAAAAAAAAAATTTTTCCAAAAATTAAACAAAAAAAACCCCAAAAATTTTTTTTTTTTAAAAAAAAAAAAAATTTTCCCCTTTTTTAAATTTTTTTTTTTAAAAATAAAAAATAAAAAAAAATTTTTTTGGGGGGGCAAAGGGTTTTAAAAAAATTTTCAAAAAAAAAAAAAATTTAGAAAAATGTTTTTTAAAAAAAAATTATTTAAAATTTAAAAAAAAAATTTATTTTTTAAAAATTTCCCTGAAAAATTTTTTCCTTTTTAAAAATTTTTTAAAAAAAAAAATTTTTTTTTAAAAATTTTTTTTTGGTTTTTTTTTTTAAAAAAATTTTTTGAAAAAATTTTTTTAAAAAAATTTTTTTTTCCTAAAAAAATTTAAAAATTTAAAAAATTTTAAAAAAATTTAAAAAATTTTAAAAAAAATTTAAAATTTTTAAAAAAAAAAAAAATTTTTTAAAAAAAAAATTTATTAAAATTTTTAAAATTTCCCCTTTTTTTAAAAAAATTGGGGAAAGGGGGCCAAAAATTTTTTCGGGGGGGGCCCCCCCAAAAAATTTTTTTTAATTTTTTTAAAGGGTTTTTTCCCCCCCCAAAAAAAACCCCCCAAATTCCCCAAAAAAAACCCCCCCCCAAAAAAAATTCCCCGGCCCCAAAAATTTTTTTCCCCCCAAAAAAAAAAAAAAACCCCCCCCCCCTTTTTTTTGGTTTTTTTTAACCCCGGGCCCCCCCAAATTTTTTTAAAGGGGGGGAAAAAACCCAAAAAACCCAAAAAATTTTAAAGGGTTTTTTGGGGGGGGGGGAAAAAACCCCCCTTTTTTAAAATTTTTAAAAAAAAAAAAGGGGGGGCCCCCCAAAAAAAAAGGGAAAAAAAGGGGGGTTCCCCCGGGAATTGCCCCCAAATTTTTTTTAAAAGGGTTTTTTTCCCCAGGGCCCAACCCCCCCCCGGGGGGGCCCAACCTTTTTTTTTGGGGGGTTTTTTGGGAAAATTTTTTTTTTTTAAAAAAAACCCCCAAAAATTTTTTTTAAAATTTAATTTTTAAATTTAAAAGGGGGCCCCCAAAAAAATTTTTAAAAAAAACCCGGAAATTTCTGAAAAAAAAACCCCCAAGCCATAACTTTTTTTCCCCCCCCTTTTCAATTTTAAAAAAAAAAGGGGGCCCCCCCCCCCCCCCCTTTCAAAAGGGGGGTTTTTTTGGGTTTTTTAAATTTGGGGAAAAAAAAGGGGGTTTTTTTTGGGGGGGGAAAAAAAAAATTTTGGGAATAAAAGGGCCCCCTTTTTTTTGGGGGGGGGTTTTTTTGGAAAAATTTTTTTTTTTTTAAAAAAAACCCCCCAAAAAAAAAAAGGGGGTTTTCCCAAAAAAGGAACATTTTTTAAAGGGAACCCAAAGAAAAGAAAAAAAGGGTTTAAAAATTTTGGGCCCCCGAAAAAACCCAAATTTTTTTGGAGGGGTTTTTTTTATTTTTTCTTTTAAAAAAAAACCCCTTTTAAAATTGAAACCCCAAAAAACCCAATTTTTTTCCCCCCCTTTTAAAAAAACCCCCCCCCCTTTAAAAAAAAATTTTT
>CM055816.1:17228911-17256232 GCA_029582265.1 Zoroaster sp. YZ-2022
TGGTTTCTTTATTACTACTTAGACTAAAGAACCAGCTACTCGCCACAGGTGGAGATGGATCAGTGAAGGTCAAGAAGTATTCATTCATTTGAAATTCAATACGGCCGCTGTCTATAAAGGTTATCACGACTTGAGATACGGAGCCTCCACTAATGGTTTGCTCGGTAGATCCATCACTGTTGAATGGCATACGTACACGGATGTATCCATAATCCAACTCTGCATACAGAATAATACCAAATAATTGTACATACAAGGTAATTACGTATATGGTAATAAGAGCAAAAAGTTTTGTTGTTGTTTTTTATTTATTTATTTTTATTCATTTTTCAACGTAAAACTTAGTGATTTTGACGAAGTGAAATAATAATAACTCGTCAAAGCAAATTTGTTAACTTAATTAGGTTTCTGGTCATCGGTCAGCTTCAAAATCGGTGCGGTGCGGTGATACATCTTTACGTGATACATGTAGGCCTATACGCAGTGACCAAAGTTCCCATAAAGTATGGTGGCTAAGAGAGGCCTCACAAAACGGCCAAACGTTCATACCCCTATGTGGAAAAGTCGTTTAAAACACATCACGGAAGAATTCCAATCCGATCGAGCAATTTTAGCTGCAAGTGGACATCGTTTGATAGAAAAAACAAAGAAAATTAAAAATGCTGATGCGCGGGTCTGAGGCGACGCGCGCGGAGACCAGAAACAGGAGATTTTACGGGCCTTATATAGGCATATAACAGTCAGCTAACATGGTTTAATGCTCCTGTGATATCGACAAGAAGAAAAATAAGTGATACCAATAGTTCATTGGAGAATATATGATATCCAAATAACGTGCTTAATCCTAATTCGTCACCAATGGTTGGACATGGTGCATTTTGTTAGACAGTTTCCCTAACTGTGGAACAAGGCCCCCACCCCCTCCCCTCAGAAATCCGTCAGTCATAGCTCATTATTTTGTATTCTTTTCTGTCTTGATCTAGTTTATAGGATATGTGCGCTTTATAAGAACCTTCATGATTATTATTATCAACTGCATGGACAGTATAAGTCTGTGCTTAAAGACACTGCATGCCTTTAGTATTCTCAAAAACAAATTATTTGATGAAAGTATTGGCCCCGTCCATGTCCATGAGGGCGCCATCACGCAATACCACGGCTATAGGAGGGCATTTGTAAGTAAGCATTGAGTACATTTTTGTATGGACGGCCATCAACGAGCATAAACTTCAACCATGGTTAGCTGCATCAGATTTTGCCAAATTAAACAATTTAAGCCACATACATTTAGGAGAAAGATATCTGCATTTTGTTTTGGTAATGTATGTTGATTTATGATTTTTAATTTTTTTTTTTTTTACAGTAATTACAGTAATTTTACAGTAATTTACAATAATTACAGTATTTAAAACCCACGTCTGCCCACGTCTGTAACTGAAATGTCTTCCTTGTCATCTTCCAATTAAAAGATGGACTCTGAGGAATAACTCAGTGATAATCACTGATCGAGTTTCCCAGGATTCTTAATTAATAAATTCATGCTACCGTCTGTCAACTTACCCACTGTATACACTATATTGTAAGGTGTGTCGGGAGAAAAACTCACATCCACATATTGATTATGAATTCCAACATTGAATTCAATCTGTATTGGTAACCCACGTGCACCCGGTCCTTCTTTCCATTCGTTCTTCTTTGTGACAATCTGGCAGGGTGAGGTTGGACCAGGAGATATCATCACTGAAATCCAAATGGATGAAGAGTATGAAGAATTAAATATGCTCCGGTAAAATATGTTCCAGAGATAAGTATAGTAGGCCGGAACTATTGGAAATTATCACATTTTAAAATCAAACGTACTTGGCGTAACATTGATTATGTATCAAACATTCCTTGAAATCTTTCTGTCTGAGGTCATATCATTAAGTAAATTCGTCAAACTATTTCTAAACTTTAATTTAGGGCCTGTTTGTTTAGAAGGTACAGATTCCATGTTATGACGAACATTAAGTTCGTGTCTTTAAACCATTCCAGGATAATTTTCAACTATCTGAGCAGTAACAGTCTATGAGGCCTATATGTTTTTTGGTTGTTGTTTTTCAATTATTTCTCATTAACATAATTGTTTGTTTCATTATTACTTCATTCAGAGAGGCTAACTACAATATTAATTAAAACCACCTTATATCTTTAAAGCCATTAATAACATTTCTGTAAATGCTTCCATCCAAAGTTTTAGTTTATTTAAGTGTGTCGTTTACAAGAAAAAAGTAAAAGTATTCACCTGAAGCTATGTCGCAGGTATCTCCCGTGTAGCCATCCACACATGTACAGGTAAAGCTGTCCACGCCATCTACACAGGTTGCTCCGTTCATACATGAATCAGATGTACAGTCATCGATATCTGAACAAATCAAACGTGAATTGTATCAGAAGAAGACGGCATAACAGGAGACTAGTCTCTAATTGACCAATCAACATTTATTTCATCATCATCATTGTCAGCCTGCATCGTCCCACTGCTGGGCAAAAGCCTCTCCCATATGTCGCCATCTTTCTTTGTCTTTTGACTGTCTTTTCCAAGCCACTGTCCCTGTTTTCCCACTCAACTCGCCTCTCCATCTTGCTCGAGATCTTCCTCTCTTTCTCGTGACATATAGTGGTTGCCATTATGTTGTATTTTATTTATTTTATTTTATTACATTTTACACTGGCAATCAGATTACATCAATTAAATATAAAACCAAACCCTAAAAAACGAAAAGTACACAAAAATTCATGTTAAACAAAGCCAGTGAGTGGTAAGATAGAACAGGTGACCAGCACCTCTACAAGGCCATCCTACCACAAGAAACCCACTAAACATTATATACCTCGTATTAAAGTCTGCTCCCCCCTTTCACGCTCTATTCTTGCAAGGTGTCTAGCCCATCTCCATTTAGATCTTTTTGCTGTCATTATCACATCATTTACTTTTATCTGGTCGCTAATCCACACATTTTTTGTAACGATAAGGAAATAACTCTAATAGCGCTAAATATTTACCCGTAGCGCAGGTATATCCCGTGTAGCCATCCACCCATGTACACGTAAAGCTGTCCACGCCATCCACACAGGTTGCTCCGTTCATACATGGATCAGGTGTACAGTCATCGATATCTAAACAAAACGAACGTGAAATGTAAGAAGCTTATTTTAATTTATTTAATTGTGTCGTTTACAAGAAAAAAGTAAAAGTATTCACCTGAAACTGTGTCGCAGGTATCTCCCGTGTAGCCAGCCACACATGTGCAGGTAATGCTGTGTACGCCATCCACACAGGTTGCTCCGTTCATACATGAATCAGGAGTACAGTCATCGATATCTGAACAAAACAAAAAGGTAAATTGTAAGAAGCAAACGACATAACAAAACACTAGTCTCTGATCGACAAACCAACATTTACTTCTCCCCTGAGCACTAAATATTTACCTGTAGCGCAGGTATCTCCTGTGTAACCATCCACACATTTACAGGTAAAGCTGTCTACGCCATCCACACAGGTTGCTCCGTTCATACATGGATCAGATGTACAGTCATCGATATCTAAACAAAACAAACGTGAATTGTAAGAAGCAGGTGACATTATACGTCCTGATCGACAAACCAACTTTTTCTTCTAATGGTGCTTAGTGTTTACCTGTAGTACTTGTATTTCCCTTGCAGCCAGCCACACATGTACATGTATCATGTAAAGATATCCACGCAATCCACACAGCTCCATTCATACATATATCTGGAGTACAGTTTATATTGTGAGTTTTTGCGTGCACTGTATTGACTCAGTTTAACCTAAAATGGTTACCAGGGTAATTTTTTCACTAAATTATCACTATGAACAACTTCACCCCGAAAATCAGTTTTGCCTTGAAATAACAGTTGACCGTAATTTCACTGCAATTTCACTGTGTCTTTTCCTGTCATTATTAAAATAGATCCTTATTTAAACATAACGAGAATTATAAACAGAAAAAATAGTGGGGGATTACTTTACCACTGTCACATTGGCAATAATGTTCACGGTGATTTCACAGCAAATTCACGGTGCTCTCGAGAATTAATGAGCTGCCCCAAACTGTCACGAGAAGTTCATGGCATTTTCACAACGTTCTCGCGGCGAAGGAATTCCAAGAGTATTTCATGGCATTTTCACGGTGTTGTTTCGTCGTGAAATTGCCGTGAACTATTTATTTCACGGTAAAACGGATTTTCAGGGCATTTTTAGGGTAAAGTTATTGATAGTGTACTTTTTTTTGCCATGGCCAAAAATAGGGAGCTAAATACGCCAATGCGGTTGCAATAAGATCGCTGATACTACAAGCGTGCGGTATTTCTCAGTTCAAGTGTCACGGTTACTACAGCAGAGTATTTCACTATACAATTCTAATCCGTTTTTCAGGTGAAAAAATCCCTTTCTTACTCCAGGATAAAGTCCGATAAGGTGTTCCGAAACAGCGAAAAATGTATGGTATTTGGACTGAAAAAATTGGGTGAGAAGATGGAATCCAGTAAGTGAGCATTTCTGGTGTGTACATAACATGAAGTTATTTAATCATTCAAGCGACAGTTACTGTGGTGATACCACTGTCTTGCATACGTTTGTAAGTAAATGGACCCATATGTTGAGCCGTGAAATAACCCGATCTCGTTTATACCAGAGTGTAATCATCACTAGAGGGCTATGATGTGCACGAAGCGGATAGTCTAATACACGGACTTAGTACACACTATAAATGGGAGACGAATCATGTTCACCGATAGAGGGCCGGCTACGATCACAGTGCACGGCGCAAGGAGCAGGCCAGTCAAATCATCGGGAAAAGCCAGAACGAAGAGAAGAAATAATCGTTTAAACTCCCAATGATTGTTTGATAAGATTTCATGCATTCTCATCCTTATACAGTATCTGTCCCCAAAGCAAATACCTGGCGGTACTCGTCCAGTTTCTTCTCACACACTGCCTTACTTTGGAATTCATTACCTGTATCCTGCTTCCCTGCAACCTATAACCTGTCTCAATTCAAACGCAACATCAATAGTCATCTTTCTACTTTTTGATTTCCTCTTCTCTTACCCCCTTTCTCCTATTTAGCCTTCACCTTGAGTGGCCTGTAAGGCCTTGTGATTGGCAACTACTCATGAAAAAAATATGCCACATGAATTGAATATCAGTTAATAAAATACATGAATATTTCAAAAATAATACAAATACATTTGGTCTGAAAATTTCAATCATATCTTACTTTCATTTTCATGAACATCTTCGTGAAATTCTTCGTCAAAGTAGAGACATCCGCTAGATGGTTGCAGTGCAGATTTATCATCGGAATACACTGCTGAGTTGAGCTGACAGAGCTTTATCATTGCAGTAGTTGAATGACTTACATGCATCTTCGTGCAGACAAAATACAGCACACGTCACGTATGATCGAGCCGTTTGGGTGCGGTAAACCTTACCTTTAAGTACATGATCTAGTAAGGGGCCTGGATGAAATTGATGCGGGTTACCAGCATGCACGCATTTGATACTCGCGTGATTGTGGTGGACATGTCCCGCTGATATCATCAGATGCATTTACGGTTACGATGATCGTTGCCAACAGAGCGAGAGTGCATGTAATGGCTGTCATTGTGCTCACACGTAACCTGTTATAAAATACAGGCCCTTAGTATTTTCAGTAAATGCCACGTGAATTACAGAGTGTCTGCAAAGGGTATAACTCTGGGGATGGGAGTAAACATACTTCCGCATTTGTCCAGGGGATTGTTGAAAGGATCGTCGTCCCCTTTTGGGGCCCATCAAAAAACAAACTTATCAGTAGCACGTTTGAAATAGATTAAAACAAGACTCAAATATCTTTATTCAGCAGCACTGATACTTTGAATTATTTGCTTAAATGTGTGTCTACTGAAGGGGTGACGCAATGCGGCACACCCGTTTTAGTATCTCACGAAGTTATCGGGTGTCGAATAGGATCACTTTAACGGCTTTAACGGCTTTGAAACAATATTATCAATCAAATAAAATTATAAATAAAAAACATGTCCGTTTAAGTGTAAACAGATGGGAATATTTAACACCGATTCGTCACTTCGTCAGCTATGCGACGAATTTGTTTCACCAAATTAATCAGTACACGCACTGCCCCTCAGGCTTGAATTCGAGATCAAAAGAGTTCGCAGAAAATGACTTTTTACAATATTTTAACCATAAATTTATATTTACCTTCTTACCTCTCTTGACCAATTATTAATATAGGTTTTCCCGGCGAATTTCAAACCTTTTCCACAAATACCCAACTTATTCAAATTGTTTGAAAACGAATGCTCCTTTACATCATCCTTCAATCAAAAAGATACATTCAAATTCATCAGTTGAGTATTCTATCGTCATTTATCCCAACTATTTTACAAAATAACTACGTTCTAATTGAAAGTGATGCTAAGTCCATTCAATTTCATCAGAACCAGTCGCAATCGTTTGATCAAGAATTTAATTTCATCAATTGGCTTTCATTTGTTGCATTTTTACTTTCAATTTTCAGGCTTAGGTATGAAATTTTAGGACATATTCGTTTCTTAACTGTCTTATTTGCCTTCTCCGTCAGGAGATTGCAGGCTAAAGAAAGCACCTCACCCTAAAAAAAGAAACAAACAAAAACAAAAACAAACAAACAAACAAAAAGAACTAGGAAAGAAAGCAAATCTTACGGGAAAAGGTGAAAAAATTACTTGGAAATATTGCAAGGGGGAACAAATCTTGTGTGCAAGATGACCCCGTAGGGATTCTCAGATACTTGGTACTTTCAATTGGATAACAAATCAACATCCAACATAAAAATGGACATTGAAATAAAAATTAAGAAATTGGATAGCGACACAAAAGAAGAAGTTTCCAAAAAGATAGGCAAGTAAGACTAATTGCGGTGACACCATGTGGAATCTCAATTGAGTAGTAATTAGTTCTGAAAAGAACTGGAGGTACAACTCTTAGGCCTTACTGACTTACGGCCTTACTCACAACGACAATCATCGGGAAAATCACTGAATACCCAGATGAAATTGATTACCCATAAACGAAAGCGAAAATAACAAACTTGTACAAAATCCTTTGCGCATAGATGATTGTTAATTTTACTGTATCAATCGCGAAAAGAAAAAGAGAGAAATAGAACTAACTAAACGCAGTTGTGAATGACAGGAACAAAATAATGACTGCTTGGACATAACGCAACAAAATAAAACAAGAAACCGTAATTTCATCGGATCAGTAAAACTGAATTTAAATTTTCAACAAATGAACAAAAATGTTTTGAAATTGGTTGGGAAAAGATATTTGTTTAGAGCCCTCAATTTAAGGACTACCAGTGTTGTTAAATGTTCAAAGTTTTTTTTCCCCCAAAAATCCTACAATTGGAAAAAATAAGTCTTCCAACATAGAGAAACAAATATAATCTAAACAAAAATAATAAATTTGCACACACAAACAATATTAATATATACATAGACAAATATATATTTGTTTAAATCGAACTAGTAAAAATCCTAACATGTTGCTGGGTGTAAGAAGAGAAGGTCATCTAATCAGAAATTCTTGAATCACGACCCACCTCCAACTTACTCAACGAACGAAGTTTACACCACTGAAAAGGGGACGGAGAAAATAAAAAGAACACTTCATATACGTATAAGAGACACAAAGCAAAAGACATGAACACACCCTACCGTATGGTAAATGTACATGCAAGATGATCACAAACGGCCCTTATTTCAGTAGCATAGCCACGGAGAGGATCAGGGGATTCAACCTCCCCCCCCCTTCCCCATGGGCCTGCCGATTCGTGTTTTGATTATTTTGGGGGATAAGAAGAGAAAATGGTAGATAAAGTGTTGTTTCAAGTGTTGATTTTGTTTGTGTTTTTGTTTTGTTTGTTTCTTTGTTTTTTGGGGAAGGTAAATTACTGGGCATGCATGCAAAAATTAATACACACAATATAACAAAAACACCTCCCTTTGAGCGACGTTCGAGATTCTCCATTTTAGGGGAAACAAAACTACAACCCCCCCCCCCCCATGAAAAATCTCTAGCTACGCGCATGCAATATATGTTTTATGTTTGATTTTATGGTTAGTTTTATGAAAAAGGGTACATTCTGGCATTTATGTTTTCTCTAAAATGAAAGCACTTCATTAGTTTGCTAATAACCAATATTGTACATTCCCTTTAAAAACCGTAAAAGCAGTTTTGCCAACATGACCAATGTTGTACCTTCCCTTTAATGTATATCTTGATTCAAAGAGAGTAAGCATACCCTTAGAAGCAGTTTTGCCAACATTACCTATGTTGTACCTTCCCTTCAATGTATATCTTGATTCAAAGAGAGTAAGCAATACTCTTAGAAGCAGTTTTGCCAACATTACCAATGTTGTACCTTCCCTTTAATGTATATCTTGATTCAAAGAGAGCAAGCAATGCTCATAGAAGCAGTTTTGCCAACATTACCAATGTTGTACTTTCCCTTCAATGTATATCTTGATTCAAAGAGAGTAAGCATACTCATAGAAGCAGTTTTGCCAACATTACCAATGTTGTACCTTCCCTTTAATGTATATCTTGATTCAAAGAGAGTAAGCATACTCATAGAAGCAGTTTTGCCACCATTACCAATGTTGTACCTTCCCTTCAATGTATATCTTGATTCAAAGAGAGCAAGCATGCTCATAGAAGCAGTTTTGCCAACATTACCAATGTTGTACTTTCCCTTTAATATACGATTAATTATAAAGACAGATTCACTTATCTGAAACAATAAGGTGTTCCCCAATAGATATCTTATTTCATTTATTTTTAAAGACAATTGGAATAATCTAGGAATCTGATCGAACGATACTTACCCTGTTTTGCAGTGAGAGCATAAATGGCGCCAAATCCGTGAGAACAATTCAATGTACCTCCTGAAGGGTATCTCAGCAGAAATCAAATTGAGTGGAAAGAAAACATAGAACGCGAGTGCTGCTCGTCAGTGCACCTCATATACGACTGCCAAATAGTAAGACTTGTTTGTAAGTATATACAGAATATTGGTCTCCCGTTGCCATATCAACACAATATCAGAAGTGACGTCAGTGTTTAATATGAAACCGTATTTTTTTTTATTAATCTGAACATCCAGTGATTTTTCTGAGCAGCTTTTGTTTGTATATAACTCAAGGATGACAGGAATCGTTTATTGAAAATTAAAATTGATCCCTCACCAACAGTTTTCAAAACACTGACTGTTTACAAAAACGGTCTCTCATTGCCATGTCAACTTATCTGCCGATACATCTATGTACTGTATATTGCATTCCCTTTTTAATTAAATCGTATGATTATGTGTGTTTCAAGAGGTACCAGTGAGAAGTATAGCTCAAGGTTGCTTTGAAAGGTTTAAAGTGGGTTTACACCAATGGTAACTACCCGAAAAGAAAATTGGCAGCTTGTAAAGGGGAAGGGAGGATTTGAATGCTGGTTCTCTGCAGCTTGCGGCTATTGGAGAACTTGAAGTTCTCTATATCTGTAGTTCGTAATAACCATCCATTGTTCTGACGCAGAAATTAAAGGCTCTGTGTTATGTTTGCATTGTTGAAACATTACTTGTCGATTAAATGGGTCATTAGACTAATGTGATGTCGGACAAATGAAATATCAGACTCATGAGCTGTCATATTATACATTTTGTCGGACATTGCTAAACGTTATCGTTCTATAATGAGCAGTCGAAATATCAACCATGCCCCGTAAATTACGATAAATTTTAGTCTAGGTCTGATTTTTATGGCATGTTTGTTTATTAACTTATCGTTGTCAAAGTAAATTGACAAGATGATGGAGCTGTGCTCTTTAGTCCTTTCGCTGAGAAATTCCTGCTTCCGGTAAAACTGAGCGTTGCCTTTGTCCTTTTAATGTCAAGGTTGCACTGGTATTTCTATCAACAGTTTCCTAACCACAACGTGCCGTGGAGGAGGTCTTATAGAAGACAATGCGCAATTACACGGAGATTTGTCTACTGAACATTGTCAAGATTTTAAGCTGTATTCATTTCAAGAAACCTGTAGCACATCTTTAAAGAGGATCAAAGAGGTCAAAGGCGGCCATCTCAGTGGGCCATCCCCCTCCCGACCCAAAACATATTAAAGATCAAATTTTAAAAATACAAAATTTAAAGATAATAATAGTAAACATTTTAACAAAAATAATTTAACAAATCGGGTGTCTTCGTTGGTTGGGTGGAGAAAGGATTAAAATCAAACTAGAATTAGAATCACTTTTTAGCCCTTAAGCGGGCCACTAACCCCTACCGATAATGGCTCAGTGTTTCGCGCTCTGAAATCTGCCCTCAATCATTTGGCCCCTAAACGTTTCTTCTAGATCTACCCTTGCATAGCAAATGCTTGAAATCACTAGATAGTCTAATTATGATTGAACGTGAAGTTAATTAACGTTAGATGATACAATCTCATACAGATAAACACTACTCATGCGATGGATACGGTTTTCAAGACAGCCACTAATAAATGAAGACGATGACAGTGATGGAGGGCGGGCTTTAATGTACATCTCGATCAACACAACCTCGTCCCCAGTGTCTACCTCGTTCTCACTGCTAGACCCCGGTAGGAAAATTGTGTTCCGCACCGCTGATTGATAACAGATGAATATTAGTTTTTGAGGAGACGAATAATTTCAATTGTTTTTCTTCTTCATACATTTATGTCTATGTGATTTAATATTTGTAATGTTTGGATGAGTGATTGTACCGAAAATAAAATTATGAAATAATATATGTGATGGCCTAGTCCCGGCCCCGTGAAGCACATATTATTCTAAGTAACGGTATCAGACTATCACTTAACTAACATATCCAAGATTTGTGGATATTAAAGGGCGAGCGAGAAGTGGGCACGAGGTATACAGAAACTGCTCGAAAGCCAGGGGAACGAGGTTGGGATTAGCATTGCCAGTTACTGTGCGCCAAGTAGAGTAGATAATAGCTGGAGATAATAGCGTTGGAGTAGATAATAGCTGGTGATCAGCAGCTTGTAAAGGGGAAGGGGAGGATTGAATGCTGGTTCTCTGCAGCTTGGGGCTATTGAAGTTGATTCTCTATATCTGAAGAAACATGGGATCCCATACGAAGCACCAATAAGAAGCACTTAAAGATGATTCTCAATTGGCTCCGTCCATGACCATATGAGGGCGCCATCACATACGATACAGGAGTTCGCGGAGGGCATTTTGTATTGTAAGCATTGAGCGTCATTTTATATGGACGGCCATCAGTGACCAAAACAACAATTTTAAACATGGTTAGCATGGAGGTATTTAAGAGGAATATAATTGGTAAAGTATGTTGATTTTATCAGTGTTTTTCACTAATTATAGTATTTAAAACAAATTTTCGGTTTTATTTTGCACTGGCAGCCGCCCATAGTTTGGCAACCGTAACTATGGCTGTGACGTAGAAAGTTAGCATATCACTCGTTAACCGTTCGCAGTCGCTACTGGCTCCATTCTAGTATTAACGGTTTCACTTTGAAAATTTCTAACAAAATGGCCGCTGAGATCTCCTTTTTTCAGGTAGAAAAACTCTTCAAACTTAATAATAAGTGAAATAAAAGGTGAAAAAAACATTGGAAAGTAATGGATGAGAGGGTGGAATTCAGCAGTGGGAATTTCCGGTTTGCATATAAAATGACTTTATATAATCATTTAAGCGATGCCATGACCGTACTGTTGTGATATGTTTGTACAGTAAAGAGGCTGTAAATAGAACCGCGTAAAGCACGGAGCTCGCAGCTGAAGTACGTTTCACCACTAGAGGGCTACGATATGTACGAGGCGAATATCTGAAGGAAGCACCATGATATCCACTGAAAATCATCATGGTGGGATGCACCATGGGAACCTGTGAAAAGCACCATTATGGTATCTACTGTGAAGCATCATTAGATCCCATGGTGCTTACAATGGAATCCTATGGTAAGCACTATTGGTTTCTATTGTGAAGGACCATGTTATCCAATGTGAAGCACCATGTGGTAATCTACTGGGAAGCGCCACTGGATCTTATGGTAAGAAACATGTGGTATCTACTGCATCGGAAGTACCATTGCATTCTATGGTAAGCAACATTGGTTTCTTTTGTGAAGGATCGTGGTATCCTATGGGAAACTCCATGTGGTATCGTATGGAAAGCACTATAGTATCGACTGTGAAGCAGTAAGGCACAATAATATGATTATATTGGGAGCACTATGGGAAGTATGGTATCAATTGGGAAGCCCCATATGGAATTCCATGGAAAGCTCCATGGGATCCTATGGGAAGCGATACGGGAAAATATGAATACCATGGCAACCTATGGAGAACACATGGGGGAAAACAAATGGGGAAAACAATGGGACATTGTGACAAGATGGAGAACATTATGCTTTGATATACGCCTTTTGAAGGGCTGGATTAACTTGGGAAGGTTCTCCCATTTCTGGAGAATAAAGAACGGTGCCCCATAATTACTTTATGTCCCTTAATGTCAATGAGAGGTTCATTAACTATAGCCTCTCTAATCTTATCAACAACGATTGGTCATAAGGTCACGTGGTAACTTTAGATGACACAATTGCAGCAGTGACAGAAACATGTTAAATTCGGTTCCTCACTCTGTTTATTGCACGTCATTGGTCAATGGATTCAATTTGTATACAGATACTAAATGTATTTGGACTATCCAACATTTTCGACATTAGAGTACTCACTCAGGATACCTCTGCCTTGAAATGGTGCGTTATTTGATGTTACTAATTTTCAAGAAACACAGACTAAAAAATACCCTATCAGCCTTCATGTATTTTATTAATTATTGTTTGTTTAATGTCTAACATTTTGGATAGCCCTTAATAGCTAATTAACAATATCGTTGCGTTATGTACAGGCAATTTCTTTTCAATTAAAACGATTGTTCTAAAAGATGTATATTCCATGCTCCAAATGATTTGATCTTGAAATATAATCAAAATTTTTAATAGCTGTTTTTGTTGATCAACGAAATAACGAACATTAATTATGATGTCAAATGAAAATGATCAAAATCTTCAATAACCTTTGTCCTTGCACGGTAGTTATGCATTACTATTGAAATTGAGTTTTAATTTTTAAATCGAGTTTTAATTTAATATGCATCTTTTTAATAAATTCACAATTAATAAATTCCGTTCCCTTGTCAACAAAGACGACATAAATTTTATTCTGCATGAATTCTGCAGACGTTATGGTTGTTATAAAGACGATTAATAATCATTTTACCCGAACACTCATGAGAAGCAGAGATAAAAGAATTGACTGAATCGTATTAATTAACAGGTGCTTCGCCAATGATATTTTACAGTCTGCAGAATACAACAGATATTAACTGTTGACAAGAGACTAGGGTAAATGTAAATTCTACAAATACATTCAAATATTCATTTCAAAGATTGAGGCAACAATTCACAACTTCATTATTCTAAGTAAAAGAAATGTTAATAAGACCGTGTAAACAAAACTGATTAATGATCATCTTTTAAAAACAAAAATTATGTCAGATTAAAAATTGTTATTTGAATATTTGTTAAAGTGTTAACACCACAGCTGTTAATGCAATCTTGTTTGGGAAACAAATTACCGGCCGGTCTGAGGAAAGTTATTTCTTAAAATGTTGTTAAATATTCCGCGAGGGAAACACAATAGAAACTTCATAGCTAACTTTGTTTTAATTACCGTAAAATAATTTGATTATTGTTTTCCTTATTTCACAAATATAGAGTGCCTTTGAGTTACACGTGAAGAAACTGTGAAGATTTTTACATTGTTTGACGTCACAATTCCCATGGCAGCATGGCGGTTAATTTGACATATTCTTTGTTTCATTTTTTGTTATTTAACGCAACCCTCACGAAACGGTTCAGTGATTTTCTTTACATCACTACATTACTTCTGCTCTCTATATCTATGTTTCTGGTAATTACCTGATTATCAAATTTACACAGAATTATTATCTTAAAGTGGGGTAAAGTTGGTAAACCAATAAATTATTCTGAGAAATGATTCAGTCTGAAGTGTTTTCATCTTAGAGAATACCAGAATTGTTAAGTCTAATTTACAAAAAGTTTTTCGTTGTTTTATCAAAAACATGAGCACTTATTTTGATGAACAATTTCACAGGTTAGTTTTATGATTCATTTTTTGAAAACTAGAAGGTTGAACGGAATGTATACGTTACCAAATATCAATGTTATACCTTCCCTTTAAAGTTAAATGCATGGCTCAACGAAATTCCATGTGGCTTCTTTTTCACAGTATAGACTAATGAACCAGTTACTTGCAATAGGTGGAGATGCAGATGTATCAGTGAAGTTGAAGGACTATTCATTCATTTGAAAGCCAATACGGCCGCTGTCTAAGGTTATCACGACTTGAGATCCAGAGCCTCCAGTAATGGTTTGTTCGGTATATTCAGTGTTGATAGGCATATGTACACGGATTTTCGTATCACTCAGATCTGCATACGAAATAATCCAAAAAGCAAATCATTAAAGATCAGGTATAGAGTTGGTACTAAGAAAACAATTTTATAATCTTACAATCTTACAAACAAAAAGTTCGAATTCAGAAAATTCTTTATATTTGCATATTGTATTCTGATTTTAATTCCAATGACTTGTATATTTTTTTAATAAATCGTATTTAATCATCACTGTGCATTTCGGTTCAATCACGAGGTTATGTTTATACTTCAGAATGTTGTTTGTAATGTGGTTGTTAACTCAAACCATCCACAACATTTGGTGACAGGGCTTTTTCAGCTGTAATACCAAAACGATGGAATACTCTGCCATTGGATATTTGCCATTGCCACTCCATCAATGCATTCAAGACAAGGCTGAAGACTGTTTTGTACAATTCTGCATAATTGTTATAATAATAATAATAATAATATAATAATATGTGGTCTTATATAGCGCACGTATCCACCAACTGAGTGGTGCTCAAGGCGCTTACATTATTACCCCTGGTCACTGGGCCAATATCATTCCTATAATCTTTCTCAGATCCCTGGGGAGTATACAGCCAATGTGCAACCTTTTGGCGCTACAGGGCTAATCAAACACAATAACCATCTCTACCCTCACAGGTACCCATTTATACACCTGGGTGAAGAGAAGCAATTACAGTAAAGTGTCTTGCTCAAGGACACAAGTACCACGGTCGCCGCCAGGTTTCGAACCCACATTCTGATGACACAGCAATCAGAACTTGAGTCCAATGCACTTAACCGCTCGGCCATGATTTAATTACATCCATTTTAGCGCCTTGGAATAGGAAACAAGATAGATGCCGCTCTATAAATGCATTATTATTATTCTTTACTATTATGAACAAATTAAGATTCTTGCATTCTTGGTTAATGAGATATGATTTTTATTTAGTGTCATTCGATACCTGATGACGTCATTATGACGTCATAGAATTTATGTCTTGGATGTTGTCAGGTATCAATTCAATTGGGGGATAAAACCTCTGCAGAAAAATTGGGGAGAAGAAGAATGCAAAATAGAAACTCGAACAATCTCAATAGGTGTTCCAGCTAGACCCGGACACCTAATTATTCATGAGCAATTAGGTTTGATAACAGTTTCATGAAATAGGCCTATATCAGTTTCGTTGCAAGTGTGAATTAAAACTTGAGATTGCGTGACTGTTTTGTTTTACTTTTATATGCTTTTGTTCAAAACCACATATTCTATATGTTTTCCTAAAGAATAATTCGTTGTGGTTTTCTGCTATAACGGAAATGTCTTCTTTGTTATCTAAATTCAAAGCTGGGCCCTGGAGTGAATAGTGAAAATAAGTACTTACACACTTCATACACAATATTGCCAGTTGTGTTTGGAGAAAAACCCAAAGTCTTCTGATCATTACTAGGAATATCAATATTGAACTCGAGCCGTAGCGGCAACGCATGTTCAGCCGGTATCTCTACCCGTTCATTATTTACTATGACAGCCTGGCAGGGTGGAGTTGGATCAGGAGATGTCATCACTGAGATTCAAATGTATGAATATTATGATTGTTTGTTTCTTTGTCCATTTGGGTGTCATTTTTATTTTTAGCTATGGGATACAAATTTCAATATTATCCCCAATTTTCCACACGGATTTACGCCCCTGTAAGATGTAATAACATGTTTTTCACACATACAGTGTAGGCCTACACCATTGGAAATTATCACAGCTTTACATAAAACATAGTTGGCGTTACGTCGACTATAGTATCAAACATTCTTTGAAATTTGTTTCTATTTGAGGTAATATCATTAAGTATATTAGCCAAACTATTGTCTTGAATTAAGAAAAGCCGAACTGAATGAAAATATATCATCCATTACGTTTAACACGTTCACATGTGTATATGGTGTAAACCTCCTCTTGTTCCAATCTTGTGTTCCCTTTGTTCTTGGACTTTTGTAGGCATCCCCATATGATTTGTACACGTTTTACAACTGAGGACATTATCAAACAATAACTGTCATTGAGGACCCATTGTACCCTTTTCTTATAAGTCCTCGGTTTACACCATGTACAGTTGTATGTCAATACAGGGGCGAACTTGCCCATAAAGGGAGCCTTTCCAATGAAGTGTTACGTCAGATACGGGAAAATGACAATACTAACTAATGGTTTAGATAAATAAAAATTATATGCTGTATAGTTTCCTTATGACATCTCTAAAAATTGAAATTAATATTTGCTGAGAATTCCACTTTAATATAATTCAGAAATGAGGCCTACCTGATATGTTGCAGGTATTTCCCGTGTAGCCATCCACACACGTACAGTTAAAGCTGTCCTCGCCATCCACACAGGTTGCTCCGTTCATACATGGATCTGGTGTACAATCATCGACATCTGAAGAAAACGAACGTGAATAGACTGTGTAAGTCTCGCGATGAAAAGGTCACCATTGACTTCCGGGCACCTCTGAGCCATCAGCTATGGAAGGTTAACGCGTGTATAATTTTGTATGATTGTTATTTTTGTCACATCACCTTTTTTCCACTCCAAAAACATATTGATGGAATGATTACATTTAAAACTTACAATGTAATAAATAAAATATTAAAAAAGCTTGGAAACTTTCGAGAAAATGAAGAAATAATGCTTGACCTCCAACGTCCGGTTTGGAGTGTCAAATTGCGAATTTAGGACGACTGTGTTACGCACACCGTGTTCGAATGCACTGACAAACCGAAGTTAGGTAATATTTTAAATCGGGATAAGTGCTTCGTTACGTAGCGTGAAAACAGACCCTGTATCGCATGGTTTTTGCGTGACGTTGCATCCTTTGCGAGTGCTTGATCGATCTTGCTACCACCACCGGCAGCATCGGAAGGGGAAAACGTCGCACGTCCTATTAATTTTTTCGCGATCATGCCAATGTGTTACGCTTTCATTGATGCCTGTACATTTCCCCTGATAATTTTGAGATCAGAGGCACAAACAAACCGAAGAACCCTGCAACAATTAACTGCGTTTTCACTTTTTTTTAAACCAATTTCGATCCATCTTTTACGTCATTTAACCAATATTGCAATGAAAGGGCAATGGTGACAACACTCGCTCACGGACAATAACAACAGAACGAAACTTTATACACACGACCTACGGTTTTCGCGAGGTTTGGGTACCGTACTACGACTAAATCTAGCAGCTTGCTCGAGTTTGCATGCATGTACGTCAAGGATCACTACGATCGCCTTTTGTTGCATTGGCTTTAAGGCTTCAAACGTGAAAGCGGAAATCAAGGTCGGTTTAAAAAAAAAATATTTGACCAAGATTTGCGAAATTGTTTACAATTTACAAAATGTAAACCAAGCTTTTATTAAGTCAAACCATATTCAATGGATGAAATTTATTAAAACAGAACAATAAAGTTCTTTTCATAAAGCATTTGCACACAATACACGTTGTAAATGCTATGCGAGATGCCCGGAAGTCAAGATTCTCGCGAAAACTCGTACGTTCTCGAGGTCAACTTACAGTCTATTGTAAGAAGCAGACGTCATGACAAAATACTAGTCCTGATCGACTCGCCAACATTTTATTTCAACTCTTGTAGCGCTAAGTATTTACCTGTAGCGCAGGTAGCTCCTGTGTAGCCATCCACACACGTACAGTTAAAGCTGTCCACGCCATCCACACAGATTGCTCCGTTCATACATGGATTAGAAGTACAGTCATCGACAAATAAGAAGCAGACGACTTAACAGAAGACTAGTCTCTGATCGACAAACCAACATTTATTTCAACTCTTATTCTCAGGGTTTGTTTTACATGGCATGTATATATCTTACATATCAGCGCAAACGCAATGCGTGTGCGTGCCACGCCCTCCCACCATGTGGCTTGGAGCCCGTCCTTTCGCATACTTTCCTCAGAGTCCGCCCTTCACACCGAACACGTTTCGTAGGTAAAGCACTGCCAGTCATCGTGACTAACTCACTCAGTCGTAAGCCTTGGTCCGTGTGTCTTGCTCCCACAACCGTTGCTCCCCTCATACAATAGCTTAGCATCCCCGGTAAGCATTGTCTCCTTGAACACGCCCTCCCTTCTAAGTTGTCACTCGCTTTACTTTCGTCAAATACCTTTCCTTATATGGAACAAGGACCTGTTGTATAAGCTGATTTTGTACACGTTTGTACCCTTAGACGCGGAAGGCAAGCTTCTCATTGGCTAAGACGCTAAATTAGGCTAATATTTTATTCATTCCTATGCCCCAGATTTCTATATAAATCCTGGAAGTGCGGTTCCAAATAATATCTGCAGTACGATTCGATCCATGACAGTGCAATACCTATGAACTAACTTGTAGTTGCGGTCCAGTGCCTCTTTCGATGAACCAATGGTGCAGTGCAGATTGACCATTGGGTTAGCCTAGCTAGTGCGGTTTGATACACACTCTGGCCCCGTCCAGACAACCCGTGCAGTTAAGCCCTAGTGGTCCCCGTCGTCGAGACTGACCAGCCGTCCGTCTCTCGGTGTAGCAGTGCCCGTACATACGGGAACCGAGCTGACGTGCCGCACGAACGAACGATGGTCCCACTGACTGTATTTGATCCCTATTCGTACGCTATTTGGTACTCGTACAGTTCAAGTATTAAGTCTAATGTGAACTATTGGCATGTACCTGAATTACGCAACCTGAGGTTCTTTCATACATGTTATTAGTGTCTGTTATTATTGTTGAACTAATAATGAGAATGTCAATAAACCAACCCCATTTTATTGTCACAACAAAGTTTGTGTCCGCCCTTTATTATTTTGTTAACCCACAATAGTGGGAATGCAACAGTATTTACCTGTAGTGCAGGTATCTCCCGTGTAACCATCCACACATGTACAGGTAAAGCTGCCCACGCCATCTAGACAGGTTGCTCCGTTCATACATGGATTATGAGTACAGTCATCGATATCTGAACAAAACAAACATGAATTAACTGAATGAAGGCTCCAGCCATGGCCAAAATAGGGCGCTATACAGTGCGTATAAAAAAAAAGGTAATCCGAATTCAGGGGGTTAATATGCCAAGGTTATTTAGTTTGACAATTTACATGTAGTGTACCAAAGAAGAGGAACTCCTCAGCTTTCCATTGATACCTTTATTGACCCATTGCTGTCACACATGACCGAGTACATTGTTATTGAAAATGACAAATTCAAATCGCATTTTTGCAAGTTTGGGTAATCAGTGCAAGGCAGGATAATTAGTGAAAGTCAGTATGATAAACCAGATTTTCTTTAGGAATGACTGGACATTATTCAAGAAGAATCTCTTCTAACATTGCCCTTTTATACACCCACACCTTCAACATGTCCACCTCCCCTTTCGACACAAAGCTGACAGCGACGGAGCATGTCCTGCACTGCTCGTCTCACCATAGCCGGATTATTGCGTAAAGCATCCACTTCATTTCGAATACGGCCCTGCAATTCATCAAGATCACGGGGAGGAGTTGCAAACACCTTGTTCTTCAAATGTCCCCAAAGGAAATAGTCACATGGTGTGAGGTCAGGTGATCTTGGTGGCCATTCCACCTCATGGTTGACGGCGATGACTCGTTCGCCAAAGAGTTCCCTCAGACGATCTCGGACAGCGATAAGGCGATGTGCTGGGGCGCCATCTTGGGCCCACCAGAGTTGTCTGAAGACCCCACGAACCTGTCGCTCAAAGTGTTCCTGCAGCTGCGGTAAAACGTTATCATTGAGCATCTGCAGATACATGTTACCATTGACATTCCTTTGAAAGAAAAACGGTCCGATCAGCTGACCACTTCCACAAAGTCCTAACCAAACAGTCCACTTTTGTCGACTCATGTTAACCTCAAAATTTATTTCTGGGGGGTGTCTTGCTGGTGCATATTCAAGAACATTATGCGTATTGACCTTGCCGTTCATGGAGAAAGCAGCTTCGTCGCCGATTACGAGATTCCGCAGAAAATTGACATCTCTCTCGGTACGGGCTATCAACCATCTGGCAAACGCCAGCCTTCTAGCAAAATCTCCTGGCGTAAGTTGATGTCGGATGTGAATCCGATATGGATGCTGGTGGAGGTCCAATCTCGTGATTCTGTTGAATGTCGCCGAAGGCAATCTCAGCCCATTTCGCCTTGCGCTGGTGTCCCTAGGATGCTCCAAAAGTTGCTGCCTTACTGCTGCAATGTTCCCTTCTGATCGCCCGGTGCGCCTCCTGCCAGAATTCCCCTTGTTGCGGTTGAGGCTAATGCCATACTCTTGATATTTTCTAACATTCGCCCAGATGGTTTTGGCTGCTGGGGGCTCCCGTTCTGGGAAACGTTCCCTGAAAGCATCGCGAGTTTGCTGCAAACTGTGAGTTTGGTGAAATGTTGTAATCACGAAAACTCGCTGTTCAGTCGATAGTTGTACCATCTTTCCAACTACCTGTCCCTAAACCCAGGCCCTTCTTAAATACCCAACTTGAAGAAAAGGATGTCGTAACAGACGATTACCGCACCAGCTTAAAAATCTTACATAATCATCTAGGCAGTCAAGTGATGCGTCCATTTCAGACTGCCTTGAACTGATTACCCAAACTTGCAAAAATGCGATTTGAATTTGTCATTTTCAATAACAATGTACTCGGCCATGTGTGACAGCAATGGATCGATACAGGTATCAATGGAAAGCTGAGGAGTTCCTCTTCTTTGGTACACTACATGTAAATTGTCAAACTAAATAACCTTGGCATATTAACGCCCTGAATTCGGATTACCTTTTTTTTGATACGCACTGTATACTTAAGCGCGACTGCAAGTGTAACTGAGTATTTTCCTTTACAATTTTGAACCCGTTTTTCAAGTGAAAAAGCCATTTCTTACTCAAAGTCCGATAAGGTGTTCCGAATCAAAGAAAATGTAGTATTTGAACTGAAAGAATTGGGTGAGAGGACGAAATGCAGTAGTGACTATTTTTGGTGTGTACATAACATGACGTTATTAATTTTAATCATTCAAGCGACAGTTATTGTGGTGATATCATTTGCATACGTTTGTACGTTTGTACGGTATAGGTAACGGAACCCACTGCACTGAGCCGCGAAATGCACCGATCTCGTAACTGAAGTGCAATCATCGCTAGAGGGCTACGATGTGCACGAAGCGGATAGTCTAATACACAGACTTAGTACACACCATCAATGGGAGACGAATCGTGTTCACCAATAGAGGGCTACGATCAAGGTGCACGTAGCAGTAAGGAGCAGGCCAGTCAATAATTAGGAAAATAGTTATCGGAAACCAAGGCTAACGTTCTTGAGAGGATTTAAAAAAAATATTTATAACCCCAATGGTTTTTGATAATAAAATTTCAAATGAATTCAACATAATTATGCCACGTGAATTATATATTAGTTAAATTTTAAATATATGAATTGTAGAAATAGTGCGAATACATTTGTTCTGAAAAGTTCAATAATATCTTACTTGTATTTTCATGAACGTCTTCGTCAAAGTAGAGACATCCGCTAGATGGTTGCAATGCAGATTTATCATCGGAATACACTGCTGAGTTGAGCTGACAGAGCTTGTTATAATTGCAGTAGTTGAATGACTTATATGCATCTTCGTGTAGACAGAATACTGCACACGTCACGTATGATCGAGCCGTTTGGGTACGGTAAACCTTACCTTTAAGTATATGATCTAATATGGGGCCTGGATGAAATTGATGCGGGTTACTAGCACGCATTTGATACTCGCGTGATTGTGGTGGACATGTCCCGCCGATATCATCAGATGCATTTACGGTTACGATGATCGTTGTCAACAGAGTGAGGGCGCAAGTTATCATTGTCATTGTGCTTTCTTTCATAACTGTAGTATAACAAAAACAAGAACAGGTCTACGTGTCATGTAAAATTAAAGACAGATTTGATTGCTCTCTAAGACAAGCATAAAGCTTCAAAATAAACGTGATATTTTTTTGTTTATTCGATGTATCATTTCAAAGTGCCTGAAAAAAGCTTTAACAACATGCAGGGTGATACATGGGGTAGAATGCCAAAACTTGTCAATAAATTACTAGCTCGGAACATTATTCGTCAATTATTGATAGCAAACTAGTTATTTAGTATCATTTATGCAGTGTAGTATATACTTTACCAAACATATTTTTTAATTTAATCTTAAAGCTATTCAATGACCGTAATTGAGGGAAAGAGATAAACTATTCTATAAATGAGGTCCTTGATGCCTAACAGTTGATTTAAGGATTGTGATTCTCGCTTGTTGTATTTTTTGTATTATAGTTATAAATATCCATGTTTTTAGAAAGAATATTTGATATTGAGTTAGGAAACAGTTTCTTATGAACTTGAAACATTAATACTCCTAGGTTGATCCTTATATTAATCAAAAACCGACAGGGTATTATATTTCAAAAAGAGAGGTGCAGCATGGGACCTATTATTTTGATAGTTGCTAAAACTATTGACGATTTAACACCATCATCAGAGAGATGGTTTTAAGAAAGTAGTGCAAACTATTCGCACCGTGCATGAGCTGTTGAGGGCGCATGTTGTTAGACCACTGTGGGCGAAAGGGCAGCGATAGTGCGTTGGGTTTGGCGTGTTTTGCAGATAATGTGCATACGCGCAGAATATCTCCAGCGATCATTGGCTGGTAGAAGTACACGTGCGCTTTGTACCATAACATACGCGCATAAAGTGTACGCACAACGCTCACTTGATGCCAAAGTGGCTATCATCAGGACACTGGGTCCAAATTCACCGCTAGAGTGCTACGATGTGCACTGAGCGGATATATTTGGATTATGCAAAATAAAATAAAAATAACTACATTGCAAAAACAACACAAGTGTTGTATATATATTGGGTGAGTTGACCAGTTAAAACAATGTTAGAATATGAGTTGTGTGCCGCAAAACAAATTGACAAGCAATCACAACCTGTTGGAAAGGCACTTATTGTAATTAACGCGGTCATGCATGTGCAGTTTAGAATAATGCAGTTTTACAATATCATAAAATCTGATAATATCGATTCAGTTCGCTGAAGATATATAAAAGGCTTTCTGGATCAATATATTTTACCTACTAATCTTGGGAAAGTGGAGTTTGGCTTGTTTCTGCTGTATGAACACAATGATTTGAAAGAGCATGAACATTGTACAAATATGTAAAAGGTTAATCATTAGTTCTTTGAATTTTCAAATGTTATTCGCACCGTGCATGAGCTGTTGAGGGCACATGTTGTTCGATCACTGTTGATCGATAGGGCAGCATAGTGCGTTGCGTTTCATGTATTGATGCACCCAGTGACCAATGGCTGGCACGCGCGCGTAGTATAACCATAACATACGCATACGTGCATAAAGTGTATGCACAACGGTCACTTGACGCCAAAGTGTATCATCAATACACTGGGTTTAATTTCACCGCTAGAGGGCTACGACTTGTACAGAGCAGATGCGTTCCTGTTAAGCATAGTGATTAAACATGTATAACAAAGTACATTATTATCAATGCATTGCCATAAACGTATTAATTATGGTGCCTATTTGATAATTAAGACATCATTTTGTTATTGAATATTTCAATTTAGACAATAGGCCTATATAAATATTGTTGGCGAGTGTGTAATTGAATAGAAAATAAGTAATTATATAATTCGGCACCGGTCCCACGAAGGGACATTGTCCCAAGTGTAAACAAATTAACATTTTTGGTTTTTTATTTGATTTCTTTTTTTGGGGGGGGGGGGGTTTACATAATTTGGTTATACATCAGAAGCTACAATGCAAGGAAGTTTTGGAGCTGGAAGTGTGCTACTTTCTTAACCCTTTGGCCCCTAAATTATTTATGCGCATTGACCTGCTGACCCTGAGTTATTCACACACAATACCATATTTTAGCATATCTTGAGACTTCAACTTTACATTAGTATATTTTATGTGTGTACACATGTTTGTGTGGTTGAATAAAGGTTACTAACATATATACATCAATATGGTCAATAAATCAATTGAAACAAATATTGTTTGGTTCACGTATCCATGGAAACGGGACAATTTGTTGTTGTCGGGGATTTTTTTTATTTTTTTATTTTTTTTTGTGTTGTTGTTGTTGTTGTTGTTGTTTTTTTGTTTTGGGGGGGCAGGTTTTTAGTCAGGATTACACAAACCAAACAATGTTTTTTGCTACTTGTTATTTGCTCACTTACCTTACAGCCAGTACCTCACTTGTGTGTGCCATGCAGACCAGCAGTCGTTTCGTGGCCATTTTGACCACAAAATTACTCAAAAAACTTCAGTAAAAACTTTTGACACAGGTTGGTAAATGATGACACTCTATCTTACGTTACTCCAAAACAAACCAAAACAAAGCCTAAACAATGTGCACATGTGCACATTCACCTTTTTATATTCTACCGAACCTCATTTGGTCATAACAATTTTGAAAGTAAAATTATAAATTCTTGACGACCTTGTTTTGAAATTTTTTGGGGGGCAAAAACATTTTGGATTTTTGTCTTATTTATTTCCAATTTTTGTTTCAAAAAATTCGGTCAATTTCTTCATTTTTATTTGTTGAAAAATATAAAACAATGATTATTGTACGTGTGTTTGTATTTGTGTTCATGTAGAGTCATGTAGAGTCACGTTATTATACTTTACCGAACCTCCTCAAGTCACAACAATTTTGAAAGTAAAAATAAAAAATACTTGAAGGCCTTATTTTGAAGAAAAAAAATTCACAAAACATTTTGAAATTTTGTTCCCTTTATTTTAATTTTTTTTCAAAAAAAAGAGTCAATTTGTATTTTGTTGTTGTTGAAAAATATAAAACGATGATTATTCTATGTAACACTGCAGTGAATAGACTGTCTGAACGTAATCAAAACGAACGTCAAGACAGTTCAACATAAAGAGCTTCAAAAGTGACAAAAGTCACTTTTCGGGTTATTTGCTGTTTAGGGGTAAGTGACATTTGTCACTTTTCGGGGCCAAAGGGTTAAGTTGACCAATTAGGAAAAACTAAACTTGTGAGAAAGTGAAGATTTGCGTTTTCACGAACTGACACTAAGTCAATTCACCGTAGACAATAAATTGTGAACGCCGCGGCCGACAGAATAAAAAACGTTTTCACGAAGTGACACAAACCTTAGTGCGCAAAAACACGGCGCGTTTCACGAAGTGACACAAACTTTACACATGCAGCATATGCGTAACCGCGTGTCGCATTATGCGATTAATTGCTTAGTAATAAAAAACGTCAGTGTCCAAAATAACAAAATTCCAAAATATTAATTTTTGATGAAGAACAAACGTGTGTTTCAAAAAGAGACAAAAAATCCAAAAAGTTCAAAGGCCGTTTTCTTCAAATGTAAATATTGTCTAGTGGGTCAAGCTTGTGTCACTTCGTGAGACCGGTGACGAATTGATAGTTTATTTCAGTGAAGTTACCTCATAACACAAATTGAAAATAATATTTAGCGGACAAAGCATATTGCTTCATGTAACGTTAATTTCCGAATGTATATAGGCCTATTGGAAATATCTTTAGGATTAGGGCTAAAAATAAATAAAAACATTAATATCATATATAAAGTAGAAGTATATACAAGCAGCATGTTGGCAAACCTGTTTCTATGACAATGATTACTTGCGATGAATCAAGATGTACACTGCAAAAACCAGGGTATGAATATCACTGGTGTAGTTTTAACACCACAGTTTTTGCAGTGTACATTCGGCAAAATGCCAAAATAAACATTGGGCAAAATGTCCAGAAATAAATTTAGATTAAACTATTCAACTAATAAAGCTTAACATTAATATAACACTACATAAACAGCGGGTGTATTTGCTATTTTAAATATTAAACCAAATGAAGATTTACAACCAGAGCAAAAATAACCAATAAAAGCAACCCTGGCCGCCAGGCAAACCTCGTCCTGGGTTAAAGAAAAACTCGTGAACACATTTTCTTGAGAGTTCCACAAATACATTTATTTCTGTACATTTTTGGATTTAATTACAATTAAATAAACAAATAAAAAATAGTAACTAGGACTACCCAGGAGGTAATAACCCTAACATTTAAGACAAGAGCCTGTGGGTAAAAAAAAAATGGAGTTTATCATAATCCAAATTTTAAGTTGTATTAATTCATTTGAGCAATGACAAATTTGCAAAAGGCAATGTTCTTAAAATAAATTGTATACAAGTTACAATTGCTTTAACAAGTAAATTAATTGTACATACCTTAATAAGGCATTCCCTTAGTGTTAGTCAATCCATACATGCGTAATTACATACAGGTTGTCCTACGGTGGTGTATATCAGCAGCCCAAGCCACACCCAATAAGCCTTGTGCAAGTGACCCAGACTTTGACCCCTGTGCGTAGCGACTGTTACTATGCCACGTGATTCGGGGCAAGCTTTACGGCCGCGCCGGACGTAAACGATGCAACCATGCGTGTTTGAATAGGCCTTTATGTAGTTTCTAAAGAGTTTCGGTGACATGATTTTGCAGGAGTTTCTTTGCAACAAAAGACGAAGTACATGTATTTCCGTGTTTTTTCTAACGTATAGTGGACAATCAAATACGTCAAAACAGCTGCATTAACTTTAGTTCTAAGGAAGTTAAAATGCCTTCAAAGCAAAATA
>CM055816.1:17256732-17291415 GCA_029582265.1 Zoroaster sp. YZ-2022
TAATCCAAGTTTTAGTTTTTAAAAGATGATCATCAATCAGTTTTGTTTACACAGTTTTATTAATATTTCAATGTCTTTTACTTTCCATTCTAGCCAGTGATTTTGTGAATGTAAGTGATTATTACTATGTGATGTAAACAGTGATATACAAAATTTCTTTTACTTAATATTGAAGTTGTGAAATGTTGCCTCAATCTTTGAAATGAATATTTGAATGTATTTGTAGAATTTACATTTACCCTAGCCTCTTGTCAACAATTACTATCTGTTGTATTCTGCAGACTGTAAATTATCATTGGCGAATGACCTGTTAACTTCTTTTATCTCTGTTCGGGTATTCCATTCAGAATAAATGTCGTCTATAACAACAACAACAACAACAACACCAGCAGCAGCAGCAGCAGCAGCAGCAGCAGCAGCAACAGCAACAGCAACAACAACAGCAACAGCAACAACAACAACAATAATAATAAAGATTTGTAGCGCGCACATATCCACCCTGCTGGGCACTCAAGGCGCGGAAACAGAGAAAATAATTTGTCTTTGTTGACAAGGGAACGGAATTTATTAATTATGTCATTAAATATGATATATTCCATGCTCGAACAAATAGTTACCTCGAAAATGTAAATCAATACAGGTCTGCTTATTTTGGTAAAAGATGCATGTTAAATTAAAACTCGATTTGAAAATTAAAACTCAATTTGAATAGTAATGGATAACTACCGTGCAAGGACAAAGGTTATTGAAGATTATGATTATTTTCATTTGACATCGTAATTAACGTTCGTTATTTCGTTGATCAACAAAAACAGCTATTAAAAATTTCGATTAAGCACCATATATTAAGCACCATGGGATCTAATGGTGCTTCACAGTAGATACGATAATGGTGCTTTCCACAGGTTCCCATGGTGCATCCCACCATGATGATTTTCAGTGGATATCATGGTACTTCCTTCAGATATATTGGATACCATAATAGTGATTCCCATGGTGCTTCGCATGGGATCCCATGTTTCTTCAGATATAGAGAATCAACTTCAAGTTCTCCAATAGCCCCAAGCTGCAGAGAACCAGCATTCAATCCTCCCCTTCCCATTTACAAGCTGCTGATTACCAGCTATTATCTACCCCAACGCTAGCATTGGCGACCTGCACAGTGACTGGCAATGCTAATGCCAACTTCGTTCCCCTGGCTTTCGAGCAGTTTCTGTATACCTCGTGCCCACTTTCTCTCTCGCCCTGGAGGTTTTAATATCCACAAATCTTGGATATGCAAGTTAGGTGATAGTCTGATACCGTTACTTAGAATAGCATGTGCTGCAGTGGGGGCCGGGACTAGGCCATCACATTTATTACATCATATTTTCGGTACAATCACTCATCATCCAAACATTACATGTATTAAATTACATAGAGATAAATGTGTGAGAAGAAAGCAATTGGAATTTTCGTCTTTCTTCCTACGTTCCTACGTCAGAAAATGTATTTCTTTTCTATATCTACCTCATGATGAGAAAATACACAATGAAAACAATACCATTGAAACGAAGTATTTTGGTTTACAATTTGGTTTCGCTGAGCAAAAACACCTGCTTTATTCAGAATTCATGACTCATAACTCATTATTACCAAATATGGAATACGAAACTCACTCGAATCTAAATTCCGAGATTTTTTGAGGTTATAAGACTAACTTCGGGACTAGGTTTTATGTATGCTTCGCGAGCCTTGTTGGTTTTCCATCTGCCATGGCGAGATATAAGAGTAGAAGGAATGTGGGCATTGCTGGCAGCCGTTGCCCCACCCGACCTTAGGCTATGGAGCCCATATTCACCTATATTGGGCACTAAAGGTTTTATTGCTTGGAGCACTGTCTCACGAGTTCTGGTATAACTTAAACCGTGTGTGGTGGGAACTAGACCCTTTTTTGAAGCTGTTAATCTACGTACAATAGGTAAGGTCGAATCAATTGGATCTGCCAAAGCATTCAAGTATCGTTCTGCAACGACGACTGGACAAGTTGACTTAAATGTTCTGGCTATTGTCACGTCATTGCCTTGACGTAAATGGTCAGTTTTAGATTTTTGGCAATGTAACAGTAGGCGATCTGGTGTAAAAGTACAATCACAGCGTCTGATGTGGCTTAGATCGTCGAATCTCAAAAATCCTGCATAACTGATAAAACAGACAAATAAAGTTCGAAGATCCAACAATGTCGCTGTTGAATGACCGTGACACCAGTAACTTTTTCCAGTATTTCGGTGTAATTGGTTCTTTCCTCGTGATGGTGTAGTGTGGGTACGATTATATCCTTGCAATGCAAGTCTGAACATACAATCATCTGTAGGAGACGGCAGCCCGGCTATGTACCCACTTAACGCAGGCGGAAACAGCATCAGCTGCCGTCTTCGCTCCGGATGTCGTGGATAAATGAGCAATGTAAAGTGCGAGATGGTATGGGTCTGCTGGAAATGCCTCGACTCCGATTCTGGTGCGAGCCCAGGTCTCCATCTGCCCCATGTGGCCAGATATTTTTGGGTTGTAGACGATGCCTGGCCGCAATTAGTAGAGAAGGCAGCGTATTGTCAGCGAGAATGTGGAGGGTTGGGTCTTGAAGGGATTGCTTATTACGGTTCCATGCCTCTGTCAATAAAAAACAAACAAGAAAGCCACAAGTACCTTAGTCACAATATGCTAAACGCATAACGCGTCTATACAAAATGGCGCAACAATCATAACGACAATCAACAATTTTTCACACATTGTTCTCTTGCAAGGCACTAGGCATCAGTCCAGCGTTAGCTGGCGCTCGGAGGCCACGAAAAAAAACCTATTTTTTAGGGGAAAACGTGGATGCGTCCAAGGATACCGAGTGAGGGCGCATTCCCTTTCTTCCTTGCGAATTAATTCGTGGGCGGGAGGGATATAAATGGGCGAGTGAAAGCAAGGTGTAGTTACTCGACGGAGAAGGAAGAATGTCATGAGGACAAGGTTTATATACGGAATGGAGTGAACGCAAACAAAAGATGTTACGTAATTGCTCACTGAGCGTGCATGTCGTTCGATAACGAAAAGAAATGTCACTTCTCAAAAACTAATATCAGTTATCAATCACTGGTGGGAACACAAGTTTCCCACCTGGATTTAGTAGTGAGAACGAGGTAGATCCTGGGGACGAGGTTGTGTTGTTGTAAATTAAAGCCCGCCCTCCTTCTTCATTTATTAGTGGCTGTCTCGAAAAACGTACCCATCGCACGAGTAGTGTTTATCTGTATGAGATTGTATCATCTGACGTTAATTAACGTCCCGTTCAATCATAATTACACTTGCTGGGAGAAAACTAGGTCATTTATGCTTACATGTATATGCCAGCGATCTAGAAGAAACGTTTAGGGGTCAAAAGATGGAGTGCGGATTTGCGAGCGCCAATCACGAAGCCATTCACGACGGGGGTCAGTGGCCCGCTTAAGGGCCCTGGAAAATATTTTATGCAGTTGTCAGTAAGCTTTTTATTTCTCTACAAAACAACGAAATTGTTTTGTTAAATTATTTTTGTTAAAATTATTATTATTATTAATTTAAAATTTCATTTTTTTATTTGATCTTTTGGGTCGGGAGGACATATCCCACTGAGATGGCCGTCTTTGACCTCCTCGATCCGCTCTTGCTCCTTTTAAAAAACTGCTACTGCTGCAGGTTTCTTGAAATGCATACAGTAGGCATTATTATCTGCAACAAAACGTTGAGCACGGAGATCAAACATCCGTGTAATTGCGTATTGTTCTCTACAAGCACTCAACCTTGGCATTAAAAGGAGAAAGGCGATCCTCAGTTTTACCGGAAGCAGTTTTACCGGAAGCAGTTTTACCGGAAGCAGTTTTACCGAAAGGATTGAAGAGCACAACTCAATTTACTTTGACAACGATATAAAAAACATGGCTTAAAATTCAGACCTAGACGTTATTGACGGGCATGGTTGATATTTCGACTGCTCATTAATTAAAAAGGGATTGAAATATACAGAGATGCATCTGTATAGGTTGACATGGCAACAAGAGACCAGTGATGGATCAATTTTAGTTTTCAATAAAACGATTCGTTCATTCTTGCGTTGAATACGAATAAAAGCTGCTCTGAAAAATCACCGGATGTTGGGATAATAAGGTTTCATAACACTGACGTCACCTCTGATATTGTGTTGATATGGCAACGGGAGACCAAGGTTTTATTTATATTTACAAACAAGTCTCACTATTTGGCAGTCTAATATGAGGTGCACTGGCGAGCAGCACTCGCGTTCTGTGTTTTCTTTCCACTGTTGTCGAATCGACTTGATTTCTGCTGAGATACCCTTTTGGAGGTACATTGAATTGTTTTCACTTATTTGGCGCCATTTATGCCGCGAAACAAGGTAAGTTTCGTTCAAACAAAAATATTCATTAGTGAAAACTTATTTGTAGATTTTTCAAATTTTTCAAAAGGTCTATGTTAAAAACAAATCAGTTGTCACATGCAGGGCCATGGTGAGCGGGGGGGTGGGAGGGTAGGGGGTGTGTGACACCCCAATAATTCTTCTTAGTCGGCATTTAGAGCCTCAGTCGGCAAACGAAACATGAAAGGTACTTGAACAAGGGTTGATCCTGAATATATTTGCAGTTGGCAAACCTAGAGCTATGGGTTTGCTGACTGCAAATGTGTCGTGTTTCTAAGCACAACAAATATTTTTCCCCACTCTGAAAATCCTGCCACCCCACTGATGTCAGTCGGCAAATTGGCTTCCACCCCAAGGACATTTGATTGCCCCAGTGCACATTAGGCTTTTTTTTTTAAATTTGAGACAATACGGGTTCGGACATAATTACCTTGTAATTGCCTTGGGTTTATATAATAAAATTTATATTGTTTCCTTCTGTCATAACTTCCTTAAAATGGGAGAAAGGTCAATTATAGATATTTGCTTAGAGCTCCTCTTTAATCTATATCAAACGTGCTACCGATGAGTTTTTGTAATGGATGCAAAGAGAGATAGGGGGATGAACCTTTTAAACAATTCCCTGGACAAACCTGGAGGTATATTTACCTACTCCAACCCTCGTGATTTGTGCCTAGGCTGTGATATCTTAAAATACTTGGGGACTATATTTTATTACAGATTAAGTGTGAGCACAATGACAGCCATTATATGCGCCATTGCCCTGTTGGCAACGTGCATCGTAACCGTAAATGCATGTGATGATATCGGCGGGACATGTCCACCACAATCACGCGAGTATCAAATGCGTACTGGTAACCCGCATCAATTTCATCCGGGCCCCATACTAGATCATGTACTTAAAGGTAAGGTATACCGCACCCAAACGGCTCGATCATACGTGACGTGTGCAGTATTTTGTCTACACGAAGATACATGTAAGTCATTCAATTACTGCAATTATAATAAGCTCTGTCAGCTCAACTCAGCAGTGTATTCCGATGATAAATCTGCATTGCAACCATCTAGCGGATGTCTCTACTTTGACGAAGAATTTCACGAAGATGTTCATGAAAATGAAAGTAAGATATGATTGAAATTTTCAGACCAAATGTATTCGCACTATTTGCATGAAATCTTACCAAACAACTATTGGGAGTTTAAACGATTATTTCCTCACTTCGTTCTGGCTAGAACGTCAGCCTTGGTTTCCGATAATGATTTTCCCAATTATTTGACTGGATTGCTCCATATTGCGCCGTGCACTGTGATCGTAGCCGGCCCTCTATCGGTGAACATGATTCGTCTCCCATTTATAATGTGTATTAAGTCCGTGTATTAGACTATCCGCTTCGTGCACATCGTAGCCCTCTAGTGATGATTACACTCTGGTAACGAGATTGGGTTATTTCACGTCTCAGTATTTGGGTCCATTTACTTACAAACGCATGCAAGACAGTGATATCACCACAGTAATTGTCGCTTGCAGGATTAAATAACTTCATGTTATGTACACACCAGAAATGGTTACTGCATTCCATCTTCTCACCCAATTCTTTCAGTCCAAATACCACATATTTTCTTTGTTACGGAGCACCTTATTGGACTTTATCGTAAAAAGTTGATTTTTCACCTGAAAAACGGGTTAAAATTGAATAGCGAAATACTCTGCTTTAGTAACCGTGACGCTTAAACTGAGAAATAGCGCGCGCTTGTAGCATCAGCGATCTTATTGCAACCACATTGGCGTATATAGCACCCTCTTTTGGGCCATGGCAAAAAAACATAATTCAGTGAAAAAATTATCCTGGTAACCATTTTAGTTAAACTGAGTCAATACAGTGCACGCAAAAACTCACAATATATACTGTACTCCAGATCTATGTATGAACGGAGCTGTGTGGATTGCGTGGATATCTTTACATGTACATGTACATGTGTGGCTGGCTACAAGGGAAATACAAGTACTACAGGAAAATGTTTGTCGATCAGGGCGTGTAATGTCATCTGCTTCTTACAATTCACGCTTGTTTTGTTTATCGATGACTGTACACCTGATCCATGTGTGAACGGAGCAACCTGCGTGGATGGCGTGGACAGCTTTACCCGTACATGTGTGGATGGATACACGGGAGATACCTGCGCTACAGGTAAATATTTAGTGCTTAGGGAGAAGTAAATGTTGGTTTGTCGATCATGTCGTCTGCTTCTTACAATTCACGTTTGTTTTGTTTAGATATCGATGACTGTACTCCTAATCCATGTATGAACGGAGCAACCTGTGTGGATGGCGTGGACAGCTTTACCTGTACATGTGTGGATGGTTACACAGGAGATACTTGCGCTGAAGGTAAATACTTGGCGCTAAGGAGAGAAGTAAATGTTGGTTTGTCGATCAGAGACTAGTCTTCTGTCAAGTCGTTTGCTTCTTACAATTTACCTTTTTGTTTTGTTCAGATATCAATGACTGTACTCCTGATTCATGTATGAACGGAGCAACCTGTGTGGATGGCGTAGACAGCTTTACCTGTACATGTGTGGATGGCTACACGGGAGATACCTGCGACATAGCTTCAGGTGAATACTTTTACTTTTTTCTTGTAAAAGACACACTTAAATAAACTAAAACTTTGGATGGATGCATTTACAGAAATGTTATTAATGGCTTTAAAGATATAAGGTGGTTTTAATTAATATTGTCGTTAGCCTCTCTGAATGAAGTAATCGCCTATTGGCTCCATGTATTTTGTTCTCTATAATGAAACAAACAATTATGTTAATGAGAAATAATTGAAAAACAACAACCAAAAAACATATAGGCCTCATAGACTGTTACTTCTCAAATAGTTGAAAATTATCCAGGAATGGTTTAAAGGCACGAACTTAATGCTCATCACAACATGGAATCTGTACTTTCTAAACAAACAGGCCCTAAATTAAAGTTTAGAAATAGTTTGACGAATTTACTTAATGATATGACCTCAGACAGAAAGATTTCAAGGGATGTTTGATACATAATCAATGTTACGCCAAGTACGTTTGATTTTAAAATGTGATAATTTCCAATAGTTCCGGCCTACTATACTTATCTGTGGAAAATATTTTAATGTAACTTGTTACCGGAGCATATTTAATTCTTCATACTCTTCATCCATTTGGGTTTCAGTGATGATGTATCCTGGTCCAACCTCACCCTGCCAGATTGTCACAAAAAAGAACGAATGGAAAGAAGTACCGGGTGCACGTGGGTTACCAATACAGATTGAAGTCAATGTTGCAATTCATAATCAATATGTGGATGTGAGTTTTTCTCCCGACACACCTTACAATATATGTATACAGTGGGTAAGTTGACAGACGGTAGGATGAATTTATTAATTAAGAATCCTGGGAAACTCGATCAGTGATTATCACTGAGTTATTCCTCAAAGTCCATCTTTTAATTGGAAGATGACAAGGAAGACATTTCAGTTAAAGACGTGGGCAGACGTGGGTTTTAAATACTGTAATTATTTTTAAAAAAAACACACATTCATAAATCAACATACATTACCAAAACAAAATGCAGATATCTTTCTCCTAAATTTATCTGGCTTAAATTGCTTAATTATTTGGCAAAATCTGATGCAGCTAACCATGGTTGAAGTTTATGCTCGTTGATGGCCGTCCATACAAAAATGTACTCAATGCTTACTTACAAATGCCCTCCTATAGCCGTGGTATTGCGTGATGGCGCCCTCATGGACATGGACGGGGCCAATACTTTCATCAAATAATTTGCTTTTGAGAATACTAAAGGCATGCAGTGTCTTTAAGCACAGACTTATACTGTCCATGCAGTTGATAATAATAATCATGAAGGTTCTTATAAAGCGCACATATCCTATAAACTAGATCAAGACACAAAAGAATACAAAATAATGAGCTATGAATAGCGACTCAGACTGACGGATTTCTGAGGGGAGGGGGGGGGCTTGTTCCACAGTTAGGGAAACTGTCTAACAAAATGCACCATGTCCAACCATTGGTGACGAATTAGGATTAAGCACGCTATTTGGATATCATATATTCTGCAATGAACTATTGGTAGCACTTTTTTTTCTTCTTGTCGATATCACAGGAGCATTAAACCATGTTAGCTGACTGTTATATGCCTATATAAGGCCCGTAAAATCTCCTGTTTCTGGTCTCCGCGCGCGTCGCCTCAGACCCGCGCGTCAGCATTTTTCATTTTCTTTGTTTTTTCTATGAAACGATGTCCACTTGCAGCTAAAATTGCTCGATCGGATTGGAATTCTTCCGTGCTGTGTTTTAAACGACTTTTCCACATAGGGGTATGAACGTTTGCCCGTTTTGTGAGGCCTCTCTTAGCCACCATACTTTATGGGAACTTTGGTCACTGCGTATAGGCCTACATGTATCACGTAAAGATGTATCACCGCACCGCACCGATTTTGAAGCTGACCGATGACCAGAAACCTAATTAAGTTAACAAATTTGCTTTGACGAGTTATTATTATTTCACTTCGTCAAAATCACTAAGTTTTACGTTGAAAAATGAATAAAAATAAATAAATAAAAAACAACAACAAAACTTTTTGCTCTTATTACCATATACGTAATTACCTTGTATGTACAATTATTTGGTATTATTCTGTATGCAGAGTTGGATTATGGATACATCCGTGTACGTATGCCCTTCAACAGTGATGGATCTACCGAGCAAACCATTAGTGGAGGCTCCGTATCTCAAGTCGTGATAACCTTTATAGACAGCGGCCGTATTGAATTTCAAATGAATGAATACTTCTTGACCTTCACTGATCCATCTCCACCTGTGGCGAGTAGCTGGTTCTTTAGTCTAAGTAGTAATAAAGAAACCACATGGAATTACAATGAGCCATGTATTTCACGTTAAAGGGCAGGTACGGTACACCATTGTATTTTGGTAACATTCGTTCCATTCAATCTTGTTTTCGAGAAATATATCATAAAACAAACCCGTGAAAGTTTTTTGTTCACGTTTTTTGATACAACAACGAGAAACTGATGTTTGATTCCATCGTCCATTTTAATCCAAGTAAGATTTAGGTAAAGCTTTGATCACAATGATTAATGTTTAACATAGGAATGATTAAGTAGCTTGAAATGTTCCGTTAGCGTAATGAAACTGAACCTAGTCTACATATAAAAACTGAAACTAGTCACTATTATATAATCATTATTACTTAATCACTATGTGTGTTAGTAATACAAAAATGTAGGCTAAGGCCAACAAGGAAAAGTATCCGGTTTCTGGTGTCCGATCGCGTCGCCTCAGACCCACACGTGGACATTTTTAGTTTTGTATAGATTTTTAGCGATAACTGCAACCAAAGATTCTGGATCGATTGGAATTCTGCCTCGCTGTGCTTTCGACGACATAGTGGTATGAACGTTTGCCCAATATATGAGGCCTGTCTTAGCCACCATACTTTGTTTAGGGGGGGGGGGGGACAGACAGACGACAAAGAAAAAGCGTCATCGCACAGATTTTGAAGCCAACTTAGGACCAGAAACCGGAGACTTTGGTTTTGCGGCCTAAGTTTAATACTGACAATATATGAAACTCACTTGAGGCTCACTAAGCTTAAGTATATGATTGGTATTAAAAACAATAAGCAAATTGTTGGATTTCAATGTCAAACTCACTTGGTGTTGATGTGAAGTTGATGATGGTACCAAACTTCATTAACAATAATTTTTTTAAGACAGGTGAAATAATTTCCATTTTTAAATTTAGAATTAAAACAAAAAATCTGAATGTATCAAACACTTTGTTCTCGAGAACAACACAGCATAATAAGCTGAAACGTTCACAGTTTGGTTGTTGAATGTCTGTCTTTGATTCAAATAAAATGCGATACTTTTAGATGAAGTTGTTCTAACAATAGAAATGTTTTTATTTTTACTGTCAGTCACCCTAAACAAGGCTAAGTGTAAGGGGTTACATATACGATGTGTCATCCACCATTTAAGCAAGATTACATTTGTTGATGTTTTTCTTAAACTTAAATAGATCGTAAGTTTGTGGAAAGTGAATCAGCTGGAAGTGAGTTCCTTTGTAATGATGTTCTAGGGAAGAAGCTATCCAAATGTACCTTCCTATATCTTGATTCAAAGAAATTAAGTGTACCTATTGAAAGAGTTACCTAACATAACCAATTATTTCACAACTATTCTTGACTGAATGAAATCCCGGCGGATTAACCATACACCATTATAAACCGCGAATTTGAGCTTTCCTTGTAAAGACATGTATATAATTATATTTTTTTATGAGCAGAGCTCTCCGACGGAATAACCTATCTTTTTGATGACAGTTTTTATAACTTTTCCTTTACCCCGGACAGCCCCTGCGCACAAATTGATTGTCCTAAGGTTTAAAATAAATACATTTTAAAACCCCTTTAACACAATTGGTAAACATGGGTTTGTTGTAGACAACTATAATGCATAAAGTATACAAAACGTCTTTATGATTCAAAATGGTTAATTATCTTAAATTAATTTAGATAAGGAGGCTTAAAATAAGACAGATGTTGGTATCTTTTGGGAAAACCAGATTGAAGGGATGACCTAAAATCAGATTGGCACGGGCCACTGAGTAGAGTATTACACTACCTTGAATGATCTGAATGCAATATATAATTCATTAATCGAGTTTTTAAGCTTAAAGGCCATTATGCGCTTTTGGTAATCGCGGAATACATTAATTCTTCTTCTTCTTCTTCTTCTTCTTCTTCTTCTTCTTCTTCTTCTTCTTCTTCTTCTTCTTCTTCTTCTTCTTCTTCTTCTTCTTCTTCTTCTTCTTCTTCTTCTTCTTCTTCTTCTTCTTCTTCTTCTTCTTCTTCTTCTTCTTCTTCTTCTTCTTCTTCTTCTTCTTCTTCTTCTTCTTCTTCTTCTTCTTCTTCTTCTTCTTCTTCTTCTTCTTCTTCTTCTTCTTCTTCTTCTTCTTCTTCTTCTTCTTCTTCTTCTTCTTCTTCTTCTTCTTCTTCTTCTTCTTCTTCTTCTTCTTCTTCTTCTTCTTCTTCTTCTTCTTCTTCTTCTTCTTCTTCTTCTTCTTCTTCTTCTTCTTCTTCTTCTTCTTCTTCTTCTTCTTCTTCTTCTTCTTTTTCTTCTTCTTCTTCTTCTTCTTCTTCTTCTTCTCCTTCTTCTTCTTCTTCTTCTTCTTCTTCTTCTTCTTCTTCTTCTTCTTCTTCTTCTTCTTCTTCTTCTTCTTCTTCTTCTTCTTCTTCTTCTTCTTCTTCTTCTTCTTCTTCTTCTTCTTCTTCTTCTTCTTCTTCTTCTTCTTCTTCTTCTTCTTCTTCTTCTTCTTCTTCTTCTTCTTCTTCTTCTTCTTCTTCTTCTTCTTCTTCTTCTTCTTCTTCTTCTTCTTCTTCTTCTTCTTCTTCACAGGGTAAGTGTTGCAAACTCGAGCTCTGGTTTTGACCGTTAATTTTAAGGGTTTTAGTCCCCCTCTGTCCATATATTTAATACCAGTGTGTTTATTAACTTTTATAGATTGCTTTAGACTCTGTTAAAATTATTATTGTTTTCGCATTTAGGAGTATTTTTGGGTTGAATTTTTCTCCTTCTTTGTTGGTTTTTGCCATGGCTAGCCATTATGGCTAGTCAAGCGAAAACTAACAATTACGTGCCCTCCGACCCCTTTGTTGGAATGACTCGCAAGAACGGAGTTGCCTTCCATACAAATCAAGAAATCCCCCTAAACAATTACCTCAAATCCTTTGTTAAATGCATGCCCAATGCCCACATTGTCTCGGCCTCACGCATTTCCAATGGGCGCATAGCAGTGTACATGAGTTCCCGAATCAATGTGGAAGAGGCCGTTTTGCAAGGTTTTGACCACAACAACCAATACATTGAAATAACTCCCCTGGTTAAACCTGCCACTCGCATTGTCTTCTCCAACGTATACCCAGAAATCCCCAACTCCGTTCTTGCGAATAACATAAGTGACTTTTGTAAACTTATATCTCCGATCCGACCCATTTCTCTAGGGATAAAGGAGCCTAATCTATCCCATGTAGTGTGCCTCCCTTACAAAAATGTCCTGTGGTATTACCACAAAAAATACCACAGGACATTACCACAGGAATTGTCCTGTGGTTTTTTGGGACATTACCACAGGCACGTTACCACAGGAACATTACCACAGGAACATTACCACAGAAAAATTACCACAGGAACATTACCACAGGATTGTTACCACAGAAAAATTACCACAGGAACATTACCACAGGATTGTTACCACAGAAAAATTACCACAGGAACATTACCACAGGTACCACAGGAACATTACCACAGGAACATTACCACAGGTACCACAGGAACATTACCACAGGAACATTACCACAGGTACATTACCACAGGTACCACAGGAACATTACCACAGGAACATTACCACAGGAACATTACCACAGGTACCACAGGAACATTACCACAAGTTACATGCCTGTGGTAATGTTCCTGTGGTAACGAGCCTGTGGTAACATGCCTATGGTACCTGTGGTAATGTTCCTGTGGTAACGTGTCTGTGGTAACATTCCTGTGGTACCACAGACACGTTACCACAGGAACATTACCACAGGTACCACAGGCATGTAACTTGTAGTAATGTTTCTGTGATGCCCAGGAGAAAATTCAGAATACAACACATGTAATAAATATTAAAAAAAAGTATAAATAACAAAATATCCTGTGAAGATACCGTCTGAAGTATTGTGCTTTTCTTTATAGAAAATAGGCAAAGAACTGTGATTTCAAAAATTATCATGCGCGTGATAATTTTTTAACCATTACAATGTGTACACAAAAAGGCTGAATGCAATTTACACTATTTTTTCTCGTAAACAGCCCAACAAAACTAGCTGAAATTCTCACAAGTTATTTGTTATTATACACATCTCTACTCTTATAAATTATGGATGCATTAACCAAACACTTACCAAAGATGTAGCATCTCTTTAATATATGTTTTAATAGTCACTGAAGAGTTTTAACCATTTAAAAATGTTTTACAATGGCATCATTCAACAACTGGACTTCAATCCATATGCATGTAAATTAAAAGCTTTGTTGGTGAAAACCATCTCATTAGGAAGTTGAGCAATGGCAATAACTGGATGGATCTAAATTCCATAATACTGTGAATATTGCAGTTTATGTTGCGGTTTTGTTATAACATTTCTTTTCAACAATAAATTAAATTCAAGTTAATTAATGATATGACCTTTGCAAAACTAAATAAAGTCACCAAATAACATATTTATTGTATTTTCTATCAGACAATAGGTTTTAAAAGGATTGAAATGTTGTTAATCACAAACTCACCAAGCTTCTTTAAAGGAAGCAAAATTGTCTTTCAGACACCTTAACCATCTTAAGTAAAAATGTAAAGTCATTAATCATAAATTGTAGAATAGGTAAGCACTAATTAAAGTCACCAAAGAACCTATTTAATTGAAATTTTGTTAATTACAAAAGCACCAGGCTTTTATATTGTCTTTCAGACACTTTCATCATCTTAGTAACAATGTAAAGTTTTTAATCATAAATGTTGAAAAAGCAAGCACCTAATTGGATAGATAACATTTCTGCCAAATATAATCAGCGAAGTCACTGGGCACTGGCAATTTAAAGTCATTAATCACAAACATGTGGAAATGGCAAGCACTAATTAAAGTAATTAATTCATGGGATGATCCTCCAGCAGTCTACTTAAGCAGCAACATTTTCCAGAGTCCGGCATTCTCTTGAGGACGATCAGAGCATACTGATCGAAACATCGAGTTGTCCCTCCAGTTCTTTTCAGAACTAATTACTACTCAAATGAGATTCCACATGGTGTCACCGCAATTAGTCTTACTTACTAATTAAAGTCACCAAAGAACCTATTTTTTGTATTTTCTATCACACAATAGCATTTGAAGGGATTGAAATTTTGTAAATCACAAACACACCAAGCTCCTAGAATCTTCTTAATTAACAGTGTAAAGTTATTAATTATAAACATGTGGAAAAGGCAAGCACCTAAATGGATCTAGATAAAATTTCTACCAAATATAATCAGCGATGTCACTGGCACAGTAGCACATTTACATGTAGGTGTTTGCCTTTTCCACATGTTTATAATTAACATTTTTATCCCTTCAAAATTCCTCTATTGTAGTATGATAGACAATACAAGAAATAGGTTTTTGGTCTGTAGAGAGAAAATAGCGGACATTATTAATATCGACTGGTCAATCAAAAATTTTCATTTTTAGAGAAAGTTTCATCCGAATCACCAATGACAAACTCAATTTTACTAATTTATCTGTTTCCTTATTAGTCTATTAATGTCCTGTATTTTTTCTGAAATATACATGTACTTCTTAAACTTCACAGCCTTAACGGAGCTTTCACTTCCTCATTAGCTCTCATCTGGATGAGACGATCCATGAAGCACTCTAAAGTAAACAAAGATAGATATTTTGTTATGTTACTATTGCCATATTCTCATATCAAACATATCCAACAATGTAGGAGACACAGTTCTAACCAACGTAATGTATGTGTTTCAAGACTTGAAATTTGGCAGAAAGAAAGGTATCAGTAAGTACCTTCTAAACTTTGATAATTAAAAAAAGTAAAATTAATTTTAAAATCAATTTAATTTTTGAGCAGTCGCATCAATTCGTGAAAACTGCGACAAAATGTGCACATCAGGTTCTCAGGCTTGAGTATATATGGAATTCTTACCTTTCTTCCTGTTCATGTCTTGTCCATCATGGTTCTAACGTTATGCGGCCTTCCATCATGAATGTAAACTGTGTGTATTGTACACTACATCATACACTGTACATGTACCTGTACATGATAATACAATACAATAGTACAATACCTATCATCAGGTAACGTAACTAGTCACTTAATTAGTGCAGTTATGTCAGACTACAGAGCAAATTCATGGCAGCATAACTCCATCTGATTCTATTCTATTAATCTACAGTAACTATAAATCACTAGTGGGCTAGATTTCAATACTTAAATTGACAAAATTGTTACAAATACAAGCCAATATAACATTTCAAACATGTGCACTGAATAAACAATTATTTAGCTGGTAACATGCATCATACAAGCCTTATCCTGTACTGCTGTACAGGCTTGGTGCAAATCATTGGTACTCTGCGTCACATGGCCACGCATTAAAAAAAACAAGTTCCCTTGCATAGATGATGTGTACAAAGTCAATGGAGGGCAAGTTTTTTGTGATAAGTACTAACAATATCTTTTAAAAAGTCAAAACATTTCAAGAAAAATTCTGAGTACCCAAAAAGAGTAAAACAATATCATGCATAGTGAAAAACATAAATAAAGTTACAAAGAATAAAATATGCAATATTTTGTTGCCTATGAAAATTATTTTCCACTTACAATTAGGTCCAGTTACAATTCTTACAAAATACGATTCTAGTACACTGGCCTGTTGAAATGAATGGGTACATGCAATAACCCATTAGGTACCTGCGGTAATGTTCCTGTGGTGTCTGGTACCTGCGGTACGCTCCTGTGGTAAACCTGTATACATTGATTTTTTCCCTTTAAATGAATCTTACTGATGACAGAAATCACAGAACAAATTCGAATTTGTCCATCAACATTGGTTTAGTGCACTTCAAATGTTTATTTCATCTTTTGTCAGACAATATCAACAGTTAACTTCAACAAATAAATTGGCTGTTAATTTCATCAAGTAAATTCAAACAATGGCAAGTAAATTCAAACACTGTTTTTGTCCCGGAGTATTCAATTTTGTCTAGTCTACGCCAATTGTGAAATCAAATTCTTCTAATTTATGTAAGACGAATTTGAATGCTGCCATTCAGCAACAGCTTTGTGTTCTTGACCTGGTGACTAAATGAGGGTGACAAAACTTTAAAATTGAATGGCAAATGAATTGGTTTTGTTAAAAAAAATTGGTTTTGTGTGAAATTTTTTGTGGATGAAATTGAATGCATGATTAGCTGGTAAATTTGAATGAAAAATCTTTTAAAATAGCCGGGAAATCCTACTAAATCTAAAGTGAATAATAATAACTTTCTTATGAAATCTATACCCCCATGCAAATACCCAACCACAAGAATACCACAGGACTGGGATACACAGCGTTGCCATTACCACATAAATATGTGTAGTACTCTGATGATATTTGCTTTTCCTGTGGTAATTTCTGTGGTATCTACATGTACATGTACCACAAGAATACCACAGGACTGGGATACCCAGCGTTGGCATTACCACATAAATGTGTGTGGTACTCTGATGATATTTGCTTTTCCTGTGGTAATTTCTGTGGTATCTACATGTACACAAGAAATTACAGGACTGGGATACCCAGCGTTGCCATTACCACATAAATGTGTGTGGTACTCTGATGATATTTGCTTTTTCCTGTGGTAATTTCTGTGGTATCTACATGTACATGTACCACAAGAATACCACAGGACTGGGATACCCAGCGTTGGCATTACCACATAAATGTGTGTGGTACTCTGATGATATTTGCTTTTCCTGTGGTAATTTCTGTGGTATCTACATGTACATGTACCACAAGAATACCACAGGACTGGGATACCCAGCGTTGGCATTACCACATAAATGTGTGTGGTACTCTGATGATATTTGCTTTTCCTGTGGTAATTTCTGTGGTATCTACATGTACCACTGAAGTACCACAGGACCGGAATATCCAGCGTTGGCATTACCACATAAATTTGTGTGGTACTCGGGTGATAATGCTTTTCCTGTGGTAATTTCTGTGGTATCTACATGTACCACTGAAGTACCACAGGAATACCACAGGACCGGGATATCCAGCATTGGCATTACCACATAAATTTGTGTGGTACTCCGGTGATAATGCTTTTCCTGTGGTAATTTCTGTGGTATCTACATGTACCACAAGAATACCACAGGACTGGGATACCCAGCGTTGGCATTACCACATAAATGTGTGTGGTACTCTGATGATATTTGCTTTTCCTGTGGTAATTTCTGTGGTATCTACATGTACCACAGAAGTACCACAGGAATACCACAGGACATTTTCGTAAGGGCTATGTCCTAATCGACCCAAATATAACAATCCCTAGTCATATCAACCTAACGAATAATGGTGTAAATTATCGCGTGTTCCTTTCGACGGAATCTGCCAAATGTTTCAATTGCGGGGAAATCGGCCATCTCAGTAAAGCCTGTAAAAAGAACACAGCCCCCACCCAACCAGACACCCCAAACGAGCCAAGATCAGATGACAATCCACTAGCCCCTCTTCCAGTTTTCATCCACCCCAAAGGCAAATCCGACCCAAAACACCCTGCGAAAAAATCCAAAGCCAGCAAAACCCCAGAAAGAACAGGCCCCTCTAAATCACCCCGCCCATCGACGTCCAAATTGCCCTCTGGGCCTAGCCGTAAACGCCTTGCTCGGTCTCTTTCCCCAGCTCGCCCCACCGTTTCTACCCCTCCCAACACTAAACAGTCGTTGGAGACCACGAAGCAACCATCGTCTGCCCCGTCTTCACACGTCTTCATCGCAACCACTGGAAGCGAAGTCGACACTACCAGGAGAAAACCCCAATGCCCCCGACCTTTCTGGTCCCCACCTGCCCCCTCACGACAAAACATCCTCTGTTCTCCACGGTTGTCTCCCAAAAGCGACAAAAGAAATCCGCGGCGAAGGATACGACTACAGTTCTACCCCTCTGTTGGCCAGTACCACCTCTTCCTCCCTCCCTGCACCCTGCCCCTCCCTGCACCCCGCCCCTCCCTTGCACGCCGCCCTTCCCTTTCACCCCGCCCTTCCCTTTCACCCCGCCCTTCCCTTTCACCCCACCATTCCCTTTCACCCCGCCCTTCCCTTTCACCCCGCCCGTACCCCCCAAACTCCCCAACCCCCTACACCCCCCTGGAAGAAGGAGAACTAAGCGAACACGAATCCGTCTTCTCCGACATAGAAACAAGCGAGTGTTCTCAGGACCTTCACGAGTATTCAAATCTACATATTCCCAAAGGCCCCCTAAATAACAGTGAGATGGTCAATTTCCTAAAGCGCGTGAAATCAAGCAAAAAGGCGTGTCTGATCGCGCGAAAATTCACACCAAACATCCCAGGGCTAGTACAACAGCTCAAACCCATGAAGAATAACCCCCTACTCCACAAACACCAGCAGCAGAGGCTTAGGCTACTCATCAAAAGACTGGACCCTGATGAACCCCTCATCACCCGTAAAAAATGAATATTTGTGTTGTTTTTCTCATGGCACTAAGCATAGCTACCCTAAACACCCGAGGGTGCTACGAGGAACTTAAAAATCTAAGTGTCAAAGCATACGTCGATTTTACTCTTCATAACCCCGACATTGTTTTCCTGCAGGAAACGTATAAATTAAACGAAAACTCTTCGTGTTGGGAACACTGGCCCTATCGCGTCCATTGCTCGCAAGGGGTTACCCGTGGGACAGGGATCGTTAGCCTGTTTAAAAACAATTGTAATTTTGATATTTCGATCTCTTCCACAATTTTTCAAAATCACATTCTGTACAATAAAATTGTGTTAGACTCCACTATTTATCATGTTTACAATGTTTTAGTTCCGCAAACGGATTATGTCGCCCTCCAATGCATTGGTGCTCTCCGGGCTCATTGTACTGAACTCAGTGACGGTTACATAATAGTTGGCGGTGATTTTAATTGTACTATTAATCCCAGTCTAGACAGATTTCACACCTCTTCTGAAAGAAGGATTAAAGTCGCTCAAGCGCTGCAAAACTTGATGAATGAGTTGAGTGTCAGGGACGTCTGGCGCAGACAAAATCCCATCAAGCGCGAATACACTTGGTTTAGGAATGGTCCGTGCAAAGAAGATCACAATATGTCCAAGGCGAGACTAGACAAAATTTATATTTCTAATGATCTTTTCCATCAGTGGTGTCCTGCAAAATTATTCCCTGTGCTATATCCGATCACAGCGCAATAATTATCAATTGGAAAGTCTCCTCCTCTCGACGGAGAGGTAGTCCATACTGGCATTTCAATAACTCCCTTTTAAACAACAAAGATTATACGGACAGCATTTCTATTTTTTGGAGACAATGGCAATCCCAAAAATCTTGCTTTAGCAATATTCACGCCTGGTGGGATTTCGGCAAGAGCAACATAAAACAATTAACGCAGATGTTCGGCGCCAAAAATGCCGAGACCAAACGAGAATCTTTCCGTTTTCTCAATGAAAGCATCCAGCAGCTCCAGTCTTCGCCACATCTGTCTCCTGACACTCAACTCGCTCTCAAGGAACAGAGGGAAGCCCTAACATCCTTGTACCAACAAGAAGCTCGGGGCACCCTCATAAGAGCGCGCTTTAAATACATTAACGAAGTAGACACCTGCTCTAGCTTTTTCTTCGGCATGGAACAGTCCACCTCACGTGCGAAACACATCTCCAAAATCCGTCTCCCTCCGAGGAAATTACTGAAAACCCGAGTGAAATTAACTCCCATATTCACAATTTTTACACGGACTTGTACTGTCGCACGGATACCGAAGAGGAAGCGAGCGAGCGCCTGCTTCAAAACATCCCCACGCTTGACCCCTGCGACGCGGAAGACTGCGATAGGCCATTCTCAGTCGAAGAGTTAGACGTCGCAGTCGGACAACTCGGTTGTAACAAATCCCCCGGTTTGGACGGTCTCACGTCCGAATTCTACCAACATTTCTGGCCCGTCATCAAAGATGACATTTTTTCCTTATTTAATGATTCCATCCTTTCGGGGTCTTTACCGGTTTCCTGCAGGAGAGCTGCAATAACTCTCCTCCCAAAAAAGGGTGACTTACTGGATGTAGCGAACTGGCGCCCAGTTTCTTTGTTAAACACCGATTACAAACTCTTCGCCAAAGTCCTTGCCAACAGGCTAAAAAATATTATCGAACAAGTTGTATATTCCGACCAAAGCTACTCGGTGCCGGGACGCTCCATCCACAATAATGTCAACATCATCAGGGACAGCTTAATGTACTGTAATTCCGAAAACATCCCACTAGCTGTTTTAAACTTAGACCAGAAAAAGGCCTTTGACAATGTCGACCACGGATATCTATTCAAAACCATGAAAGCGATGGGCTTCGGCCAAAGTTTTATTTCCTATGTTAGGCTTTTGTATTTTTAATACAGAGAGCATGATAAAAGTGGGCGGATCGCTTACCTCCCCCTTTCCTTTTGAAAAAGGAATCAGACAGGGGTGCCCACTATCCGGCCTACTGTTTTCGATCGCCATCGAACCTCTCCTACATACCCTTCGCAACACACTTTCTGACAGTGGTCTTCAACTGCCATGTAACAGTGGCAGAAACCTCACCATCTCCGCGTACGCAGACGACATTACCGTCTTTATCACCGAAAACCGTGGCTTCGACATTGTCAAAGGCGTTTTACAATTTGTACAGCCAAGCCTCTGCTGCTCGCTTAAATCTTGACAAATCCCAGGGATTATGGGTCGGATCATGGGTTTCTAGGTCAGACCAACCACTCGGTTTTAAATGGAATAATGAAGGGTTAGTTTTTCTTGGAGTTCATCTAGGCAATTCGAATACTTACGTTCAAAAAAACTGGTCTATGTGTCGCGAGAGAATCGAAAAGTGTCTCTCGCGATGGAAAGATTTTCCTACACAATGTCTTTTAAAGGCCGAGTCCTCGTGGCCAACCAACTTGCTGCGTCCAAACTATTTCATATCCTAGCCACACTTTCTCCACCCGAAAAACTCATTGATGAACTCCAAGAAAAACTGACAGACTTCGTCTGGGCTGGGAAAAGACACTGGCTTAAGAAAAGTATTTTGTTTTTGGATCAGGACAGAGGGGGACTGGGCCTCACCTGTCTCCGGGCACGCATTTTCACCTTTCGTTTTAACTTACTACGTATTTTTCTTTCAAAACCCTACGACAACCCATCCTTTTATTTCATCGGTTATTACTTTAGGCGGTACCGTAACCTTGGGCTTGATATCGAATTATTTACCACAGAAATTGACCCCAAGTTTTTCTGCACCTCCCCACCTTCCACAGTGAATTAATGCGTGCCTGGTTAAAGATAGGTGCTCGAGTTGCAACACTCCCACTGATTTCATTTCTTTTGTTAACCTACCAATTAATAGTTATTTCTTTAATGAGCTAGATGGAGACGGGGGCGCCCTCGCTCGGCGACTCGCGACGTGTGGGATCAGGCTCGTCAAGGATCTTCTGGACATGAACACCGGATCCTGGCACCCTCCAGAATATTTTAAGAAATCAACAACCGTCAGAATATCTACCAGATGTCTCTCCAAGGATCTTAACAATTTTCAACACCTCATCTCTTCATTATCCAGAGATTTCAACATTAATGGACACAACCCACGCCGGAAAAACAATGGTCCTCCCGCACCTCACAACATCACAGTCATGGCCGACACGGACGGACTAACAGCATCCACAAGAACCCTGTACAAAGGTTTTAACGAAAAACTCAACGACTTTCCAAACAAAATCACCACCCACTGGCATAGAACAGGTCACATCGACGAAAACATCAACATTCAGTGGAAAAACATTCATCACCTTCCAACCTCCAAAAGGGAAGGAGATATTCAATACAAACTCCTCCATAATATTCTTCCTTCCCTACAAGTATTACACCACATCCAATCCGATTTCTCCCCTCTGTGCGGATGGTGCGGCGACGAAGGACCATAACCCATCTCTTCATAACGTGCCCGGCCATACAGACTTCACTCACACTTCTCCACACTCTGCTGCAACGACTACTCCCGAACCTAACGCTTGACTTCACCCTGTACTGGACGCTCGTCCCACACGTTAAAGGTCGCCCACGCGAGGTCGTCCGTCTCTCTAACTACCTCATTATTAGTTTAAAGTCCGTTATTTATTGGTTATATCAAAAATCTCTCTTTTCCGATCCCTTCGTTATCTGGCGCAGTCGCATTCAATACAAAATCATGTCTGAATTCTTATTCTATAAATCCCAGAATAACATACCTACCTTTGAGGAAAAGTGGAACATAAATAATGCCATTTTTACCTTCGTTGAAAACAAAATCACCTGGTTGATCTAATTTTGCGACTATGCCAACTTTGTTTTTGCCATTTATATGTAACATTTGTTTATTTAAGTAATGTAATGATGTAATATCAGTTGGAACTGCCCCTCTAGGTTGTATATTGTTTTAAGAATGTTTTTTGAGGCAATAAAGTTCCAGTTGAAAAGTCTTCTTCTTCTTCTTCTTCTTCTTCTTCTTCTTCTTCTTCTTCTTCTTCTTCTTCTTCTTCTTCTTCTTCTTCTTCTTCTTCTTCTTCTTCTTCTTCTTCTTCTTCTTCTTCTTCTTCTTCTTCTTCTTCTTCTTCTTCTTCTTCTTCTTCTTCTTCTTCTTCTTCTTCTTCTTCTTCTTCTTCTTCTTCTTCTTCTTCTTCTTCTTCTTCTTCTTCTTCTTCTTCTTCTTCTTCTTCTTCTTCTTCTTCTTCTTCTTCTTCTTCTTCTTCTTCTTCTTCTTCTTCTTCTTCTTCTTCTTCTTCTTCTTCTTCTTCTTCTTCTTCTTCTTCTTCTTCTTCTTCTTCTTCTTCTTCTTCTTCTTCTTCTTCTTCTTCTTCTTCTTCTTCTTCTTCTTCTTCTTCTTCTTCTTCTTCTTCTTCTTCTTCTTCTTCTTCTTCTTCTTCTTCTTCTTCTTCTTCTTCTTCTTCTTCTTCTTCTTCTTCTTCTTCTTCTTCTTCTTCTTCTTCTTCTTCTTCTTCTTCTTCTTCTTCTTCTTCTTCTTCTTCTTCTTCTTCTTCTTCTTCTTCTTCTTCTTCTTCTTCTTCTTCTTCTTCTTCTTCTTCTTCTTCTTCTTCTTCTTCTTCTTCTTCTTCTTCTTCTTCTTCTTCTTCATCTTCTTATTTGTCGTCTTCGTCGTCGTCTTCTTCTTCTTCTTCTTCTTCTTCTTCTTCTTCTTCTTCTTCTTCTTCTTCTTCTTCTTCGTAGGTCACGTTTTGATCGAGCTCCGGAGTAAGTAAGATTTTTGTAGCTTTTAGACCTTGTATGGTCACAGTTTTTATATTATCTTATTTAGTATTTATCATAGAACCTGCAAGACCATCCTCAAACTGTCGGGTTCTATAATTTTAGTGTATTTTACTGTAATTTCTTGTTTTAATTTGGTTATTTTCGGCCTCTGGCTGGTCACCATGACCAGTCAAGCATCACCAATTGAAAGGGGTCAGCCAAGCGTGAGCACGGCTGGCCCTGCGAAACCCATTGTTCAGGACATGAGTGAGCCTTATCGCGTCACCAGGAACAATGGCGTCTCTTTCAATGCTGCTGACAAGGTATCTGTACAAACATACGTAGACGCATTTACTGCACATATACCCCAAAGAAGTGATTTCGGCCTCCCGAATATCAAATGGCCGAATCGCAATCTACCTAAACTCGAGGGAGGCAGTAATCAACGCCGTTCAGAAAGGTTTAGTATACGGTGACTCCTTTCTTGAGCTCACTCCCCTCGTTCGCCCCACAACTCGTCTCATACTATCTAATGTTTATCCTGAAATACCAAACTCGGTCCTTGTCAGCAACATTTCCTCTTTTTGTAAAGTAGTGTCACAAGTTCGACCCATTCCCCTGGGATTCAAAAATAAAGAATTAACCCACATTATGAGCTTCAGAAGACAGGTACAGGTTCTTTTAAATCCAAATATCATCCCTCCCGACCACATTAATTTCTCATTTTGCAATGTCAATTATCGTGTCTTTCTATCTACGGAGTCAGTGCGGTGTTTTAATTGCGGGGAGTTTGGACACATCAGCCGCTCCTGCAAAAAACACAACAATTCCGATAAACATGACGAAAATGATGACACAACCTCCAACCCCCTAAACCCACCACCGATCTTCGTGCACAATAAGAAATCAGACCCTAAACATCCTCCCAAACGGTCGAAACCCAACCCGCCCGATCCTGCTGCCGCTACGACTGCGCGTCCTGCGTCTGGACGGCCGGACGCGGGCTCAAGCGAGCCCGCGTCCGATGCGCCTGGCTCGGCTGCCGCCCGATCTTCCATCGGGGTGAGGTGCTGACCCGGGCGCCGTCTTCCTCCTCCGCTGGAAACTCCAAAGAGTCCTTGGCGAGGGCGGATGCGGGCGCGCCGAGTGGCAGCACAGATCGGGCCACCCCATCTCACGCCTGGTGCTTCCTTCCCAACCATCCACTCCAAATCCCACCAATAAACAATTCTCTGTAGGCTCGCTCACACCTGCACCCACGAGAAGTTTTTCTGATGTTGTTCAAAAGGAAAACAGACACCCACAGCAACTTCTTCGACCCCTCCAAAGTTCGCCTAATCACACCAAAATCACCATCCCCACCCAGAAAACTTGCAAGGGTGTCGAGCCCCATGACGAGCAATTCCCCTCCCTCTCCCAAGCTCTAGATTCCCAGACTCTCTTTTCCCCTACTCCATCCTCCACCGTCATGGAACAAAACACCGACACTGACTCCATGTGGGGATGATACTCAGACAGACGATGATCTCCTGGCTGAGCATATTCCCATCTCCAAAGGCCCTCTCTGAAACTGAAATTATTAATTTCCTGTCTTCTGTAAGCTCGTAAATTACCTAAAATAGTTGCCAGAAAATTCACTAGCAATATCCCCGGTCTAGTAAAACAATTAAAACCCTTACGTAACAATCCCTGCTCAATAAAAACATGCAGCAGAGGGATCCAGAAACTTGTAAAACTCTAAATAAATAAAAGTTGTCTCCTTTTCTGTCCTTCTATTCATTAGTGTATTTCTTTGTTTTTCATTATGTGTGCCCATAACTCTGCTTTGTTTGCCCTTATGATGGCGCTGTCACTGCTCACCTTAAACACCGGACGCTGTTCCGCTCCCACTCTGAACGCCTCCTTTCGCTTATGTGGAAACAATTATTTCTAACCCAGATATTGTTCTTTTACAAGAAACGTACACGTTAAACGAAAAAAATACTTGCTGGAACTTGTGGTCCCACACCCCTTTTTGCTCACCGGGCCCTACTCGAGGCTCGGGAGTCACTACTTTAATCAATAATAATATTAATATTCTTTCTTCTTGTGCCGTTTTGATGGCTATATTTTGTACTCAAAATTAACTTTGAAAACATTACTTATCATATTTATAATACTTTAATTCCGCAGAATGACCAAAATGCCATTAATGCTATTATTTCCTTCGGGACCACTGTTCCAGCTGCGGTGACGGTGTCATCATAATTGAGGTGACTTTAATTGTACCGATAACCCGGCCATTGATCGTCTGTGTATGCCCATCGAACGCCGATATAAAAGTGTCCATGGCTCTAAAAGACGCTGTCAATGGATTGTCTCTTTATGATGCCTGGCGCAGACTGGAACCCATTAGAACAAAAATTCACCTGGCTTAGAAACAATCCCTCCAGCGTGTGTGGCGTTTCGAAATCCAGGCTGGACTGTTTTACGTTCATTCTAGTATTATGTCATCCATTCAAACATGTCGTATTGTTCCCTGTTCTTTGTCCGACCACTCTGCGGTCACTCTTGTTATTAAACTCCCCTCCCAAAATCGGAAGGGCAGCGCCTATTGGCATTTTAATAACTCTCTACTTGATGATAAATATTATTGTAATATTATAACGCAATTTTGGACAGATTGGAAAGCGAAAAAGTGCGACTTCCCTAGTCTCGCTTCTTGGTGGGACTTCGGGAAGTCGCACATTAAATCTTTAAGCCAAATGTACGGCTCCAAAATCGCCAACGAAAAACGAATATCTTTTCTAGAATTAAACCAAAAAATTGATGAACTTCAGTCTGCGCCAGACTTAACGCCTCAAACTAGAGATACTCTTGCCGAACAAAGAAACAATTTAAATTATCTTCTCAAAACTGAAGCACAGGGCGCTCTCGTCAGATCTCGTTTTAAACATACAAATGAGACTGACTCGTGCTCCACGTATTTCTTCAATCTTGAGAAATCAAATTCTCTCTCTAAAAATATTTCTCATATCCGTCTCCCTTCTGGTCTTGTCTCCGAAGACCCAGGTGATATAAAAGCGCATATCCGCGAATTTTATAAAACACTTTACAGCCGAGTTCCAACTGACGAGAGTGCCCTCGATTACTTATTAACTGATGTAACTAAACTAGACTCCGGTGATGCAGAGGACCTTGATAGTCCTCTGTCTCTCGAAGAACTTAACCTCGCTGTCAAGCAACTTGGCAAAGACAAAACCCCAGGCTTGACGGACTCACATCCGAATTTTTCTCATTTTCTGGCCTTTATTAAAAGATGACTTTCTTTCAGTTCTGCAATCCTCTATATGTTCTGGGTCTTTACCTCATTCTTTTCGTAGAGCTGTCATCACTCTGCTTCCTAAGAAGGAGACTTGGCCGACATCGCAAATTGGCGCCCTGTCTCCTTCTAAACACCGATTATAAAATCTTTGCCAAGTTGCTTGCCAACAGGCTGAAACAATCCATTGGCAGCGTCATCAAAGAAGACCAAAGTTATTGCGTCCCAGGACGTTCGATTTATGATAACATTAATCTCATTCGAGACATAATTTTCACTCCAACTCAAATGACGTTCCTCTAGCCGTGATCAACCTTGATCAGAAGAAAGCCTTCGATAATGTTGATCACGGCTATCTTTTAATACAATGAGAGCCATGGGCTTCGGTGCTCGTTTTATTTCTTATCTACAAATCTCTTGTGGGGGTGCCGAGCCTTGTAAAGTTTGTGGCTCTGACTGTCCCCTTTTCATTTGAAAAGGGATACGTCAGGGATGCCCACTCGGGCCTACTTTTATACTATCGCTATCGAGCCTTTACTCAACGTCTTAAGAACAAAATTAATTAATGTTAGTTTTCATCTCCCGAGCACTGAATTTTCGTGCGCCGTGTCGGCATACGCAGACGACGTGTCCATTTTCGTCACCTCCGATCTGGGCTTCAAAGAGGTGGAAGAGGCGTATAGCCTCTTCAGTCTGGCCTCTGCTGCACGTTTAAACACACAAAAGTCCCAGGGTCTGTGGGCCGGCTCCTGGACCAGACGAAACGACAAACCACTAATTTCTCCTGGAATAGTGAGGGCTTCCCTTTCTAGGGGTTCACTTAGGAAACACAAACAATTACTTTAAACAAAACTGGGAGAAATGTAAAGACAAATTAAATAAAACTCTCTTCTTGGTCTAGACTTTCCGCTTCACTTTCATTCAAGGGTAAAATTATCATAGCTAATCAGCTCGCCGCTTCTAAAATTTTCACTGTTTGGCTGTTCTCTCCCCTCCGGAAAAATGTCCTAAGTGAACTCCAGAACATTCTTGTCGATTTCTGTCTGGTCTAATAAACGACACTACTTAAAAAACAAGTTCTCTTTCAAAAACCCGACAGGGAGGGATGGGTCTTGCATGCCTCCAAGCACGCATTCTCACTTTTAGATTCACCACCATCCAGCGTTTTCTTAACCTATATGCTCCCATCCCGCCTTTTTTCTCGTCAGTCATTTTCTCAAACAATATAAAAAACTTGGGTTTGATTACCAGCTCTTCCTTTCGAAAACTGATCCTAAATTTTATACCAGTCTCCCCGTTTATTACAGTGAGATTTTGCGTGCTTGGACAGCGTCCGGAGCTCGCATCGAAACGCAACCAGTCTCTATCAACCATGTCCTAAATTTACCCTTAAATAGCCAACTTGCTAGTTTTACAGCTGATGGTGATGCGTCTCCTGTGTGGCTTACGGCGTGCGGGATCAAACTCGTTCGTCATCTCCTGGATTTCAACACCGGCCGTTGGATCGACCCCGAACTTTCCACGCTTCTTTCAAGGACTTCGTCCTCCCTCTTCGTCTTCACAATCCGACCTTCGGCGTCAACATCTGACATTAATCCAAAACTTTCCTCTGCTTCTCCACGAAGAGGGATGTCGTCTGCCTTTTTCTCAACTTCAAAACATCTCCTTTCGTCCCGACTCTCCAGTCATCTTCAATTTACCTGTGACTGAAAATGGACTCTCCGCACCATCCAAAAATCTCTACGTTATTTTCAACAAAGGAATCAACTCTGAATCTTCATCTTCTTCGTCTACACACTGGAAAAATATTGGCTTTCTCGACTCTTCAACTAAACTTCAATGGGAACAAGTCTATCAACTACCAACTTCTAAAAAAGGAGGGTGACGTACAGTTTAAACTGTTTCATAATTTTCACCCTCCCTTGCCGTCCTCCATCATCTAAATCCGGACATCTCTTCTTCCTTCCCTGCGGATGGTGCGGAGAGAAGGGTCGATCCATCATCTATTTATTTTGTGCCCAGCAACACAGCCCGCCCTCAGTCTTCTACATTCACCTCTCAACCGTCTTCTGCCGTCTCTTCAACTCAACTTTGACATCTACTGGGCACTGATTCCGCACGCTAAAGGTCGCAGCAGGGAGGCAGTTCGCCTTGCCAATTTCCTCATCATCAGTTGTAAAAACATAATTTACTATTTATATAGGACATCCCGTTTTTCGGACCCTCTTATCATCTGGCAGCATCGGCTGAAAAATAAAATCCTCCTTGAATTTACCTATTATAATTTATGCAACGACCTTAATACTTTTCTTAAAAAATGGTCCTGCAATAATGCCCTTTTACTTTTTGATAATTATATTTTGACATGGTTGATCTAATCTGACCCTCTCGGTCCACCTTTCCCTGTTTCGACCCACCTTGTGAACAGCTACTCCAATCTCTCTCTGATTGGAGGCAAGGTCTCTGCCACTGTTCACGAGTGGGGTCCTCTCTCTTTCCTTTCCTTTCTTTCTCTTTGGGAGCCGCTGGAGTGGGTTTAAGACCCACACCAGTAATGCCTCCCAACACCGGGGGATCCTCGGGGGAGTCTGCTTGCACCATGGTGTTTGTAGTCTCCCTTATAGAGGAGCCCTTTCCCTTTCTTCCTTTCTTCATCAACCTTTGTTTATTGTCGATGATTTATAAATGTATTTTTGTTTTTGCATTTACAAATGTTTTATTGTTATTACTTGTGTTAACAATGTAAACCGAATCTAGTTTTTATTACAGTAATATTGTATACTACTAATTTTGGTTAAACATTGTTTACTATTCTTTTATTTGTACATTTTGTATTGTTGTATGTTTTTGTAAATAAAGTTTTCTCTTTGAAAAGTCCAAAAAGTCTTCTTCTTCTTCTTCTTCTTCTTCTTCTTCTTCTTCTTCTTCTTCTTCTTCTTCTTCTTCTTCTTCTTCTTCTTCTTCTTCTTCTTCTTCTTCTTCTTCTTCTTCTTCTTCTTCTTCTTCTTCTTCTTCTTCTTCTTCTTCTTCTTCTTCTTCTTCTTCTTCTTCTTCTTCTTCTTCTTCTTCTTCTTCTTCTTCTTCTTCTTCTTCTTCTTCTTCTTCTTCTTCTTCTTCTTCTTCTTCTTCTTCTTCTTCTTCTTCTTCTTCTTCTTCTTCTTCTTCTTCTTCTTCTTCTTCTTCTTCTTCTTCTTCTTCTTCTTCTTCTTCTTCTTCTTCTTCTTCTTCTTCTTCTTCTTCTTCTTCTTCTTCTTCTTCTTCTTCTTCTTCTTCTTCTTCTTCTTCTTCTTCTTCTTCTTCTTCTTCTTCTTCTTCTTCTTCTTCTTCTTCTTCTTCTTCTTCTTCTTCTTCTTCTTCTTCTTCTTCTTCTTCTTCTTCTTCTTCTTCTTCTTCTTCTTCTTCTTCTTCTTCTTCTTCTCATTATTTAAAAACATTTTCCTTAGCAGCCAGGGGCTGAATTAGGGGAAAATATACAATGGTTCAAAAGAATATAAAATTTTAAAATAGAAGCAATAAGATATTCACAAAATCAAAGGTATCCAAAAATTAGGCAGTTTACAGAAACTTAACTTAAAACTTAAATTAATTGTCACATACATCTTACTTGGTGTAAAGTTAATTTTCTTTTGGAACTTTCATACAATTAATTAACAAATTTTCCACGTGAATTTTTGTCATCTAAAGACAATCACTCTACGTTGGAATAACTAAGAAGAATCTGAATGCATTTTAAAACCTTTTTTTCTCGTAAACGCCACAATGACACCTTTAAAGGTAGGTTTTTATAAATATATCTTGATTCTTATATAATATATAAACGCATTCACAGACATATTACGAAAATGGACACTGGCTTTACAACATGAAAATCATTGACCTTTCAGTGATGGGTATAGAATTCATATGAATCCAAATTTATGTTTTAATCTTTGTGCCTATAGGCCTATATGTTCTTTAGTTTCCACGGAGTGTACAAAGATTAACTAACCCGATATTGTTTTGTAAGGACCATCATTAGTTTGTACACGGTCTTGTCTACATAATTATTTAAAATTAATTTTACGTTCTATTATATCTAGTGATTTTGTCAATGAAAGTTATTATTACAATGTGTTGTGAAAAATAGCAACCATTGAACCAGTGCTTCTGTATGGTGCTGAGGCATGGACACTGACAGTACAACAAGAAAAAGGTATAGATGGTGTCTATACACGTAGGCCTATGTTGCGAATGGCACTTGACGTCAGCTGGGAAGACCACCAACAAAACAAAGACCTCTACAGTGGATTGCCCAAAGTGTCAGCAAAGGTCAGAGAACGGAGAATGGAACTGGCAGGTCACTGCGTGCGTCACCCAGAACTAGCTGCAAACCCCCTCATCCTCTGGGAACCTACACATGGAACAAGAAACCGTGGTAGACGGGCAACTTGCTACATAGACTTATTAAAGCGCGACACTGGACTGACAAATACTCAAGAACTGAGGACACTCATGGAGGACAGGTCAGAGTGGAGAAGTGCTATCTGGATTTCTCGAGATGGCGTTTCTTGATGGCGTCCTCGCATCGCATCGTGAAAAATGTGTTGTGAAACTATACAAATAGTGTGTATTTCTTAGAGTATTGAAAATCTTGGTTTAGATCTTTTCAACGAATATTTGTAGAATTTACATATTCTCTAGTCTTTTGTCAACAATTAGTATGTGCTGAATTCTACAGACTGTAAAATTTCCTCAGCGAAGCACCTGTTAACTGATGTGATCTCTGTCCCTCTTTTACCTACGATTCACATGAGTGTATGATCGTCTAAGCAACTATAAAGTCTGCAGAATTCATGCAGAGTAAATGCTTAAATGTTTAAAATTTACTTTATTTATTAATTATATCATTTAAAATAATATATTCCATGCTCGAACAAATTGTTACCTTAAAATTGTATTTAAATTCAGATTGACTTTTTGATAAGCCATTAAAGTTATGTCATTTCAAATGAGAACTTATTTTGAATAGTAAGAAATAATTATGACGCAATGTCCACAATTATTGATGTTTTGGATATTTTTATTTGATATATTATGAAAAAAAGTTCTTTACTTCGTCATTCAAAGTGTTGATATATTTTTCAAGGTCAAATCATTTTGAGCATGGAATATCATTAAGAACAATCGTTAAAATGGTTCGCCTGTAAATAACGCAGACATGTTAATTAACTGCGAGGGGCTATCCACAACTGTAGACATTTTTAATATATAAATATAACACCACCATGGAAAAACATCTACTTCATAAGACATGTATTATTATTTTATTTTATTGTTTAGAATTATTATTTTAAAAAATTAAATAAAAATAGGTCAACAAATAAATCCAATAATCGTCCGATATTAAAAAATAGTTAGCTGTGAAGTTTCTATCGCGTCTCCTTCCTGGAATATTTACCAACGTTTGAAAATGTTCTCAGATCGGCCGGCAATTGTATCTCTAACGAGATTGTATTAAGAGCTGTGGTGTTGAAAATGTACAAGATATTAAAATAACAACCTTTAACATTTTAAAGGATGATCACCAATCAGTTGTTTTACACGGTCTTATTCAGATTTTTAATGTTACTTTAAAATTGTATTTAAATTCAGATTTGCGTTTTTGGTAAGCCGTTAAAGTTATGTCATTTTGAATGATAAATAGTGTTGAATAGTAAGAAAAAACTATTACGCAATGTCCAGAATTATTGATTTCGTATTTAAAAGTTCCTTACTTCGTTGATCATCAAAAAACAGACATTCGAATGTTTTGAGCACGGAATATGCATCTTTAAGAGCAATCGTTTTTTAATTAACAAGAATTCACCTGTAAATAACGCAAAGAGGGGGTTATACGCAATTTTAGACATTTCAGAAAAGAAATATACACGAAGACATTAAGGTTATTTGTTTATTTGTATTTATTTAAAATGACTAACATCAAATAAACCACTATTTAAAATGCGGGTTATACTGTCGAAAATGTTGGATAGCTCCGACTTCACTTAGTTACCGTATACAAATTGGATCCAATGACCAATGACGTGCAATCAACCGAGTGAGGAGCCGAGTACAATTGTTTTCTTTCATTTTTTTTAGGTTGTGTAACAAAGTCATCTAGATAGAGTGAACACTTGACCTTCAGACCGATTACAGAAGGCTTTAGTAATTGAACTTCTCAATGACACAAAGGGCCACAACTTAACTATGGGAATCCGTTCTTCACTTTCCAGAAACAGGGGAACCTTCTGAAGGTTATCCATCCCTTCCAAAGGCGTCTCCAGTGTCACACGTTTGAACAACATCTCGCCCACCCCATGTATTTCTTGCTCCAAATATGTGTTTGTGGATTTCTGTTGGTGTGAAATATTAATTTATACCTTTTCCATTGGAGTGCTTATGGCGGTCATGAGGATTTCCCCTTGAAAGGCATGCAGCCAAAATGGGGGAAGTATGGGTTCTATCTTTTGTTCAAGTTATACACGAGGGGGAAATATTTTGGTGGTAAAAACGTAAACACAACCAATAACAAACAACACGCGATCTTTGGATACATTAGTATGAAGATTGTTATGACTGGGCAAGGTCATCATGAGATATTTGTAGGCTCAACATGATGTGTTTTCAGTCGTGTTCTCATTGGTTCCCATTAAAAGCCCATAATGTTCTCATTAAGTCCCATTGTTTTCCATTTGTTTACATTGTGTTATCTATTGGTTCCTATTTTTCCACAAGGTGCTTCCCTTAATGCGTTCTCAATGCATCCTTCTCAATGTATCCTTCTCAATGCATCCTTCTCAATGCATACCGTGGTGCTTCCCATATGATACTATGATACTTTCCATAAGATACCATGGTGCTAACCGCAGGATACCATGTTGCGTTCAATAGGATGCCATGGTTCGTTCCACGGAGCTACACTCTTAAAACTCCCGGGTCAAACTTTTGACCCTTTTGCCGGGTCAAATATTGTTGACCCATTTCTGGGTCAATTTTCTTATCGGTGACGTCATGTCAGCAAATCAGCCATTTTGATTGGACGAAAAGAAATACGTCACGCGTATACGTACCGTGCAGGTCACATTTTTCCAACCGCCATTTTTAACTATGATACGATGTCTTTTGTTTCGTCCCAATTGGAGAATCGTTTCACAATGAATGGAAGGGGTCTTCATTACTTTGTTTCATTTGAAGGTATGTAAACTTTCACATTTATTATACATGTATGTTTGTTTTAGTACACAGATAATGACTACAAAACCATGGTTATAAGTATAACGTTAACATTAGTTTGTGCTGCCAGGTCATGTGCTGGCCATGTAAATGTGTATTTTGTGTGGTTGAATATGTATGTCATGTGTATGCTAGCTATTAGATTACTGCACAACCCATTGTCATTGTTCTGTACAATGGATGGAGGGGTCATCATGATATGTGGACATGATCTGTTCGCTGTTTATTAACAAAATACACACACACATGGGGGATGTTACAGTACTACTAACGTTACCAGTTAGTAGGCAATTTGGCATATCATTATCAGTATTTCATATCGTGGTGGTTGCTGCGCTGCTGGCACTTTTCTTACTAAACTAAAGTAGGCCTGAAACAATCATCACCTTTATTGAGATAATGAAAATGTCACATGGAGGAAGGAAGAGGTCACATGTATTATATTATATTCTAACGCCTAACTTAAAGGCATTTTTCTGAAGTTGCATTATTTTTTCCTGATAATATTATTAATAACATGAGGGGTTTCTGACTTATGTGT
>CM055816.1:17291915-17449188 GCA_029582265.1 Zoroaster sp. YZ-2022
ATATTACTGTCTATATAAAAATACAAAATAAGAATAAATCGATTGTAATTGTACATAGCCCAGTGGTCAGAGGTCGTCTCACCCGTGCCCTGCAAAAACTGAGGTGTTAAAATAACACTACAGGTAAATACTTAGCGCTACAGGTGTGAAGTAAATGTTGTTTTGTCAATTGGGAATAGTTTCCTGTCATGACGTTTGCTTCTTACAATTCACGTTTGTTTTGTTCAGATATCGATGACTGTACACCTGATCCATATATGAACGGAGCAACCTGTGTGGATGGCGTGGACAGCTTTACCTGTACATGTGTGGATGGTTACATGGGAAACACGTGTGCCACTAGTACCGAAGGTAAATATTACCGCTAAAGATGGACCTATCGTCTGTTTTGGTGTTTGGTGTTTGGTGTTTGGTGTTTGGCGTTTGGCGTTTGGCGTTTGGCCTTTGGCGTTTGGCCTTTGGCGTTTGGCCTTTGGCGTTTGGCCTTTGGCGTTTGGCCTTTGGCGTTTGGCCTTTGGCGTTTGGCCTTTGGCGTTTGGCCTGGCTGGCCTGGCCTTTGGCTCATTTGGCCCTGGCTTTGCCTGGCCTGGCCCTGCCTGGCGTTTGGCCTTTGGCGTTTGGCGCCCATGGCTGGCATGCCTGGCGCTCATGCCTGGCGTTTGGCGTTTGGCGCCCATGCCCATGCCCATGCCCATGGTTTTGTGGCTTGTGGTTTGTGGCTTGTGGCTTGTGGCTTGTGGTTTGTGGTTTGTGGTTTGTGGTTTGTGGTTTACAATCTTCCTTTTTTATTGTACAAGATGTAGGCGAGAGCAGAAGTGTTTCAAAACAGCTCTTTCACATTTTAACAATTTCACATGTCTCTACGTATACGCTCATTGCTCGATTAATTTGTACTATTAAATAGTACATTTGGGCCTGCTGCAACGAATTTTGTTTCGTCGTCCAGCTGTGTTATTTGTCAATTTGATTGCCGTTCTGTGTGCTGGCACGTACCCGTTCGATGGCACCCGGTAAACGTCAAGCTGCAACAACCAGGAGCCCGGGTGTGGCGAGCGACTCCGCTGCATTTGACCCTGCAGGCCTCAATGCAGCAGTCACTGAAGCCTTCAAGCGGTACTTGACATCATTATACCGCTCCTAGCTGACGCCATAAGCTAGAACATTCACGATGCTATGCTAATGAATTGCAACAACGGGACACAAAAATCAATAAGCTGGAAAGTCAACTCCGCCATGTAAACGATCAGCTAGACCAACAAGAACAATATTCACGCCGAAATTGCCTAATCATTCATGGCATTCCTGAGGTAGCCACGACCGCAGAACCCGAAAACACAGACAAAAGAGTCATCGAAGAAGCAAAGAACCACCTGGCACTGACGATCCCACCTGAAAGCCTGGAACGAAGCCACCGTATTGGCGCTAAATTTGCCAAGACCGGTAAGCCCAAAACTCGACCTATAATCATCAAGTTTGTTGCATATAACACTAGGGCCGAATACTACCGTCTTCGTTCCAAGTTCAAGGGGTCCGGCATTTTTGTACATAAAAATCTTACCCAGGAACGCCAAAGATGGTTTAATAAGGCGCGACAACATAGTGCTACTGAACGGGTTTGGACTCAAGATGGCCGCATTGAAATTCGCCAGAAAAATGGAGCTCAGAAATGTCGTGAATAGCTCAGAAGACCTAGACCGGCTTTAACATGTTGATCATGATGCATGCACAAGATTATTAATTGATTCTTCATGTTGAATACTGACCTCCATGATCCCCCCTACATGTAAAGAAATAATGTTTTGTCTTGTTCTTGTTTTAATCGAGCAGGGACTGCCATGTCTACACCTGTTGGTACATTCTTCAGTCATGGTAATATAAATTTGCTGTTTTGAATACATGTGCTTGATTATTAAAGTTGCATTACGTCATTATTTTGTTTTCATTGCTCTTTATTTATTTATAAGTTCATCATGTCCTTTGTATTCCAAATTGTGTGTTAGTAAGTTATCTTATTTCTTTAATTTTTGTTCTTGTGATAAGGTGGTATCTATTTATTTGCCTAATTTTCTGACTTTTAATGCCTATTATATTCCCCTGTATTTCTTGTAAATGTTCAGTTAAAGAGAATCAGCATGGTATATTCTGCAATATGTGTAAAAATTGGGTTCATCTCAAATGCACCAGCTATTCGTGAAATGACTATATAGATTTGTCTAACAGTAATGACCCATGGACCTGTAATTATGTTTTATAAAAGCTTTGCCCTTCAGTTCTCTAGATTATAACGAATTTGACAACTTTTTCACCGACACCAATAATGCTTTTCTTAATCTTTTATCGTCAATTAGTACTGCCCACAATCCCTTGCTTACTAGTTTGTCAAATCTAAATCTCAATGCAGATACTGATATTACGCGTCCGCTCATTAATGATTGCACCTATTCCACTGAATCTGAATTTATAAACAACTTTTGCAGCACTGATCCAAATCTCACTCTCCTTCATCTTAACATCAGAAGTCTTCCCCAAAATTTTGAACAGTTAAAAGTTCTCCTCCAGTCCTTCAGTGAATTCTCCCTCATTGCCCTCTCAGAAACTTGGCTCAAAGATACATCCCCTGATATATTTTCATTACCGGGATATAAACTAGTCATTAATAATAGGCCGCCAAAAAACTGGAGGTGGGTTGCTTTCTACATACAGTCTAATATTCAATATAATTTAAGACAGGACCTCTATCATTCCACTGATTCTACTGAAACCATTTTTATTGAAATCAAAAATCCACCCATTAAAAATACTGTTGTTGGTGTAATACCCACGACGTGTTGCCAAAGGACATTTTAATTAATAATGACGTAGTTAGTCAAACCACTAGTGTCAAATTCCTAGGGTTACATATAGACAATAAGCTATCTTGGAGAATTCACATAGACTGTTTATGTAAAATCATTTCAAGAAACATAGGTATTATTAATAGGCTCAAGCTGTATCTCCCCCAACATGTTCTATTTTCACTCTATACTACTTTAATCTCGTCATATCTCAGTTATGGTATTTTTGCATGGGGAAACAATTCTTAATAGATTATTTCTCCTCCAAAAAAAGGCCCTTCGTATTATTACAAAATCTAGTTTTATTGCACATACCGATCCGCTTTTCTTCCAAAACAAAATATTAAAAGTTAAAGACCTTTATAATTACTACCTTGGCATATTTATGTTTCAACTCGCCCACAATGAAATTCCAAATAGTCTTGCTACCATTTTCTCTAGAAATACAAATGTTCATTCCTATTCAACTCGTCAAGCCTCTCATTATCACATACCATTTACTCGCACTCATCTTGCCCAGAAATCAATCAAGTATGATGGGCCGAAATTATGGAATTCTCTTAATACACCCCTTACCAACCACAAAACCTTAAATTCTTTTAAATATAATTTTAAGAGAATAATTTTAAATAACTACAAGTATCCATAAACTTATACTTAATTTATTTAATGATATGCTCACAGTAGCCTACTCTTGTATTCCTGAATAGCATGCATTTCAATTTATTTTGGCATTACGTGTATCATTAATTGCTATTTTGCTCTCATAATATAATTTCTAACCTGCACCTGCATGTACATGTTATCAAATTTTTATTTCAATGGTTTATGTAAGTTCAGATGTTTGAATTTATTATCCATGTGCGTTTGATGCTGTTATGAAGTTTTTGGTTTAAAATATTTCTGCAAGTTGATTACTGATGGATGTAATTTAAAATGTCATCTAAAAACATTTATCTATTTTTATACCGTAAAATGTATTTGATACTGTCTTTTCTTTTGCTTATTTTGTGCGTTTGTTTATTTGTATGCTTTTACGTGTTTGTCTTGTAACAACCTAAAATCTTCCGCTTGTGCTCTGTTCACGTTTTTTTGGGGGGGTCCAGAATTTTAAATCACCGTAAATGTATATTCCTACTATATTTTCATAGGTTTCATTACTTGATCTCGAGAACGTGAACAGTTCACTCCCATTTATAGGGAGCTCATAATTAACAAGCTTGCTTTATATGAGCCCCCTCCATATCATACCACTCGTATAATCATGATTATCACTTCTCTTATTAATGTTGCTTCTTTTGTTTTTTGTCATAATAATTTTGTTTGCTACCATTTTTTTGTAACACATTTAATTTTTTTTCAATGGTATTGATATGGAAATAAAATGAATTGAAAAAAAAAAAAAAACATTTTGTTCAGGTTTCGACTGTACATCTAATCCATGTATGAACGGAGGTTGTTGTCTTGGTGACGGCTCCAGCTTTTTCTGCATATGCCCTTATGGTTTTACGGGAATAGCATGTGAAACAGGTAACTCTTGATCATCGATTCATTAACATTCGACATTACCTTATTAAAGACAATTCAATCAAGCATGTGTACATGTGTTGACGGTTTATATACAGGAAATACCTGCGGTACAGGTAAGTCTGTGGGCTGGAGGGATCTACCGTGCATCTCCCAATAACCCACCGCCACCGATATTGTTTGTTCCTTTGGATGTCTTAAACACGAAACAAGATGTTAACACTGACAATTTTGGGTTGCACTATCTGTTCTGGCCAACTATTTGTTTGCCCTCATTATGAGCCGAGCTGATAATTCTTAGCACTAGGGGTGGAAGAACATCCAACATCTCACCATTACTCCATCATGTTTTTACCTATTGTAATGTAACTTGGTAAAATCATATGTTGTCATGATGACGTCATCAGTTGTCATAACAAGGACTGCCAGAGGGCGCTATAGTTGCATGTATATTATGCATATTTTAATGATTGGCTTTTCAAAAATATTTCATTATAAGTCATAAAGTTTTTATAGTTGCCACCAAGAATAAACAATCATTAATTTATGCCTTAAATGGGTTTGTTTATTTCTAATGTTTATTTCATGTTCTTGGTCATTGCTGACTAGGTCCTTGTCTGTAAGAAGAAACTTCCTGTTTGTGATAGTGAGTCCACCTTTACAAGGAAGCCTTATTGTGGATCTAAGCTGTGTGGGAGCACACATTTTTGGAGTTATTAAACTTCCTGAAAGGAACTCCTAAAATATACAGCATCCTCATAAAGTCAGACAATACAACAGTGTTGGAATATAGGCCAGCACTGCGACACTTGTTCTGCATCCCATCCCGAAATGTGGCTTCCCCTAACATGGGGACTGCTGTGTGATGTATTAGCCAATGCATCTGCTTGTCAACAATTCATCTGTCATCTAAACTCAATGACACACGATTTAACAAGGGTTATCCAATGGAAGGTCACTTCGGCCTTTTACATTATACAGTAAACAATTAAATGTTATTTTGATGAGTATACGATTGTTTTGTTTAGATATCCAGGACTGTACTTTTGAACCATGTATGAACGGAGCAACCTGTGTGGATGGCGTGGACAGCTTTTCCTGCCGATGTGTGGATGGTTACATTGGAGATACGTGTGCCAGTACTACCGCGGGTAAACACTTCATTAATTCATTAATAAATCATTAATTTATGCCTTAAATGGGTTTGTTTATTTCTAATGTAACCACAAAAATGTTTCAACTTTTTTTCAACAAAGTTTTTGGATTTTCTGTCTCGGGGGCTCTTTCTTATTAAAGGGCTTTTCACACAAGTCAAATCCCTGGGGGCGTCCCCGGGGAATTATGGTCGGCATTTTCGCTTTACCCCCGGTTTGCCCGGTAAATGGGCATCCTACGGTGAATAGCCACCCCTGCTCCGGAGTAGGGGTAATAAGCGGTAAAACCCGGGGCTTAAGAATCCCCCGGGGAGTAACGGCTAGTAGAAAACGAAAACAGGTTGTGCTTACCCCCAGTTTACGTGGCAGACAGATAACGTAAACAAACTGTGAAAAGTTAGAGAGATAAATAGTCGAGGTCAGGAAATGCGTGCTAAATTAATTGCGCGGTCTGAGTTCAAGCTCAGATTTTTACAGATTTGTATTCAAGTATTTATTGTTATAAGTTTTGTTGTATTTTATAGAAACCAAATATCAACGAAAACTTATTTCACTTTATATTTCTTGGAAGAATTTATCATTTTCCAAAACTAATGATTTTGTAGTAGGATAAAATTTGGAATTGTTTTTTTGTTTTACAATCTTCCTTTTTTTGTTCAGGTTCCGGGTGTAATTCTGATCCATGTATGAACGGAGGTTGTTGTCTTGGTGACGGCTCCAGCTTTTTCTGCATATGCCCTTATGGTTTTACGGGAATAGCATGTGAAACAGGTAACTCTTGATCATCGATTCATTAACATTCGACATTACCTTAAAGACAATTCAATCAAACATGTGTCCGTGTGTTGACGGTTTATATATGAGCCGAGCTGATAATTCTTAGCACTAGGGGTGGAAGAAGATCCAACATCTCACCATTACTCCATCATGCTTTGACCTATTTTAATGTAACTTGGTAAAATCATATGTTGTCATGATGACGTCATCAGTTGTCATAACAAGGACCGTCAGAGGGCGCTATAGTTGCATGTATAGTATGCATAATTTAATTATTGGCTTTTCAAAAAAAATTCATTATAAGTCATAAAGTTTTTATAGTTGCCACCAAGAACAAAAAATCATTAATTTATGCCTTAAATGGGTTTGCTTATTTCTAATGTTTATTTCATGTTCTTGGTCATTGCTGACTAGGTCCTTGTCTGTAAGAAGAAACTTCCTGTTTGTGATAGTGAGTCCACCTTTACAAGGAAGCCTTATTGTGAATCTAAGCTGTGTGGGAGCACAAATTGTTGGAGTTATTAAACTTCCTGAAAGGAACTCCTAAAATATACAGCATCCTCATAAAGTCAGACAATTCAACAGTGTTGGAATATAGGCCAGCACTGCGACACTTGTTCTGCATCCCATCCCGAAATGTGGCTTCCCCTAACATGGGGACTGCTGTGTGATGTATTAGCCAATGCATCTGCTTGTCAGCAATTCATCTGTCATCCAAACTCAATGACACACGATTTAACAAGGGTTATCCAATGGAAGGTCACTTCGGCCTTTCACATTATACAGTAAACAATTAAATGTTATTTTGATCAGTATACGATTGTTTTGTTTAGATGTCGTTGACTGTACTTTTGAACCATGTATGAACGGAGCAACCTGTGTGGATGGCGTGGACAGCTTTACCTGCCGATGTGTGGATGGTTACATTGGAGATACGTGTGCCAGTACTATCGTGGGTAAAGAGTACTTAGGACTAGATATTGAAGTTTAATGTTGGTTTGTTGATCAAAAACAACATTAATCGGACAAATCGTCTGTTTTCTTCTTCTTCTTTTTTACTATCTTAATTTTGTTTTCAGGTTTCGACTGTACTTTAGATCCATGTATGAACGGAGGTAGCTGTTTTGGTGATGGCTCCAGCTTTTCGTGCTTTTGTAACAATGGCTTTACGGGAGTAGCATGTGAAACAGGTACACTTTATCATCGGTGCATTAACATTCGACTACACAATTTAATCACACGTGTCCATGTGTTAACGGTTTATATACGGGAAAGACCTGTGGTACGGGTAGGTCTTAATCATGTTTGCGCTAACATTCGAATCCATTGTCTTGAAGCCCGGTTCATAATAGACATATATATATCACAATAGACACGAACGAGATTCGTAAAGAATGATTTGCGCAAGTTGAAATGTGATCAAGACTTCAATCTGTGAATCATTCGAGCGAATCTCACTGCTGACAACGCAGTTCGCTTTGTGGCCTGAACAGCTGGAATGTAATCTCTTTGAACTTTTATATTTAGTTTGAGTAAGACTAATTGCAGTGACACCATGTGGAATTCTCAACTGAGTAGTAATTAGTTCTGAAAAGAACTGGAGGTTACAACTCGACGTTTCGATCAGTATGCTCTGATAGTTTGAAATATTTGCCCTATTCATTTCTATAATTTTGATAAAGCTCATCATACAAATGTTTACAATTACGTAAACAACTGAATGTGTTATTTTGATCAGTATACGATTGTTTTGTTTAGATGTCGTTGACTGTACTTTTGAACCATGTATGAACGGAGCAACCTGTGTGGATGGCGTGGACAGCTTTACCTGCCGATGTGTGGATGGTTTCATTGGAGATACGTGTGCCAGTACTATCGTGGGTAAAGAGTACTTAGGACTAGATATTGAAGTTTAATGTTGGTTTGTTGATCAAAAACAACATTAATCGGACAAATCGTCTGTTTTCTTTTTTTTTTTTTTACTATCTTAATTTTGTTTGCAGGTTTCGACTGTACTTTAGATCCATGTATGAACGGAGGTAGCTGTTTTGGTGATGACTCCAGCTTTTCGTGCTTTTGTAACAATGGTTTTATGGGAGTAGCATGTGAAACAGGTACACTTTATCATCGTTGCATTAACATTCGACTACACAATATAATCACACGTGTCCATGTGTTAACGGTTTATATACGGGAAAGACCTGTGGTACGGGTAGGTCTTAATCATGTTTGCGCTAACATTCGAATCCATTGTCTTGAAGCCCGGTTCATATAATAGACATATATATATCACAATAGACACGAACGAGATTCGTAAAGAATGATTTGCGCAAGTTGAAATGTGATCAAGACTTCAATCTGTGAATCATTCGAGCGAATCTCACAGCTGACAACGCAGTTCGCTTTGTGGCCTGAACAGCTGGAATGTAATCTCTTTGAACTTTTATATTTAGTTTGAGTACGACTAATTGCAGTGACACCATGTGGAATTCTCAACTGAGTAGTAATTAGTTCTGAAAAGAACTGGAGGTTACAACTCGACGTTTCGATCAGTATGCTCTGATAGTTTGAAATATTTGCCCTATTCATTTCTATAATTTTGATAAAGCTCATCATACAAATGTTTACAATTACGTAAACAACTGAATGTGTTGTTTTGATCAGTATACGATTGTTTTGTTTAGATGTCGTTGACTGTACTTTTGAACCATGTATGAACGGAGCAACCTGTGTGGATGGCGTGGACAGCTTTACCTGCCGATGTGTGGATGGTTTCATTGGAGATACGTGTGCCAGTACTACCGCGGGTAAACACTTAATATTGAAATTTAACGTTATTAAAAACAACATTATTAAATCGTTTGTTTTTTACCATCTTAATTTTATGTTCATGTTTCGGCTGTACTTCTGATCCATGTATGAACGGAGGTAATAATAATAATAATAATAATAATGAAACTTATAAAGCGCCATCATGAAATCGCTATCAAAATCATGTGAACTTGATCCAGTAACAACTTTGTTAATAAAACAAAATATTGATGTGTTTGTTAAATATATCACAATTATTGTAAACAGATAGCCAGAAGGTTGCTCATGTTAAACTACTCCTGAAGAAACCCGATTTGGACAAGGAAGTTTTCAAAAATTACCGACCAGTAGCGAATTTAAAGTACCTTGGAAAAACAATCGAGCGAGTTGTTTCATCACGGATCTCTGACCATGTTCGTGCTAATAACCTGTCAGACACATTTCAGTCAGCCTATAAATCATTTCATGGAACGGAAACTGCTCTTCTCCGCGTCAACAATGACATTTTATCTGCCATGGATGATGGAAAAATTACTGCATTCGTTTTGTTAGACTTAAGCACCGCTTTTGACATGGTCGATCACAAAATCCTTATCTCCCGCCTTCAATATCATCTTGAAATACATGACACAGCCCTGGATTGGTGTAGGTCCTACCTTTTAAATAGGCCCCAGCATGTTTCTATTAGTAACGCTATCTCTGAGCCTGTTATGCTTGACTATTTTGTACCCCAAGGCTCCGTATTCGGCCCACAGTGGTTTACTGTTTATACCTTTCCAGTTCGTGATATAATTTTGAAGTATAATTTAAATTACCATGTCTACGCTGGTTACACGCAGCTTTACATTACTTTTAAATCTTCTCAAGAACCTGCCGATTCCTGCATTACAACACTGGAGAAATGTATTCAAGAGATTCGAAGTTGGATGAGACAAAACTTCCTGAAATTGAACGACGAAAAAACAGAATTTGTTCTATTTTGATCACGTCAGCAGTTGTCTAAAGTTTATCTTCCATTTATTACAATTGGCGACTCGCAGATAACCCCCTCATCACAAGCACGTAATTTGGGTGTTATATTTGACTCGACAATGACTTTAAAACCTCATATCTCCAACATTGTTGGCATATCATCATTTCATATCAGAAATATTAGCCGAATAAGGAAATACTTGAATAAAAGTGCTGCTGAACAATTAATTATACATTATACGTTTGTCACATCACGGCTCGATAACAGGAATGCTCTCCTCTACGGTCTCCCGCAGAATCAAATATCTCGTCTTCAGCACATACAAAACACAGCAGCTCGTGTTGTGACTTTGTCCAGAAAGTCATGCCATATCACACCAATCTTGAAAGAACTGCACTGGCTTCCTGTTTCACAGAGAATTGTTTTTAAACTTATGCTAATTGTTCACAAATCTTGTAATAACATTGCTCCAATGTATATTTCTGAACTGCTTAAAGTCTACACTCAATTACGCAATTTGCGCTCCAGCAACATGTCACTCCTAAAGGAACCAACTTCAAAACGGAACTGGGGTGATAGGTCTTTTTTTGTAGCGGCTCCAAGATTCTGGAATCATCTTCCATCTTACAGTCAGTTCGATGAGATCACCCGGGTCTCACTCTACAACCCAGCGACATCTTGGTTAGTTTTGATGTTGTCTCTCTGGAGAGACATACCTACTGGTGAAAGAAAGACTCAAACAAGACCTTTGCCTTGATGACCACACATCACTCTTCCTTGCCCAAGTATATGATCTGTTACTAATGTCTGTTTCTTCTAGTTGTTTTAAATTTCAGGACAAGTTCTACGAGCAGACAGCTGGGACCTCAATGGGATCTCCTCTATCCCTGGTTCTTGCTGACATTTTCATGGAAGAGTTTGAAACCTCTTCCCTCCACACCACCGACCTCCGACCCAGCCTGTGGCTCCGCATGTGGATGACACCTTTGTTGTATGGCCACATGGCAGAGACACACTTCAGGACTTCCTACAACACCTTCACGAGCAACATCCTAGCATCAAGTTTACAATGGAAGTAGAAGAAGACGGCAAGATCTCGTTCCTTGATTTGATGTTGGCATTTCCAGGAACCCAGATGGCTCCTACACCACAACAATTACAGGAAGCCCACCCGGATCGATACCTGAACCAGCACTCCTTCCATCACCCTAGCATCAAGTCACCGGTCAAATGCACTCTCGTGCAACGCACCTACAATCTATGCGACCCGGACAGTCTAGCCAAGGAACTACGGCACATCAAGACTACCCTCCAGCGCAACGGCAACAAACCCAGCAAGATCAACACATCGAAGCCTGTCCTAAATCCCGACCGCAAGGTCTCCCCCAATCTAACCCTTTCTACTTGTCTCCCCTACCTAGGTTCAACGTCACATAAACTTCAGCGCATCATCCAACAAGCAAGCACCAGAGTTTACCACTCCGCCCCAGCAAACTTTAAGGACTTCTCCACACCCACAAGGATAAACTGGATCCCCTGTGAGTGTGGCAAAGTCTACATCGGGGGAAAAGAACGGAATCTCCCAGCGAGACTGAAAGAACACCGAGCTGAGGAGATGTTGAGAAGTCAGCCATTGTCAAGCACTCCCACATCAAGGACCATCAAATCGACTGGCAGGCAGCTCAACCCATCACACCCATCGACACATGGCACCCCAGACGCATCAGAAAGGCCATCAAGATCTTCAAACACGACACTGTTCCACAGGACATCGGTTTCTACATCAGCGATATCCTATGTCAACCACCCCCCCCCCCCCACTTCTAGGATCCTAGTCCCACCAGTTTCCCGCCTGCACGCTTCAACGCACTAATCCTCCAGTATCCAGTCATCGTGTGATCCTCCACCAGCCAACTTAAGCAGCAGCATTTCCGGCATTCTCCTGAAGACGATCAGAGCATACTCATCGTCGAGTTATAACCTCCAGTTCTTTTCAGAACTAATTACTACTCATTTTGATCTTCTTGAGACGTAATTTCAGACGAGAATATTTTGTACTAATTTAACGTAATGAGAGCTGTAGACAGAAAGATTTAATGCTGTTTTGTACCACTATCAACTTTAAAAGACAGAATTTTCACGTAAATTTGTGATCATTATCGGGTGCCATGGCTGAGCGGTCTAGCGCATCAGATTTGTGTTATGATGGCTGAGTCGTCAGAATGTGGGTTTGAATCCTAGCTGCGACCATGGTGCTTGTGTCCTTGAGCAAGACACTTCACTGTACAGTGCTTCTCTTCACCCAGGAGTATAAATGGGTACCTGTGAGGGTAGAGGTTGACATTTTGGTTGAAAAATATTTCGATGCGCTATGGTAGCTCAGGGCTGCATACTCCCCAAGGAGCTGAGAAAGTTTAAGGATTAATATTGGCCCAATGACCAGGGATAATAATGTAAAAGCGCAATGTATCCTTTGGCAATTTGGCGCTCTTTATTATTATTATTACCAATGTTGTTCATTCTGTAATAATATTTAGGCGTAAAAATGTTTTGTTAACGCTACGTATTAACATTTCAGTAACATTTTTTGGTAATTTAATCTCAGTGACCAGTCTGACGACATCTACTGCGCCAACATTACCCTGTGTGATTTCCACACTAAAGGGCCAAGTAGCGGTCGAGATACCAGGGGCACGAGCATTGCCGATACGGCTTGAATTTACTGTTAATATTGCCATGAAAAATGTGCATTTGAGTTTCTCTCCTGACACACCTGGCAATGTGTATTACACAGTGGGTAAGTATTGGTTTATTTTGATTTTTTCTGGAAATTTGGTTGTCTCATTTTCCTTTGATTGAAATTTCATCATAGGCTTTTATTTGTCCAAATAGCATAGTCATGTAAAGAACATTTGTACTACAGTTTTTCAGACATCATTTATCAATACAAGTTATTCATATATTCATCAAGTTGTTTGATATTCTCAACAAAATAGTCACTGAATTTGTCATAATTGTTTAATAGCTTTTAAATTAGTGTAAACTGGTGGAATATGGGTGCTTCAGGGAAGATGGGATTCCGAACTACGTTTTACCGTACTGCATTATAGTTTATGCATTCTCTGTTGTATTCCCTAGCTTTACCTCACGGGCCGATTGTACAAGAAGTAACACCTTTCTTGTAGGGGGATAGTAGCTACTGTTTTATATTTAGGGAGGAGGGCAAAAGTCATGGTACAGCAAAGCCTTTGAGAAGCCTGGCCAGGCCTAGGCTACCTGGCCTACTAAATCTGTCTTTTGTGAGTCATAATCCTGTAACAATACACTACCTGCCAAGCAAAGTACCATGGGCTTCTGGAGGGCACAGCCCAGGCAAGCAGAGCTCATTATATAGGCCAATAGGTAGGGGAAAAGCCTGTGCCTGGCTGGGCTTCTCAAAGGCTTGGCTGTACCATGAATTTGTCCCTTAATTTATTTCATTTGATTGCCAGTGTAAAATGTAATAAAATAAAACAAAAATAAAATCGCCATTGACAAAAAAATTACAAAACGACAAAAATGTTGGCAGCATTTGAAATGTGGACCAACAGAAGGATGCTGAAAGTCACATGAAAAGACAAGGTGAAGAATGTTGAAGTGCTGAGAAGGGCAGGAGCAGAGAGGAAATTGGTGAATGTTGTTAAAAGAATGAAACTGCATTTTTTGGTCACCTTGTGAGAAAATATGGGTTTCAACGGCTGCTCCTCGATGGCAGATTGGAAGGTAAAAGGGGAGCCGGAAGGCCAAGAGACTCGTGGACTGGAGGTGCAGAATGACGTATGGTGGATGTGTCCGAACGGCACAACACAGAGGGAGGTGGAGATCCGTGACATGAGCCTAAGATGTGTAAGAACGGTATACAGGGTGGTGTGCAAACACGTCTACTATCCCGGCTGTCGTAGATAGTGGAGTAGGAATTTCTGGATTGATCCCCTGAACTAATGAAAGATGCCATGCAGCAGGCTAATCTGGAAGGACTAGGTCACTGGACTTTGTTTTCTTGTTTTCACAAGTCATGAGGCGTCCACATACCTAGCCACAGGGTTAAACATGTCATCTTTGGGATGATACAGATAACGGAGGGTGCATACGGGAAAATGAACAAAGGGATCCGTCTTCCCTGATGAATCCGTATTCCCTGATCAGTTTACCCAAGGTACCTTCCCGTGGTGATCCTGTTAAGAGAAGTTCCTGTTAAGAGAAGTTTCTCTGAAGCTGTCAACCCGGACACCATCCACTACATCGCGTTTACTCGCTAAGACTAGCCTTCGAACGGTTGCTGCTACGTACTAGGGAGCACGCGTCCTCTTCAGGACGAGCGTTATGGCTAGTACCGACGTGTGTATCCTGAACTTAACGTAGGTCTAACTAGAGCTAAAATAGACGTCATCCAACATATTGCTGATCAACACCACGCTAACGTCATCCTACTCCAGGAGACCCATTGTGAGTCGGAGGAAAAGCTGCACCTGGAAGGTTTTTACCTTATCAGTTTCATCGCTCACAAGAAGCATGGCATTGCCACCTACGCCAAGCAAGGCACCAACGCAAGAGCAATTGACCGTTCTCCAGAGGACTCAAGTATTCAGTGACTGACCATGAATGCCCTAGGCACCACCTTCTGCAATGTGTACAAACCACCCCTGCTGAACTAGATGTTTCCTCACTTCCATCCATTCCCGTTTGTGGTGACTTTAATTGCAGAAATTCCAGATGGGGATACTCCAACACCGACAAGAATGGCTCCACTGCAAGCAACTGGGCTGAAGCCCAAAATCTACACCTGGATCAACACGACCTGGGCAGAGTTGAGGTCTACCACAGCTACACAGCTGAAGTCCTACATCGACACCCCATCAAACAGGCCACTGGGATATGAACTCCCCCGCAAGGCATGGTCCAACCTGAACTGACTGAGATCGGGTACTGGTCGTACCCAACAGTACCTTTGCAGAATTGGTGCTGCTACTTTGTGTATGCGGAGCCACCCAAACTATGAACCACATCACCCAGGAATGCAGTATCTTCGGACGCCCAAATGGCACTGCTGGCCTGATGACCCTTGATGATGCTACTATTAACTGGCTGTCCTCGGACCTGCCAGTTTAGATGATTCATGGTGTCCACACGAACAAATGAACGAACGAACGAGTTTACCCTCATTCAAAATAACATTAGATAACTTGTATTTTTCTTCTATCATAGCCCTGTACCTTGAGTGGCTTTTAGCCTTGTTCAGGGTGAATATGCATAACAAAAATAAATAAATAAATAAATAATAAATTATTACAAACTTAGTGAATAATTTATTCAGAATATCAAAAAAACTTAAGACTTCTAAGAATTACAAAATATGAATATCTTTGGTGTATTGAGTATTGATCTCTGAAATACTGTGGTATAAATGATACAGGCTGGTATTTGCAAACAGATGAGTTCCAACATGCTTAATGAGAGTGAGTGCCATTCTTTTTTTAGCTAGCAATAGAGGGCGCTTTTCTCTTTTGATGTTGTATAATGGGTTTACAAACGGCTGGTACATATTTTGACGGGGTAATTTTAGAAAGTCGAAAAAAGGAAATACTACCCTTCCTTTTTGTATTTATTTATTAATGATGTTTTTGCACATGTAATAGTCACTGAACATTAATTAAAGTGCCTAGTCGTTTATTGCATGTCGGTACGAGTAAGTAGTTCGTTCCGTGTTGTGTGTCTTGACCGTTAAAACTGGTTGTTTTTAGCTGTTACGACCTGATAGTCGGAACAGCTATTGTTTCTGTCAAGATTTTAATTTTTTTAGCTGTTAGGACCTGATAGTCGGAACAGCTATTGTTTCTGTCAAGATTTTTCTTTTTTTTCTTTTTCTTTATTTCCACCAAAACCCTATTGCCTTAACGTGTGAGAGGTCTGGGTGGCAAAAGTCCTTCTTAGGAATATCAGAAAGAGTCAAATCATATACCATATGGAAGCTTATGCCTTGACGTAGTTTCTAAATGTCATTAGACTAAAATTCTTAATTAATTAGCTTAGTTATAGTCACGTGAATATTTAATTAGGCAATCTTGTTATCACCATAGCTCAAGAAGTATACACCCGATCATCAAACTTTTTTTCAGTTATACATTTGTGGGGTATTGTAGATGTGCCTTTTGGCCTGCAATGTCTTGTGACGTCATCATGACATCATTTATAGCGCATTTTGTATATGTGTACAAAACACATGCACTGAAAAGTTGATGTGACCAAGTCGCTTCCTTATTCGGCAGTAATTCTCCATATATCTTTGTACATAATACACAAACAGATATGACGTGGGACTTGTTTGCGAGTCCAATTAATGACGATCTTTGTACGCAATAATAATACATATATTCCATATAGTAGTCCACACACGTTGTGTAGTCATTGCATTCCTAAATGAAATGAAGGCAGAGTGCGTCCAATTCCTTTCAGTTTCATTTTGATAATTATAATGAGTCCATTACATTGGCGACGAGGATGAAAAGCGGTGAGTATTCTTTTCATATGATAGCATACATTTCTAGCAAAAAGGAAAATTGTAAAAGAGGGCCGGACATTTTCGTAACGTTAAGTCCCATTGTTTTACGTACATGTACATGTAAGTGCAGCAATATACACATCGTTAGGTTAACCAGTAGCAATATGCGGAACAACCACTAGCACTAGCACAAGTAGCAGTGACCGTCGTAAGGACTTTGAAAACTGAACCATTCACTCACTCCGACGATCATATATCAACCGGGAAGGCTTGGGAAGATTGGTTATAGGGAATTGAGCATGAATTCCGCTATTTTCGAATTACTAAACCGTATTTTGTAATTTTTGTTTTCTCAAAAAATCTTCAGTTTGTGCACAAATTAACGTTAAGTAGTAAAGTACCTATTTATTTGTATGCACGCATTGGGATAGTACTGACCATCAATCCCATAAACAGAATTGGTGTAAAGATGTTAAAGGGACAGTATCGTCACGATCAGAGCAGACTTTCTACAAACAGGGCATGGAATCGGCGTCCTAGTTTAAGATGAACACAGTGACTAAAAATTACTGGCTCATTTATGCAGCAGCAACACGAATATGACCTTATTATGTGAGTATTATTTTCAGTCACTGGGTTAAACTAGAACTTGAACTCTGATTCCATGTCTTGTTGATCGTGACGATAAGCCCACCTTCAAGCAATAACTTTAATTAGCTGTTACAACTACCTGTTAGTCACATACAAGAAACACAATAATGCATCTTTCTACAAGGAACACATCCTTACCTTGTTAAGATCGCCTTACAAACTTATACGAAGTCACAACACAATGTAATTTGAAGGATAACTGTACAATGAGTTCACTACCCACGCAAACTATTTCTTATAGCTCTGACATACACTTTGTCTTTCCTTTTAACACCAACCTTAACTTACAAAATTATGTATTTGTGTCTTTCCACAATAATGTACAAAAGTGTGACATTTAAGGAACATGGGACATTGATAATAAAATGAAGTACCTTTTACTCTTAACTTTTTTCTGTGTACATTCCAAGTGCCTTGAGGATTGTGCTTTTCAAAAATTAAGACAACTTTCTAAGTAATTAAGTAATTACAATATGTTTGTAACATGGACAGACATTTATTTAGAAATTGACTAAAAGTACTAATAGAACAGATTTATTCACCCACATGTTGTCCCTTTATAATGCTATTTCCCTAAGGATTGTTAGCTGAAAAAATCAAGACAACCCTCCTGGTATTAAACAAATAACAGGGGATCATCTTCAAAATATTATGTTTGTAACGTGGACAGACATTTGTCACAAATTGTCAGTCCACGTTACATACGGGGTATATTTCACATGCTAATTTCTTAAATACCCAGAAGATGTCTTAGTTTTGGCTCATAACAATCCAAAAGGGGTGAGGGGTGTAAATGAAAAAGCATTTGAGTAATTATTTAATTCTATTATCACTTTCCTGTCGATGTTCAAACAAAATGTCTGTCCATGTTACAAACATGTCTTAAAGATGATCCTGTAATTTCTTAAGTACCAATATTATTTTCTTATTATTTGTTATGCACAATCATTAAATGCTAAGGAATGTTCAGGAATAGATTAGGACAAAATAGTTGCCTTTATTTGACCCTCCCATGTCACACTCCAATAGTTATCATATGTATACCCATTAGTGTGGAAAGACCCACTTATTATTTATTTTGTAAGTTATTTAAAACAGTTTTCTATATATTTAATGAAGAGTTGTACTTTTTACAGATTTTGTTTGTGTCTCACTCATTTACCACAAGTTTTACTTTCCCCAAAACCATCCAATTGTCAACTTTGATCAACTGTTCCTCAATTGAGCTATGCTTACACCAGCATGACAACTTAAGTCCTGTCGTGGCTGTCTTCTATAGCCTGTGCATTACCAGTCAACAATTTTTAATTTGGTAGTTGACAAATCTATTAAGACCTGTCCACCATAAAACTCATATAGCGCCCTCAAGTCACCGGTTTTAAAAGTGACATAACCATTGTTCTTAGCGTTGCAAATTACAGTGTACAATGCAAAGGGCCGAAAATTTAACTTTATTGTGTTGGGTCAAACTATACACCAAATTGTAATCTTAGTATGAAAAACTAAATTTCGTCATCGTGATGTCATCCGGTTTCCATTTACAGTCTCATGAATATTTAATTAGCAAATCCATTTTGAACCATAACTCAAGAAGTATACACTTGATACTTAAACTTTTTGCAGTTATAGACTTGATGGGTACTGTGAATGTGCGCTGTGGTATCGTGACCTCATAATGACCTCTACTTCCGGTTCAACAGGAAGTTTGAATAAAAATAAATATTTTAGGGTACAAAAACAATGCGATGAAGTTTCTTTAACATGTTAGAACAAAAATAGTACTGAGGAATTCTTATTGGCTGTTCCGAGAGACTCGGAATAGCCTTTGTTTCTGTCCAGATTTTTATTTATTTTTGGCCGTTCCGAGAGACTCGGAACAGCCTTTGTTTCTGTCGAGATTTTGATTTTTTTAAATTATTATTGGCTGTTCCGAGAGACTCGGAACAGCCTTTGTTTGTGTCGAGATTTTTATTTTGTTTTATTATTATTATTCTTTCTTTATTCCCAAACCCCATTGACTTAACATGTGACTTTTCTTAACGCCAAATGTCCTTCGTTGAATCATCATAAGTATATAAATCATATACCATATGAAAGCTTATGTTTTGACTTAGATTCTAAAATAATGTGACTACGATTTTTAATTAATTGAGACAATTACAGGCACGTGAATATTTAATTAGGCAATCTTGTTACCACCATAGCTCAAGAAGTATACACCCGATCATGAAACTTTTTTCAGTTATACATTTGTGGTGTATTGTAGATGTGCCTTTTGGCCTGCAATGTCTTGTGACGTCATCATGACATCATTTATAGCGCATTTTGTATCTGTGTACAAAACACATGCACTATGTGACCAAGTCGCCTCCTTAATCGGTAGTGATTCTCATTATGTCTTTGTACACACACAAATATGCCGGTGCGCCTGAAGCGAGTCTAATTAAACACGATGTCTGAACGTAGTTCGTTATTGGATTTTTGCTCTCGGTAACCTACGTACCAGCGGTTTGCCCCGGTGTGACCGCGGTGATGCACAACTTGTCCGTACATGTCAGACTCGTGTCGTTGGTTTAACATACGTTAGGATTATTCGGTGAAGTGAAAGACGATCACCGTTTAACCCTTTGTTTACCGCCGGGACTTTCATTTGAAGGTATGTACACTTTCACATTTATTATACATGTATCTTTGTTTTAGTATACAGCTAATGACTATACAAAACTAACGTTAACATTTTGTCATTAGTGTGCTGGCCATGTAAATGTGTATGTGTACGGGTTGACTGTATGCTAGCTATGTTAGTGTACAACCCATGGTCATTGTTCTGTACATATGTAGACATGATCGGTTTGCTGTTTTATTAACAAAATACACACACATGGGGGATGTTACAGTACTACTAACGTTACTAGTAGGTAAACCATCTACAGTTTACACTACTTAATGGTGTGGATGATGAACGTCATGTCAGTTTTTCTGCACTCAAACAATTATTCATTAACTTTTTATGAATCTATGCCCCCCCCCACACACAGAAAGACAAAATGAGACAAGAAAAGCATTTTATGGGCAGATTTAGTGTGGAAAACTAATATTACTTAGGGCTGTGCATTTTTGGTTATTTCGCACCAAATTTTGTAAACGATGTGTTGTCGCTCAATTCCTAGCATGTCTTGAGAAAGCTTAAAATGTTTATTGTTTCTTTTTACATTGAATAATTGATTAATTGGCCATCAATTCTTAGGCATGTATCATCACCATCTAAGCTGAGTTTGCATTAGCAGAACCTTAATTATGAATAACAATTTACGAAGTTCAATATCTAGAAAAACTTAAAGGGGACCACACCAATATTATATACACTATCAGTATATATTGAATATATACATGTATCTCAATTAGTATAAATAGTACATGTAATTGTATACAGCCCATCGTATCATAACTACACACAAGTATTAATCCTTCACACTTGTAAAATAAAGTTTTCCACCCTTTTTACTCCAGATTGAAACCAAAGAACACTTGCTACTGCTACGAGGTGTGTCAGAGTCTGTATAACTTTTCGATCCAATGGCCAGGAGTTGACGTCGATTCTTCAAAAAGGAGTTAATGTATGTTTCAAATTAATTTATATGGATCTATCCTATCTGTAGAAGTCTGTACCTTCATGAGAATTGTTTTCAGTACCTTAAGACACATCTAACTAATTTAAGGTATTTTTTTAACATGTTAGAACAATCATAGTACACAGGAATTTTTTTTGGACTAGACCCGACATTCCCCACACGTGTAGTTATTATAAAACAATATCTGTTGGGTGATCTAGTAAAATGTATATTACTGAGAGTTGGGCTATGTAAACATAGTAAACATCCCCCACTCTTGTCAGCCTTGCTATACATTTTGTCAGATTACCCAATTCAAGTTCATCTTTAGTTTTATGCAAGCATTTAGGATAGTTGAACCCAAGTACTGACCATCAATCCCATAAACACAAGTTGGTGTAAAGATATTAAAGGGACAGTATTGCCACAATCAGAGCAGACTTTCTACAGGGCATGGAATCGGTGTCCTTGTTAAAGATAAACACAGTGACTGAAAATTACTGGCTCATTTATGCAGCAGCAACACGAATATGACCTTATCATGTGAATATTATTTTCAGTCACTGAGTTCATCTACAACATGAACTCTAAAAGCCACATTTAAACAATAACTTTACAAAGACTATTTATGAACATGTATTTTCAACAGTTACAGATAAATAAATACATAAAACAATCAGAATATCATTTCATTATTGTTTGTTTCTGTTCATTTTACAGTTATCCTTCAAATTACAATGTGTTGTCTCCTAGGCCATCCTAACAAGGTAAGCATGTGTTCCTTATAAAAGATGTACTTATTTATGGCAATTTTCTATGGAAATTTAACAGTTTAAAGGGTAATGATTCAGCTGAATGTTACATAAAAAACAATAACATTGTTTTATTTGATTTCTTGCCATGGATAAGGCTTCTTAATACATGGAATACATGCTTATTTCATTAGACCCAGAATCCAGGTCAACATTAATCTGACCGATGAGTCCGGGTCTGACCCAGAAAGTTTTTAGAGTGTATTGCGTAAAAAATTCATATCTTCTGAACCACATGGCAAAAATTGATAATCTTTGTGGCATATTCTCGGATTTTATCCATGTTATAGTTCATCAAAAGAATGACCCCATATTGACCTCTACTTCCAGTTCAACAGGAAGTCTAAATAAAAATCAATATTTTAGGGTACAAAAACGATGTAATTAAGATTTTTCTGAAGTTTGTGCGTCAGATATCAAACATGAGGTCGAAAGTCTTAAAAAATATAGATTCACTCACGTATAGCGCCCTCAAGTGACCGGTTTTAAAAGTGGCATAACCATTGTTCCCAGCAAAGATCGTGAGTCTTAATACATTGACGTTGTGTATTTTAAGTTAGAAGGTTAGGTCTATAAATTTCAACATACAACAAAATAATCGGAACAGCTATGTGTTCGTCCAAAGGACAAACACCTAAATGTCTAGTTTTTTATTATTATTAATTTATTTGTGCCTCTTTCTGTCAAAGTTTTATCGATGTTTGTATTTTATCCTTGATGTTTTTGTATAATTGATCTGCAGTATGCTGGATGGGTTACCAATGTTAAAATTGATGTTATCTACATACATGCAATAAAAAATATAATTCGATTCATTGACTTGGATTCCAACTTTGATCTTGTTATGTAGTACTGAGTGATGCGGACGTCCGTGTAGGTATAACCAACGGTGATTACACCACAAACGTAATTGTAGGAGGCTCTGGATCTCTACTCGTGATAACCTTGGACAGCGGCCGTATCGACTTTCAAATGACTGGATACTCTTTCACCTTCACCGATCCATCTCCACCTGTGGCAAGTAGCTGGTTCATCAGTCTGGCCAGCGAAAAAGCCGCCACGTGGTTTTTCAGTGAGCCATGCATTCCACTCTAAACAAAACGCGAGTTTAAACATGTATACGTTGGATTTGTGACGAGGCCTGAAATCCGTATGTATTTCACAGTTTTGAATAGCATTTGCGACTTTAATTTAGCAACTACACAATTATAATTAAATTTTGTTGTTAGTGATGATACTTCATTTTTTTAATGATACATTTATTTCACCTTTTAGAACAGTGTACAAGTGGGTCTGGTAAAGATTGGAGCCACTTTATTCTTTATCTGAAAACTTTTTGCTTTTCTAGAAACCAAAAGTACTTAATAAAAATCTCACAAAATAAGTGTTTAATGTAAAATTCTTAATTTATTTATTTTTAATTCGAATCGAATCGAATCAAATCGAAGGGAATGTTTTGTATTACAAAGTGAATACACTTTGATTTTCAAGTAGGTAAATGCACTTAAGATGTGTTAAATGTTTGTTTCAGATTTAGAAGTCAGTCCAGTCTATCTTAGGCCTTAAAAACTTGCGCAAAATAACCCAAATTTTTGTCATTGTATTAAATTGGTTGAACTTCCTCCAGCGAGTGTATTTTATCGGTCATAAGTTTGGCAGAACGAACCTATAAACATTTGCATCATAGAGCCCAGCCGGCAATTGTAACATCTAACTAGAAGTTTTTGGATTTGGGCTGCTAGGATTTATGACTGTCCGCTAAAGATAGAAGAAATATATTAATAATAATTATTATTCTGCAGACTGTTTTAAATTTAAATTGTTTTAAAATTGCAGATTAACATGCCCAGTTTGTAAATGTGAATTTTCAGGAATCGACGATGTCGATTCTTGAAGGAGGGGCATATGTTATATAGCTATATTCATGCGTTATAGAACTACTTTATGTGTGGCGCAGAGATATTGTGAATGTTATTATGAATTAAGGCACCCAGACTACATAACCTGGGGCGTGGCCTTTGAACAGCAGTAGCTGTCAGGATGGCTTCGTGTGTGGGTTCAAGTCGCTGCGCCTCTGATATATTTGTTGTTGTCCCATTCATTAAATATTTTCTTAGAACAAACAGAATGCGTAACAATTTAAAGGCTTCATGGGTAGGTAATAACATGAATTTATTTCCAATATGTCGATCGTACGAATGCACAAATGCTTGACCAAAAGAGGGCGCTACAACAATGAACTGTTGGATAATATGGACAAAACCTAAATTCTCAAAATGCCCAACTAAGTTAATTTGTAAATCTTCATTTGGCTTATCATTTACAATAGCAAATACACCCGTTGTTTATGTAGTATTGTATTAATGTTAAGCTTTATTAGTTGAATAGTATAATCTAAATTTATTTCTGAACATTTTGCCCAGTGTTTATTTTGCCATTTTGTACACTGCAAAAACCGCGGTGTTAAAACTACACCAGTGGTGTTCATATTGGGCAATTCGCCCAATAAAAACACCATGGAAAAATGAAGTTAACACCCTGGTTTTTTCAGTGTATATCTTGATTCATCGCAAGTAATCATTGTCATAGAAACAGTTTTGCCAACATGCTGCTTGTATATACTTCTACATTATATGATTTTAATATTTTTATTTATTTATAAGACATTTTCAGTTAGCTCTAATCCTAAAGATATTTCCAATAGGCCTATATACATTCGGAAATTAAAGTTACATGAAGCAATATGCTTTGTCCGCTAAATATTTTTTCAATTTGTGTTGTTATGAAGTAACTTCACTGAAATAAACTATCAATACGTCACCGGTCTCACGAAGTGACACAAACTTGCCCACTAGACAATATTTACATTTGAAGAAAACGGCGTTGGAAGTTAGTCTCTTTTTGAAACACACGTTTCTTCTTCATTAAAAATTAATATTTTGGAATTTTGTTTGTTATTTTTGGACTCTCTGACGTTTTTTATTACTATACATCGCATATTTGTGTTAGTTCGTTTTCACGAAGTGACACGCGGTTACGTATATGCTGCATGTTTAATGTTTGTGTCACTTTGTGAAACGCGCCGTGTTTTTGCGCACTATTAAAGGTTTGTCACTTCGTGAAAACGTTTTACTCTGTCGGCCGCAGCATTCACAATGTATTGTCTACGGTGAATTGACTTAATGTCAGTTAGTGAAAACGGAAATCTTCACTTTCTCACAAGTTTAGTTTTTCCTAATTGGTCAAATTAAGAAAGTAGCACACTTCCAGCTCCAAAACGTCTTTGCATTGTAGCTTCTGATGTATAACCAAAATATGTAAACCAAAAATAAAAAATTCAAAAACCAAAAAATGTTAAATGTTTACACTTAGTACAGTGTCACTTCGTGGGACCGGTGACGAATTACTTATTTTCTATTCACTTACACACTCACCAACAACATCCATATAGGCCTATTGTCTAAAATGAAATATTCAATAACACAATGATGTCTTAATTGTCAAATAGGCATCATAATTAATAATGAGTTTATGGCAATACATTCATTATAACGTACTTTGTTATACATGTTTAATGACTATGCTTAACGGGAACGCATCTGCTCTGTACAAGTCGTGGCCCTCTAGCGGTGAAATAAAACCCAGTGTATTGATGATACACTTTGGCGTCAAGTGACCGTTGTGCATACACGTTATGCACGTATGCGTATGTTATGGTTATACTACGCGCGCGTGCCAGCCAATGGTCACTGGGTGCATCAATACATGAAACGCAACGCACTATGCTGCCCTATCGATCAAGAGTGATCGAACAACATGTGTCCTCAACAGCTCATGCACGGTGCGAATAACATTTGAAAACTCAAAGAACTAATGATTAACCTTTTACATATTTGTACAATGTTCATGCTCTTTCAAATCATTGTGCTCATACAGCAGAAACAAGCCAAACTCCACTTTCCCAAGATTAGTAGGTAAAATATATTGATCCAGAAAGTCTTTTATATAATCTTCAGCGAATTTAATCGATATTATCACATTTTATGATATTCTAAAACTGCATTATTCTAAACTGCACATGCATGACCGCGTCATTTACAATAAGTGCCTTTCCAACAGGTTGTGATTGGTTGTCAATTTGTTTTGCGGCACACAACTGTATTCTAATATTGTTTTAACTGGTCAACTCACCCAATATATACAACACTTGTGTTGTTTTTGCAATGTAGTTCTTTTTTATTTGATTTTGTATAATCCAAATATATCTGCTCAGTGCACATCGTAGCCCTCTAGCGGTGATAGCCACTTTGGCGTCGTGTGAGCGTTCTGCGTACACTTTATGCGCGTATGTTAAGGTACTAAGCGCGCGTGTACTTCTACCAGCCAATGATCGCTGGAGATATTCTGCGCGTATGCACATTATCTGCAAAACACGCCAAACCCGATGCACTATCACTGCCCTTTCGACCACAGTGGTCTAACAACATGTGCCCTCAACAGCTCATGCACGGTGCGAATAGTTTGCACTACTTTCTCAAAACCGTATGTACAATCTCTGATGATGGTGTTAAATCGCCAATAGTTTTAGCAACTATCAAATAATAGGTCCCATGCTGCACCTCTCTTTTTGAAATATAATACCCTGTCGGTTTTTGATTAATATAAGCATCAATCTAGGAGTATTAATGTTTCAAGTTCATAAGAAACTGTTTCCTAACTCAATATCAAATATTCTTTCTAAAAACATGGATATTTATAACTATAATACAAAATACAACAAGCGAGAATCACAATCATTAAATCAACTGTTAGGCATCAAGGACCTCATTTATGGAATAGTTTATCTCTTTCCCTCTCAATTACGGTCATTGAATAGCTTTAAGATTAAATTTAAAAATATGTTTGGTAAAGTATATACTACAATGCATAAATGATACTAAATAACTAGATTGCTATCAATAATTGACGAATAATGTTCAGAGCTAGTAATGTATTTACAAGTTTTTGCATTCTACCCCATGTATCACCCTGCATGTTGTTAATAACCATTATGATATTTATATTTATAATTATTTATTCTAATGATTGTTTATACTGTTTATAAATAATACAAAATAATAACAAAGAAAACAAATATTCCCATAAGTCAAATCGCTGCAAAATGCGCTAAAATATATGTTTGACACAATACAAGAATGAACTGACACCACGTGTGTAGTTTTAACACCCTGTATCGGGTCCCCTATGTACAAGTAAGGCCTGTGGTGGCACAGGTTCTTTATGATGGAATGATGCAAACGAGGGACAATATCTTATTGGCAGGCTGGAGAAGCTCTTTCAATGACAGCCGCGTGCGCCTTGAATAAAGGCTAGTTTGTAAATAAATTTGAAGCTTTGCATAGTCGAAGCATTAGCTAGGCTGATATGTAGATGCACAATGTAAATTCGTTTTTATGTAAAATTGTGTTGATTCAGTCAGTCAGTCAGTCAACACTTGCGGTTTCACTGCCAACTTCAAGCCTGCCAATCTCTTGTCAGCGGAGGTGGGCAGTGCACTCCACGAGGTGGAGGGGACGGAGCTTCCTCTTCCTGATCAGCAATCCAGTTATTCTCGGCGAAGATCAATTCACCCGGACGAGCCACCTAGGAGTGAAAAAAGACATGTCTTGAGGACGTTAACTCACACCAAACCATAACTTACACGTACAACATTATCAAGCTGCTGCTACTTTGTTTTTTAAAATATCCACGTGATTCAAATCGAGGCTGGAAGTGAAAATAGTCTGGCCCTTTATATGAATTGAAAATGATTGTAATCTATACATGGCATCCAGTGCATGTAATGTAAGCACATGACCTTCTATCCAGTCAGTATAATATACAATAGTGATCGCAATGCGTGGTTTATGAGAGTGGCAACATGGCCATCTAGTGCATGCAATGTAAGCACATGACCTTCTATCCAGTCAGTATTATATAGAGATCAGTGGGTGCGTTCGAGTAGCTTCCCTGAGGTAATCCGAGTACGTCACATGGGTGAGCCCCGAGCACAACCAAATCGGACGAGTATCCCGTTGAACGTTCGCCCTCTTGTGGTCGTTAAAGCGATGATAAGAATGTCAAATGTCATATATTTACAATGAAATGATCGCAAAGTAACTCTTTCCCAGGTAAAAACGGAACTAATGATCTTATTACGTCTCAGGTTCGTACAAAACAACATGTTCTTTAGTACAAGAACAGTCTCTACTCACAAATTATTTTTTTAAGAGATGAAAATGTATGTCAAACTTCACGAAATTGTTGCACTGAAAACAAAAATGTCGGTCATTCAGAATATTTTTAAAGTGACGTCACAAACGTCACTTACCTGGGTCTGCCTCATCAAGTGACCTGCTTCGCGAGCAGGTAAGCTCCAGCAATGACGTCATGCCTACTTGAACGCACCAGAGTCAGACCCCGGTCAACTCGGTGATTGCAATGCATGGATTATGAGAGTAGCAGCATGGCATCAAGAAGATGCAATGCAATAACATGCCCCTCTATCCAGTCAGTATAATAGAGATCAGCGATTGTAACACGTGGTTTATCAATATAATATAAATCAGTGATTGAAATGTGTGATTTGTGAGAGTGGCAACATGGCATCAAGTGGATGCAAAGTAAGCGTAATACAGATCAATTATCTTTAAACAATCACGTACTTTCTTATTGGGCCATCTTTTGGCAGGAACGGCAACTCCACGTTTGTCGCTGGAGTTACTGGAGGCGATTTGGGGACTCTCTTCGCAAATGACTGAAGCGTACATGACTCCATGTTCTATGATTAAAATTTCATTCGAGATTGAAAACTGTAAGAGTGAACGCTGAAATTTCGACATAAATTGCAGGAGGATAAAGTTTATCAGAGGTGGATCCAGAAATCAAACTGCTTACTGACCTAAAGGACCTGTAATATAAATGCAAAATAATGGTTATTAGCCTTACGTTTCGAACCTAGCAGGTTCTTTCTCAAAGACAAAATGGACGATATACAAATATGAACAAATACATAAACACAAGAGTAAATAGAGAATTAGCTGTTGCAAACTGCTTACCAACCTAAAGGATCTCTAGTATAAATGCAAAATAGTAGTTATTGGTCTTACGGTTTCTCAAAGGTTTTCTCAATGGCAAAATGGACGATATACAAACAACATATATAAACACAGGAGTAGGCAGAAGTTAGGACTGTATTCTGTCCCATTTTGCCATATTGAAAAAGAACCTGCTAGGTTCGAAACGTAAGACCAATAACAATATTTTGCCATTATGGCTTGGTTTGGACTATACTAGCAGACTGCTGTTTATCGTAGATACAGGAGTTGGGACTCAAAAGCAGATAGTCAGGGGATCTTCAGCCCCAGCCCTGAAGGATCATTTGAGGATGGGCGATGTCTGTAGTGAAGGGATCAATGGGGAATACAGGCGCGGATCCAGGAATTTTTTAGACGGGGGGCACACCCAACACGAACATTTTTTTTCCTATGCTAACATTGTATATTGTATGTAATCATGTTTTTTTTCCCCTTTGTTTTCGCGCCTTAAGCGCCCAGCAGGGTAGATATGTGCGCGCTACAAATCTTTATTATTGTTATTATTATTAAATGCTAGCGCGAAGCGCGAAGCCCTTACGGCGTTGGGTCCGGGGCCTGCTTAAGGGCCCCGGAAAATTTTGGATTCTGGATGCTCTGTGGTGCAATCTGAGGCGATTCCTGGCCAGTTTCACCTGACCTTTTTTGCAAAAGTTTTCAAGATTATATGGAGAATATATATATATATATATATATATATATATATATATATATATATATATTTATATATATATATATATATATATATATATATATATATATATATATATATATATATATATATATATATATATATATTTTATATCATTATTTTAGCCATTATTTTAGCCATTATTTTAGCAATGTCATGACTACAACAATATAAGTTTCTCCCTCCCCGATTTTTCGCATTTAATTTGCAGTTTTTGACTTCAGTTTTAATTTATCCGGAATTCAGTCCAGTTGAAATTTTCAAGAAAAGGGCTTGATTTCATACTGTTCCTTGCCCTGTGTTAAAACCATCAGCTGCAAGACTCATCGTACTTCGCAGGCCTATGCGTACTGGCGTAGAATCCGACAGTAAATTGACATCGGCGATTGTAATTTCCACACGGTACCCCTGACCCTTCTTCAGATGAAACGGAACAATTTGTAGACGTGGAGGAATTGGGTCAAGAAACCAGACTAGCTTGCTTTGCACCCGATCATAGACTACCGATTGCAAACGAAATGTAGACTAACTAATTTTGGGAAGTATTTGAAAAAAGTCACTATAATCATCATTGGAAATTGATACAAAAAATACACTTTTCTCAATAATGACAGTACACCAAACTGAAGGCGCTGTTCACCTTGGATGGTGGCTTTATTTTTTACTCTGCACCCTTAATTTTTAATGCTTTTTTATCAACCTTTTATGAGACACATCGTTGGATATTTTTATTACCGAAGCTTCTGTGGAAAATCAAATAATTATAATATAAAAGAAACTGCAATCAATTAATTGCCATAATGAGGCTGTGTTAAACTTTATGAAGTCATCTCCATTAACTAAATTCGTGGAGGAAAATTGTCTTTAAGAATGGGTTGACTAAAATAAATCAATCAGTTCCTCAGAAGATTGCTAAGGGCTAACTGAGACTGGCCTGAAAGTCCATCGAAGAGAAATTATACTTCAAACTGGTTAGACCACATCTTTGATATGGGAGCACTGCTTGGAAACCCCATATCACCAAAAACATCTCTTCGCTTGAAAGAGTCCAGAGACGAGCTGGCGTTCAGAGCGGCAAGACCTGCCTGTCGAACTTACGGCAGAAGTCAGTTGCTTTAAACGTCGACTTTCTGCCGTGTCTAATTCAAATACAGTCAAATCTCGATAAGTCAAATCTCAGGGGAATGAACTCAAACTTCGACTTATGCGGAGGTTCGAGTTAGCCGAGGTCGCCATTTTACCCCCCCCCCCCCTGCCTTGCGTGCATAAATTACCGTACGCCCGAAAAGTAACCTATTGTAGGACGGGGAATTAAGCACACAAGATGCAACATTTTAAAATTGTTATAAACGTCTTACATATTTATTAATTTGTTTCAAATGGCATGATTTTTGTTTTTAAAGTTTTCCAAAAAATATAAAATTATTGTTAACGCTTTCTAAATCAATGATGACCTACCTTATACAACTCATTGGTGTGAGATTTGGCTACGCAACAGAGCTAAAAAAAAAGGATTGAGCGCATTTCCAGCACCGCGTTGACGTTAGCCTTGGCGTGTTTTGAAACGGTCAAGCCACCCATCATTGCAGCTGAAGTCTGGATGTCCTAACTTTTTTGCCAAAGACCTGGCCTTTTCTTGAAGAATTGGACCCGAAATCGGAATGTTTTCGGCCCGTACAGCTTTGAACCAGGTCAAAGCAGCCTCTTCAACATCGGGAAAAGCCACCTTTCTCATGCGTTTCCGACCTGCTGAATAAGACTCATTGTTGAACTGTTCCAGCAGTTTCTCCTTATTACATGTAATGTAAATTTTTGGGTCATTATTTGAATTAGATACGGCAAAAGTTCGACGTTTTAAGCAGGCCTATAAACAAAACTTACTAACTAGTAACTAACGGAGAGATAATACGACCATAATTTTGTTGAGATGCATCACAGCCTTGCATTCAAGGCTATATTCACTGCAAAGGAATTTTGGCAAGGAGCCCAGATAATTAAGGTGCTCAAACGAAGTATACTACGTGATGTACATTGTACTTTGGTCAAAGAACGTTCGTGGTTTTTGGGTACAAATACAACTTTATCATGATGAGACGATTTTCTCTTTTAAAAGCCAAGGTCTATTATTTTGTTTGTGGCACCAATTTCAACGATCAAAAAAATAATGGTTTCATTACTGGACATGATGGCACTGGATATTTTATTAATTGAAAAGAATGTGTGCGTTTAGGCCACTCAAAAAGGATTTTGGCAAAACTAGCAAATCATTCAGTCAAGTGATCAATTGTTTCCTGCTGGCTGTGGCCATTTAACCGGTAATAAACTCCCCCAAGAGGATTAGATGTTGAGATGGAGAGAGTTGAAATCCCTGAGCTCCGGGAAATACTTCGGTTTTCTCTCAAAAGGGGTTTCAGTTCCATGGCATGATTGATAACCTTTTTTGTTGTTGCATTTTTCAGTATTTATTTTATGCCAAAAGTAGACACAGCAGATGTTTAATATTGTCGCTGGTATTTTTTTTAGGCTACTCCTCCTTTTACTCAATTTACCCGGGGGGCACGTGCCCCCGCGGCCCCCTCCCTGGATCCGCGCCTGGAATAAGGTAGTGGGTCCTAATCTCAACTGCCCCCTAATCGTAACAAGAAATTTATTTATTTATTTCAGCCTGTGTATATTCAGTAGCTTGAACATTGTTCCCTGTGTGTCTCTGATTTATTGCGCAACACTCACGATTGAGCCTGTGAATCGAAAGTACTTTTGTTTCTTGACAGAGAGTATCGGCCGAATCCAAGTGACAGGAAAAATAAAACCATATAGTTGACGCAACATCCTCTGGAATCGTCCCTTTGTATTTACAGGAATGGGTGTTTTTCTTTCTTTGTTTCGAAACTATAGCATTAAGAAAACATCCAAATACAGTACTGAATGATTCATAAAGCAAATTCAAACTTCCGTTTTTATGAATCTTCTAATATTGCACACGGAAGACATGGAGGGACATCCATAACTTAAATATTCTCAGGAAACGTTGCCTTCCCAAAAATTGTTGAGTACCCCCTTGAATGTTCTCGCTTCGGTGTAGGTTCACCGTGGAGGGCGGTATTGCAGGGGGAACTGGATGGGTGATGAACGATGCGGTATCTTCATAGGTGTTTCTTGCACTTTTTTATAATGTCATATAAGGTTGATTTAATTATTTAATAAAGCCAGGTTACACCTCATCAGACACCTCGACATACACCCTGAAAAACTGTGGTGTTAAAGTAACACAAGTGGTTTGAATTTCTGCTGGCTGAACAAAAGTCTAAACATTCTTGGGGTGACAGATCTTTTGAAGTTGTGGCTCTACGCCTTTGGAATGATTTGCCTCTGTACATTCGTGAATCTCAAACGGTTTACTCCTTCAAGAAAAACTTAAAAACTTATCTTGTGTGTATTGCCTATAAGGCCTACTAACATTCATTTATGCATTTTTTTAAATCTTTTTTTTAGTGTTATATTGCATTTGCTATTGTATTGTTATGTTATTGTATGATTTCTTGTTTACTGTAAAGCGCCTTGAGCACTTCTAAAAGTATGCTTACTTTCTTCAAAATAAGATGCATTATACATTCAAAATAAGATACATTATACTTTCTTTTCTTTTTTGATCGGCAAACATGCAAACATAAAAATCTTATTCACATAACGTGTCTTTTGTATACAGTACTGTTTAGAAAATCCGACATAAAGGGGTAATATCGTCACGATCAACAGGGCATGGAATCAAAGTGCTAGATTTAGGTTTACACAGTGACTGAAAATAATACCCCACATGATAAGGTCGTGTTACCGTTGCTGCTGCATAAAATGAACGAGTAATTTTGAGTTACTGTATTCATCTTGAACTGGTACACCGATTTCATGTCCTGTTGAAAGTCTACTCTTATCGTGACGATACTGTCTCTTTAAATTTATTGGGGAATAATATTTGAATATTTTAAAAAAGAACATTTCCTCATATACATTTCAATGGTAATTTCATACCATCAGCAATGTTTATGCCATTAAGGTTTAGGTATTAGTTCGATAGACCCTTAATTATTATTATTTGTTTTAAAACCCAATGTAGTATCCTTTAATCAAGACAATGATTCCATAACAAAGCAAAGACACCCTTACATGTCGTTGGATCAATAGTTTATATTGTGCTTGCATTTCCACTGCACATAAACACTCTGGTTTTTATAAATAAAACATGTAATTGTAACCTTGATTTTGGGATCTGCTTGAGTCGGTCAGAACAGGTTGCATGCCTACTGGATCGGAGTTCCTTCTGAACTGCACAACGGCCCTGTTTTAATAAAGAAAATGTCATAACATAATGGCGTCTTATCCAATATAAAATCGGAAGTAGGTTAATACAGCGGGTGTTCATTGCCGTTAATGGTAATTAATTTCGTTGTGTCTACAGTCAAGAACACAATGTGAGTGTATATAATTATACGCATCGTCACCGTGTACATGTTTACACACCTTCGCTGTGATTTTTTCTTTTGTTTTTGCAAATGTTTTCATAAAGAATAGTATTCATTTCCACAAACGGATGATCAACCATTAATTATGGAAATATCTTTGGCCTTGACAATTGACACATTGAAACGGCATGATTGAAACTGAAAATATAAATAAAAAGGCTTAGGCCTAACCGTGTGAAAAAACCTAAGTAGAACTGTGACCTAGGAGAAATGCAATGACATTTCACATATTTAATTACTTAGAACATAACAGGAGGTCTGTTTGTTTGAACTTGATAAAAGATTGTCATGCTTGTGCATGACATTTTTTGTGAAATCACAATAGTGCCTCAGTGTACACGAGAAACTGGCAAGGCACCGTATGTAAATACATTTTGATAGTATTAGTAAACGAAGAAAACCATACGGCTCTCGTTCAACCATCTAGTAAAGACTGACACCTTGTGAAATTCTCAATTGACTAGTAATAAGTTCTGAAAAGAACTGGAGGTTTTCCATCTTAGCCATCTAGCCCTATGTTGGCGGTCTCCCTTCTTTGTCAATATGTTTTTTTGGGAGGGGGGTGCTAGTCATAAGTCATTTTAGCCAAGGCATGCCGTGTAGCCAGGGATTGTGTCCCATGTTACAATGCTAGACCCGGGAAGCGGCATTATCTCCTACCCTGCAAAAACCGAGGTGTTAAAATAACACTAGTGGTGTCAACTTTATTATTTCATGGTGTTTATATTGTGCGAGTTGCCTAATATAAACACCAATGGTGTAGCTAGAAAGTAAAATAAATACTTGAGATATTTTACAAAACAGTGTAAAATCTATGACATGACAAACCATGAATTCATTGGTTTTCGCTTCTTCAAGCAAAATGGCAATGTTCCGATGAAAACGAAAATAAATCGTAAATTGCCGTTAAAACACGGCCGAAAACACGGGCGACACATCTTTAGCACACTGGTGTCAACATAGAAATATAGTGTGCGTCATGGCACCAGTTAACTTATGTGTATTACATAGTTAATCCATTATAATAAGAATCACTTACTGGTTTATATCTGTACGAGAGTAACCTGAAACAAAACCAAGCGGTAATATTTATGTTAGTTATTATTATCCATGAAAAAATGTTTTTATAAGTAGGAGACCTTTTTCTTTCATTGTACTGTTTTTCTTTCACTGCATATAATTTTATGTCACTGAACTGTTTTAATACATGAACAATTAACCACTTTTAATTCAACTACTGCTATATAGAGTTATAATACTTACAGAAAAAAATTTAACACAAAGTTATCTTTAAACAATATCATTGCCAAACATGACGACGACCGCCCCTGCACTTTTTATCTTCAAGGAAATTCCACACATTTTCCATACTCTGTAAACTATCAAATTATCTACAGTCCTTTTACCATTCAAATAATGCCATTTAAGTGATATGACTCTGAAAACAGAGTGAATTGTTATAACGCTCGTGGTATTTGCTCCAGTGTTCCATGTTTAACAATAAGAAATGTCCTTACATGCAGCGTTGCTCAACAGAAAATGAGGGAAGTAAACTTACGTTTACGACGGAAACAATATACAGTCACCAATAGGCCTAGAATGATAACCACGAGAACTGCAGATGCTATTATACCTAGAAGCAGGAACGAGATACACTTACGCCGTGCCTTTGGTTCGAATGCTGACGTGCCTATATTTTTTAGGAGAAAGGACAAATGTTTCGGGAAATAAGTTGATTAAATTCAAAAGATTGTTAAATCTGTGATTAAAAAATGTAATTTTAATTTTGTAATGTACACGTAGGCCCTGTCATGTCTAATTTGTATTTAAAATATTATACAACACGAAAGGCTAACGAAAAGAAGCGTTTATTTCAACATATTCATTAGGGCATATACCCCAGAAATAACATACATGGTTGATTCGTTTACGTTAATGAAAAACAAACAAAAAAACACTTCATGTTCAAACTTTAAAGGGAATATACAACATTGGTTTTTTTTATAAATAAACATAAGGTTTATTTAGCCCTAAACATATCTCACGATATGCAAGAACGTTAATTCTATCACCGTGGACAAATGGATTAAAACTATTCCAAGAAGTGCGTAGAATGAGAGTGACGACTAATTATAAAGATTCAGACTTTGTCAAACTCGGCACGAAAGGAAGAAAATTTATACAAAAAAAATATAGAGGGTTGTGGATGCTAGATGTGTTGTGTGATTTATTATAAGATTTTTTTTTTTTTTTTTTTTTTTTTTTTAAACGATTAAGAAGGTTAAAAAAATGATTGGAAAATGATAATAAAATACATTATTTTTAAGTTGCAGGTATTTATTTCTGAATAACATAAAACATATATGACATGGGGTCAAGAAAAAAATAAAATTGATGTTTATATTGATTAAAAAAGAGTTACGAAACGAAATTGATACAATTGTGTTATTAGTAAAAGTAATACAAATGTTGATGAAGTTTATATAAAGATAAAACAGAGTAAGAGTGGGTACCAGTTAGTGTTGGTAAATGAAACTACAACAAGAATTAAATGAAAGGTAATAGAAGAATGGTGTGATTGCTAGTTGGTATAGTGACGATGAACAGTGTATAGAGGGCGCGCACGCAGTAAACATTATGTTGTATTGACTGTGTGTGTACACATAACCACTTGTATGCAGGATGCATAGTACAAACGTCGCGCGCGGTCAATAAACTATATGACACACTAAATAATGGACAAGATGTACCAGTATGAAGTACCATAAAAATGGCTAAAAGTACAAAAATAAAAAACTACCAAGACGAGCAATTAAAACGGCGATAGTTTAAAGAAAAGGATAATATATGAAAAATTAAACAAACTTAGTGAAATCAATGTGAACCGACGACGATGAAATGTAGAGACGAACTGGCCTAGTATAGTACTAGTACCGTAGTACTACTACAGTAGTAACTAGTACAACAAGATGGAAGCAGAAGGGGGCAATGGTGGACAGCGAATCAATACACTGAAATAACGGGACATGAGGAAGCCGTGAATGCCAGCATATGGAGGGTGAAAGGGTAAGCGAAAGAAAACAAGATGTATTAAAGGAAAAGGTCGACAACAAATTTAAACTAAAAACACTAGAGGTCATTACTAAGTTATTAAAATACCTTAAAAGATAATGAAAAGAGGAGACGTTGAAGTGTATTGATATATGTATTATGTGAAACAGTTTAATTAAGCCAAGTGATTAATCACAATTTAGGGATTAAAGTAAAATTATCAAAAACTTAGAATATTACGTTGGACTAAGAAACATTAAATTTATTAAGACTAAAGCTAATAATAAATATAAAATAATTGTTTGAAAATAAAATAAAATTAAAGAAATTATAAGAATACTAAATTATTTATAAATTTATTCACAGATGGAGTAGCGATGGACAAGTGTAATGTCATGGACGACGTGTGTGATATATGAAAATAATTTAGCTGTAGTGAACTTATGGAGAACAGTATAAAAGACAAATGCTGTAGTGAACTTATGGAGAACAGTATACAAGACAAATGCTGTAGTGAACTTATGGAGAACAGTATACAAGACAAATATAGCGGTAATGAAAGGCAAAACGGTTATGTGTAAAATGCGAGGAGGAAAAACAACAGTCAGGCTCAGTGATTGAAAAATTTATAAAGAACTGAATGATGATGGAAAACATGGAAAATTACATGTTGATTGTGATACAACAATTAGGCCCTAATTATTCAGGAAGTACAGGATGTATCAAAAATTGTGACGAGAAAAATGAAAAGTAATATGAGAAAACGCCTAAGGAAAAAATGCATGGATGGAAATATAATGTGATACTGGACAGATAAAGGAAACAATACATGGATGATGCAAAAAGTAAGTCTAATAATTTAAGGTTTGAAAGAGCAGATTTTCTTATGAAGTTTGCTACTAGTACAAAACAGTTGTTTAAGTTTGATATCATTAGATGAAACTATAAACATAGAAAAACGGTTCTTGATAAGATGTTTGTATTTGTTAATAACCTTACGAGCATAGAAACTATTATTACTGGTTTTGTTAAACTTAACAGTACAAAAAATAGGTTTAACGTTACAATTAGACAAAAAAGGTTTGCGGGAAAAGTATGATGATATTTAAGCTTAAAACTGTTAATAAAAGACCTATGAAAACCGCATTTGAGGAGTCTAATTGAAAATAGTTTTAAGATGTGGTTATATTCGTGGATACAGGATGAGTGGGTTTTATAACGATGACATTCACCTTTAATAATGCTAGAAAAATAATTGGGGTTGTGATTGGAAGTGAAATTAATATAACTGAATTTTTGGAAAGGTTTCTGATAAATAAAGAAATTTAATTTATTATTTAAAAGAGTAAAATGATCAACAGAGAGCTGGAGGTCTAAAAAATTAATGGTTTTATTATCAATAGTAAAAGTGATTGGTATAGATTTAGGGTAAACAGAGGTGAGGGCATTAATGACATATTTATGGCTAAAATTAATAGAGTTACGAGTGATTAAGAGACCATCATCAATATATCTGACAAAAATAAGTAAATTAGGGTTGTTGAAATTTTTGAAAAAAAGAAATTCTCTGTAAGCTAAAATTAAGTTAGCAATTTGTGCTGAGTGATAGCTACCCATTTGAACACCGATATTTTGTTTAAAAAGAAAATTACCTACTGAAAAATTGCTATATTTACAAGTGAATTTATAAAGTTTGAAAAAATAATTAAAAAATTCAAAAGGGTAATCACAAATTGAAGTAACCTTAAAAAGAGTATCATGGATGTCACATGGAGTAATATTGGTGTAAAGACTTTCAAAATCAAAAGAAATGAGGGAAATGTCATCAAAATAATTAATGTCTAAGGTCTTGATTTGGTCGATAAGTTGATTAGAACTATTAATGATAGGCCAGGGAAAGTTAAATTCTGTAAATTTATCTTCAAACCTGCTTAAAAGAATATCTAAATAAAAACCAAGTGCTTTAGAAATAGGGGAGGTAATCCAACTATGAGCAGTAATAATGGGACGACCTTTAAGTTTTGATTCGTTAGATGGACAAGGTGGAGAGTTTAATTTGTGAACTTTTGGGAGAATATCCATAGAAGGGACTTTAATTATTTTAGTTTTAAGGAAGGATGTTATTTCTTTGAAGTCTGAATCTGCTGCTTTAGGAAGATCGTTGTCTGTAAATAATGAGTAGATGTCTTGTTTGGCTGATGTTATGAGAGTAGTGACGATGTTAGTGTTAAAACGACCTAAAGATGTGTATGTGCTGCAGTTAATTTGTCTCTTATATTCATTTATGTACCATGATGTGTTGCAAATGCATAAGCCCATATTTTGTCGGAGATTCTAATAATGATGTCTTTATTACTGGAAAGATGTTGAATGTCTTTAATATCTTGTAATGTAACGTTATGAAGGCGATTGGGATTTAATTTTAAAACGTTGTTATGTGGAATATTCATTGATTCTTCTAGTGTTGCCTGGATGTAACTGAATGTGTTATTATATATTTGGGATGACAGAGAAGTGAGTTGAGATGTTTATTAGTATATTTCTTGTTAAGTCTGAAATTAAAATGGTAATCTGTGGATGGTTTGTAGGTATGCGAATGAGATATTTCTTTAGATGCTAGTTTTTTAGAGAGGAGGATTGATTTGTGTAGTGTAAGTTTAGCAGATTCAGAGTCTTCTGAAGGGTTAGTGGGGATGAAGGATGGACCTTTATTGATAATTTGTTGGATACGTTTGGGGATGTTAATTGAAGTAAAATTATGAAAATTAGGTGAATTATTAGAGATTTCATTGATGATGATTTTATCGATGGCTTGATTTCTAAGGGACGAGAGTTTAGAAATTAAAAATTCATTGTGAATTAATTTACGTTGGTTAATTAAGGCAATAGCTAAATGATAATTAAGAGATAATGAACGAAGGCGTGAATGACGATTCAGTGGTTTAGATGAATTAAGGAAATCAATTTCAGAAATAAAATGTAATTCTAAGTTATTGGAAATATTATCAAGGTTGACTTTGGCATTATTAATTAATTTATTTAAATTGTCGATACCTAATCTGAGGTTATTAGGGTGATGATTATAGTTTGGTGTGTTTTCTATGACATTGATAATTTGATTAAAATTAAGTTGAAGTTTATGGAGTTTTGGTATGAATTCATCTAAAATTAAACAATATTTATTAGTCTGATTGATATAATTTTGAAAATAATTTTTAGAACGAGAAGCCAAAGTTTTCCATTTATTGAAGTTATGACATTTTTTGATTTTATCAAAAATAATTTTACTGGGGCGAGATGATGGCATAATGAAAGGATAACAATAAATGATATAAAATATGAAAATTACTTTTACCAAGGAAAACTTTATTTAAAAATTCTTTGAAATAAAATATACACAAACTAAGGAGGTCGTCAAGCCAAGTTGTTACTGTCGGAAGCTGGATGCCCCAAGACCTTCCAAAAGGTAGCAACAAGGCATAAGACGATAATAAAAATTTAATTTTTTAAAGGGGGTTGAGTAACCAATAATATAATTACTGAAGAGCTTAGGGTTGTGGCAATAAGTTGAATAATCAAGTAGACAATCAAGTAGAGTAGATTATACCAACTGGCGCTATGTAGGATGTATGAAGAGACAACGTAGAAAAACTAAGTTGATTCCACACTTTAGTTTTAAGAGTGTACTCTTCCTTTCATTTAGTCAAGGTATAGCCTTCATGTTAACTGTCAACTTCATGTCAACTCAATTAAAAAAAAGAAAAAAAGAAAAGAAAATGGTCCAACCCCAGCAACCTTTTGAAAATGTACATATTTTGTTATTGTTTTCTCTGAGTACGTTTTGAGTACGTTTCAGGATCATAGGTACCTTTACCAACTTCACATCAAGTCAGCTTACAGATGATAATATAATCTTGTAATCAGATAATTGTCAATGTTCCCTTCACAGGGACATCATTGGTAATTAACAATTATCAAGTTAATGAATTATCTTAAAACTTACCCGGTTTAAAGTGTGTACAATCATAGAGAAAGGACCTATCCTTTCTCTATGGTACAATAAAGTATTCCTCTGAAGGTGAAACCTTAGAGAAAACAGGAATTCTTGTGTCGAATTTGCTGGACGGCACCATGCCCGATATGCGGCAGAGCGCACTCCCCTCCCATTGTGTCTTCATTGTGTTCCAGGAATCTTAGGAATTCTTTAGAGGATTTTTTTTAGAGGTTCGTTAACAATAGAACAGTGCGTTAGTGTATAGGGACATCTGGGGTGGCACTCTGCCGCGTATCGAGCATGGTATAGACGGCATCTTTATGTAAAACATCTTAAAACAAATCTACATGTATTACAGTTATATTACGTTTTCTCAACAACGTAACCGCCTACTGCGATGCAACTTTCACAGGTTAGTTTTATAATATATTATAAACTAGAGGGTTGAATTTAAACCAGTGTTGTATCTTGCAAAGAGTAAATAAACAGAGCGTGCAGATCAACCTATTTTTTTTTGCTGGGGGTATAATACTTCTGTGCACTTCGCATTGGATTGTGTGCAGCCTCAAAGTATCTTTTTGAAATATTTTGTTTTCAGTCTGGGCTTAGCTGGGAAACTAAAATGAAGCATCATAAATATAAACGTAGGCCATATTAAAAGTGTAGTGTGTATAACAGACCAAAAAGTATGTGGCTAGACTAATAAGTGTTTGGTGTTTGCAGGAAAAGTGAACGTGCAAGTCGCGAGACTTGCACGTTTAATTACGCCTCCATAGTTGCAAATAAAGTTTCAGGGACAACCAACCTTGACAATGCATGTGAATATTGAACTCACTTGCTGTTTCAGACGTTGATGTTTTCATATTTGTTGGATCCTCTCTTTGATTGTCGTCAGTTTTCGCCGTTGTTGTGGTTGCTGTTGGCACTGTTGGGTCTAAATTTGAACGGCACGGTTTTATATAATAGCAAAACAAAGGGAAAGAAGCGTATCCGACCGCCACTTTTTAAGGGCTTTTTTTGATTTGCAACCACTAACCAGTTAAAAAATTATTCTATCGATTTTTGGTGGTACAGAAAGCGAAAACTATCTTTAATATCCACTTTTACGATGGTTTTCGGACTTTATTTACCTTCTAAAAAATCCTCCCCTTTAGAAAACAGAAGGAGTAGTATGTCAGATGGGGGTTCTAGAACAAGTACCTAAAAATGGGCGTGGTTGATGAGATTATTGTAAAAAGGGAAGGAGGGTTGTTGACGCTTACGCGGCTGAGCATGACGTAATCAAAAAAAGATGACGTCATGAAAGTGTTGTGGGTAGGTATATGTAAAATGATGGTTGTGTTTTACTTTGCGATCATTTTAATAAAAGTGTTTTTTTAGAACGTTAGGTTGTGTATAGGTATAGGGGATAGGATGTTTATTAAAAACTGATCAAATATGGTAGCGAAAAAAAATATTACCAAAAAAATCGCAAATTTTTTTTTAAAAATAATTATCTTGTTTAATAATAAATGGAAGAAAGAAGAAGATATTTATCGAAATGGACATTGCGAGAATTGAAAGAGTTTGCGCGAGAACACAGGCCATTATTTTTCGTGCAAAATCAAAAGGGTAAAGTTGATAAACGTTCTTATTACAACGCTGTAAAATAATATTTACGTCGGCATAAACAAAGGCCATTGTATAAAATTTAGTCGAACTGAGAGAGCTTATAGCGTCTGAAAATATCGAGCTACCTCAACGCGGCATTGGGCAAAAGAGGGCGGTTGTTGAGACGAGACTACATCGCCGCTATTAAAAGGTTTTACGGACAAGAAGAAGAGTTGAGATTTGACGAACCGCCGATCGACGGCGGAGGATATTTACGTCAACGAAGAATGTTTGTTCCGCTCAATCACAGCAAAGAAAAAGATTTAAACATATTTTGGGAAGCGGTAAAACCAAAGGTCAAAGCCAAGTTTGTTTTAGACTTGCAAGAATTTGGGCCGTTTAAGTTTATGATATATATACATATTAATTTACGTAAAGAAAAACTAGACGGTACGATCGATGATGAAGATCCTAATTTTCATCATAATAGGCAAATTGTTTTATTGAATTTGGATAATATCGAAAATGTATTTAATACCGTTTTTTCACAAATTTAAGAGGCTTTAGAAAAATGGACGCAAAAGGGTTCTGGATGGGAGTTTGATCGTATCGTAGATATGAATATTACTATCGCGAGATATCAACCTTTGAGAGGCGGTTCTTATATCGAGCTACCGGACTATATAAAAAATAAAAAAGCGTGCATCAACGTAAAAAACGTCCGGAAAGAACGTCCAATTATCCGACGGAAGATGGTTAAAATTTTTATGGTGTGGATGCGCCTACGCCCATCAGTCAGATTAAGCGAGTAGAGAAACAAAATGTTATCGAGATAAACGTCTTTGGTTACGAATCAAAAGCAATACTAGTTTACAAACTCAGCGATCAACCCGCGGAACTAAATCGTATTAATTTATTATTAATTCATAAAGAAGAAGAAGAAGGAACTAGATCTCACTACGTTTGGATTAAAGATGTAAATAAATTACTTTACGACCAAACGAAACATAACGAACGTCAACATTTTTGTTTGAGATGTTTACAGGGTTACTCGACGGAAGCGTATCTCGAAAATCACGTAAAAATGTGTAAGGGAATTAACGACAGACCGACGACGGTCGTTATGACGGAAAAGGGTAAAAACGATATGCTAAAATTTATAAATTTTCATAAAAAGATGAAAGTTCCTTTCGTTATATACGCCGACTTTGAAAGTATTATTAAAAAGATTGACGACGCGAATACGACTAATACTTTTAAAAAAAGCAAGAACACGTCGTTTGCGGTTATTCGTACGTTGTCGTTCGGTGCGACGGTGAAACTCGTGCTCCCGTTGTATACCGAGGAGAAGATGCCGCTAAACATTTTTTAAACGAATTAGAAAAAGAAGAAGAAAACATCAACGAGATGATTAAAATCCTAAAAAAATGTACATGACTGAAAAAGATGTAGAAGATTACAACTCTGCAGAAAAGTGTTGGATATATGATAACAAGTTTAAACGAGTACGCGATCATTGTCACGTCACCGGTAAATATAGAGGCGCCGAGCACGATTGTTGTAATTTAAAACTGAGTTTAAAGCCTAATAAAACTTTTAGTCCGGTCGTATTTCATAATTGCGAGGATACGACTCTCATCTCATTATGCAGGCCGCGAGTCAAACGCGAGGAAATCTAACGTGCATTCCAAAAACAATATAGAAAAGTATATTTTTTTTCGATTGGGCAACTACGATTTATCGACAGCGCTCAATTTTACTAGCTTCATTAGATAAACTCGTAAAATCAAACAATTTTTTTTTCCAATTACTAAAAAGTTTGAATCTGATGATGAAAACTTAAACTTTTAAAACAAAAGGGGTATTTATCCTTACGAGTACATGGATAGTTTTGAAAGATTTGAAGAACAACTTTGTTCAAAAGAAGCATTTCATAGTAGTTTAAACAACAAACACATTACTGGTGAAGAGTACGAGCACGCAAAGAACGTTTATAACAAGTTTGATTGTAAAACTCTAGGAGATTATTACGATTTGTACGTGCGTACGGATACTTGCTTATTAGCGGACGTGTTTGAAAATTTTCGCACTACTTGTATACGAGATTACGGTTTGGATCCAGCTAATTATTACACGAGCCCAGGATTCAGCTGGGACGCTTTGCTTAAACATTCGAAAGTTTGTCTAGAATTGTTTACGGATGTCGACATGCATTTATTTATAGAAAAAGGTACTAGAGGAGGAACGTGTATGGTAAGTAAACGATACGCAAAAGCAAACAATAAATACTTGTCCGATTACGATAAAACGAAACCGTGTAGTTTTATACAATATTTAGACGCGAATAATTTGTACGGCTATGCGATGAGTCAACCTCTACCAACGGGTAATTTTAAATGGTTGACTAAAAAACAAATTGACAGACTCTTATGCAAAGGATTAATACGTAAGAAAGGATGCATTTTAGAAGTTGATTTAGAATACCCTAAAGAATTACACGATTCTCACAATGCATATCCACTCGCGCCAGAGTCGTTGACGGTACCGAAAGAATGGATGTCTGACTATCAACGCGAGCTATTAAAAGACAAACCCGCTCCAAACGTTCAAAAATTAGTTCCAAATTTATACGATAAATGCAACTACGTGCTTCATTATCCTAATTTACAATTGTATTTACAACTCGGTATGAAACTAACAAAAATTCATCGCGTTTTAGAATTTGATGAATCACGTTGGATGAAATCATACATCGATTTAAACACCCAACTCAGAAAAGACGCAACGTCAGATTTTGAAAAAGATTTGTACAAACTCATGAATAATTCAGTTTTTGGAAAAACGATGGAAAATGTACAAAATCGCGTCAACGTGAATTTGAAGAGATTAAATGATGAAAAAGCAGAAAATCAAATTCGTTCACTCATCGCGAAACCAAATTTTGCCGAGGTTAGGATTTTTGATAACGATTTAGCGGCGATTCACATGCATAAAAGTCTACGTAGGAATGAGCATACTGGATTTATCTAAACATTTAATGTACGATTTTTATTACAATCATTTAAAAAAGAAATACGACAACAAGTGCAAACTACTTTACACGGATACGGATAGCTTGTTACTCGAGATTCAAACGGAAGATGTTTATAAAGATTTATATAAAGACAAAGACTCGTACGATTTTAGTAATTATAAACAAGATCATTTTTTACATTCTGAAGTTAATAAAAAAGTGATCGGTAAAATGAAAGACGCGACTGCGGGAACTCTAATCTCCGAAATTGTCGGTTTAAGACCAAAAATGTATTCGATACTTTTATCGAATGAAAAAGAAATAAGAAAAGCTAAGGGCGTTAAAAAACAAGTTTTAGAACAGGAAATTAAACACTCGCGATATAAACAAGTTTTATCTCAAAATAATACGCTTTATCATCCTATGAATTTGATTAGAAATGATAAACATAGATTATATACAACGCGAGTAAATAAAATATCACTATCTCCTTTAGACACAAAGAGATATATTTTAGAGGACGGAATACATACGTACTCTTACGGTCACTATAAAATTTCAGAATTAGCATAGCAAAGCTCCGCTATAATTGTTTAATGGGAGGATTTTCTGTATCTCGAGGAATAATTTGAAATTCTTCTTTTACAAAACTACGAGCGACACCCGCTTCTAAATAATACAAGATGGGTTGATTCGGAGCTTTCATCGTTTTAGCTAATCTATAAATTTTTATACTCCATAGGATCGGTCGCGCGGCGTCTCGTATCTTTTTCAACTTCACCGGGTGCGTATAAATACCGAACTAAACTGCTAGTTGGGATTCTATTTTCATTCTTCTAATCGCTGGTGAGGCTGGATTTTGCTCGACGACGGGTAATTTAATCGCGTCTTTAGGTTTTAAGTTGATGAGTCTGGTCGTTTCGTTGTTTAATGCTTTACGACCAACGGTAATCTTTAACCCATTCTCTATTTCTTTCTCCCGATGCTATTTCTTTAGCGTATTGATGAGAAAATAATCTTTCGCTCAAAGTTCTATTGAATCGCTCTACTATACCCTGAGCTCTATGTTGACTCGCGCTTCTTTTGGATTTTTTACATCGTGTTTACTCATTAATACACCGACAGTCGACATAAATTCTTTTCCAGGATCGACTTTAAAAATTTTGGCCAAGTGAGCGGCGAACGTTTATAAATTTTTCAAACGCGTGACTGACTTGAGCGGCGGCTTTATCGGTTAACGGTTCTGCCGCTTTATACCTGCTGGCTTCATCCGCAACGGTTAACGCGTACTTGTACGTCTTTTACCTACACTATCGTGCGGAAGAAACAACAAATCCGCTTGATGAACCTTATTTGGTTTTTTCTAACGTACTATTTGAACTGGTTGGTCTTGGAATATATTTAGGATAGGGTAAATAAATTTGCCACAGCGCTTGCTTTTTTATCCACTGCGAAACTAATTTTTTATTCACCTTAGTTTCTTGAGCTAATTTATTGATCGCGTCGAGACCTTTCCAGTATCCTTTCGGACTATAATAAGCGTTTTGTAGCTTTAGTTTTATTCGTTTATCCATTTTTAATATTTATAAATATTTTTTATTCCTGGAGAATTTTAGGCATGATAGAGTTTGGTAAATATTTTTGTTGAAGCAACCACGTCGTCGTCATTGAAGCCGCCGCAACGATCGCGGTGAGTTTTAGAGCCATCTTTTATATCTAATTTTCCTAAATCGGCTGGGTTTATTTTTAATACTTTTACCGAGCATGCTGTATAAAACGGTAAAAGTGTTATAACAATGCTGTGATAAGCTGTATTAGCGATTATTGTTGTATCCATCATATTTTATACTAGTAAATATAATTTTATTTAAAAAGAACAATTTTTATTCCATTTCAAAAATAGCAAGTTTTGTGCTGGCGCGGGTGCGGGTGTTGGACTAGCTGACTGAGCTTTTACCGCGCTCTGTGACGGTTTTTATCCGGGAAAAAGTAATAAGCAAAACCTCCAACGGCTAAGGCATAGCGACATAGTAGTAGTAGTTTATTCCGTTGCTTTCGGTACAGCACTTTGCGGCGCGAGCGTAGCGGGTTTAGCTCTGGTTTTGTTTGCACCCTTTTTAATTCTTGTTTTTTTCTTTTTATTAAGTTCGGCTGCTTTTTACCAGCTGCGACTCTGTTTGTATTTTTTACTTTTTCGTTCGCCTTCGTTACTGATGACGGCGCGCTCGCTTGGTTTATCGTCTGCTCCGGCTGCGCATTCTCCAACTCGTTCGTCTCCATCGCTTTTATTATCTATACAAGATTCTTCTTTTCTTTTAAATGTTTTCCCGTAATTAGCGTTGCAATAAACGGCGCTACCAACATGCCGTACTTGTAGTATATTTCACACGCTACGGTAGAAAGCATGATCGAAATGAATGGATCTTTTCTAATCTGTAATTAATTTACCTTGTCGTCAATTTCAAAACGATAACCGTATAAATCAACGCGATTTAAACCAAATCCTAATAAGTTGACATATAATGTTAGAATGGCGCTACCTATAGACTGCGTTATATCGCGACCTAATTTAGTTTCGTATTGCGTGTATAATACATCTCGCTCTTCCGTAGACAAAGCTTTAATATCGCTGACGGAATACTCTTTTCCGAAATATTTTTTTGAATCTCCTCCCGCTACAACGGACAAGAGTCGTTTGTTTCGTTGCTTTTGCTTTAGCAGCAGTGAGTCGTCGCTCGTAGCATCCGATGGTGGGCTTAGCATAGATGGATTTCGTTTAATAGATTATGAAGGTCTTCCATTTATTATAAGTATTTATAGAATAATTAGTAAAATTATGAGTAACAGAGAGTAACCAATCAATAAAGTAGAAAAGACGCTTGTTTCGTTGCTTTATCGGTTAGTACATTGTCACTTTCATCATCCGATGATGGGGTAACATGACTGACTTTTTTCCATTTATTATAAGTATATATAAAAATCAGTAAATTATGAGTAACGAATCAGTAATGGAGGGTAAGCAATTAGTAATGGAGGGTAAGCAATCAGTAATGGAGGGTAAGCAATCAGTAATGGAGAGTAAGCAATCAGTAATGGAGGGTAAGCAATCGGTAATGGAGGGTAACGAATCAGTAATGGAGGGTAACGAATCAGTAATGGAGAGTAATTTAGTCTAGAATAGCATAATCGGTAGGTTGATCCGTTTTTAAAATCAATTTACAATGTTTGACTCGTTTGAATTTCTCGCGCACTCGCTCTCTCAACTCTTTCGTCGGTATGACATCATTTTCTCGAAGACAATCTTCAAACGAATCTCTATCTTTACAATAAAATAAACACACCCATTTGAGTTGCTCTCTAAAATCTTTTAATACGCTATTATATTTTTGTGAAATGACCCAACAACTGTGATTAGCGTGTCGACCGCTAAAAGCCAATCGTACCAACGCATTCGTCTCGTCTCGACAATTTTTTTTATATCGCAAATCTTTACTCGCGCTACAATCGTCGATGATAAACAACGTTTCGTCTCCATTGAATACGTCGCTATACATTTTTATCGCTTTGTTTAACGTATAACTTTTTAAATCGTCAACGAACACTTGCTCGTCGCTCCAAATCCATTTTCTATTTTGATACGCGTCGTTGTCGGCGAGGGTGGGACATAATACGACGATCGTTTCGAAATATTTTAAATATTCTTTTTGTAACAAATTTAAAACAAATTCGGTTTTTCCGCATCCGGTTTGACCGCAAATGAGCCCAGCGTGTGGATATTTAGGCAACATTCCCTTTTAATATTAGTCGTTAATATTAATAATCGACAGATTCAAAACGCCCATTTCTTATAACGAGTTGCGCGTCCATAATAATAAAAGTGTACATGTATAATTCACCCGAGGTTTCCGATTCTTTATCAATTTGTATGGTAATTCCTTCGGAAAAGTTTTGTACTCGTCTACCGCTTCCGTGTATTTTATTGTCGTCGCTCGTTCTCATATCTAAAAAATAAACCGTATCGATTGAGTAAATAATCAGCTTGTTTGACGTTGGATAAATTTAGAGCTTTAACGATTTGAATAGCGTGTTCTTTGTTCGAATCACCGAAATATTTTTGAATCTCCTCCCAATGTTGATACCTTTTCATTCCGTGCGCGTAGAGTTGATTGGGAACGCCTTCGATCGTAATTGAAACTTTATCGATTTTTGGATTATAAAATTTATTTGATTCTTTTACATTAGGCTCTTTCATACTTTTTGCGGGGGTATTTAAATTTATATTCCACGTCGTATCGCGTTTGTTTAACGGGGTCACGCTCTGCCTTAAAACGCGGTCAAACAATATCGGCAGCCGGTTGCTACATTGATTTTTAATCGTTCAAGCGAGTTCCGGCATATGAACGACTTCATATTCTAAAGAAATCCCACTTATGATATATTTTGCATTATCGTCGGTGCTTTTAATCACGTTTGAAAATTTATTAAACGTAAGTTCGTAAGTCAATCGATCTCCGATTCCCGATTGGTAGTAGGGCTGATGATCGGTCAACAATTCAAAATCGAGCGGAATGTGATACCTATTTTTAAATGTATCCGCGATGGCTTTATCTTTTCCTCCGTTGCCCGCGGGAACCTTATCGCTAGCGTTTACTCTTAATTTAGTCACGTTAGCATCTTCGATTCCTTGATACGCTAGATTGTCGCGTTGATCTTTCGTTAACCATTCGTCTTTATAACAATTGAACACATCCGCATCGTCTAATGAAAATATTTCATTTCCTTCCATTTTAATGATTATATGTTTTACGATGGCTCTACCTATGTTTTGTACCATCGTTCTCGTATCATCATCCGCAGAAAAAAGTTGTATGTTGAAAGCTAATCGAACCGTTCCGGGAACGATGACGTCATTTATTCTAAATTCGGAAAACGAACCGTTAACAATTGATTTTCGGTAATGACGCTCGGATTGTTTGTAATGACGACTTTTGACGCAATCCTTTTAAACCTCTTGGTTCTCTTAATCTTCTGTATGGATCGAGTACATATCCGTATGTATTAGCCATAGTTTATAATTGTTAAATATAAAATATATATATATATATTTTTTTAAATAAAATGGTGTCTATAGCGATGATGATTGGAGGTGCGGTAGTCAACGCGTTAGCCTTTACCGGATCAAATTTTTTATTTAGTAATTTACGTTCTAGCGACGTCGAACAAGAACGTAAAAGGCACGATTTAGCGCTAGAACAACTTTCAAAAGCCAGAGACTAATTTAGTAAAAAGCGCTCAAAATATCTAGATTATTTAAACGAAAAAATACAAAAAGAATCGAACGCTGAAAAAACGTTCAACAACATTGACGAAGCGATGAATGAATATTCACGAGTTACGGGTGAACAATTTGATTTACCAGAAGATTTATACAACGAACCCAAACTTACAGATTTTTACGTTCCTAGCGAAGATCAAAAAACGCGAGAAATTATATTCATTATTTTAGGGATGAGTGGCGTAGGCTACGTGAGTTATAAATCATTAAAAAAAAGATAAAAAGTAATTGTAAAATGGCAGCAGGAAGGAATGAACTTATACCGCTGGATCAACATTTTCATTACCCCGAAGATGATGATGATGTATATATTGATGATGATATCGTAGACGACGGCGGTAATGTTCAATTAACCGAACAAGCTCTACCGCTAGAGGAAAAAACGTCTTTTAGTGTACCAACTATATCTCAAGAAAATAGATTACGTAAAAATATAGTCGATGATTTTTATAAAAGTATAGGCTATGAACCCGTTATGAAAGACTATAATGAATGTATCTATAAATTTGATAAGAATAAGAAAGTGGGTTTACCTTTTTTAAAGGTAATACAGAAATACGATTAACTAATTTAAAACAGGTGGATTTTAAAGTTAAATTCAATAAAAGGTTTAACATTAGATAATTTAGGTATATTTGATAAAAGTAAACAAGCTATAATAAATGTTATAAACGAAGCAGAAAAACCGGTGGTAGAGCCAGCCGCTCAAACGAGTGGTAGAAGGTTACCTTCTATACCGAGACAACGAGTGGTAGAAGGTTACCTTCTATACCGAGACAACGAGTGGTAGAAGGTTACCTTCTATACCGAGTGGTAGAAGGTTACCTTCTATACCGAGTGGTAGAAGGTTACCTTCTATACCGAGACAACGTGTGGTAGAAGGTTACCTTCTATACCGAGACAACGAGTGGTAGAAGGTTACCTTCTATACCGAGACAACGAGTGGTAGAAGGTTACCTTCTATACCGAGACAACGAGTGGTAGAAGGTTACCTTCTATACCGAGACAACGAGTGGTAGAAGGTTACCTTCTATACCGAGACAACGAGTGGTAGAAGGTTACCTTCATACCGAGACAACGAGTGGCAGAAGGTTACCTTCTATACCGAGACAACGAGGTGGTAGAAGGTTACCTTCTATACCGAGATTAACGAGTGGTAGAAGGTTACCTTCTATACCGAGACAACGAGTGGTAGAAGGTTACCTTCTATACCGAGACAACGGGTAGAAAAATCAATACAAGTAGAAGAAGCTATCAAAATGGTAACGATGACTCTTTCGAGAGATCAAGAAATTCAAACGGAATTAAACATTCCATGGCGAGAAGTGGTAGCACTCAATGACATCATGACTACAAATCGAGGTGAACAATTAAATCTTTTAACTAAATTAAAAGTACTCTACCAAAAAATCTCTGATATTCAAGAATTAATTAGTGACGCTGAAGAAAGAAAGCTTGATGATGAATCGATAGAAACTGCTCGTCAAAAGTTGCAAGAATTAAAAGATGACAAACGAATTATCGTAGAGCAAATAGATGCGCATGATTACGTTCTTCGTAGTCAAATCAATAGAATTAAAGAAACGATTAAAAAATGTTAGAAAGAGATGTTACGTTGGGAGATAAAATTAAAACTTTATTTAGAGAACAAGGTATATCGATCGGTTTTTTAATCGGTATTATCAGTTTACTAATCACTGTAATCGGCGAATCGATCGCCCTTGCAGTAAATTCAGTTTTACCTAAACCCGCACCGCCAAAACCCGCACCACATAAACCCGCACCAACGCCAGAACCGAGCGGTGGTACTGTAAAAGAGTGGATACAAAAAACATTAAAAAATCTAGCGAGTGTATTAGCTAAACTAGGAGAAAAAGCTTTAGCCGCTTTACCGGCTATTATCGGTGCGGTTATAAGTTGGTTATTTAAAACAGCTTCTAAGGTCGTCACGTGGACGGCGGAACATTTATGGCTAGCTTTGACGGGGGGTTGGAGTTTTAATTTTAACTTACGTGCAGAAAAAACTCTAGCCTTTCGCTAGAATATCAATTCATAAATCATAACGCCAAGTCCACTTAAAATCGCAAAACCAATAATTAAAGCATTTTTTTCTTCTTGGTGGCTAGCATCGCTAGGAACAGTATCGTTTAATTCTTCCAAAGAGTCTTGGGTTATTGTAGAGGGAGATTCTTCCACATGCTTAGCAGTTAACGACGACGTCGATTGTAAAGGTAAAAGAGGAGAAGGAATGAGTTCTGAATTTGTATCTAAATTTGAACCTAGAGATAAATCACTCGTCGCGATTAAAATATTATTGTTATATCCTGCATATGTACCTATTCGTAAATTCATATCGCTGGCATCATGTAGCCATAAATTTTCTCCGATACCAAAGTTTAATTGAGAACGAGCGTATTGTAAATTATCTTGATATCGTTGAATAGAAGATTGTAAATCGATCGGAGAATCAATCTCAGCATCGACTAAATTTAAACATTCACGCTGCGCGTCTAAACCGGTGCCGGGTGTAAGAAATGATGTTTTTGCTTGCGCTTGAGCTCCTAATAACGCGTAAACGTACGTTCTTATAGAGTCGTTTATGCGTTGCGTACCTATATCCGTAAAACCTCTAGAGTCGTCGATTATAAATTTTGTCCAAGCGAGCTCTGTAGATGGAGATTGTAAAATGTATCCGATCGTATAAGTTGAGGGATGATCTCCAAAACTCATTCTCGTCGCAGTTTTATAATAATCGTAATCACTCACCTCGGTAGAGATGACGTTCAAACTAGAATTATCGTAGTCGTTTCCGGGTACTGCTTTGTAACCGTTATCGTAATAATAGGCCGTTCGCAATCCCGACGAGTTTTTATCTACTCGTTGTTTCCAATTAGAAACTTGCGAAAGGTGAAAGTCTTTACATAGGCCTATGTTTTTATACGCGCTAATTGTTGTCAAACGCGTCATAAAAATTTTGAAAAGATGTAGGACAACTCATTTCTTTGAGCAACCGTCTCATTTGATAATAAACGTGAAATATAAAAAAAACTACGAATCATCACGTTCGAATGATTTAAATGTTTATAACTCACGCCGCATCTAGTTGTACTGCAGTACGTTACAAAATGTATTTGATTTTGATAAAATTTTAACGGATTATGCTTCCAACTATTTACAATCTCGTCGCTATCAACGCGAGCAACTTGTAGTTGCTAAAAACATTATCGAATTGTGCGTTTAAAAACTCGTTCTCGTTAATATAAATTGTTATACTCGTCAAATCGCTAGCATCAAAATTCTGAGGCGCTTTAAAATTTCCAGATTGCTTGTATGGAAATGAAAAATTACTCCGAAACGCTAATGGAAACGTCATTTTTATTAATTATAAATATAATTTATAAATTATAAATGCATCATACGGCAGAAATTTAAAATTTAAATAGTACAATCTCATTAGATAATACCATCGATAATATATTTTTAAAAAAGGTAATCTTACGATATCATTAAATAGCGTTAACATTTGGGTAGGATATTATAATTTCCGTAAAAAAGAAAAATTATTTTTACGGAAAGATATAATAAACGAAAGAAATGAACAAAGTCAGGAATACAGTACCTTATTTATCGAGCCGGGGCTTTATAATCTTGTTGAAATTATCAATATTGTTAAGACAAACGTACCTTGGATAACGTTTGTTGTCGATGAAACAATCGGTAAATCTATTTTAAATATTACTCAAACAAGACGAAGAATAAAATTTTCATCGGGATTAGCTAATTTACTCGGATTTGATAATGAATATCTGTCCGAAGGAGAGCACCGAGGAAGAAGACTCGATTTACTACCTTTTAAAATGATATACATTCATTGCGATCAAATTTCTACGAGTAAAAATTTTTGCGACAGCAAACCGTGTACTATTTTAAACATTTTTCCGATACAAGATAAATCGTTGGGGGATAGTATGTATATGGAATTTAAAAATCCGTTACGAAAAAAATCTTAAAATTGGTACTTTTAATGAATTGAATTTTCAAATTAAAGATCCATTAGGTAGAGATATCAATAATCACGGTATGCCAATTTTTTTAACGTTTGAAATTAAATGATTTTAATATAATAAATATGGCGAGTATTTACGGACCTAGTCGAAAAAGCGAGCAAGTTACATCTAACGCCTTACAACAACAACGTAGCATTTACGAATATCACGGCTATATCGATAGAGATGAAATTTTACAAACAATGCCTCTAGTCGAAAAATATCAAATTATACTCGGATGGCACGGTGTGCTTAAATTACCCTTTTACATGTTTAATCAAGCACCCGCATACTGCTCAATTTTGGTAAAATTTGCGAAAGCTGACGGTTTTTATTCGCATTCGGCGGAAGGTAGTTTTGATGCCAACGTATACCATATTCCTTCTCCCACTCGAGATAAACGATTAGTTTTCAACAACACTTCACAGCACGTAGAATACGAAATTTGTTTTCAAACTCGAGATGAAAACGTTTTTGTACAAGGAAGCTTTTTCGGCGCGCTAAATAATAAAATCTGTTTCAATATAAAAATTTAAAGTTTGTCATTAAATTAAAAAGATTAAAAATATAATCTTTTACTATTAATAAATATGGCGAGTATTTACGGACCTAGTCGAAAAAGCGAGCAAGTTAGCGATAATGAATACATCATTGAAAAAAGTGGACATATCGATAGCGATGAAGTTCAACAAGATATAACATTGTATAAGTTAGATAATATATTAAAGATCTTATGGTGTGGTAGTATAGATAGACCGGGTTTTTATGTTTTTGTACCAATAACACACTGTTCAACTTATTCTAAAACATATGATAATAAGAATAATTCTTATTCAAACGTTAAAAAAGGTACCGTAATTTTGGCAAACACACCCAACTGTTTTTGGTATGAACCACATCGAGATGAATTTGAATTTATTGATAATGAACCAAAGCACATAGAATGTGGCATTTGTTTTCAAACTCGAGATGAAAAAGTTTTTGTACAAGGAAGCTTTTTTCGGCGCGCTAAATAATAAAATCTGTTACGATATAAAAATTTAAAGTTTGCCATTAAATGATTTTATACTATAATAAATATGGCGAGTATTTACGGACCTAGTCGAAAAACCAGTAGCGTTAGCGATAATAAATACTTCTTTGAAAAAAGTGGACATATCGATAGTGTTTTAGAATACATAACATTCTATCAATTTGAGGATATAATTGAGTTCCTGTGGTATGGCCCAAATGGTCCAGGTTTTTATGTATTTACACCAATAACAGATTGTACAACTTATTATAAAATAACTACGAATAATAACTCAAAATCACTCGTTTCAAAAATAGAATTTGATGCGAGTGATCGTTCTGGACAATCCTTTTTTGATAATGAGTTTTCTCAATTTCGATTTGATAATGAACCAAAGCACATAGAATGTGGCATTTGCTTCAAAATAGAAAGCTACAAAAAAAAAGTTTTTGCTCAATTTGTTTTTTTCGGCTCTGTTGATACTGGAATCTGTTACGATTAAAAAATTAATACTTTTCCCTTAGCTTAAAAATCTAAAAAATATAATCTTTTATTATTAATAAAAAATAATGAATATAACTACGGATAATCTCCAAGAGTTAATTCGCTGCGAAGTGCGGCGCGAAAGCAACATTCAAAAAGAATTACGAGCGGAAGAAAACGAACGTAAGGTTGTAAATAAAAAAAATAGATAAAATCAATCGAACGTGCAAAAATTTAGACGCTTTCCTCCAATTAACAGATTTTGGTCTGAAAATTGCACTATGCTATGTCGCTGCTATATATGTCGTACCTTTCATCGATCAACAACTTAAAAGAAAACTTTTTAAATTAGATTTTTTAATCTTTTACTATTAATAAAAAACAATGAGCGTAATTACCGAAACAAATAAACTTTATCCAAATGTACGATTTATAGATACTTCCGAAGCGACAGCTAGCGATGTTAAAGCATTTCGTCTGCAAAAAATCGATAACATTCAAAAAGAATTACGAGCTGAAAAAAACGAACGCGAGGCCGTGTATAAAAAATTTAATAAAATCATCAACGCTTGCTCTATCGTAGAAACGATGGCTGAATTGGGCTGTATGGGAGCAGGAGCTATTGGAATCGCTGGTATCGCCGCCGTTATAGCAGCGCCCGTAGGATTTGTTTTAGAAGGTTTAGCATTAGGGTTAGGCGGTGCGGCGATTGCTCTCAGATACGCTAAAAAACACGATGAAATAAAAAATTTAGCTTCGTCTAAAAACCACGTTTCAAAAGCCATCGAAGACGGTGTCATTACCCAAGAAGAATTTGTACTCGTTTGCGAAGAACGAGATAAATATTATAAAATGAAAGAAAAAATCCGTAACAACTCTAGCAAAGATACAGCTTTACCGGCTAAAACAGAAAACAAAGCCGTCGATGTAGATAAAGAAAAAAAAGTTCTTATAGAAAAACTTTTAAGTTTAAAGTAAACTTTACTATACAAAAATCTTATTATAATAAAAAACCCGCTTCGCAAATAGCGGAGCGGGTAACTGATAGACCTCCCCCGTATAATTCAAATTTTTAGCCGCTATAAACGTGTACTTTTATCAACCAACTCGATCATCACTAAATTATAATTTCGTCTAGCTTTTCCGTTTACCTGCTTAAAACTTTTTACTTTTAATGTCTTTGCGCAGTTCGTACATAAACTTATCGATGTTTTTGTACCTTTTTTACATTTTCTACACTCAACGGGTACACTTTTTCCACTTTTAATTTTAGACTGATGAAAAGCGCAATAGTTCACATTTGGTGAGCTAAGTATACAACATTTAAATGTTTTGCCAACCATTAACCATTTGCAAGGAACGATCACTTTCGGTTTTGATTCCATACTCTCTTCTCATTATTAATCTACATAATATTATTAAAATTTTTATTTAGCATTTGATATTTTTTGGTGATTTTTTTAATTTAGCTTTCTTCGTTTTGTAATAAACTTTCGTCTTTAATATAAGCAGAAATTTTTCCCAAATGACCTACCGACGCAGCAATTTTTAACGGAAAGTTTTCAACATGAGGAGCGTAAAATTGTATTTGTTTGTCTAAAGATGAAATTTTTTATAAAGTGCTAAATAAAGTCACCGCAAACGTAGCCGAATAAGTTGGCTGTTGTTTTTTGTCGTATTGTCCCAATTCTAAAGCTACGGTGTAAAGACTAGCGTTATCGCTATAAAAACTAATGTAATCTAAATTGTACATGTTTATGTCAATTTTCGTACCGACTGCGACATTTTTTTAAGTTTTAAAAAATCACTACTTTCAACTATATAAGGATATTTATAAATACCAGCTTGATATCCGTCTGGTAAACCAATTGAATTCATGTCAACTAACGTATTAATGCTCACGCTGTCAATTTCTCGTTTTTTTTCACCACACATTTCGACTGTGCAAGTTTCGATATAAATTCGTTCATTTTTTACGTAAATAATTATTGGAACTTTTCGTTTAATGTTACGAGTCATTCTTTGTAAATGTTTTAAATTTACAATAAATTCAATTGGGCTTTCACATTTAAATTCAAAAAAGTTTTCTCGATTTAATACTATATCAATTAATATTCTTTCCGTTCGATCCATCGCGCGGTGATAAAAACCATCGTGGTCTACTTTAAAATGGGCCTTTGTCTGAATGCCTACTAAAATGTCGATTAAAATTTTAAACGTATAGCCCACTTTAATTTTCAAATAAAAATCATAATCCTTGTCTTTCTTGTCTTTTTTCGCAGCTACAGCGCCCGGGTTATAATCTTTAAATTTCATCTCGCTCAACAAGATGGGTCGTCTAGGCATATTTTTTATAACTGGCGTTATCATTTCATATTTTGTTACATTCTCCATACTCTCTTCTCATTATTAAACAAGATAATATTTTTTATATTTTTTTTTGCGTTTTTTTTGGTAATATTTTTTTTCGCTACCATTTTTGATCAGTTTTTTAATAAACATCCTATCCCCTATACCTATACACAACCTAACGTTCTAAAAAACACTTTTATTAAAATGATAGCAAAGTAAAACACAACTATCATTTTACATATACCTACCCACAACACTTTCATGACGTCATCTTTTTTTGATTACGTCATGCTCAGCCGCGCAAGCGTCAACAACACTCCTCCTCTTTTTACAATAATCTCATCAACCACGCCCATTTTTAGGTACTTGTCCTAGAACCCTCATCTGACATACTACTGAAGGATCCTATTATAGTTGCCACTGCGCATGTACAATGACTGTGTTGGTCACCAATTGTGGAGTTTACAAGATCAGATTGACATGACTGAGGAAGTCATCGTATACCACAAATGCCTGATTTTTCATGAAATAAATATACTGGAATAATTTGAAGTATATGTCCAACATCATCCATATATTCTCCACCTTACGAGGTAGGTAAGATTACTTTATTGGTTATATTAAATGAGAAAAAGTTGCGGTCGGATACGACATTCTAGCCAAACAAAGATATTTTGAATTAAACAATTATGAAACTTTATTACAATTACTCATAGTTTGAATCTTTATGTCTGATTTCCAAGTGTTACGTCATACAACCGCACGTTGTATGAGTTGTCTTACTCATTAGTTGTCCTAATTTATTTCAGACTAATCCTTTGGAAAATAATATGTCAATCCACGTGGCAATAGTATGAATTGTCTTTGTCCGTTGATAGCATTTATTAAATCAAAAAGGGGAATAAACACTTCAAATCAAGTCTTGTATTATATGTACAATAACATTAGCCTTTAGCAGAAGTCTATTACCTACATCTCGAATAGATACACCACGCACAAAAAAAGAACACGAGGCTCCCTTTAAACAAATTCGTTACTGTCCTTTTATATTTTTCTAAATAAATGTTTCTACCGATTTGGTAGAGATATGTTAATGCATAATGCATGAGCCTATTTTGATTTTGCCCAAGAAGAAAACAGAATTACTCTGATTTGGTCTACTTTGATAATCGCATGAGACGATTGGTCCACGAAATTGCATATTTGATTATGTATATATAATGGATATTTGAAGAATACACTGGCAGTAAGAGTTGACAAAGACACTAGTTGCTTTGCCACTTCGCAATGCTCTTGTTTCGTGCGTGGTGTGCACGCAGCAACCCGGAACAACCATATAAATACATACATAGTGCCATATTCACTAATTAGTAATAATCGACCATTCGATGACGTTAAAACTTTCGGTGTTTTCCGTCGCTAGAATTACCAGTATTATATAAAGTCATTTCAAATGAGAACCAGAAATACTAAAAAGTATTAGGAGTTTTTTACCACCATTTTGGTCATTGGCCACCATTTTGGTCATTGGCCACCATTTTAGTTATTTGACACCATTTTCGTTATTGGATCGCAACATTCTATCCAGATCAGTGCAGTAAACAGACCAGTGGTCTATACCAATTTATTGTCAACGCTGCTCAAAATGATTGGGGAAACGTTTGATCCACTGATCCAAGCTAGGATCAAGTGTCCCTATGCATGTTTCATGTATAAGAAGGGCTTAACACTGAGTTAATTTTAGGTAAAACTTTATAAGTGATTATTGAACCCCCTCCAAAAAGAAAACAGAAACAAAACAATAAATGTATAAAAAATAAAACTTACTTGCAACAGATAAGTTCGAATAACTGTGATTTGATTGCATGTAAAATGAATCATTAACGTCACATCTGTATCTTCCTTCGTCATATAACTCAACGCTCTGGATGGTGACATTGCAGCTACTGTTACCCTGGTGGAATACATAATTTCCCGCATTGCTAGCCTCTCCATTCGCGGCGCAAGCATCTGATATGGAGTTGTTGCCCTGACAGCGACCACTTGAGTTATAGTCTCTGTTGTCCTGATGAGCCGATTTCATTTACAACAACACTGCAGAGTGATGTTCTGTCCTCTTACTGCATTCAGATGTGGTACAGTCTGAACACTAAATTGGCTGATAGTGATACGAAGTGCAGAGGAATATACTTATAATTAATATAATTAAGTCGGCCATGTCTTTACCATCTGTTAATACACTCAGAAGGGATAACGTTTAGTCCAAACAGATTGTCTTAACTGTCTTGGGCATTTATGTAATATTATTTCTTATTAAATTAAATAAACTTTTTTAAAATTATTTTTATGTATATTTTTATAGTATTTAACCAATGAAAGCCACCATGTCTTCAGTAAAATGTGTATGATCTTTTGAGCACTGTGGTTAAAAATCAACTTACCACTTTAACATATATTCAACACTGTGGTTAAAAAAATAACGCACAACTTTGATAGCAACATTGAGCCCAGAAAGTAGGTTCATTTATTGGTCTATGTTACTAGCAGGAGCGTAGCGGCATTTTTAGGGTGGAAGCCAATTGCCGACTGACATCAGTGGCGTAGCCAGGATTTTCAGAGTTGGGAAAAACTTTTTGTGGGTAAATTTACCGACACGACACTAATCTTACCAGACAAATTTACTTTCTTTTCCCCAAAATGGTCCAATCTCTAAAGTCGCTCGACGAGGAAGGGTTGTAGGGTGGAATTGCCACCAGAAACCGCAACAACGAAGTCTTCAGTGATTAGAAACATGATACATTTGCAGTCGGCAAACCCGTAGCTCTAGGTTCTTGTACCTTTGATGGTTCATTTGCCGACTGATCCTCTAAATGCCGACTGAAAAAATTACTGGGGGTTGCCCCCCCCCCCCACGCAGGCTCACTATGGCCCTGGTAACTAGTGAAGTTATTTCCCTTTATTAGCAGATCGTTAAAGAGCTTGTCATCATTTCGAAATTGCACTTACCTTTGCGCACGATAAGTTGTGTTGTACCGAATCCATGAACGAATTTATTATTCACAAAGCATGTAAAGATGGCTCCATCCGAAATCATTTGCACATTTGTTACAGTTAAACTGCCAGTTTGGTTATCAAACAGTACATTATCTGTTCTGTTTGTACATGACGCTATGAATATCTTATTCATTCGCAATCCAATTGAAATGCACCCCATTGCTGCAAGGTTGGAATCCGCAATCCGTTTATACTGCAGGATGCATTGCACTCTAAAACTGCGTCTTGTCCTTCAACAACCGTAAGGACTGGAAGCGTCTCTACACTGATACCGGTATCACATGATCCTTTGACACCTATAAAAGTAATTCATGACAAACACATTGTATTCAAGACCGTTATAGACCGTGTTATCTGTGGTGCGAACGCATCTACACCTACTGCCCACTAGACAAACGAGTTCAACTTGTCAGGCATAGGCTTCAAATAATACGAAATTAGATGTCCCTTATACACAGGCTATATATAACCAGCTCCTTCTGCAGAATTTAAGTTCTATTTCTCCACAAATTTGTTTTCTTTCCCCAAAAGACCCCTTCCATTTTCTAACCAGCCCATTGTCCAGGGCCTGATATTTGTATACATCCACTTATAATTGTATTAATGAATTCAAAATAAAAGGCCATACATAAAACCAGAATATTGAAAGTTAAAAGCATGATACCTTTAGTTATGAACGAAGCATTCAGTAATACCAAAAAGACGATTCAGTTATTGCCTTAGGCCATTCCAATTTTATTAGTTGGTTTACGGATTTGTTAGGTGCTGAAAAAGGTTGTCAGACAGGGGGAAAATGATGGTAAGTGTTGTATACATATCCATTGGACGACAATCATAAGCTCTGCTTTTTATACTGGGATTTGCCTCCGTCTCGCAATTCCATGTCAATTGTCAGTTATAATAAGCCTACTTTGCCTTTGCATCTTCTAAATTTATGTTTAATACCCATTATAATTTATTTATTAATTTGTACTATTATTTTAATAATTGTTTCTGTGAATTGGAAATAAATGTTAAATGAACGAATGAATCAGAGTACGCTTCTTGTGATTGTGAGGTTTATTTTTTATTCTGCACCCTAACGCATGAGTGGATCTACAAGAGATACAATATATAAATGGGCTTTTGGATTGTGAGAAATTTTTATTTGGCACACTCAAACTAGTTAAAACTCTCTGGACTACCCTACCCAACTTTATAAAAATGAAGATAAATGATTCTGGACTGTCTAGCCGCCATCATGACTTTAGAAAGCGCTGTTTGTCAATGGCAGTAGCACTAGCAGAAGTAAGTGGATTGCTTGTCTGCAGGGTTTATCTTCATTTGTAAATTCCACCGACACTGTGGATTACAGCCATCGGTTTTATTAACGTCAGTTATTACATTTTCTAACCGTTCGGGGCGAGGCAGTCATGTCGACAGTACTTGCAGTGATTATGAGGTTGTTCACCGATGCCCATTGGACAATGAACCAATACTTTCATCAAGGAGACGGCAATAAGGCATTTATCAACTTTCCTCCTTACACTTACCGGTTAGTCACAGAAAAGTATTCTTTGCTTGAACTTGCCATCGTAACCCCTTTGACATGACAAGACGCACGCGCATGGCATTTTGTTTACATACAAGTATTAAGGACGGGTATCAAACTATTATGTTTACATCGCGTATTACACTTCCCGTCTAACACCCAATCCGGCCGCTGGTCACCACCGAACAGTGCACATGGGCTGTTCTCACGGTTAAGCACGCCCCGCTGCGCCGCATGTATTTGATATCAAAACATGAGGGAGTCACAGAGTCAGATATAAGTACCGTCCTAGCAACTTACTGTGTGCCGCGCGGCCGGGCCGGCGCCGATATGCACATCCATATCGAGACGGCACGTATGAATGCGTGATCGAAACCAGGCGCGGATCCAGGAGGGGGAAGGGGGACGCGGGGGCACGTGCCCCCCGGGTAAATTGAGGTTTTAAAAAAAGGGGGGAGGAAAGAGGGGGAGGTCAGAGAAAAGGAGGAGTAGCCTAAAAAAAAAATACCGGCGACAATATTAAACATCTGCTGTGTCTACTTTTGGCATAAAATAAATACTGAAAAATGCAACAAGAAAAAAAGGTTAACAATCATGCCATAGAACTGAAACCCTCTTTTGCGAGAAAACCGAAGTATTTCCCGGAGCTCGGGGATTTCAACTCTCTCCATCTCAACATCTAATCCTCTTGGGGAGTTTATTACCGGTTAAATGAACCAGCCAACAGGAAACAATTGATCACTTGACTGAATGATTTGCTAGTTTGCCAAAATCCTTTTTGAGTGGCCTAAACGCACGTTATTTTCAATTAATAAAATATCCAGTGCCATCATGTCAGTAATGAAACCATGTATTATTTTTGATTGTTGAAATTGGTGCCACAAACAAATAGACCTTGGCTTTTAAAAGAAAATCGTCTCATCATGATAAAATGGTATTTGTGCCCAAAACCACGAACGTACTTTGACCAAAAGTACATCACTGTATACTTCGTTTGAGCAACAATTATCTGGGCTCCAAAATTCCTTTGCAGTGAATAATGCAAGGCTTGAATACCAAGGCTGTGATGTCCTCAACAAAATTATGGTCGTATCATCTCTCCGTTGGTTACTAGTTAGTAAAGTTTGTTTTTATAGGCCTGCTTCAAACGTCGAACTTTTGCTATCTAATTCAAATAATGACCCCAAATTTACATTATTTGAATTAGACACGACAAAAGTCGACGTTTAAAAACAACTGACTTCTGCCGTAAGTTCGACAGGGCAGGGTCTTGCCGCTCTGAACCAGCTCGTCTCTGGACTCTTAAAAGCGAAGATGTTTTTGGTGATATGGGGTTTCCAAGCGGTGCTCCATATCAAAGATGTGTAGTCTAACAGTTTGAAGTTGATATATTTCTCTTCGATGGACTTTCAGGCCAGTCTCAGTTGTATAGCAATCTTCTGAGGAACTTATTGATTTATTTTAGTCAACCCATTCTTGAAGACAATTTTCCTCCATGAATTTAATTAATGGAGATGACTTCATAAAGTTTAACACAACCTCATTATGGCAATTAATTGATTGCAGTTTCTTTTATATTATATTTGATTTTCCAGAGAAGCTTCGGTGATAAAAATATCAGGATGTGTCTCATAAAAGGTTGATAAAAGGATTACAAATTAAGGGTTGCCGGTAAAAAATAAAGCCACCATCTAGGTGAACAGTGCGCTTCAGTTTGGTGTACTGTCGTTATTGAAAAGTGGATTTTTTGTATCAATTTCAATGATGATTATAGTGACTTTTTCAAATACTTCCAAAATTAGTTAGTCTACATTTCGTTTTGCAATCGGTGATCTGTGATTGGGTGCAAAGCAAGCTGATCTGGTTTCTTGTTAATTCCTCCACGTCTATAAATTGTTCCGTTTCATCTGAAGAAGGGTCGGGTACCGTGTGGAAATTACAATCGCCGATGTCAATTTACTGTCAGTTCTACGCCAGTACGCATAGGCCTGCAGTACGATGAGTCTTGCAGCTGATCTGCCGATGGTTTTAACACGGGAAAGGAACAGTATGAAATCAAGCCCTTTCTTGAAAATTTCAACTGGACTGAATTAAACCAAGACAAATTCCGGATGAATTAAAACTGAAGTCAAAACTGCAAATTAAATGCCAAAAAATCGGGAGGGAGAAACTTATATTGTTGTGTAGTCATGACATTGATAAAATATTGGCTAAAATAATGGCTAAAATAATGATATATATTCTCCATATAATCTTGAAAACTTTGCAAAAAAAAGTCAAAATTGAAACTGGCCAGGAATCGCCTCAGATTGCACCACAGAGCATCAGAATCCAAAATTTTACAGGGGCCCTTAAGCGGGCCCCGGACCTCCACCATGTAAGGCCCCTTCGCTTCGCGCTTCGCCCGCTCGCATTTGTCCGTGTTGGGTGCCCCGTCTAAAATTCCTGAATCCGCGCCTGGGAAACGTATGGTATTACGTAGCCTTCACAATTTATTTTTTTCGCAATTCGTTTTCTCGACACTAAAAATCGACTTATTTTATTTATTTTTTTCAAATAATTATTCGGACCAATGTTTAAATATTCGTCGTCGGGCAAAAAAAAAAAAAAAAAAAAAGTACGTATTTCCAATTTTTATTTTTGTCGATTTTTCAACAAAATAAGTCGCCGATATCCGTAAACCAACTAATAAAATTGGAACGGCCTTAGAAGAAATTTGCACAGCAGGAAATATTAGGTGTCAATATCATTTGAGATGATTGTATACTTGACTTACCTTGGGGGATGCCAACAACTAAACACAGCCAAAGAGCGAACTTCAGCGCGTATGGTGAATCCATGTCCTTCAGGTTGTAATAATTTATAAGTCTGAATATTTTGTTTGAGATCTGTAGCCCTGCCAATTTGTAGGAGTTGTGAAAAGCAAAAGCGAAACAGCGCCCTCATGCGACGGCATGGATTGCTCGCTGGCTCGCCATTGTACACAAAAGTTAACTTTCCGAAAGTTTATTTCATTGAATAATTATCTCAGATCATCTCATCATAAAACTTGTTTTTTGTTGTCATCATCCATTTATCGTGTATTTTGATGATCGTCGAGTTTACTCAGCCTACTGTTGGCTCTAAGGTATGTGGTTATCACGATATTTTTTGGAGATAAAAATGATTGTTTGCGTTATAAAAAGACATGTTAATTTGTTATGCATAATCAAACGAGATAGACCAAAATAAAGATCTCGTTTTGCCAAAGTTGGTTGATATTTGAAAATAGGTTACTCAGTATTTAAATCAGGTAATATTCGGGGATACATTACTATTGCATTCTTGTAATTTGGGAAGAAATAGGCTCACTTTTGGTGGATTTCTCAAACAGTTTTATAGGTAATGGTGCATGCCCATTACATGCATTATTCTTCCTGTGCTATTGATATTATATTGTGACGTCACCCCCTGACGTCTGAGTGGGACAACGGGCAACCTCCCACCCACAGGGTGTGACGTGGTGACACTGACGAAACGTCCCCGAGCAGTTAGGAACGCGTCCGTTGGGATGGAAATATACCGTCCAGTATCGGTGTGCTGCACTGTCAATTTCCCTAAAAGGGTCAATATTAATTAACACAATTGGGTGACAAAGGGGACCCTCAAACCCAATTATTCATATCTTATAGGGTTTCATGTACTATACCTGCAGGAGAACGCGTCGTAGCAGACGTAACAGTGTACCCCATGCACCACAAGTTATACGCGCTATGAGACACTACGTTAACCACTTTAGGGACCATACAGGGATGTCGGCCCTCACAATGACCGGTGTGAAGGTTGCAGCGACAAACCCTTTCTTTGAACCCGCAAGCTCCTAAAGGAACCGTACCGCACCACAATGGCCCCTCAGTGATCAACACTGCTCACAGCTCAGTCACCTACCAGGTGACTTACCTTGCTTCCACCGTTCGACTACCAAGTCAAACTCCCCAACATTGCCACAGGCGCTGCTTTTATAGCCTTGTCCGCAGCGTGTGACCTGCTCTAACCAATCAAAGCACGCTGGGCGGGGCATCGCTGCCGTGCGCAGTGCATCACAGCTCTCGCCAGCCAAACAAGCGGGGCGCTAAGCATATCCTGCCGCGTCACAATATGCACGTTGGGAGTTTTATTAAATAGTTAAGTGATTGTTGCACTTGGTACCTGGATGCTGGTTAAATGTTGATGGAGGATAACTGTAAAATAGGAGACCATGTTAATACACTCTTGCTTTGCCATGTGTCTCAGGGTTGTTTATTTAAATAAACAGAGAATGAACAGTAGTAAGTTCATAATGCTTGGTACGAGTACAAGTATTGTTATTTTATTCTCAGGTACTCTCAGAATTCAGTCCGGTTATTGAATCAACCAAGAATTCCCGAGCCATACTAAATCTCCTGCTGGACTGTGTCACCATTTGAATACTCGCCTGTAACGACCAGGACAGTTGTCAGTTGTGATTTTATGCTACTTGTGGATTGATGACCCGTTTAGTGGAGATTTGACGTTTAATCTACGGTACTCATCCTGGATTGAGGCTGCTGTGCTCACCACATTACGATCAATCCTTTCGGATCAGCTGGAGTGGACATCGGATTCATACGTGGAGCTCCAATATTGGACTGAACTGTATTTGGAAACAGATTTTAGCTGGCCGGCATATTTGTTGTGCATTGCACATTGTTTGGAATATCCTTGCTTGTTATATCCTTTTATTAAAGTTGATATTTGATTGTTAATTTATTACTTGGCCTAACTAAATTATTGTTGAAAATAAAACAAGTTATAAATCTTCACAGAATATCATTTATCCTTGTGTCCTACTTAAGCTGGTTACAGATCTTTGACCCGACCAAGAGGGTTATTCATTAAAATATATTAATTTAGCTGTTAACGTAATAATAGCAGTACCGTTATGGTCCGGCATATGACTATGCCGAACCCTCCAACACAATTCGAAATCTAAATGTAAAATGATTGAGACATTGTAAAGATACCAGTATAGTATCCTTCTTGTGGTATACTGAAACTATGAATGGAAAAAGCAAACAATGATATGACGTCCAGTGAATAGAAAGTACATTGTTATAAAACTAAAGTAGATCTTCTTCAAACTGTTATCGCGGATGGCGGGAAATGGTAATGAAAACCGTTTATGATTTTTCCCTCTTCAATTTAGCGTTTCTCCTCTTCAAAATACCCCCATAAATATGTAACATGTATCACTTAAAAAAAAAATTTTAAGTCAAAGAAACCGGAAACGTTCTTTGTCTTATAAACAATTATCTCATCTTCAAAAGGCATTGAACTTCCTGTTTCAGACCGGAAGTAAAGATCATTATTTCCTGATCCATGTCTGTGAGAAGAAATGTGTTCTTCTTCTTTACGATCACGAAAAAAACTTAAATGTATCTTTAATATTTGCTTCATAATAGCTAACCATCTGACTGATTTACATGTAATTTCAAATTGTCCCAGCCGTAATTCTGGTTTAATCACGCGATTTTGTTCAAAGATATTGTTAGTAGATAATTTGATTGTTCACTGTGCCAAAATTTGAGACGTCAGTGCCTCGTATATGATCATTGTTGATCATTGTTGAACAGAGGTGTGCAAAAGCAATCTGGCGTTGACAATGTTGATGTTTCGGACACAGTGGCGTAGCCAGGGGCAGGGGAGGGAAAGCTCCCCCACTTGGCAAATAGTGTTTGTCAGGTAAATTCACAAACTTGATGGTATTTCTGAAATTATGTGTTTGTGGCATATAAAAGGTACAAAATAAAGAGACAACAAATCAGAAAAATGGTACATAGAAATGTGCTGTTGTAAGCGGTGCTTGGGGATGATTTTAAATAACACTCCATCCGGGCATGTCCCTACCCCATGTTGATCGTCATTTGGGAGAAAAACAAAGTAAATTTGTCTGTTCATATGAGGTTTTGTGTCGATAGAATTTACCCCAAAGTGTTTGCCCTCCACTCTGAAAATCCTCGCTACGCCTCTGTTAGAACACGTCCACCGATTTTTGAAATTGGTATATTGCCCTCAACGGTAGATTGTAATGGTGCTGATGAAACACTTGCATAATCAATTTCTATTCTCAAGTCACATTAGTCATGAGATCTTGATCAGGTCTTCATTTATATTTTGTAGGATCAGTAAACAGGAAGGCTATTAAATATAATATTTTGTTGATAATGGATGAATGATTTTTGGTGAAACTTTATTATCAACGCTATATATCATAAAACAAAGACAACAATAATCAGTTGTATATGTTTAAATCATAATGCATTTTGATAATTCAAAGGCAGATCAGGTAAAGCTTGAATATTATTTTTGAACAACCCTTTCAACCACATTGTGCCATATCGCTTGGGTACTGCTGTGTTCTTTTGGCGCGAAACTATTCTCCTTTGTTCCCGCTGTGACCGGTAAATTTTGTTGTGAAATCAATTAGCGCCCTCACTTGACGAGCGCTTTCTGATTGGCTGAAAAATGGCCCGCGGTATTTGCATCTGATCCAAAGTGCACACATTTTGAAAGAAATCTTCGCTGATAGTGAGTTGGACATGTCTTCTGACGAGGATTCTACACCGGAGTCGGAAGATAGTGAAGAATGCGTCTACCTCATCATCTTCATCGGAAAAGCCGAACTACCGGTCGGGTTGGTGTGAAACGAACACTTACACGAAGACAACCCATGCAATGCACTGAAACAGGGGAACTACTGAAGATTTGAGTAACTGTACGTTTCCAAATTTTCAACTGTACTTCTGTCAAGCGACCTGGGGAGCTGATGGTGACGGAGACAAATCGATATGCTGAGCAAACTTTGCCTGCAAACCAACCAATCGTCAGCCTGCTTGGACTCCAACTTATGTTCCCGAAATGATGGCATTATCGTGGCATTATTACTTTGCATGGGCATCAACAAAAGGCCTCGATACAGCATGCACTGGTCCATGTCAGATGTCCTTCGAAGTCGGTATATCCGTCATCTGTGTCCCTGCAACAGATTCCACCGTGACCATGACGTCCTCCAGAGACCACGTGAGATAGCCAGCCAGCCAGCCAGCCAGCCAGCCATTGAATGGACGCGTCCGTTTTGCTCCGTCGCTAGTAAAATGTATTGCACAGGCAAGCGTGTTATCATACATGCAATAACAGCATACCATGGCAGATAATTTTAACGACCGTGTCATAGAATTGGACAATTTATTAGACTTATCACCACACCCAACGCCATGTCGGCAACATAGTGGTCCTGGTTTGTTCGGGGCTGAGGAGAAATCTTCCGAAGAGCCCGTAGAATATAACTTTCAGTAGCTATTTCTACTACTCCAAAATTAGAAATTAGAATTCCTTGAAAAAAACTGGGGGAGAAGACAAGGCCAAAACCAAGCCAAAATGTCTGCAAAATAGGCCAACAACATTACAGGCACAGCCAGAGGCACAGCCTAGGCATAGCTCCTTTGGCCAGCTCCGCCCAACCGTGACAGGAGCTTTTGGGTACTTAGCAGGAACAACGCAAGCAGGGTTTGCTGAATTGACCACCGCCTAAGTGCAAACAAAAAGCCAAATGCGGAATTTAAATGTGGCGCTTCTACAATCACCTTGTCTGGTCCAAAGGCCAAAAAGCTGAAATCGGCCATTATGGTACCAGACTCTGATACATTGGAATCTGACACTGAAGCAGAACTAAATCATCTCCTTTCAGATATTGAGTCAAGAAATATAAATACTGATGGAGAGTGGATGTTCTCCAAGTATTTTTCGGCAACTAAGCGTTAAGCTTATTGAACCCGATATTGATTAATTTTCATCAAAATTAAATTACCAGATTATGCCGTATGTTTCATGGAAACATGATCCACAAACAATTGCCATCCCAGCTAACATGTATACGTCAGCCCAACGTTGGCCAACATAAGAATTTACGGTTGGCCTAACATTGGCAATGGACGTCGCCTTGCCGTTAGTTTTTCCATCGGGCCAACGTTGGGCCATTGTCGCTTCGTGGAGTAGGGAGACCCGGAAAAATATTCCTCATATTTAAGGAGGTGGGACTTCTTTTTTTTTTTGGTCGGGGACAAATCAATCCCATAAAACCAACTATAGTCAATGCCTTAAACTTCTCAACAGAATTATTTGATGCTGGTCTTAGTTATAGCTCTATTAATACTGCCAGGTCGGCGATTTCAGCTGTTACTTTGCTCATAGAAGGCACTCAATTAGGCATGTACTTACCTCCAGGTTTATGAGAGGTATATTTAAAGGGGGACTGTCGTGGATTTAAATCAAACAGTTAAATATGTGATCGTTTTATTCTTTTATATCAGCAAAGATCAATAAAAACTTTTTTTTGTGTTTTTATTGATTTGAGGTGTTATTTACCATTGTAAAAATGCCCCACTTTACTAGTTGTTCCCGCCCCTGCACGGAGGAGCTGTTCGTGACGTCATGTCGGGAAGAGAAATTCGGCTCAAAACTTGGCTCAAAATGATCGCTGCACAAAACTGTGTGAGCCGATGGACCTGACCACTTTACTCTTGTCAGTCGAACTTTGCTCATCCAAATACGGCGATATTTTGGGTCACTTGGGAACAGATGAAGGCTAACACCGTCTTTGGTGGTGTTGCTGCATCCTGCCGCAACACATCTTCCCGTAATTTTATTAGTTCCGGAAACAAAAATCACGGAAGAAATGAAATCGACGCTACGTGTGTGAAACTTATATATGTACATGTACATCATGTACACATCGGATCTTCCCGACCTTACGTCACATATCTTATGCAAATGAAGCTTCCACCATGGGGCGGGGTTGCCTCCCCCAAACACTTCAAACATTGTTTTAAAATACTTGTACTCAGAAATTAATGATTAAATAGACACAGGTGGGTCTCAAAAACAATATTTTATTATAAAACGCCTTAAGTAAAGGATGTCAGTGCCCCTTTAACAGCAGACCGACTTTTCCTCGTTATCAGTCCATTTGGGATGTCAGTATTCTGTTAAATTATTTCACTTTACTGGATTCGAATGAAAACATTTCTTTAAAAGTGCTCAGCAAAAAAGTGGTAACATTATTAGCTCTTCTGACAGCACAATGAATCCAAACATTACATTTATTGTGTTTAGAAGATGTACTCCTATCAGATACAGAGTGTTGTCTGACAGTAAAGCGTCTACTGAAACAGACTCCGATCAGGAGTACACCAGGCAGACATAACTTTGCCAATATATCCTGAAAATCAGAAACTTTGTATAGTTTAATACTAACCTAAAATAATATATTAAGCGCACTCCGGGTTGTGCGAGCTCAAGAAAGCAAATTATTTTTAAGTTTTCAGAAAACTTTTAAAGCACTGTCAAGAGAAATTATAAGAAGTTGGATCAGTGACATGTTTCAGTAATATATGTATCCAAGTTCACTTACCCCATAGTATCAGGGCGGCATCTACCTCAGCAGATTCAACTGCTGGAATACCTTCACAAACTATTCTGTTAACAGCAGGTTGGTCTGGAGCACAGACATTTGCTAGGTTTACGATAAAACCAATTGTGAAAAATCCTGCTTTTTCTACTACAATCTTGCAAAAGAAATGCACAATTGAATACCTAAGTGAAGGTTATTATTATTATTTGCATGTGTTCATTCATCAAGTATACTTTACAGAGTAGTACATGATAATTTGGTTGTAATCGGAAATAAATTTCGTGAATAGTGAATACAAGATATATTAATACTTTTCCTTTATGTGAAACACCTGTTTATTTGGTTTCTTCGTTAAGTCAAAGTTTCCGTTACTCTGAAAATCTCACGTGGTCTCTGGAGTGACGTCATGATGGTAAGGGTGGAATCCTAAAATTAAACGAGTCTAATTTATGAGGCGAAGTTTCATTGGGACTACCGACCATCATGACGAACGAAGCGAAGATTACGCCCACTTTTCAGAACCCATTCTTGGTTTAGCGGAAACTTGAACTCGCTGTAAATTCTGACGGTTTGCTGGCTGGTGAGCGCTATCTCCATAATCTTCTTCGTTCGTTGTGAGTGTCGTGGCTGAGCGGTCTAGCGCACCGAACTCAAGTTCTGGTGTTGCCAGCAGCAGGGTGTGGGTTCGAGCGGTCGTGACACTTGTGTCCTTGAGCAAGACACTTAACCATAATTGCTTCGTCCTTCGGATGGGACGTTGGCCGTAGGTCCCGTGTACTAGATTAAGTAATGCACGTAAAGAACCCAGAACACTTATCGTGGAAGTGTAAGGGGTTTACCCTGTGTTCTGGTTCACATTGCAAGCGCCCTTGTTTACAGGTTTCCTCAGGCTTTCGAACTTATAGTGCAACATGCGCTTTCTGAGGTATCCCTTGGTTTCATTACCAGAAATGATAAATGAAAATGAAATAAATGATGGTCGGTCAGATCCCAATCAAACTTCGCCGAATAAATTAGACTCGTTTAATTTTAGGTTCACCGCAAATCCTTAGATTTTTCACCAAGCCAACAGAGCTCAAGTAGACAGCCCTTCCGACAAACTGGCAAAACTTCGCCCTTTACTCGACATTGTACTGCCAACCTTTCTCAAAATATACAGCCCTGGACGAAACCTCTCACCAGACGAGAGTATGGTGAAGTTTAAAGGACGACTGAGCTTTAAGCAGTACTTACCGCGAAAGGCCAACAAGTGGGGACTGAAATGCTTCTCTTTAAATGAGTCCGAATCCGGGTATACGTGTGCTTGGAAGATGTTCACAGGGTCTCAGCCAAGCACAACAACAGGTCAACCCTCCACTGCACATGCTGCAACCATGGCAATACACAGTCAATCTGTCCTTCATGCACCAGGCTAGGTTGTCTTGGATCTAGTGAAAGGACTGGAACACAAGGCATGTCATCTTCATGGATAATTGGTACAATAGCCCAGCTCTGGTCTCAAGTTATCACAGCTATATAGGATTTGGAGTTTGTTGAACTGTGCGCTACACCACAAGGAATTCTGATTTTGCTCATCCCAAAAAGTTCCCAATGGAAAAAACAGAAGACCCCCGGTTTTATACAAAGGCAGGCCAACTTTGCGTCGTCTGGCAAGACACAAAGCGTGTAACTCTCTTGACAAATTACGGGAATTGCAGTGTCACCACTAAGCAGATTCGGAGTAAAAACAGTTTAGCCGGATATCGCGAGATTAAAAAACCTTCTGTAGTTTGCGATTACAATAAATACATGGGAGGAACTGATCTGGCAGCACAAATTGTACAGTATTGTGACGCAACAGCAGTTTGTATTTTCTACCCTTTTACATAGGTTAATTTATTTTCCACAGTATCAAAACAGTAATGACAATATCAATCAAGAGAAGTCAAGTACAAGAAAACGATATTACTGAAAAATATATCCTTGGTGAGGGATTCGCTGGTTTCGTGCCCGATTAGGCGATGCTGCAGCACGCAGCCAGCGAGCACCAGTTTTGGAGCGCAGAGCGCATTGCATTGTATGTAGATTTGGGGTCAGTTGTTGCCGTGAACTTGTAGAGAGTAGTCGTGATAATAGAGTTAGCTCGCACAGTCGTAAAAAGTCGTAAAAAAGACCGAGTCATAAGTCATAAGCCCGAGGGTGTAGTGCTATATAAGTGGTAAGTCCAGGAGCATTGTATATTGTGCATGTGTTGTACTTAATACTTTGTAAGGTGGCTTACTGTCGAGGAATTTCTGGGTTTTCCTGTGTGTCGTGCATCCGTTGCACGTGTTTTTGAGGTGTCGTGAGGGGCTAGGTGTCACCTCACTGGGGCTTGTGTATCGGTTCTCTAATCGAGCTGTAATTGCATGTGTTGTAATTACCAGGGGGACTTTAAGGGTTGCATGTGTTGCATAAACCATTAATTCAGACTTGGGAAACGTACGAGTAGTGGTTCCTCGAGCTGGGGGGCCCCGTCGTATGTGTATTGGCTGCAGGAGTCGGTGTGGGGTGTCTGCCCCTCCTTTGTAATTTCATTGGCCTGTGTGGTGTCTGTTGCTGTGCACCTCCAGTACAAAGACAGTAAAGCCCCTTAATTTGATGCATCTAGACTAGCACTTAGCTTAAAGATATATGGATTATAATTGTGTACCTGTGGTGACACCTCAGGCGAGAGGTGCCATAGTTGCACATGTGGTGTTAAGTTCCCCTCCACCGTGACCCCTCATCGAGGTGCCATAGATTTTCATGTTGTTATAAGGATTTCCTGTATTGATGATTGTTCTTCTTGTGATTTAAGGACTTGGTCACCTCCAGGTGAGGTAAATATAAACACACAACAACTTGCATCCCAGTGACCTTATTCATAGGGTGATCTCAGAGCAATTGTATTCATTCATCCGGACGGTATACTGCTATCCCAACGGATAGGGGACTTTTCCGGTCAGAGGCCGTCCGTGCGACAATCCCTCCCTAGGGGTGTTACGTCACAGTATTACTCTCATCCGCACAGAACAATGAAATGGTGGAAAAGAGTATTCATAAACATTCTTGACATCTGTTTTCTGAATGCTACTGTGGTATACAACAGCATACCTACAAACCACCAACTTTCCAATTTGGATTTTAGGGTAAAGGTCATCGAAGGACTTTTTTCCACCTGGAAGTACAACCCCGTACAGCATGCAAGCCAACTTCCATGTGGTTCTAGGCCCTTTTCATGTCAACACTTTCCTGGAAAAAATGTCTCCAGCAAAAAAACGTGACTGTGTTGTTTGCAGTACAAGGGCAAAGAGAACACAAACGCGTATGATCTGTAAACAGTGTAATAAGCCAATGTGTGTTGTTCCCTGTTTTGAGAATTTTCATACCCAATGATCTGTCTGTGCCCAACTACTTTTGGTTGTATACATGTGATTTCATTCCATTCCACCCCCCCCCCCTCCCCCCGCTTCAATGTTGATGTGATGCACGCGCGCACCGCAAGCCCAGAATGAGCGCTCTACCACCTGAGTTATCCCTATAGAGGCATCGGGTCCAAGTCCAGGTTCAGTGTTTTTCTTTGCTTAAACAAAATTGATTTAAAAAATTGTACAGTCAGTTTCCTTTCTGTCAAATATTACTTAATAAACCCCAATAACAGTGTTTCACCATTTCATGTAGGACAGCATAATTGGTCTTTTATTGTAAAGTTCATTTCATGGCACGGAGAGTAATTCATTATGACACCTATATAATTATGTTAACAATAGAGAAATTGCCTTGCTTTGCATTGTTACGTGAGGGTGCTATGCAATGAAACTTGCCAAAAGTCCCGTGGACATTTAATAAATCTATTACAATGTAGTGACTTGTACCACCTTAATCTGGGAAAATTCATGTATAAATGTATCCATAACTTACTCCCTCCTTGTTTGAATTCCTGTTTTACTTTAACATCGAACATTCATGCATATAATACTCGAAGTAGCGCTAGGGGAAATTTTTTCGTCCAATTCAACAGAACGTCAATGTCTAAAAATAGTGTTGTTCATCGAGGCATTTCATACTGGAATAGTTTAGACGATTCTCTTAAATCATTACCCTCTCTATCTGTCTTTGTGAAAACTTAAGAGCTCAGTTCCTAGACTCGTATTCATAAATTAAGGTGTAATTTGTAAAATATTTATCTGGCCTTGTCTCACACTTGTCTTGTCTTGTCTGATTTATTTGTCCTCTGTCCATGTTACGGTACCTTGGTTGTTGTTTGTCTGTCCATAGGTTAGGGCACAAAAGCGTTTCGCTTAACCTTATTCCTAAGTGTTGTCATTAATTTGTTGCTTACTATTAAATCACTGTGTACATAATATCTATCAATTAATTTATTAATGTATTACTTATGTAATGTTCTACATGATTGTGCATATTATAATGAATGACAGCATTGAAATAAATGTTACAGAAATGAAATGAAATGAAATGGTAATCAAGTGGACATGAAGGGTGCACCCCACTAAATAGTGAGGAATTCATGCGCCAAGCTGTTTATCATAAAGTGTATGTCCTCAAATTCTTCTGAAAAACAAAGATTTGAGGCCCATACATTTGATGGATTGTGTAAAAATGGCCCAATATCATAACCTGGGGTCCATGGCTTTCAACTTTGAGTATTTTGGACACACTGGGCCCTGAAAATATGGTCCTAATTTGATTTCAAGCGTAAGGCCTTTTTCCAAAATGGCTGTTTTTCAGTGTGGACGTTTTCACTGCAGTAGAGGTGGTTTTCATTGGGATGAGGATAACTTCCTGAAACCTGGACTTTAGACAGTAAATAGAGAAGAAAATAAAGGTTATATATCGATCAATATTTTTTCTTTTGGTTTTAAAAACTGTGGGACTTTTAAGTATTTTTGTACGATTTTTGAATATTTTGTGTTTAACACTGTTTACTATGGAAGTTTATTTAGTGGGGTGCACCCTGAAGAAGAAATGAGTTTGGTACCCAAGGCATAAGTGAAAAATTGGTCTTGGTACTGAAAGGGTTATAAACTGTCTGTGACATGCATTCAACATTCAAGAGCCTACCGCACCGAAAGCCGAAATGGTATGGGTGCGCCCTCTTTTGAAAGTGTTTTTCTGCAGAAAAATTTATGGTCAGGCACGTTATTCAGTAAACCGTAAGTTATCATTATCGGTAATTTTCTTTTATAGATTTGAGATGGGATTTTTTCAAAATAATTTGTAATGTAATTGAAATTGTTCTTTGTACTATCATCAAGACTATACGCATTACATAGCTTCAGGTATCGTGTACCAGTATACAACATTTACAGTTGAACCCACGTGTCACTGATTCAGTGACTGAAGTAATGTTGTCACTTTCAAGTCTATGTAATTTATGTTACTGTTAAAATATGTGATTATTATTGGATAAATAACGGTGGAATCATTATATCAAGTGTAAATTTTACATCTAAAGGAATTTACATAAATGGAAATGTAGATATTAAATTTTGGCAAAAGTTGACTAATGGCAATTAAGAAACTACTTTGTTTCGACCCTTTTTTTTCATTTGGTAAGTGATAATAATGTGATTCAGTGAAATGTTGACTTGGGGATGAACATGTGTAAGACTAGTGCTATTAACACATTGCGCTGATGGATATGGGATGTGGCCCTTGCTCTTAGATTGACATTAATGCATTTCAGTAAACTTTCAGTGGGGTGGGAAGGCTCCAAGTATTGACGGAAAAGCGTCAGGTGACAGCAAATATCAACTTTTGAGAGAATGTTTTATTTATATTCTCCCGCCCCCTCCTCGAGTTCTAGCCTGCACTTTGAGTGGCATTTTAAGAGTCTTGTGTTATGGCAACCTTTCATAAATAAATAAATAAATAAACAATAAATAAAATAAAAAACTGTTTCAACTTAGTCCAATCTAGCAGAGTGTCCAGTGTTTTGTCCATTTCTTGATGGTTGGTTGGTTGGTTTAAATATTATTTCAAGGGGCAACAAATCTTTAGATTTCTTTCTTTATAACAATACCTATGTTGTATTGTCTTTTACAATTATGACGAATATAAAATGTCTACCTGGGGTTTAAAAATAAGATGGTCTAGTCCCAGTCTCCCTTCTGCAGCACAAATTTGTCTTAGTAAATATATATTAGAATATAACCCCAAACATATCGCCTCCAGTGCAACTTATTTGAATATCCCCACGTTTTAGATATTGTTACTGTCCAGTTAAAGGGCAAGAGAGAAAGGGATCGAGGATTACTGCTCAAAAGTACTGGGGACGAGGTTGTACTACACAGACTGTGTTCAGTGAATCCAAGAAACGACATAGAACTTAGTTTGCAATATCATATAAAACATGAACTGGACAAGGTGAAAATGGTTCTTATTGAAAGTAATTCCTCAATTTATTTTAATACCACCGTCACGATACCCAGTGAAAGATAGAACTAAATAGGAATTTTTACCACAATAATATTATTGTATTTTTAAATTAAAAAAACTATTTTGGAGAAACAAAACTCAAAGAAGGTTGTTTCAACACCCAATCTATCAATCTACATTTGAATATGCTTGAAACAAATCGATTACGATTTAGAAATGGCAGCTTCTAATTAAACGGTTAGTTATATTAAAGGGGGACTGACATGGATTTAAATCAAACAGTTAAATATGTGATCGTTTTATTCTTTTATATCAGTAAAAGATCAATACAATTTTTTTTTTTTTTTTTTATTGTTTTTGAGAGTGTTATTTTACCATTGTAAAAATGCCCCCCACTTTTACGCCCTGCACGGAGGAGCTGTTTGTGACGTCATGTCGGGAAGAGAAATTCGGCTCAAAACTCGGCTCAAAATGATCGCTGCACAAAACTATGTGAGCCGATGGACCTGACCACTTTACTCTTGTCAGTCGAACTTTGCTCGTCCAAATACGGTGATTTTTGGGTCACTTGGGAACAGATGAAGGCTAACACCGTCTTTGGTGGTGTTGTTGCATCCTGCAGAAACACATCTTCCCGGCATTTTATTAGTTCCGGAAACAAAAATCACGGAAGAAATGAAATCGACGATACGTGTGTGAAACGTTTGTATGTACATGTACATCATGTACACATCGGATCTTCCCGACCTTACGTCACATATCTTATGCAAATGAAGCTTCCACCATGGGGCGGGGTTGCCTCCCCCAAACACTTCAAACATTGTTTTAAAATACTTGTACTCAGAAATCAATGATTAAATAGACACAGGTGGGTCTCAAAAACAATATTTTATTACAAAACATATAGTACACACACACAATAAAGGATGTCAGTCCCCCTTTAAAGTAAATACAATCAGTTGTCAGCTGTCAATGAATTTTGCAAACATTAGAAACTACAAATATAATTTTCCAATTACAATGAGAAAGACAAAGCTACCTTTGACTAAAGACTAAACGTAAGACTACACTGTAGAAAAGTTCCCGTAAAATTTACGGTAAAACGTAGTGCAGCGAGTTGCCAACGTTTTACCGTAATTTTTACGGTTTACGTAATTGTTACATAAGTAGAGTAAAGCTGTACATATATATATTTCCATATTTTTACGGATCCCGTAATTCATAACTGGAAATGAATCTACGACTAACGTATTATTTACGGTATTTAAGCAGTTAAGGTTGAAACGTCCTCGGGATTGTTATACTATAATATTGATATTGTTTTTGTTTGTTTGTTTGTTTTTTATTTTTTTATTTTACACAATGTATTTCACTTACCGACACGTATGCGTAGTTTGGTTCTTACCTTTTTGTCATAAAACATAAATAAAACAATAAAACAGTAAATATTTGAAAATGGCCTAAAATCACATATTTTCTGTTGTCCTCTTTCGGCTGCTCCCGTTAGGGGGGGGGGGGGTCGCCACAGCGGAACATGATCCGCATATTTGATTTACAATACAATAACAATGAAGGCATTATTATAGCGCTCTTACACAAACGGTATCACAGCGCTTTGGCATAGGTTTTACGCCGGATGCCCTTCCTGGCGCAACCCTCCCATATATCCGCACTTAGGACCGGCACTAAGCATGCACAGGCTTGTACATCCCCAGTGGCTGGGTTCAATTCGGCCCTCGCAGCAATTATGGTAAAGTGTCTTGCTCAATGACACAAGCACCATGGTCGCGGCAAGGCTTCGAACCCACACACTCTGATGACTCAGCCATCAGAACACAAATCCAATGCACTAAACCGCTCGACCATGGCACCCCACTATTTTCACATATTTAAACATTGGAAATGATTCGATCACAAAGCTATGTTAAATTAAGGTCAGATCATTTACATATTGGATATATCGCAGATTGTAATGGGAGCGGTCGTAGTACGGGTTTCAGCCGTAAAAGTATGGAAGGTTTTTTTTACAGTGTAAATAAATCCATCTGGTTATAATTTCTTGTTTAAAAATGAGCACAATACCACACGATTCGACTTGACACAACACCACTCAACACCCTACATAAAAATTAACAGTCATAATGTGAAGTAAAAATATATATATATTCTGGGTCAAAAAGCCATAAAAATACAATATTAATCAATACAATCTCTTACAGTCTTGGAACAGAAAGGAGAGAACTTGGTAACGTCATCCTACACCCTATCAAGCAGTTATAAAATGCAAATCCAGCAGAAATACTGCAAGCCGAACGCAGCTATCATAAAAGGTTTCGAAAAGGCCCTGAACCGCCTATATCAATATTATTACACCAAATTCAGTACCAAGTTGTAATAGGTACGAATTATTTTATTTTATTTTCAAAATTAACAAGACGAACACGAATTTATGTACCAATGAAGAGGAGACTCTTATCATCTGTTCTGCTCATGTGACTCAACAATTTCCTTTTATACTTCAGTTGTTTCGTGGATCAAGGATAAAACTAATTTTAACAGCATCTTAGACAATAAAGTATTCTTGTTTGGTAAAACTGACTTTGAGTGTAAAGCTATTAACTTGATCTTATTAATGTGTCGTTTCCATATTTATAAGAGGAAAATGACCAAGGAAAAAACCATCTCTTTCAATTTTCGAAAAAGATCTTAAGAATTATTACTCTATGGAAAAATTTATGTACAGTTGTAAAAATAATATGGCGAATTTTTACCGTAAATGGGATTTCTTCTCTGTACTTTGCCAAGACCAATAAGTATTAATTACCTGTACTGTTATGCATAAACTTATAATCCCAGCGTTTAAATGTTTAAATGATTGATTTTGAATTGTTGATAATAAATTGTTATACACCGGGATAAAAAAATAAAAATAATTTAAAAAAAATAAAAAATTGTAATAAATAAACCCTTAAAAAGTAATTATCACTCCTTTTTATCTCTCCAATTTTTCTTTGCTTGCTTCCCGAAATAAACATGCACTTGTGTACATAGCACGTACTACTTTTAGGATCCTAAGATAAATCTCATGATCTCAACATTTTGTGGTACTTCAAGTCCTTTAAATAACCAATCAATATAAATTAAGTCATTGCCTTAAAATTAGTTGACTTATGACGCTATACAGTATTCAGTGGCTTTTTGCCACTCTGATGTCTTACAGCGACAATATTAGACCAAATTATTGCACAAATTTTAAGTTTGCCAACTTTTCAATAATTAAAAATGAATCTCTTCCAGGTAAGTTACTCTTGAACTTTTAGTTGTGTTCCAGTGTTAATAAAGTGTGCAATGATTTTATTTCAGAATCCGTTCCAAAAAAATCTACTCCTGGTACACGCAACTGATGATCAGGTTGACCATCAAATTAAAGAGTGGCTTAAATTTGCTCGTGAGCGCGAGAGTGCCAGAAAAGCGAGAGAAGCGAAAATATCTACAAATAAAAGTATATGTTTTATGGCCTTTAAACAATAAGAATAGTAATTTTCCGAGAAAAAATACTAATTCCCAGAATCGCCGGTGAAAAAAAACACGGGTGAAGCATTTTTATATAGAATATAAGGTCTTCACAATTAGCAAAATGTAGCATCAAATTACCTTAATTTTAGAAACCTCCCTAGGTAACCCGTTCAGATTGGTCTTTTCTTCTTTATAAATTCATAAAAACGAATAAATAAATAACGAATAAATAAACAGCACATAGAGTTGAATTTCAAGCAGTTTTGAAGTAAAACACTTTCGTTGTAAGCATGTCGTCTCACTTCAATGCATGTCAATTTTGGGGGCATTTCGAGTGTAACTTCAAAAGCAAATATATTTTAATCTAAGAAGTAGCCGTTAATAAGTAAGAGATAAGAACATCTTCTCAATATCTTTATCCATTGACAAATAATTAGTTGCTTTTGCAATTAGCAGAACATTAAGCATCCATAAACAGACATGGCAGGGGGCCAGAAGATCAGATTGGAAAGCCACAACTTCTAAACAGCTTGGAGATTTGTTTGTCTTATTATGAAAACCAGATGTATTTTTAAATTAATATTGTACTTGCCAAATCTCAGATGGTCACATTGTGATTTTCACGGGTGTGAATCCTGGGGAATCATAACACGCCACTTTTGATTAAGAGGGGTACCGGTATACCTATCAATGATTACAAAATTAACTCAAATATTCCCAAATGTTGTAAGGTTTTGAAAAGCTATTTTAAACCTCTAATCATTTTCCCCGATGCATTCTAAATTCACTCATTCTTTGAATTACGCATTATCCATTTGAAAGTTGCAGTTTTTAAAGATTGTTGCCCGTGTTTTTCTCTACTTTAACATTATGTGTGATTTTAATATGTGTCATTTTCATTGGAACATTGATATATTTATCTGAGGATACGAAAACTTTAAAAAGACACAAGACAAACGGGTGCTTTGACTAACAATTGGCAATGAACTAAGTGAATTCTTTCAAAGCTATTATACCCAAAGTTAGTATCAGAGTACTTCATATATGTTCTTTTAGAAATCAATTAAATTACTTTGATTAATTACATATTATCACCAAATAATTGTCAGAAACAAGGTAAATAAACTAAATATAAATACCAAAATAAACTTAAAATAATTATATGATTAGTTTAAAAGTTTTTTGACAGTTGTAAGCTAATTTAAGTTGTCCAAAATCTACTTGTCCTACGACAACAGCCTTGGTCAAGGCTAACATCCACGGTAAACAAAGGCATATTCCATATACAAGTTGGACTTGTTCAATCACTTAAAATATATCAATTAAAATTCCAGATTCATTCTTAGTTAACGCCATCAACTTGAATTTAAGGTGTTTTGGTTAATTTTGAATATTAAATTTTGGCAATGGTTAGTTACTTCAATGGCTTTTATTCGAACAAAAATATAACAACAAGTTTTGGCGCGCCTATGCACTTTGGCGTGCCCAAAACATAAGCATCAAGGCTACCATTTCGTTACAATACCACTAATTAAGTTAAACATTAAAGCATAGACCATTTGTTATTTTTGAGTTACCAGTCCTATAATGTACACTCTTAACATTCTATCCACATTTTAAAAGAGTTCAGTCAATATTTCACGAAATAGATGCACCAACTGTCTTTTGCGTTCGATCGACCAATTTTCAAACAACAAAGCGTGCGAATGAAGGGACACTTCTGTTCCTGAGAAAGCGAACATGCCACGACAGCATGCACCACGAGCAGTAATTTATCTAATAAAACAATTTCACGCAGCGTTCCCCAAGGATCCACCATACGGCCATTATTGTTATTCTGTACATTATTAATGATATATGTGTTACATCTAATGTCATTTCATTCTGTAATTTTGTTAATGATATCAGTTTAATAATTAGTTACTTATTAGCAACTTGTAAACTGCAATAAGAAATATGAATAAAGAACAAGAAAATATTTGGTTTTTAGCCAACAAACTAACTTTAAACCTTGAAGACACAAATGACATAATGTTTAGTCCTACAATTTCCATACACAGCACTAATTTAAATCAAGTAGAGTACAACAGTCTCTGGTTTCTGGTCTCCGCGCGCGTCACCTCAGACGCGCGCATCGGCATTGTTAATTTTTGTTTCGCTATGAAATAATGTCCAACATACCTTATGCATATGACGTTGCAAACGGAAGGTCGCCCCTCTATCTGAGGCTAGAGAAGGTCACTCATTGGTTCATGTATGCGCGCTGTGCGTGCGTATACACACAGCGCGCCTACATGAACCAATGAGTGACCTTCTGTACCCTCTATAGAGGGCGATATTAAGTTTGTGACGTCATATCCATAAGGTCAATTGCAGCCAAAATTGCTGGATCGATTGGAATTCTGCCGTGCTGTGTTTTACAGGACTTTTTTCACATTGGGGTATGAACGTTTGCCTGATTTGTGAGGGGTCTCTTAGCCACTATACTTTGTGTATGGGAAATTTGGTAGGGTTCCAATAACCACGTATACATGTATCACGTATTTCACTGGTTGGCAAAAAAAAAAAAAAAAAAAAAAAAACGCGTCACTGCACTGATTTTGAATCTGATCTATGACCAGAAGCCACAGATTTTTTGTACACAATGATCCATCTTCACACTTCTTTCAGACTTGGTGACCGTTCATCTACGTCCTTTTCATGTTTGTCATCATTATCATCGATCTTCAATACCACCAGCCTTATCCGCCTCCTATTCATCCACTGTTATTAACAATGACAAATTGTATTGATTTCATTAGTTTCAGGTTTGATTTCTGTTACAGTTTAATGACTGAAATACCACAACAAAGATTTCGTTTCATGTAACACTGTTGATGTAACATCTCTTATTGAAAACATAAATTTTTATTTTCCACGAGCAGAGTATGGCAGTTTGTGGACCATGGAACGGAACAAAATTAAGCTTTAGACCAAAGCAAAAGTATCCACTCTCTATAAGTATTTCCCCCTTTTTCTGCGACCCTGGATCCACCCCTGCAATAGTGTCAATCGTTCCCAGCAATGTCTACATAATGCACGTCAGCAGGATTGTTTTCTGGGGGTCATTAAGGCAGCCAATATATTTTTCTGGTAATGGAACCAAGGTTCATTTGTTTAAATTCATTAATTCAATGCAACATTTTTACTCACCAGTACAAAACCTACATTGAGGCATAGGCTTATAGCTAATATTATCCAGGCACAGGTGGAATTACCGGCTGATTTGTACAGGCAGGCAGGTTCTGCTACCGTCGTTGCTTCATAAGTTGTAAAATCTGTTTAAAATAAAAATGATGTTAAAAAGTCCAAAAAAGTCTCAGTACATGGAAATTGCAACAGGTCATTCTGGTTCACTTTCACTGTGGTGAGGGGAGGGGTAATAAGAGCGATGATTATGAGTTTAAAAGCAATTTGCCTTTGATAAACTTCACAATATTGCAAGCCTCAGCATGTATTGTCACATTAATATGTTGCTTACTTAGATTATTGATTACTTTGACAAATGTATTGGACAGTTTAACCTTAGTCATAAACTAGCCTTGACAAAGGCGTGATGGAATGGTTCATCACTATGAATAACTTTACTGTGAAAATGCCTTGAAAATCCGTTTTGCCGTGAAATAACAGTTTACCATAATTTCACGGCAATTTCATGGTGTCTCTTCCATTCAGATATTGGCAATAAATATTTACAGTGACTTCAGGGCTAATACACGGCGTTCTCGAGAATTAATGAGCTGCCCCAAAACTGTCACAAGAAGTTCATGGCGTTTTCACAGCAAAGGAATTCGAAGAATATTTCATGGCGTTTTCACGGTGTTGTGTCGTCATGAAATTGCCGTGAACTATTTATTTCACGGTAAAACAGATTTTCAGGGTAAAGTTATCCATAGTGTATAGGCCTAGATATATCGCCTCGGTTACAGCCCACAGATCCATATCCTTGCAATAAAAGTGACCATTCGTCGCAAAAGTGACCATTCGTCGACACACCTTGATCCTGTTGTGCTTGCTTAAACTGCAGAAAGAGCTCATTCTGCCAATGGTCCAGCATTAGCATTAACGAATACTCATCGAAGCCAGTACTCACCGAATACGAGTTCCCATAGCCTTTAGTCAAGGCGCTCGCGGCAACCCGGCAAACCCAACCACATGCGATCGAGTGGCGAACGTCGAGAGGTGGGAGGGCCGCAGCGTGAGTCAGTTTGGCAGAGCGACGGAGAGAACGAAGCACCCATCAGGCAGGAGCGACTTCACAATTTTCTACTTTCTAAGTTTGCATCCGTTAATGGTTTCACGCGCGGCGATATACGGTCTCCGACGGACCTCCACACCTCCACCCCCCCCCCCACCAAGTACCTGCTGGACTACCGCTGGCCTGGCAAGGTACGAGTTTCGCCACATTATTATTATTCACCTATAGAACATATTGTGTTTCACAAGTGAAAAACATCCAGTTCCCATTTAGGAAAGAGTACTCTATCATAAATTCCACATTAGAATGAATACACAAAAATATGAATGCATTTTCTTTATTTTGGTTGGCTCTAAAAGAGAAAGCATACTCCTTGAAGCATTTTTAATTTTGCTAGCATTACTTATGATGTGCCTTCCATTTAATTAGTGCTTAAATTATAAAAACATTTTAAATGCATAAGGTATGGATGATTATTATTATTATTTGTTTATCTAGTGGAGTTATTCAAAATCCACTTGTTGCACAAAAACATTGCACAATTAGAAAATAACACAACTTAATGAAAATAAACATAGGCTATTATTAGGCCCATTATTAATCTTCCTACTACTACAAGGGTCAAAATCAGTCAAAATGTTGATATACTTCCCAAGGTATATCTAGTGCACTTAAAAGTCAAACACTGTCAAACCTTACGTGTAGTAAGTAAATTTACAGGTCAAAATGAGTTGACCGTTTTTGACTGGTAAAAGCATTGTCTGGTATTGTTCAGGGTGGTAAAATGACAGTAAAAACCAGTCAAAAATGCCCCTGTGTGCACATTTGGGTCAACATTCAAAACAGGCAGTTGACTGGTTTTAACTTCTTCATCAACTTCCCACTGAAGTGCAGCAATAGTAGGATGGTTAATGGCTACTTACCAGTTGAGAGACATGGAGATCTAGTTACGGTCACAGTTAGGTTTTTCCCATTGTCTCCCATAGCTTTACCAGAAGCTTGACACACATAGGTTGCCTCATCATCCAGGAATGGCAGTTGGATTGTTGCTGAAATATTAAATGTGTTGTTCCTCCAAAAGCAATCTGCGACAAAAAATATTAATAATAATGATGATAGACCTAAATATTTCAGGAGGAAAAGGCCTACACTTATAAATCAAAAAATTACTAAGTGAGATATTGTGGTTCTGCTACAAAGAACCATACAAGGTTCTCTACGTTTCGACTAGCATGCTCTAGTCACCGTCATGACATTGACTCAATACCTTTTAAGAGTATGTTCTGTTAGTGTTTTGCAGTATATTGTTTCCTTTGTTGTTGGACTAACTTTTGAGGCATCTCCCATTTGATTTGTGCACGTTTTAACTGTCAACTGAGGATCCACATTCTTCCTTTATGTTATAAGTCCTCGGTTTACACCATATTATCTATCAAGCATGTATTGCAGAAAAAGAGAGACTTCACCTATAACTGCCCATTGGGAAATTGTCTACCTACTTGTGTCAGTTTTATGCAGTACTATATCCTTCTTTTCAGACTCAGCGTTGAGGTCCACCATGTCGTTTCCAGACACACGCAGCCAGCTGATATTCACTGCAGGTTTGACATATTCTACAAAACACGTTAGGTCGAATGTCAATGTGTCGTGTGGTACCACTACTGTACATGCTGAAGAATCGTCATGACACCTGACGACGTGAGTAGACGCATTATTGACGACTTGAGGACGCGCATTATTTGGGGACACTATGAACAAATTAATAAATGAATCATGATAATAATTATCGATTTTTTTCCAAACTTTACTATGCTAATTTGACAATTGTAAAAGGTTAAATGCCTTACATGCTGAAGAATGGTTAGGTCACTCGACAACTTCAGGATACACATCCTCTGAGGAGATTAGATGACGCCCCCTTCTCCCGCCCAATGGATTTTCTATATAGGCTAGGGTCATCAATACTACTATCTTAACAGCAACAACAACAAGGCGGTAATGGAAAAACAATTTGGCCCACAGCACAAGAAGTGAATGATATTTAAAAGGCAATGTTGAAAAGATGTGCCTTGGTGGATTTCTTGAATTGTTCAAGTGATGAGGATGAGCGTATGTGAGACGGCAGGTTGTTCCACAGAGTTGGAGAGGCGATGGAAAAGGCTTGATTGCCATATGAGATTGTGTTCGAACGAGCAGGAAGGAGAACATGTTACGAAGCCGAGTGAAGTTTTCTTGTGGGTTGGTAGATATGAATCTGATAAATCGAATAAATTCTTGATGAAGTCATGTGTTAATGTTTTTTATTATTATTTTATTTATTTATTTATTTTTATTTATTTATTTATTTTTTTGTTCGGTGTCTCATTCTGGTTTCAAGCCAACTACTCACCTATTTCAGAAACATCAATAGATCCCGATACCAGCCCATTGTAACTTGGTTTATACACATATGAGTATTCTCCCTCACTCGAGTGGGTAACGTTATAAATCACCAGTGATAACTCCTCATTGATATCGTACACATCCTCGTTTCCGGTTTGGGGAAAAATTTCCCCTTCATAGGATGATATTATTGGAGATTCGACAGCCCCACTGTTGCGACGAAACGACCAGTACACCGTATCTGTTTCCTGTACCGTGAACTTCCCGGTTTGTATGGGAGGACAGGGCACAATACCACGGTTGCCTCTCTTAAGCTCAATGTGATTTCTTGTTGCTTCGACGTTAATAGTCCACCAGACTTGGGGGAAAAAAAACATTAAAAATTTAAATTTTAATGGATTTAATTTGTCCGTACACCGACGTGTGTATAGCACTGTATCGGTGCTTTCCAAGTGTCTGTGAACAAACTTCACAGGTAACTCGGGCGGTCTCGTGCAGACGTCTTAACGGCTCAACCACCGAGCTTGCCTGATGACAACTGGTCGGCTAGAATCTTTTATAGCAGCGGGTTCACCAACCTACAAATTTTCGAAACCGCAATTATGGGTTTTGACAACATTGTTTAACGTGTCTTTGTCTGATGTACATGTTCTTTTTTCATCTATCACCGTTTTGCTCTGATGACTGCATGGCCCTTTAAGGCCGAAAAAGTGTTATGTTTCTGGTCTCCGCGCGCCTCGCCTCAGACCCGCGCGTCAGCATTTTTAATTTTCTTTTATTCTCTCTTTTTTTCTTTTTGGCTATGAAACGATATCCAATTGCAGCCAAATTTGTTGGATCGATTGGAATTCTGTCGTGTTGTTCTTTAAACGACTTTTTCCACAGAGTATGAATGTTTGCCCGATTTGTGAGGCCACTCTTTCCCACCATACTTTGTACATGGGAAATTTGGTCCCCACGCGTGTATCACGTATTTCCCTGTGGCAAAAAAAGGGGGCAAAAAAAGGGGAAAAAAGAAAAAAGAAAAAGAAAAGATTACCCCAAAAAACAAAAACAAAGTGCGTCAGCGCACCGATTTGGAAGCCGACCAAATGACCAGCAAACAAGAACCTTTTTTTATGGCCAAGGGGATGTATGTATTATTATGTCATACATTCGATATTTGTGTGTATTATAATGCTTTTTTAATAATAAAAATTAAATTAATAAAAAAAAAAATTAAAAACGGGACATGAAGGGGGACTACCGCCTCTGCCTCCTCTCGGACCATTGGGTCTAGGTCTCAATTTCCCCCTCGAACTAAGCTCCAGTGGAACCTCAATCCAAATGATCAGCTCTCGGTCTCGGTCTTAGTCAACGAGGCTGACAATTCCACGTTCACTTGGGCGTGAAGCTTTTGTTTTCCCCTTTTTTCTTGTTCACTAGCGCGTTAACTGTCCATGTTTGGCCCACGTTTTGGTACCCACCCCTTCCCCCATGTCGCAATCTCTTAATTAATTGCTCTGTGTTGGCTGGTCTTTACTTACCTATCAGTAACGTAACGATGTCTAATTGCTTCATTACTGCAAATCTTATGTTTCTGCAAGAGAATATATATCAACAAATAATTAATAATAATAATAATAAAGATTTTTAGCGCGCACATATCCACCCTGCTGGGCGCTCAAGGCGCGGAAACAAAGAAAAACATGAATACAACCAATATACAATGATAGCATAGGGGGGGGAAAAAGTATGTACCGAGATACATGTACCTACGATGTAATTACAAATATACATCATCTTTGAAGAGTTGTGACATAAGATGAGTTTTAAGCATCGACTTAAATCTGGTTATACTATGACAACATTTGAGTTTAGTTGGAAGATCATTCCAGAGTCTCGGAGCTGTGACAGAAAACGACCTATCACCCCAGTTCCGTTTTGAAGTTGGTTCCTTTAGGAGTGACATGTTGCTGGAGCGCAAATTGCGTGATGGAGTGTAGACTTTAAGCAGTTCAGAAATATAAATTGGAGCAATGTTATTAAAAGATTTGTGAACAATTAGCATAAGTTTAAAAACAATTCTCCGTGAAACAGGAAGCCAGTGCAGTTCTTTCAAGATTGGCGTGATATGGCATGACTTTCTGGACAAAGTCACAACACGAGCTGCTGTGTTTTGTATGTGCTGAAGACGAGATATTTGATTCTGCGGAAGACCGTAAAGGAGAGCATTCCCGTTATCGAGCCGTGATGTGACAAACGCATGTATAATTTGTTCAGCAGCACTTTTATTCAAGTATTTCCTTATTCGGCTTATATTTCTGATATGAAATGATGACATGCGAACAATGTTGGAGATAATGGTTTTAAAGTCATTGTCGAGTCAAATATAACACCCAAATTACGTGCTTGTAATGAGGGGGTTATCTGCGAGTCACCAATTGTAATAAATGGAAGAGAAACTTTAGACAATTGCTGACGTGATCCAAATAGAACAAATTCTGTTTTTTCATCGTTCAATTTCAGGACGTTTTGTCTCATCCAACTTCGAATCTCTTGAATACATTTCTCCAGTGTTTTAATGCAGGAATCGGCAGGTTCTTGAGAAGATTTAAAAGTAGTGTAAAGCTGCGTGTCATCAGCGTAAACATGGTAATTTAAATTATACTTCAAAATGATATCACGAACTGGAACTGGAAAGGTATAGCACAGAGCCTTGGGGTACAGAATAGTCAAGAATAACAGGCTCGGAGATAGCGTTACCAATACAAACATGCTGAGGCCTATTTAAAAGGTAGGACTTACACCAATCCAGGGCTGTGTCATGTATTCCAAGATGATATTGAAGGCGGGAGAGAAGGATTTTATGATCGACCGTGTCAAAAGCGGCGCTTAAGTCTAACAAAACTAATGCAGTGATATTCCCCTCATCCATGGCAGATAAAATGTCATTGGTGACGCGAAGAAGAGCAGTTTCCGTTCCATGAAATGGTTTGTAGGCTGACTGAAATGTGTCCGACAGGTTATTAGCACGAACATGGTCAGAGATCCGTGATGAAACAACTCGCTCGATTGTTTTTCCAAGGTACTTTTAAATTCGCTACTGGTCGGTAATTTTTGAAAACTTCCTTGTCCAAATTGGGTTTCTTTAGGAGTGGTTTAACATGAGCAACCTTCTGGCTATTAGGGAAACAACTGGAAGAAAGAGATCTTTTTTACAATAATTGTGATATACTTAGCAAACACATCAATATTTTGTTTTATTAGCGAAGTTGGTACGGGATCAAGTTCACATGATTTTGATGGCGATTTCATGATGAGTTTCTTGATCTCCGTAACACTAGTAGGCTCAAACATGGACAGTCTACATTGTGGATCCTTGCGTGATGGTGTTTGTGATAGAATGGCAGGTACTGAGGGAAAAAACGACGGATATTCTCAATTTGTGTGACAAAAAAATTTGAAAAAGCATTTGCGAGGTCCTGATCGGAGTGTGTAGATGGAAGCACTGAAACTTTGGGTTTATGAAGCAGCTTTTCAACAATGTTAAAGAGTTTTTTTCTGATCACCAGAGCTATCTTCCACAAGAGATGAGTAGTGAGTTATTTTTGCCTGGTTAATCATGTTCTTCACAATATCACGTTGGTTACAGTATTCTTGCCGATGTCATAAAACATCTGACAATAGCACATAACATTCAAAATTACAGAATACAAACAAATTTTAATGACAAAAAATTGTACTAACAAAAGAAGAATGAACCTATTAAGCCATATAGTATTCAATGATTTAATTTTGCCCTAACACCGACGTGTGTATATTAGCACTGTATACTCAGTGCTTTCCTTGTCTCTGTGAAAAAACTACACACGCGGGACTCGGGCGGGATTCGAACCCACGACCTCCTGCTTACTAGTGCAGACGTCTTACCTCTCGACCACCGAGCTTGCCTAATGGCAGAACCCGCTACTATATAGGATTCTAGCCAGCCAATCGCCATCGGGGAAGCTCGGTGGTCGAGAGGTAAGACGTCTGCACTAGTACACTCTTAAAACCCCCGGGTCAAACTTTTGACCCTTTTGCCGGGTCAAATATTGTTGACCCAATTCTGGGTCAATTTTCTTATTGGTGACGTCATGTCAGCAAATCAGCCATTTTGATTGGACGAAAAGAAATACGTCACGCAGGTCACATTTTTCCAACTGCCATTTTTAACTACGATACGATGTCGTTTTCGTCCCAATGATCGTTGGAGAATCATTTCACAATTAATGGAAGGGGTCTTCATTACTTTGTTTCATTTGAAGGTATGTAAACTTTCACATTTTATTATACATGTATGTTCGTTTTATAGTATACAGATAATGACTATACAAAACCATTTTAACGTTAACATAGGGTGTGCAGCAGGTCATGTTGTGTGGTCATGTAAATGTGTATGTGTGCAGTGTGGTTGAGTGTATGTGCAGTGTTCTAGCCAGGCATACAATAGCGTATCGGGCCGATACGCTATAAAACAAAATGACGATACGCTATAAATCGGCCGATACGCTATCGATACGCTATAATTTATTCCATGGTTGAAATTTTTTTTTTCCTTTGTTCAGTTCGAGAACTAATTGTGAACAACATTAATTTGTTGCCACTGAGGCATTTATTTCATCTTGTAGGAAGCTTTATTGATACATTTTAATTGGCCGACAAATTTGTTTCTTTTCAAGAGAATGTTTTTGATGCGCCGCATTTGCAACTGTATGCGGCCTGCCGCGATCTATTTATGGCATTCAACGTTAAACACATTGACACTGGTTCCGCTACCACACTGCTTAGGCAAAAACCAGATGACCGGGGTACCCGCCTGCCACGCAGAGTCGGGAAAGAGCGAAGTCTAAAAAGTGTCTGTTGTGAGTTACTATGATCATGCTATGACATGTTTTCTGTCGGAAATTTGTTTTGAGTGAAAGTTAAAAAACAACAACAAAAACAACCATCAGCAAACGGTAGTTGTTGAACATCTGATGTCCGCTGAGCGCTGCCTGATGTCCGCCGGCCGCCAGCAGAAGTTCGACCTATGGAAACAGTTTCGTCTTCACGGCATCAAAACATTTGTAAATCTCATTCCAGTATCATTTCCCTACCACCACTTTGTCACCAAGCTGGTATATTTTTGTTTTGTTAATTACGAAGAAATAAATTAAGAAGATGTTATTAATGAGAAAAATTAAAAAATGAAAATCGGAAATGCAAGACTTGATCGGCTATTCCCCAGGATATGTTCGGTAGGCAGATAATTAATGTTCAGTAGGCGGGCGTATAGCACAATTGCACCCTGCAAACACGCCTCCATTTACTTGTAAATCAGGAATAACGGTCAACACTTTCTAAAACTGTTTTTCTTCTTAATTTACATACCCGACCGCTATTTATATAATGCTAAAAGCATTATTTCTGAGCTGAGATTCTCCGCCACAGGTATTAATCCACAGAATTTAATTCCACAAAACCAAACATGTCAAAGATTTCTGAAGCTTTTCCGAGGTAAAAAATTCACTAATAGTTTGCACTCAGTCGAATAAATAGATGTCACCATTCTGCTCCAACCAGTCATAACTTTTTAAGTAGGTCTAAATTTATTGTTTTAAATTTTATGCTTTGAAACAACTGATTAAAAGACGCATTTTTGCCGACAGTCGGATCACTCACTCGAGCTACTTAGCCTTGGGACAATGTATACTGGTATCCTGTATCCTGGTATGTTGTTTCATACATGTATAGTTATATAGCTTGGAAACCAGCCAAGAACCAGGTCCCAGAGGTTAATGTCACCTGGTCTGGGATTGTAAAACCACAACCTGTCAGTCATTGTCAAGTGAACAATAGCCCCAACTCTTGTCTTGGCACTAATCCCAAATTGATACATTCAACGTTCCAAAGTTGGCAGACAGTTCTTTGAAGTGAACTTGTGACCCAGAAATTGTGTCTTTTTGGTTGCCGGTTGTCTGTTTCTTTTTCTTTTAAAATACTTTGAACAGACTGGAGATAGGATAATTCTAAGGCGTCTTTACAGCTGGCCTATGTTTTTTCGCTGAACTTTTTTTATTTTATTTACGCAATAACTGTGGACTTGGAAAATAGAGCTCTTACCTGCTGTCCAATAAAATACTTTGGGTGAAGCTTGCACTGCAGGGTTTCGTTTGCAAGAACCATTTTATTTATAGTTTTGTCAAGTTTAATTTAAAGTAGGCATAAGTCAAGGCATACATTGTAATGTATTGTATGGAATTTTTTTGATCATATCTCTGGCTTTGAATTATTGATAAAAACGATTAACTTTACTCGCACATTTAAAGCTACAATTACTAACAACAATCCAATGTAAAGTGAATAAAACAATAATTAAGACAATAACAACATGAGTCCTGTAGGCCCTACTCCATTTTAAACTTTTAAGTTTGATATTAGTTGAGAAAAATGCGACAGAATTACATGTGCACATGTAAACATGTTAAAACCTACCAATTGAAAAGCAATAAATATTTTTATGTCTAAAAAAATATGGTTTTGTGTGACAAATTATATTATGCATTATGCCCCTAAATAGCCTCAGATTGCACCAGAGAGCATCTACAACCTAAAAGTTTCCCAGGGCCCTTAAGCGGGCCCCGGACCCCACGCCGTTGTGGCTTCGCGCTACGCGCTCGCAGATTCGTGTCGTACAAATGCCCCTACGCTATAATTTAATCCTGGCTAGAACACTGTGTATACAGGCGCGGATCCAGGGGGGCCGCGGGGGCACGTGCCCCCCGGGTAAATTGAGTTTTAAAAAAAAGGGGGGGGGGGAAGGAAAAAAAGAAGAAAAAAAAGAGGGGGAGGTCAGAGAAAAGGAGGAGTAGCCTAAAACAAATACCGGCGACAATATTAAACATCTGCTGTGTCTACTTTTGGCATAAAATAAATACTGAAAAATGCAACAAGAAAAAAAGGTTACCGGTATCAATCATGCCATGGAACTGAAACCCTCTTTTGAGAGTATTTCCCGGAGCTCGGGGATTTCAACTCTCTCCATCTCAACATCTAATCCTCTTGGGGAAGTTTATTACCGGTTAAATGGCCACAGCCAGCAGGAAACAATTGATCACTTGACTGAATGATTTGCTAGTCATTATTGCCAAAATCCTTTTTGAGTGGCCTAAACGCACATTCTTTTTTCAATTAATAAAATATCCAGTGCCATCATGTCCAGTAATGAAACCATGTATTATTTTTTTGATCGTTGAAATTGGTGCCACAAACAAATAGACCTTGGCTTGTAAAAGAGAAAATCGTCTCATCATGATAAAGTTGTATTTGTACCCAAAAACCACGAACGTTCTTTGACCAAAGTACATCACGTAGTATACTTCGTTTGAGCAGCTTAATTATCTGGGCTCCTTGCCAAAATTCCTTTGCAGTGAATATAGCCTTGAATGCAAGGCTGTGATGCATCTCAACAAAATTATGGTCGTATTATCTCTCCGTTAGTTACTAGTTAGTAAGTTTTGTTTATAGGCCTGCTTCAAACGTCGAACTTTTGCCGTATCTAATTCAAATAATGACCCAAAAATTTACATTACATGTAATAAGGAGAAACTGCTGGAACAGTTCAACAATGAGTCTTATTCTTATGGGAGTGTCGTGGCCGAGCGGTCTAGCGCACCGAACTCAAGTTCTGGTGTTGCCAGCAGCAGGGTGTGGGTTCGAGCCCCGGTCGTGACACTTGTATCCTTGAGCAAGGTACTTAACCATAATTGCTTCGTCCTTCGGATGGGACGTAAAGCCGTAGGTCCCGTGTGTTGTATAATGCACGTAAAGTGGATTGTCGTGGCCGAGCGGTCTAGCGCACTGAACTCAAGTTCTGGTGTTGCCAGCAGCAGAGTGTGGGTTCGAGACCCAGCCGTGACACCTGTGTCCTTGAGCAAGACACTTAACCATAATTGCTTCTCTCCACCCAGGGGTTAAATGGGTACCTGTGAAGGCAGAGATGGTTTGCTCTCTATGCGCTAGAAATGGCAGCAATTGAGCTGTATACTCCCCAGGGAGCTGAGATGGTTTCAGGAATGATTTATGAGCCTTATGAGCCTTATGAGCAGGGATAATAATATAATGCGCCTTGAGCGCCACTTAGTTGGTGGATACGTGCGCTATATAAATCTATACATTATTATTATTATTATTATTCAGCAGGTCGGAAACGCATGAGAAAGGTGGCTTTTCCCGATGTTGAAGAGGCTGCTTTGACCTGGTTCAAAGCTGTACGGGCCGAAAACATTCCGATTTCGGGTCCAATTCTTCAAGAAAATGCCAGGTCTTTGGCAAAGAAGTTAGGACATCCAGACTTCAGCTGCAGTGATGGGTGGCTTGACCGTTTCAAAACACGCCAAGGCTAACGTCAACGCGGTGCTGGAAATGCGCTCAATCCTTTTTTTTTTTTTAGCTCTGTTGCGTAGCCAAATCTCACACCAATGAGTTGTATAAGGTAGGTCATCATTGATTTCGAAAGCGTTAACAATAATTTTATATTTTTTGGAAAACTTTAAAAACAAAAATCATGCCATTTGAAACAAATTAATAAATATGTAAGACGTTTATAACAAATTTTAAAATGTTGCATCTTGTGTGCTTAATTCCCCGTGCTACAATAGGTTACTTTGCGGGCGTACGGTAATTTATGCACGCAAGGGGGGGGGGGGTAAAATGGCGACCTCGGCTAACTCGAACCTCCGCATAAGTCGAAGTTTGAGTTCATTCCCCTGAGATTTGACTTATCGAGATTTCACTGTATTTGAATTAGACACGGCAGAAAGTCGACGTTTAAAGCAACTGACTTCTGCCGTAAGTTCGACAGGCAGGTCTTGCCGCTCTGAACGCCAGCTCGTCTCTGGACTCTTTCAAGCGAAGATATGTTTTTGGTGATATGGGGTTTCCAAGCAGTGCTCCCATATCAAAGATGTGGTCTAACCAGTGTGAAGTATAATTTCTCTTCGATGGACTTTCAGGCCAGTCTCAGTTAGCCCTTAGTAATCTTCTGAGGAACTGATTGATTTATTTTAGTCAACCCATTCTTAAAGACAATTTTCCTCCACGAATTTAGCTAATGGAGATGACTTCACGAAGTTTAACACAGCCTCATTATGGCAATTAATTGATTGCAGTTTCTTTTATATTATATTTGATTTTCCACAGAAGCTTCGGTAATAAAAATATCCAACGATGTGTCTCATAAAAGGTTGATAAAAAAGGATTAAAAATTAAGGGTGCAGAGTAAAAAATAAAGCCACCATCCAAGGTGAATAGCGCCTTCAGTTTGGTGTACTGTCATTATTGAGAAAAGTGGATTTTTTGGTATCAATTTCCAATGATGATTATAGTGACTTTTTTCAAATACTTCCCAAAATTAGTTAGTCTACATTTCGTTTGCAATCTGTAGTCTATGATCGGGTGCAAAGCAAGCTAGTCTGGTTTCTTGACCCAATTCCTCCACGTCTACAAATTGTTCCGTTTCATCTGAAGAAGGGTCGGGGTACCGTGTGGAAATTACAATCGCCGATGTCAATTTACTGTCGGATTCTACGCCAGTACGCATAGGCCTGCGAAGTACGATGAGTCTTGCAGCTGATGGTTTTAACACAGGGCAAGGAACAGTATGAAATCAAGCCCTTTTCTTGAAAATTTCAACTGGACTGAATTCCGGATAAATTAAAACTGAAGTCAAAAACTGTAAATTAAATGCCAAAAATCGGGGAGGGAGAAACTTATATTGTTGTAGTCATGACATTGCTAAAATAATGGCTAAAAATAATGGCTAAAATATTAAACAAAAAAGATACGATGTGGAATATAAATTTAAATACTCCGGCAAAAAGTATGAAAGGAATATTGTTTTTGTTTAAAGAACCCACCGTGAAAGAAAGCAATACATTTTATAATCCGAAAATCGACAAAGTTTCGATCACGGTCGAAGGCGTTCCCAATCAACTCTACGCGCACGGAATGAAAAGGTATCAACATTGGGAAGAGATTTCAAAATATTTCGGCGATTCGAGACAACAACACGCTATACAAGTCGTACAAGCTCTAAATTTATCTAACGTTAAACAATCAACGTATTATTTAAATCGATACGGTTTATTTTTAGATTTAAGAACTAGCACCGACAATAAAATACACGGAAGCGGAAGACGAGTACAAAACTTGAGTGAAGGAATTACCATTCAAATTGAAAAAGAATCGGAATCTGCGGGCGAACTAAACATGTACACTTTTATTATCATGGACGCGCAACTAAATATAAGAAACGGACGTTTTGAATCCGTCGATTATTAAAATTAACGACTATTGTAAAAGAAAATGTTACCTAAATATCCACACGCCGCGTTAATTTGCGGACAAACGGGATGCGGAAAAACTGAATTTGTTTTATTTATTAGAAAAAGAATATTTTAAATATTTCAAAAATATCGTTATATTATGCCCCACCATCTTTTACAACGATACGTACAAAAATAGAAAATGGATTCTAAACGACGATAACGTACACGTTAACGATTTAAACGACATTTCGCTGAATAGGGCTATACAAATTTATAGCGATGCTTTCAAAACGGAGGAAACGTTGTTTATAATCGACGATTGCAGCGCTAATAAACAGTTGCATTATAAAAAATACGACGAGAATAATAAATGCATGATTACCCAATTGGCCTTTAGCGGTAGACACGTTAAACACAGCTGTTGGATTCTTTCGCAAAAATACAATAGCGTATTGAAAGATTTTAGAGAACAACTCAAATGGGTGTGTTTATTTTATTGTAAAGATAGAGACTCGTACGAGAATTGTCTTAGAGAAAATGATGTTATACCGACTGTTGAGTTACGAGATCTCGTACGCGAGCAACTAAAACGAGTTTTACATCGCAAATTGATTTTAAAAACGGATCAACCTACCGGTTATGAGATTATAGACTAGACCTCATAAGTTAGTTAATAGGTCGTTAGTAAATTACCTCATAGGTCGTTAATAATTACCTCATAAGTTAGTTAACAGGTTGTTAGTAATTACCTCATAAGTTAGTTAACAGGTTACTTATAGGTTAAGAGCAATTACTTATAGTTAGTGTTTTTATTATATATCTTAGTATATAAATATGGATACTGAAAAAATAAACAATTTATTATACAGTCTTACGCAACTTTTAACTACTGAAAAAGGAAAAAATGTACTTGTTTATCTTTTGTTTTAACCCTTTCAACCCCAAACGTGCCACCTGTGCTCAATGTGGAATGTATGTTCTTTACCAAAGGGACGCTATGTCACGGGAATTCACTACTCTTTTGTTCCCAAGGCTCCTCTCCGGCACAACGCCTGAAACCTGTAACTGAAATGTAAATAGCGCCCTCACTTGACGTTGGCATGATTAATCAATCGCAGGACAATGCGCGCGTCAGTATGAATGCTTTTTTAGCGTCTCTATATAAAGCTGTAGCTTTTTCCGTGACCGCCGACGCTCACTTAGCTGTTTTACAGCTGACAGTCGACCGCTAGCCATGGATGACGCTGAAATTATTGACGAAATATTCGCGGATAGTGGTTCAGAAATATCCGATGACCAGTCCTCCTCATCCACATCAGAAGAAAGTGAAGAAGAGTTTGTCACACACCCACCAAGGTCATCAAATAAGCAGAACTTCAGGTAGGCCTTAACTAAGACGTAGGCCTAGCTGAAAAACTTTCACATAACTGTTCCAATTGGCTAACGTTACTGATTACAAAGAGCCAAACATGTTTTGTATACTTATGAATGTAGGCCCTAGGCCTACTTTTATGTTTTTTTCTAAAGGGGTGTTGGTGAAACTGAAAGTCGGATCCTCCAGACCTACATTGTAGTCAGACTTTCCTGGATCCTCAGAAGAAAATGTTTTTCTTTCAAAGGAATGATGGATGGAATGGCATTTCAAAGAATATTAACTGTTCAAGTAATTTCAAGAATTACCTTACGTTTGAATGTAGGCCTAATTAACTTAATTTGCCAAATATTGCAGGTGAAATGGGCTTCTTTTTATGTAGGATGGATCTAGTAAGGTCCGACTTACGTTGACATTAGATCCGGGGAATCTGGGTTTTACCAATTGCCTTTCTAACGAAATTCATAATAGCATATTTGAATTAATCTGATTTTTACTATGCAAGAAAAAGACATGAATAAAATCACAAAGTTTGTCCCAAAAGTGTGCAGTATAAATGCAGAGTCGGCCTAACTTCTGAACTTCTTGCACCATATCAAAGTGAATGAATGATGAGGATGTCACTTGCTCTACCGTAGAGCAATTGGCATCCTCTAGCAAGTTGCATCATCTTTTTGATCTATCAAAAGAGCATTTTAACATTTCAGTGCCATCTAAGGTTTCGAGTCAACTCTGTCCCAGGTCAACTCCGGTCCAACTCGGTTAGTGTTCGTGCCCAAAACGTTACAGCACCCTCTTCGACCAAGAATACAGCCTATATTTACTTTAATTGGCTTGCGTTGTACCATCTGGACAGAGTTTACCTTGGACAGAGTTGACCTGCACCCCATCTAACCATATCGAGTGTATGATTAGATAACACAGGAAGGTCATACAAATTGCAAGCACCTGGTGTGCTGTCATTTTCAAGAAAAGTGGGACTATGCATAAATTTCCGATGATGGTTTTGCTGAGCATTGCCAAAAAGTAACATAACCGCCAAAGCTCATTACACCCAAATCATACAGTGCCCTCAGTAGTATGTTAAATGCCGTATGGGGGACAAATGTATAAAACTGAGAAGAATGGGGAGACGTGTAAGACGCCCAATTATTTAAATGAGGTACATGTATGACATCATAAAGAATTGGTGACGTCATAGAAAAGTGGACATATAAAAATGACAAAACTAAATAAGATTATCTGTGAGTATAATAAAGATGGCGACAAAATATGAAATAAAGAATAGAGTAACTGTGCCTTGCGAGTGGCTTTTATGATGATTTAGTTTTACCAACTAAAAGCCACTCGCAAGGCACAGTTACTCTATTCTTTATTTCATATTTTGTCGCCATCTTTATTATACTCAGAGATAATCTTATTTAGTTTTGTCATTTTTATATGTCCACTTTTTTTAATTTTCTATGATGTCACAAATTCTGTTATGATGTCATACCTCATTTAAATAATTGGGCGTATTTACACGTCTCCCGATTCTTTTCTCAGTTTTATACATTTGTCCCCCATACGGCATTTAACATACTACTCCTATTGTGTCGGCCATATCTGAAAAAGGCTAATGTTGTATTATGGTATCATCAAGAAAATGTGCCTTAATTCCATATAGCACCATCATACATAAGTTTCTTAATACTCATACTTCAGGTCTGGATGGCATAAAGCAAACTCCTCCTATACGAAGCGACCCCCTATGAACTTTACTGAAGAGACTGGATGTACTGAAGATTTCAGTAACCTCTCGCCTGGGCAGATCTTTCAACTGTTCTTCTGTCAGGCAGTCTGGAAGTTGATGGTGACAGAGACAATCGCTATGCTGACCAAACGCTGGGTGCAGATGCAGCCAATCATCAGCATGCCTGGACTCCAACGGATATCCCTGAGATGATGGCATTTGTGGCCTTGCTTCTGTGTATGGGCATCAACAAAGGCCACGCTACGCCATGCACTGGTCCAGGTCTGAAGTTCTGCGAAGTCCTGTGTACTCATCAACTATGTCTCGCAACCGATTTGACGCACTCCTGAGATTTTTCCACGTTGCCAACAACAGAGCTGAAATGGATGATGACTCTCCCGTGACAAACTGTGTAAAGTTCGCCCGCTGCTTCACATTGTACTGCCATTGTTTCGTCGCATATATAAACCTGGACGAAACCTCTCGCCAGATGAGACTATGATAAAGTTTAAAGGCCACATCGGTTTTAAACAGTACATGCCACGCAAGTCTGCTAAGTTTGGATTGAAATGTTTTTCATTGAACGAGTCTGAAACCGGGTACACATGTGCGTGGAAGGTGTTCACTGGTTCAGAGCCCACATCGTACCAATTGCAGACATCCTCAATTGCTTATGCAGCAGCAAACCATCCATCTAACCTTTCAGCATCTGGCAAAATAGTCATGGAACTACTGCAAGGACTCGAACATAAGGGACATTTTGTTTTCATGGACAATTGGTACACCAGCAGCCGGCTCTCGTCCACAAGTTGTCACAGCTAGGGTTTGGAGCTCGTGGAACAGTACGATACACCACCCAAGGGATTCCGGAGAGTGCAAACCCAAAGAAGTTCCGCATGAAAAAAGGCGATGACCCGCACTTTTACACAAAAGCAGGGCAACTATGTGTTGTTTGGCAGGATGCAAAGCGTGTAACTCTTCTGACTAATTATGGTGACTGCAGTATGGACACTAAAGAAATTCGCAGCAAATACAGTTCCACTGGACTTCGTGAAATCAAAAACCTGTTCTCGTCAGTGATTATAATAAATACATGGGTGGAAGTGATCTAGCATCGCAACTGTGTCAGTATTATACACACCACCATAGATCGCTGAAATGGTGGAAAAGAATTTTCGTGGCCATTCTTGACATCTGTTTGGTGAACGCTACTGTCGTCTACAACCGAATTCCTACAAACCAGCACTTGACGAGCTTGGATTTCCGCGTGAAGGTGGTCAATGAACTTCTTTCCACCTGGAAGCACAACCGAGCAAAGCACACCAATGAGCCATCGTGTCTTTGAGTAGACATTATCCTGGGAGAAGTGAGCCCAGCAAAAGGCGCAACTGTGTCGTTTGCAGCACACAAGCCAAGCGGAAACAAACTCGTATGATTTGTAAACAGTGTCAAAAGCCAATGTGTGTTCTGCCATGCTTTGAGAAGTTTCACAGTGTGTGATAAACATTTACCCAATGTAGTTTGGATTGTGTCCCCCCCCCCCCATTTCAATGTTGCTCACCCAGCAAAAATGCAACTGTGTCATTTGCATCACTAAAGCCAAGCGGTAACAAACTCGTATGATTTGTAAACAGTGTTAAAAGCCAATGTGTGTGCTGCCATGCTTTGAGAAGTTTCACAGTGTGATAAACATTTACCCAATGTAGTTTGGATTGTGTCCCCCCATTTCAATGTTGCTCACCCAGCAAAAATGCAACTGTGTCATTTGCATCACTAAAGCCAAGCGGTAACAAACTCGTATGATTTGTAAACAGTGTTAAAAGCCAATGTGTGTGCTGCCATGCTTTGAGAAGTTTCACAGTGTGTGATAAACATTTACCCAATGTAGTTTGGATTGTGTCCCCCATTTCAATGTTGCTCACCCAGCAAAAATGCAACTGTGTCATTTGCATCACTACAGCCAAGCGGTAACAAACTCGTATGATTTGTAAACAGTGTTAAAAGCCAATGTGTGCTGCCATGCTTTGAGAAGTTTCACAGTGTGTGATAAACATTTACCCAATGTAGTTTGGAGTGTGTCCCCCATTTCAATGTTGCTCCCCCAGCAAAAAATGCAACTGTGTCATTTGCATCACTAAAGCCAAGCGGTAACAAACTCGTATGATTTGTAAACAGTGTTAAAAGCCAATGTGTGTGCTGCCATGCTTTGAGAAGTTTCACAGTGTGATAAACATTTACCCAATGTAGTTTGGATTGTGTCACCACCCCCAGTTCAATGTTGAGCACCCAGCTAAATATGCAACTGTGTCATTTGCATCACTAAAGCCAAGCGGTAACAAACTCGTATGATTTGTAAACAGTGTTAAAAGCCAATGTGTGTGCTGCCATGCTTTGAGAAGTTTCACAGTGTGTGATAAACATTTACCCAATGTAGTTTGGATTGTGTCCCCCCCCCCCCCCATTTCAATGTTGCTCACCCAGCAAAAAATGCAACTGTGTCATTTGCATCACTAAAGCCAAGCGGTAACAAACTCGTATGATTTGTAAACAGTGTTAAAAGCCAATGTGTGTGCTGCCATGCTTTGAGAAGTTTCACAGTGTGTGATAAACATTTACCCAATGTAGTTTGGATTGTGTCCCCCCCCCCATTTCAATGTTGCTCACCCAGCAACAAATGCAACTGTGTCATTTGCATCACTAAAGCCAAGCGGTAACAAACTCGTATGATTTGTAAACAGTGTTAAAAGCCAATGTGTGTGCTGCCATGCTTTGAGAAGTTTCACAGTGTGTGATAAACATTTACCCAATGTAGTTTGGATTGTGTCCCCCCATTTCAATGTTGCTCACCCAGCAAAAATGCAACTGTGTCATTTGCATCACTAAAGCCAAGCGGTAACAAACTCGTATGATTTGTAAACAGTGTTAAAAGCCAATGTGTGTGCTGCCATGCTTTGAGAAGTTTCACAGTGTGTGATAAACATTTACCCAATGTAGTTTGGATTGTGTCCCCCATTTCAATGTTGCTCACCCAGCAAAAAAATGCAACTGTGTCATTTGCATCACTAAAGCCAAGCGGTAACAAACTCGTATGATTTGTAAACAGTGTTAAAAGCCAATGTGTGTGCTGCCATGCTTTGAGAAGTTTCACAGTGTGTGATAAACATTTACCCAATGTAGTTTGGATTGTGTCCCCCCCCCACATTTCAATGTTGCTCACCCAGCAAACCATGCAACTGTCATTTGCATCACTAAAGCCAAGCGGTAACAAACTCGTATGATTTGTAAACAGTGTTAAAAGCCAATGTGTGTGCTGCCATGCTTTGAGAAGTTTCACAGTGTGTGATAAACATTTACCCAATGTAGTTTGGATTGTGTCCCCCCCCCCCCCATTTCAATGTTGCTCACCCAGCAAAAAAATGCAACTGTGTCATTTGCATCACTAAAGCCAAGCGGTAACAAACTCGTATGATTTGTAAACAGTGTTAAAAGCCAATGTGTGTGCTGCCATGCTTTGAGAAGTTTCACAGTGTGTGATAAACATTTTTGATTGTGGTCCTTCGTCTCCCCCTCCCCCATTTCAATGTTGAAGTGACAGTGCGCACACCAGCAACACAACATTGAAATGGGGGGAGGGGGGGGGGTAGGTTGGTGGTAAGCAATCTTGAAATGGGTGGGGGTGGGTATGTGAGCAACCTTCATTTAAACTTGACTACTGCTACAGTAAAATCAATTTCGTGCAATTACCGCAACATTCCTTTCACCTGAACCTAAAATATATCACCTATTACGTTGGGGTTTATGAACCACCCATAAACAAAACAAGCATTTGTTTTATTGGTCAATATTTTTCTTGTCATAACTTGTGGAGTTATTTGTTGTCATTGCAAGAGTGGCCTTTCATGATGTTGTTGAGTGAGGGCGCTATACACTGAAAATTGTTAAAAAGTCTCTGGTAAAGAACTGAACATGCTATGCAAAAACCGGTAGCAACCAAGGCATGACTGATCAAATATAGCTCGGTATTGAAAGGGATATATCGATAATGAACAGTTTATAAAAGAACTAGTACAAATTTCAAATGATGTTAAAACAAAACAATTTATAAAAGAACTCGTTTTATTTTTAAATGATAATAAAATGTACAAGTTGTTAGCTTTTTTTGAAAAATTTAAAAAATATAATTTCATAACTTTTCGGTTATGAGATTATAGATTAGGGTCGTTAGTACGTTACCTATAGGTTACTCATAGGTCGTTAGTATGTTACCTATAGGTTACTCATAAGTCGTTAGTAATTCCTATAGAGTTACTCATAGGTGACCATACAGGTTACTTAACAATTACTCGTATAATTTATAAAAAGTGTTTTATAAATGAACCCCCCATTATTATTGGATGCTAACGAAGCCGAGTTAAACAAAATATTGCTATTAAATCAAAAGCAACGAGCTTCTGATTGGTATATATATTTTTTTAATTTAATGGATTATTCTATAAATGTTTATAATAAATGGAAGAAGTTGCTAAAATATCCGAAAATCCACCTACGCTAAGCGCACCACTTGATACGAACGATATAAACAACGATGCGCTACTAAAGCAACAACTAAGAGACAAACGTCTTTTATCGGTTGTAAGCGGAGGAGATTCAAAAAAGTTTTTCGGTAAAGAGTACAGCGTTAGCGATATTGAAGCTTTGAGTACGGAAGAGCGTGATGCGTTACTCACGCAATACGAAACTAAATTAGGTCGCGATATAACGCAGTCTTTAGGTAGCGCCATTCTAACGCTATACGCTAAACTATTGGGATTTAGTTTAAATCGTATAGATTTGTACGGTCATCAATTTCAAATCGACGACGAAGGTAAATTAATTTCGGATTTAGAAAAAGATCCGTTCATTTCTGTGAAATATACTACAAGTACGGCATGTTAATCGTTCCGCTCAGCGCTTCGCTAATTACGGCAAAACATTTAAAAAGAAAAGAAGAATCGTGTATAGATAATAAAAGTGATGGAGACCAACGAGTCGGAGAATGCGCAACCGCAAGCTGCAACGATAAAGACCGTAACCCAACCTGCGACTAAACCAAAAAACCCAAACAGAGTCGCGGCTGGAAAAAGACTCGCTGAAATTAATAGAAAGAAAAAACAAGAACTTTTAAAAGGTGCGACTAAAACGCGATATGTTGCGCCAACGAACGATATTCAAAAAGAGACGAGCAACTCGACGAGCTACTATTACTATATAGTAGCTGGTTTAGCTATTGGGGGTATCGCTTATTTCTTGTTTAGCTCAGAACCAACATTTAAAAACGAACCGCCAAAACCAGCTTCAGCAAAGCCACCACCAACGAGAGAACACGTTGTTTTAGAAATGGAATAAAAGTTTTATTTTTTTTAAATATTATGTTTAACGACTATAAAATATGTCTTCAATGCCGATAGATACGAAAACAATCGCCGATTCAGTTTATAAAAGCGTTGTTTTTGGAGATTTTATAGTTTTACACAGCATGCTCGGTAAAAAAGTATTAAGCGTAGAACCGGCCAATTTAAGCAAACTTAATATAAAAGACGGAGCAAAACTCACCGTGACGGTCGCGGTAGCTGGTGCGATTCAAATGGCGTTAATTAAGCAAGGAATTTTACCAGACTCGCTCATGCCTAAAAATCCCAACGAATAAAAAAAAATATATTTATAAATATTAAAATGGATGAGAGAAAGCTACAAAACGCTTATTATAGTCCGAAAGGATACTACAAAGGTCTTGACGCGATTAATAAATTAGCTAAAGAAACGCGAGTAAATGTAAAATTAGTTCGACGGTGGATAAAAAAGCAAGCGCTGTGGCAAATTTATTTACCCTATCCTAAATATATTCCAAGACCGACTAGTTCAAATAGCGATTTAGAAAAACCGAACGAGGTTCATCAAGCGGATTTATTGTTTCTTCCGCACGATGTAGTTGTTAAAAAGACGTACAAGGGTACGCGTTGACCGTCGGTGACGAAGCCAGTTGATATAAAGAAGCTGAACCCTTAACCGATAAAACCGCTATTCAAGTTAATAACGCGTTTGAAAAAATTTATAAACGTTCGCCGTTAACTTGGCAAAAAATTCTGCAAGTCGATCCTGGAAAAGAATTTATGAGTAGCGTTAACGTAACAATGAGTAAACACGAGGTAAAAATTCAAAGAAGCGAGGCCGGTAATCACAGAGCGCAGGGTATGGTAGAACGATTTAATAAAACTTTGAGCGAAAGATTATTTTCTCATCAATACGCTCAAGAAATAGCAACGGATAAAATATCTCGAGTATGGGTTAAAAGATTGCCGGCGGTCGTAAAAGCGTTAAACAACGAGACGACTCGGCTAATTAATTTAAAACCTAAAGACGCGATTAAATTAAGCTCTGTCGAGCAAAATTCAGCCTCGCCCGCGCTAAGCGTTAAAAAGAACGAAAAAAGAATCCCAAACAACAGTTTAGTTCGGTATTTATACGCGCCCGGTTTGATTTTTCATCGTTTAACCGCTTCAAATTTACGTTAACGCGTTTTCGTACGTTTTCCATCGTTTTTCCAAAAACTGAATTGTTCATGAGTTTGTACAAATCTTTTTCAAAATCGCTCGTCGCTTCTTTTCTTAATTGTGTGTTTAAATCGATGTACGATTTCATCCAACGTGCTTCGTAAAATTCTAAAACGCGATGAATTTTAGTCAGTTTCATGCCGAGTCGTAAATACAATAGTAAATTACGATAATGAAGCACGTAATTGCGTTTATCGTATAAATTGGGAACTAATTTTACGACGTTTGGAGCCGGTTTACCGTCTAATAACCCGAGCTGGTACGGCGACATCCATTCTTTTTTTTACTACCAACGACTCTGGCGCGAGTGGAAACGCGTTGTGCGAATCGTGTAATTTTTTAACGTATTCTAAATCGACTTCCAAAATACATCCTTTCTTACGCGTTAATCCCTCGCTCTCGAGTTTGTCTATTTGTTTGTTGGTCATCCATTTAAAATTACCCGTCGGTAAAGGTTGACTCATCGCGTACCCGTATAAATTATTCGCGTCTAAATACGTAATGTAACTAGATGGTCTCGATTCATCGTAATCGTCTAAATATTTATTGTTTGCTTTCGCGTATCGTTTACTCGCCATACACGTTCCTCCTCGCGTACCACTCTCAATAAATAAATGCATGTCGATATCCGTGAGCAATTCTAAAGTTTGTTTCGAATGTTTTAATAAAGCGTCCCAACTCAATCCCGGACTCCTATAATAATTGGCCGGATCTAAACCGTATTGCTTTATGCAAGTAGCGCGAAAATTTTCAAATACGTCAGCCAATAAGCAAGTGTCGGTACGCACGCACAAATGGTGATAATCTCCTAAATTTTTACAACCAAACTCGTTGTAAACGTTCTTTGCGTGCTCGTATTGTTCTTTAGTAATATGAGTGTTGTTTAAACTGCTGTAAAAAGAGTCTATCGAAGGAAGCTGCTTCTCTTTGAATTTTTCAAAACTATCCACGTATTCGTAAGGATAAATGCCCTTGCTTTTAACGAGATTAAATTTTTCTAAATTTGCTTCAAACTTGCTAGTGATTGGAAAATAATTGTTTGATTTTACGAGTTGTTCCAACGACGCTAGTAAAAATTGAGCGCTGTCTGTGAATCGTAGTTGCCCGATTGAAAAAGAAATATATTTTTCGATATTGTTTGGAATACACGTTAGATTTCCCGTCGTTTGACTCGCAGCCTGCATAATGAGATGAGAGTCGTAGCCTCGCAAATTATGAAACACGACCGGAATAAAAGTTATGTTTGGTTTTAAACTCAGTTTTAAGTTGCAACAGTTGTGCGCAGCACCACGATATTTTCCGGTAACGTGACAATGATCGCGTACCTTCTCATCAGAGTCAAAAAATGTCTTTTCGCATATCCAACACTCGCTGGCGTTTTTAAAATCTTCCGCGTCTTCTTTAGTCATGTTTAATTTTTAAAAGTTTTTAATCATCTCGTTGATGGTTTTTGATTCTTTTTCTAATTCATTTAAAAAATGTTTAGCCGCATCTTCTCCTCTATACGTAACGGGATCGTTAGTTTCACCGTCGCAACGAACGACGACGTACGAATAACCGCAAACGACGTGTTCTTGTAGTTTCGTAGTATTAGTATCGTTTACGTCGTCAATCTTTTTAATAACGCTTTCAAAGTCGGCGTATATTACGAAAGGAACTTTCATCTTTTTATGAAAATTTATAAATTTTACCGTATCGTTTTTATGCTTTTGTGGCATCACGATTTTTGTCGGTCTGTCGTTTATTCCCTCGCACATTTTTACGTGATTTTCGAAATACGCTTTTGTCGAAAAACCCTGTAAACATCTCAAACAAAAATGTTTACGAGGATTGTGTTTCGTTTGATCGTGAAGTAATTTATTTACATCTTTAATGTAAACGTAGTGAGATTTAGCTTCTTTATGAATTAATAATAAATTAATACGGTCTAGTCTCGCTGGTTGATCGCTGAGTTTGTAAACTAGTATCGCTTTTGATTCGCAACCAAAAACGTTTATCGCGATATTGTTTTGTTGTTCTACTTTTTTTATTTGATTAATCGGTGTAGGTGCATCGATATTATTAAAATTTAAACCGTCTTCAATCGGGTACTTGCTCATTCTATCACCATGATGTTTCGCGGGGAAAAGAGCGCTGCGCAACGCCCACCGCAAACAATCGTCGTCTTTGTTTTTTACGTTGATGCACGCTTTTTTATGTTTAATATAGTCGCATAGTTCGATATAACTACCGCCTCTCAAAGGTTGATATCTCGCGACGGCGATATTCATATCTACGATACGATCTACTTCCCATCCGCTGCCCTTTTGAGTGTATTTTTCTAAAGCTTCTTGAATTTGCGAAAAAAACTGTATTTAATATATTTTCAATGTCGTCTAAATTTAATAAAACAATTTGTTTATTATTATGAAAATTTGGTTCAACATAATCGATCGTACCGTCTAGTTTTTCTTTACGTAATTTAACGCGTATAAATATCATAAACTTGTACGCGTTAAATTATTTCGAGTCTAAAGCCAACTTGACAATTATCTTTGGTTTTACCGCTTGCCAAAAAATGTTTAAATCTTTTTCTTTGCTGTGATTCAGCGGAACGACCATTCTTCGTTCGCGTAAATATCTACCACCGTCGATCGGAGGTTTAAATTTCAACTCTGTTTCTCGGTTGTGAAACCTTTTAATAGCGGCTATACGTAGTCTTTTTTTAACTGCGCATTTTTACCAGCGCCGCGTTCTGGTAAGTTAATATTTTCAACCTCTATACGCTCTTTTAGTTCGGCTAAATTTAATTTATACAACGGCTTTTGTTTTTGTCGTTTTATATACTTGGCTACCGCGTTGTAATAACTGCGTTTATTCTTGTTGTCTCGCGCGAGAATTAACCGACGTTCTCGAGCAAACTCTTTCAATTCTGACAATGTCCATTTCGATAAATATTTTCTTGATTCCATACTATCTTTTATTATATAACTAGATAATAACGATTCGTTATTTCAATTTTTAATAATAATAATGAACATTTGTAATGCGCCGGTATCTATCATAAAAATGATGCTCATGGCGCAGCGACACACCAGTACAAGAAAAACAAAGAAAAACAAATATCACAACCAAGGTCTATGTACAGTTAATGAGATTGCATCAAGTGAGTCTTGAGTGAAGCTTTGAAAGATGCCAGTGATGGAGACAATTTGACATGTTCCGGTAATTTGTTCCACAATGAAGACGCAGCTGAGGCAAAGGATCGCTCACCCCACGATCTTTTAGAAGGAACAATCCTTAGAAGATGTTTATTGTTGGATCTCATGGAGTCACGATTTGAATGATGTGGTTGAAGTAGCTCTGATAGATATGGTGGTAACCTGCCAATAGTAGAGCGATAAACATACATTAGAATCTTGAATGTGATCCTGTCCTTAATTGGGAGCCAATGCAGGTCTCTCAGAACCGGTGTGATATGCTCTCTGATTCTAGTCCTAGTAACAATTCTGGCAGCCACATTCTGTAGACGAGACAAACGACCTAAAAGTTTTCCTGATAAACCATACAGGAGTGAGTTTCCCATGTCCAGGCGCGAGGTAACATACGCATGAACAAGTTTCTCTGTAGCATCCTGGGTGAGGTATTTTCGTATGAGTCCGATGTTGCGTAAATGAAATGAAGAATGGCTGCAGATTGAAGATATCTGGTCCACAAGTGACATGTCAGCATCAAATATTGTTCCTAGATTGCGCACTTTTACAGAAGCAGATACTTGTGATAGACCAATACGAACATGGGGTACATTAACTTTGTTGCGTTGAGATTTGGAGCCAAATATTATAAATTCTGATTTATCATCATTTAATTTCAAGAAGTTTGCAGACATCCAAACACGGATTTCATCAACACACAACTCAAGTCGCTGAACTGCAGTTTCAGCTTCGGTTTGAAGAGGGTTAAAGGTGGTGTATATCTGTGTGTCATCGGCATAGAAATGATAATGAAGACCATGCTTGTGTATAATTTCCCCAAGAGGACCAGTGTATATGGAGAACAGCAAGGGTCCAAGAATAGAACCTTGTGGGACACCTGACGTCAGAGTGGTTGGGCTAGAAAATTTGTCGTGAATTTTAACTTGTTGTGAGCGACCGGTGAGATACGAATCAAACCATTTTAAAGCCATTTCATCAATGCCAAGATGATGAAGTCGTCGTAGTAAGGTATGATGATCAACGGTGTCAAATGCAGACGATAAATCAAGAAGAACCAGTGCGACGAACCAATTCTAGCACTTTAGCGACCAATTCTAGACCACCAGTAGTATGTTAGATGGGCGTCCCAGATTACTTTTCTCGCGGCTTTTGATGTGCTCAAAGATCTTAAGAAAATTACTTTTCTCATGAAAATTACTTTTCTTACTCAATCTTTTTTTTTTATTTTACTTTTTTAAAAAGAATCTACCACTTTTAACAAAAGTACTTTTTATAAATGTGGTTTTTGTATAAATACATTTTTTTAAACAAAAAAAATGGCTTTATTACTAAAAGTATTTTTTTTAATAAATATCATTTTTCACAAAATGACGCTCGAGAGGGAAGTGGGCTGGGACGCCCATCTAACATACTACTAAGTGCAACACACCGAGATTCAATATTCAGCGTTTGCTTCACAGCACTAGCCGGTCAACCATGCCTGACGGACGGCGTGGCTCAAGGCCGGAGGATCCGGAATCACGGTCATGTTCCGTTCTCCTCGTGTATGACCACAAAAACACTCTTTGGATAATGTAGTATTCAAAAAGGGAAGAAAAAAGACCGTAACTTGTAAATCATTTCCAATGACGTTGAAGGAAGATTTGGTAGTTGTGAATGTACCATGTTCGACGTTTTCGTTCATGCTGAAATTGGAAACAAATACAGTTGTTTAAACAAATTTGAAAGAACATGCAGTTGGACAGACACCATACTGTTTTACCCAAAAAAAATCAGAAAGTAAAACCTCCAAATCACTCTTGTCGTTTCAAACTCCACAAAAAAATAGCCATGATATCAGATAATGACTGCAAAGTACGTCTGAAGTTTTCAACATCGTAGGTGACATCACACCCTAAATATGAGGAAAATTGTACCCCAATATTTAGTCAAAGTGCAACACACCGAGGTTCAAAATTCAGCGTGTGCTTCACAGCACGAGCCGGTCAACCATGCCTGACGGACGGCGTGGCTCAAGGCATGACCACAAAGACACTCTTCTTCTTTTGCCTTGCATTTACCTTTTTTTAATAAGATGTATTTAATTACCATTTTATGGAAAGCATTACAGTTCAAGGGGGCGGGTGATTTAAAACTGCGTGACTATTGACATCTGACGCTACGGAATATCATATCATATTCGCATTAAAAACGTCTCCATTTTTATGTGGATAGCTACAACTAATCAAAAAGTAATTACATGTACCATCTTTATATGATAACACTTTGAACAAATCAAGGATACATACAAATAATACATTATGGCTTCATACAACGGTTAGGCCATACGTTACTGAACAGACCGTCGTACGGGTACGGGACAACATTATGTAAGCAAAATACTGAACGCAAACAAAACGCTAAAGTTTATTTTTCTGGACAGTTTTATCGACCATTTTTTTTTTTTTAACATACACATTACAGAAGCTGTGTGGGAGGTGTTAATCAGGGCGAAAGGACACGGCTGAGGCTATAATCCCTTGACAAAAGACAGCCCTGCACTGTCAAACTCTTTTGTGTAAAAGTAATTGCCTTTTGCGGTCAGAGTTTACCAGCTCATTGTAGCGTTTGGTGGGCTTTCTTAATGAGGCCGTGGGGCTGTGCATGACCTCTTGCATATCCAATATTCATGAAGACGGCAAAGTTTATTGTTCAAGACCAAAGTGTGGAAACCCGGCGGGACCCTCCAAATATCCCGAGGTTGGGCTATGACGTCTCCCCTAACAGGCTTGGTTTAATGGATGTTTATCTGCCCATATGGCATTGTTATGCAAAGCCAAACTGTACACAATTCCCACAGGGACCGACCCCCCCCCTCAAACTTTAATGGTGACCACCACAGTCACTAGATTAGTTCCCTGAGCTCTAAGTATGTTTATTCCATTGGTATGCAGAGGGCACTTACAGAGAATTGATTTTTTTGACCAATTAATTGAGTAATTAAAAAAAATGCATTTACCTTCTGTAAAAACATAAGTGACAAAGTATTAATTAGTAATGTTCAAATATACATAATAAATTAGATGTAATTACAAGAGATATCAGGATACATTTAACTAAAAATACAAATTGTTCTTATAATATTAACTCAAATAATGAAGGCCGTGCGACGTTCAGTTTTTTTTAAAGGATTTTTTGAAAATGACCGATTATTCAATTTATGCTAATTCCACTTATTGTGTCCTTGGGGAATTATATAATCACCCCCCTCTTTGCGCCATTTTCAGTGCGCATTTTCTTTTACTTTCTTGAACTCCAGAACCTTTTCTTTACTTTAACCCAGAGAAACATTGTTGTTAACCAATTCTAGTTGATTTTACTTGTTTTTTCACTTTAATTAATTAATTACGACTCGTTAAAATGTCAATTTCATTACGTTTGGTTGATAAGCAATAAAATTGCGACAAAATTAGGCGAGGACAAGCGTCATTAACGAGCCATGACTTTTGAACCGCTTGACCGATTTTGCCCAAACTACCACCAAACACCTTTAAAAAAAGTAGCTCTTTCATTGTAGCCACTTTTCAGGTGAATCCTTAAAACTTCAACTTTCACTTTAAAAACATACAGAAAACGGGGAAAATCTAACTTAAATGTAAACTAATTGAAACTACAAAGAAATTTAAACAAATAGGATTGTAAATAAATGCAGCAATGATACAGCAAGTATAAAACAGGAAATATAACACATATAAAACCTTAGGCCTAAACTGCATAGTCATAAGTTGATGATGGTATCAAACATGTCGGAAGTGCTAACATTTTAGTACATTTTAGTAAATATTAATATCAATATCAATATCAATATCAATATTGTTACGTGCGCCTAATTCATGTAAATTAAAAGAACTAGAGCACGGCAGAAAGGAAAATAAAAATGGTACGAAAACAACCAGCAATTATATTTACACAATAAATGACTAATTTATTTCATCACAAAATTAATTTAATACAATTTAAATACCAGGTAAGATAACAAAAATAGGTTCTTGTATTAAAACGGAACCAATGCCAATATCACTTGCATCTACTGACAACTTAAATGGTTTGGTGAAATCAGGAGCTATCAAAACTGGTTCAGTTGCTAGCATGGTTTTTACTAGCTCGAAAGCTTGGCTACATTCTTCTGACCAAATATATTTGTTTTTCTTGCTGAGCAAGTTGGTCAGCGGAGCAACAACATCTGAAAAATTCTTGCAAAATTTACGATAGTAACCAGCCATTCTAGAAGTGAAATTACTCCCTTGATCACTTTGAACAACCCTGGGCAGTCCAAAACGAGTGAAAAAACCTCTTAAAGCTTCGCCTACTGGTTTTGCTTTAATGGATCTAAGTGGCATTGCTTCAGCATATCTAGTTGACGCACACATAATTGTAAGTAAATACTCATGTCCTGATCTTGTCTTAGGCAATGGCCCTACACAGTCTACAATCACTTTACTAAACGGCTCTTCAAATGCAGGTATAGGCTGTAAAGGTGCCCGAGGAGGTTTTTGGTTGGGCTTACCAACTACCTGACAAGTATGACATGTGCGACAATATTGGGCAACTGAATTTCGGATACCAGGCCAGTAAAAATGCTGCAAAATTCTATCACATGTTTTAGTGACACCCAGGTGTCCAGACATAGGAATGTCATGAGCCAAACTCAAAATGTGTGTACGGTAACATGACGGAACTACAATTTGATACAAAACTTTCCATTCGTTGTCAGATGGCACATCTGGCGGTCGCCACTTGCGCATGAGCACACCCGACTTTAGAAAGAAACAAGTTGGGACATTACTTGCTTCAGTTTCAGTAACTGCTTGGTTAAATAGAGTTAACAATTCATGATCCTTACTCTGTTCGGATATAAGTTGTTCTCTACTCAAAAAGATGTCAGAATAAACACCTAATTCACTCAATAAAGCTGAGCCCTTAGTGTCTAGAGGAACAGTGTTATTTTTTACATCTAAAGAATTTAAAAAATCCTTATCACAAGAAACCCCAGAGGTTTCATCAAGTAGATTAGACAAAAAAGTCTCAGAAAGGTCTACATCTACATCAGTATAATCTGGTGCCTTAAGTTTACTACTCATGGATCGAGTTGTAACACACGCGGGGAAAATACCAGGATATTCTTCTTCTAATAGTCTATTATTATAAAAACATGGCACACTAGTCATACAAGGTTCAACAACTACTCTAGTACCAGCTACTTCATTACCTAGCAGTAGTGTAATACCCTCAAGCCCAGGAGGCAAAGTGGGGGTAATACCCACATTAATGGGACCTGAAACTAAGTCCGACTGTAAATACAAACGATGGAGAGGCACATCAAAAGATTCATTACTAATACCCGTAATAGATACATTTGTATCAAGAGAAGATCCCTTTGTTAGAGGAACCTCCCCAAGTAACAACAAAGACTGAGTGGACCCCGTATCCCTCAAAATAGTTACTGGGTAATTAGGCGAATCAGAAAGCTCACTGAGCGACACAAATCCCTTTGTAATAAAAGGTAAAAATTCCTCTCGAATGTCAGACAAGGACCCTTTTAGTGGACTATTCAAATCCAAGTTTGCATCAGATGCACTAGTGGTAAAGGCAACAGGTTTTTGAGTGGCTAAAGCCGCATTTTTTCTCTGCAAAGTATAACAATTGGAAATGGTATGCCCAAATTTCTTGCAGTATGAACATTGCACCGATTTGGTGGAGTCAATTGTGGTTTTAGAAATTGACTCTTTAGAACTTGGATCAGAGGTGAACTGAGATTTTATCTCAGTCTTGGACCTATTATCAAAATTAGACTTAGATGGAACAAATGACTTCTGATTGAATTTCTTTCGATCTTGAGAATACAAAAAACTAGTTTTGTGTGTCAAAACATAGTCGTCAGCCAAAACAGCTGCTTTGTCTAACTCTGTAACATTCTGTTCTTCTAAGTGGGTTTTGACAGCATAAGGCATACTACTTTTAAATTCCTCTAAGAGGATCAGCTGTCGTAACTTTTCAAAATCTTCCTCAATTTTACGTGATCTACACCACTTATCAAACAAAATCTTTTTCTCATATGCAAATTCAACATAAGTTTCGGTTTCTTTCTTTTTCAAGTCTCGAAATTTTTGTCTGTAGGCCTCTGGTACAAGTTCATAGGCTTTCAAAATGGCAGCCTTAACTAAATCATAATCAGCACATTTGTCAACAGGAAAAGTAGAATAAACTTCCTGTGCCTTACCCACTAAAACACTCTGTAAAAGCAAAGTATACATGTCTTTTGGCCAGTTTAATCTATCGGTTACTTTCTCAAAATGAGCAAAATATTTATCCACATCTTTCTCCTTAAAAGGAGGCACCAACTTAATGAATTTTGTAGGATCAAATTTATTTGCGGAAACAGTAGAGCTTGGTTGCTTGGATGTTTTAGCCTGTTTTAGCTGAAACAATTCCGACTCCATTTGTAATTTCTTAGTCTGTTCCAAAATAATTTCTAACTCTAACTGTTTTAGTTTAATAGCTGTTTCATCTGAATAACCATCGACATGCATTTCTTTGACAATTGATTCTTCCAAAATTTCTTCATCAATAAGATGTTCTAAAATCACTGCCCGAACGTCAGCCTTTTTCATACTGGCAGCTACAGAAATTTTGTAATATTTGGCAACCTCAAATAACTCGGACCTTTTTAAACCAAACACCTTGTCCTCTGAGGGACTTTCTTCAAAGTTAGCAATAAAGTCATGTATTGAAAACTTTGCCATCTTGATAATTGCTGGTAAAAACTACAAAGCGAAATTTGTTCACTTAAGAATTTTTACAGTAAAATAAAAATCACTTTTTTTGAGTGGCTAGGAAATTCACCAAATTTTGTTTAGGTCATTTCTCAGACAAGCCCCCAATTCTGTTACGTGCGCCTAATTCATGTAAATTAAAAGAACTAGAGCACGGCAGAAAGGAAAATAAAAATGGTACGAAAACAACCAGCAATTATATTTACACAATAAATGACTAATTTATTTCATCACAAAATTAATTTAATACAATTTAAATACCAGGTAAGATAACAAAAATAGGTTTTGCACGGCTGTTCTTCCCGTCGATGGACTGTCACATAGGTTTTGCACGGCTGTTCTTCCCGTCGATGGACTGTCACATCGTATGGCTGGCAGATTAGAGCTCGCTTTTCACTGGACCGGTCTGGTCTAGGACATCTAGGAAGAGCAATGAACCGGGCTTGGGTTCAGAGCCATCTACACAGCGCAATGAACCGGGCGTGGGTTCAAAGCCATCGACTGGAAGAAGAGTAATAAGAACCGGATGGTTCAGGCCATCAACTAGAAGGAGACAGAGAACAGTGCAGACTCACTGTCTCATTGTAGGGCCGAAGCACCAAGGTACTGACTAAACCATGGTGTGGCAAAGGCTGAACAAGTGACACACTTCTGATAGTGTCAGAACAGAGCCTACGGCTGACCAGTTGGTGTTGCTCAGATGAATGAATAGATCATGATGAAAAAACCAGGTTTTATACAACTTGCACAAAAATACAATGCATGGTAGTTACATAATGTTTGTGCCAAATGCACTGAACAGGACAATAGCCTCTTTGTGTACACAAAGAGCACTGCTGCTTTAACCACAGGTGCTTAAACATGTGCTTTTTAAATAAACCCAAATAGTTACAGCTGGCTCAGAAAAAGGAATAATATGCACATGTAACATTCCCCTCCTTAAAAGAAAGTTTTGAATTACATGAAAAACTTATTTTCAAGCACAGCATAAAATTTAAGCTGATCATATAATACATGATTTTACAAGAAAAACATTAACTATATCTATATCTCATATGGAAATGCACTTAATACAAATACATTTTTTGATAAGTTACACATTCCTAAAGGCGTCTGGATAATGCATCGGCAGTAAGATTGTCTTTCCCTTTAACATGAACAATCTCAATATCAAATTCTTGTAAGATTAAACTCCATCTCAGTAACCTCTGATTCTGATTCTTCATTTTATGAAGAAAAACTAATGGATTGTGATCAGTGTACACCACAATTGAACTGGCAGGAGCATTTAAATATACCTCAAAATGCTTTAGAGATAAAACTAAAGCAAGACACTCCTTTTCAATAGTAGAGTAGTTCTGTTGGTGTTTGTTCAGTTTCTTAGAAAAATAACAAACCGGATGATTAATTTTCTGATCATCTTCTTGTATTAAAACGGAACCAATGCCAATATCACTTGCATCTACTGACAACTTAAATGGTTTGGTGAAATCAGGAGCTATCAAAACTGGTTCAGTTGCTAGCATGGTTTTTACTAGCTCGAAAGCTTGGCTACATTCTTCTGACCAAATATATTTGTTTTTCTTGCTGAGCAAGTTGGTCAGCGGAGCAACAACATCTGAAAAATTCTTGCAAAATTTACGATAGTAACCAGCCATTCCCAGAAACCGCATTAACTCTTTTTTGTTGGCTGGTTGAGGAAAACTTAAAATTGTTTCAACTTTGGCTTTGACAGGTTGAACTTCACCTTGGCCAATGACATGACCCAAGAACGTAACTTTAGCTTTAACAAGCTGACTTTTTACAAGATTTACTGTTAACTTAGCTTTAGTTAACCTATCAAATAAAGCACGAACACTTTCCATGTGCTCTTCCCAAGTATCATTAAATACTACAATGTCATCAATATAAACCTCAGTGTTTGGTAAACCCTTTATCACCTTATTCATTAATCTTTGAAATGATGCAGGAGCATTCTTTAAACCAAAAGGGAGAACCTTGTACTGATATAAACCATGTGGAGTTACAAAAGCAGAGACTTGTTTTGCACGAGGAGTAAGAGGGACCTGCCAATATCCCTTTAATAAATCAAAAGTACTCACAAATTTGGATTTACCAACATTATCAATACAATCATCTACTCTGGGCAATGGATACGTATCAGATTTCGATATCGAGTTCACTTTTCTAAAATCTGTACAAAATCTAAACGAAGAATCAGGTTTTGGAACCAAAATACAAGGTGAACTCCAGTTACTATCACTTTCTTCAATAATATCGTTATCCAACATGTACTGAATCTCCTCGTTCATACTTGACTGTTTATGTGGGCCTACTCTGTACGGATGTTGTTTAATGGGTGACGCACCCCCTACATCAATATCATGAAATACAGCATCAGTTTTACCTGGAACATCGGGAAATAAATGTGAAAACTCTTGTATTAAATTTGATATTTCAGATTGCTGTTGGGAAATCAAATGATCTAATTTCTCACTCAAATTTGACAAAATTTGTGAATTTTTCAATTTGAAACCTGTATCCAAAATATTAGATACCGACTCATCGTCGTTCTCTGAACGATTTATAATTTTTGTATTTACACTGCAAACTGGTACAGATTCTTTTTTCACCGATTTTTCATTTCTGTCATGATATGGTTTCAACATATTAATATGGCAAACTCGTTTCTTTTTACGTCTATCAGGAGTTCTAATCAAATAATCTAAATCATTAAGCTTAGCATCAATGACATAAGGTCCACTATAACGAGCTTTAAGTGGTTGACCCAGTAATGGCAATAAAACTAAAACCTTATCCCCAGGATTAAAACTACGGTCTACAGATTTCTTGTCATACCATGTTTTCATGCCCTGTTGAGCGGTTTTCATACTAGATTGGGCTAACTCACATGCTCCATGCAAACGATCTTTCAACTTAACAATGTAATTAAGGAGATTGTCCTCCGTTTTTTCAGACAACCACTTCTCTTTAACTAATTTGAGTGGTCCTCTAACAGAACGGCCAAAAACTAATTCAAAGGGGCTAAACCCCAACGATTCTTGTACTACTTCCCGTACTGCAAATAATAGCAAAGGAATTCCTTCGTCCCAATCTTTCTCATTCTCCATACAATATGTTCTCATCATAGATTTTAAAGTTTGGTGAAAACGCTCAAGGGCGCCTTGACTTTCAGGATGATATGCACTAGAAGTAACCTGGTCAATGCCTAATGCATACAATTGTTCTTGAAACAATCTAGAAGTGAAATTACTCCCTTGATCACTTTGAACAACCCTGGGCAGTCCAAAACGAGTGAAAAAACCTCTTAAAGCTTCGCCTACTGGTTTTGCTTTAATGGATCTAAGTGGCATTGCTTCAGCATATCTAGTTGACGCACACATAATTGTAAGTAAATACTCATGTCCTGATCTTGTCTTAGGCAATGGCCCTACACAGTCTACAATCACTTTACTAAACGGCTCTTCAAATGCAGGTATAGGCTGTAAAGGTGCCCGAGGAGGTTTTTGGTTGGGCTTACCAACTACCTGACAAGTATGACATGTGCGACAATATTGGGCAACTGAATTTCGGATACCAGGCCAGTAAAAATGCTGCAAAATTCTATCACATGTTTTAGTGACACCCAGGTGTCCAGACATAGGAATGTCATGAGCCAAACTCAAAATGTGTGTACGGTAACATGACGGAACTACAATTTGATACAAAACTTTCCATTCGTTGTCAGATGGCACATCTGGCGGTCGCCACTTGCGCATGAGCACACCCGACTTTAGAAAGAAACAAGTTGGGACATTACTTGCTTCAGTTTCAGTAACTGCTTGGTTAAATAGAGTTAACAATTCATGATCCTTACTCTGTTCGGATATAAGTTGTTCTCTACTCAAAAAGATGTCAGAATAAACACCTAATTCACTCAATAAAGCTGAGCCCTTAGTGTCTAGAGGAACAGTGTTATTTTTTACATCTAAAGAATTTAAAAAATCCTTATCACAAGAAACCCCAGAGGTTTCATCAAGTAGATTAGACAAAAAAGTCTCAGAAAGGTCTACATCTACATCAGTATAATCTGGTGCCTTAAGTTTACTACTCATGGATCGAGTTGTAACACACGCGGGGAAAATACCAGGATATTCTTCTTCTAATAGTCTATTATTATAAAAACATGGCACACTAGTCATACAAGGTTCAACAACTACTCTAGTACCAGCTACTTCATTACCTAGCAGTAGTGTAATACCCTCAAGCCCAGGAGGCAAAGTGGGGGTAATACCCACATTAATGGGACCTGAAACTAAGTCCGACTGTAAATACAAACGATGGAGAGGCACATCAAAAGATTCATTACTAATACCCGTAATAGATACATTTGTATCAAGAGAAGATCCCTTTGTTAGAGGAACCTCCCCAAGTAACAACAAAGACTGAGTGGACCCCGTATCCCTCAAAATAGTTACTGGGTAATTAGGCGAATCAGAAAGCTCACTGAGCGACACAAATCCCTTTGTAATAAAAGGTAAAAATTCCTCTCGAATGTCAGACAAGGACCCTTTTAGTGGACTATTCAAATCCAAGTTTGCATCAGATGCACTAGTGGTAAAGGCAACAGGTTTTTGAGTGGCTAAAGCCGCATTTTTTCTCTGCAAAGTATAACAATTGGAAATGGTATGCCCAAATTTCTTGCAGTATGAACATTGCACCGATTTGGTGGAGTCAATTGTGGTTTTAGAAATTGACTCTTTAGAACTTGGATCAGAGGTGAACTGAGATTTTATCTCAGTCTTGGACCTATTATCAAAATTAGACTTAGATGGAACAAATGACTTCTGATTGAATTTCTTTCGATCTTGAGAATACAAAAAACTAGTTTTGTGTGTCAAAACATAGTCGTCAGCCAAAACAGCTGCTTTGTCTAACTCTGTAACATTCTGTTCTTCTAAGTGGGTTTTGACAGCATAAGGCATACTACTTTTAAATTCCTCTAAGAGGATCAGCTGTCGTAACTTTTCAAAATCTTCCTCAATTTTACGTGATCTACACCACTTATCAAACAAAATCTTTTTCTCATATGCAAATTCAACATAAGTTTCGGTTTCTTTCTTTTTCAAGTCTCGAAATTTTTGTCTGTAGGCCTCTGGTACAAGTTCATAGGCTTTCAAAATGGCAGCCTTAACTAAATCATAATCAGCACATTTGTCAACAGGAAAAGTAGAATAAACTTCCTGTGCCTTACCCACTAAAACACTCTGTAAAAGCAAAGTATACATGTCTTTTGGCCAGTTTAATCTATCGGTTACTTTCTCAAAATGAGCAAAATATTTATCCACATCTTTCTCCTTAAAAGGAGGCACCAACTTAATGAATTTTGTAGGATCAAATTTATTTGCGGAAACAGTAGAGCTTGGTTGCTTGGATGTTTTAGCCTGTTTTAGCTGAAACAATTCCGACTCCATTTGTAATTTCTTAGTCTGTTCCAAAATAATTTCTAACTCTAACTGTTTTAGTTTAATAGCTGTTTCATCTGAATAACCATCGACATGCATTTCTTTGACAATTGATTCTTCCAAAATTTCTTCATCAATAAGATGTTCTAAAATCACTGCCCGAACGTCAGCCTTTTCATACTGGCAGCTACAGAAATTTTGTAATATTTGGCAACCTCAAATAACTCGGACCTTTTTAAACCAAACACCTTGTCCTCTGAGGGACTTTCTTCAAAGTTAGCAATAAAGTCATGTATTGAAAACTTTGCCATCTTGATAATTGCTGGTAAAAACTACAAAGCGAAATTTGTTCACTTAAGAATTTTTACAGTAAAATAAAAATCACTTTTTTTGAGTGGCTAGGAAATTCACCAAATTTTGTTTAGGTCATTTCTCAGACAAGCCCCCAATTCTGTTACGTGCGCCTAATTCATGTAAATTAAAAGAACTAGAGCACGGCAGAAAGGAAAATAAAAATGGTACGAAAACAACCAGCAATTATATTTACACAATAAATGACTAATTTATTTCATCACAAAATTAATTTAATACAATTTAAATACCAGGTAAGATAACAAAAATAGGTTTTGCACGGCTGTTCTTCCCGTCGATGGACTGTCACATAGGTTTTGCACGGCTGTTCTTCCCGTCGATGGACTGTCACATCGTATGGCTGGCAGATTAGAGCTCGCTTTTTCACTGGACCGGTCTGGTCTAGGACATCTAGGAAGAGCAATGAACCGGGCTTGGGTTCAGAGCCATCTACACAGCGCAATGAACCGGGCGTGGGTTCAAAGCCATCGACTGGAAGAAGAGTAATAAGAACCGGATGGTTCAGGCCATCAACTAGAAGGAGACAGAGAACAGTGCAGACTCACTGTCTCATTGTAGGGCCGAAGCACCAAGGTACTGACTAAACCATGGTGTGGCAAAGGCTGAACAAGTGACACACTTCTGATAGTGTCAGAACAGAGCCTACGGCTGACCAGTTGGTGTTGCTCAGATGAATGAATAGATCATGATGAAAAAACCAGGTTTTATACAACTTGCACAAAAATACAATGCATGGTAGTTACATAATGTTTGTGCCAAATGCACTGAACAGGACAATAGCCTCTTTGTGTACACAAAGAGCACTGCTGCTTTAACCACAGGTGCTTAAACATGTGCTTTTTAAATAAACCCAAATAGTTACAGCTGGCTCAGAAAAAGGAATAATATGCACATGTAACAATATCAATATTAAGTGCATGCGCACTTGACATCATCAAGATCTAATTATAATGATGAATGATTTAGTATTCGTCCAACATAGAGAGAAGGAACACACTGTGGTCCAACCAAAGCAGAACACCAGTTCTGGAAATAACTCAAAATATACAGGGGTCACCTACTGCAGCAGTATAAATTGAAATTTTAGACATTTTAAATGTTTCTGAGAACACTGGCATTCGTCATAGTGAAACGCCCTATATTAACTACCGGTACACTATACTACCCTACACTACGCCCAACACTACTACCATGTCCCACTCCGAACGACCACCTTTTATGATTTTTGGGAGTCTGTTTTCGAAGTTGTGGTTTTATTTTATAACATCAATTGTAACAATAAGTTCAATCCCACAAAGAGTAATATATTTTGGATGTACATGTACGTACCCTCTCTCTGTTGCCGACTGAATCTCTCTTGATAATTCTTTGTCGAGAAAAACGGCGACAGCGGATTGACAATGTCATAGTGCACCGCATAAATAATAACATTAATGTATTCTGCGCAGACGCGGGTAATGGTCAAAGTTCACGACTGTTCTATGATTGCCCGCGTTAACATGGAACATTAATTCAACCGAAATTTGTTTTGAATTACAATGGTGAAGCAATCCCATGCTTCGAACGGTTTATCGCAGCAGTCAGTCACAAAGGTCGAACACTGCATAGTCAGGGACTGTGTCAAAAGTTCTCAACATTTCCAAGGTACAGTATAGCCAAGAGTACTCGTTTTGTGCCAATTCAGTGTTTTGTCCAACCTGATGTTGAATGCAAATCATCGGGCCAACACGGTTCAAGATCACCAAAATTGTTTCAAAACCTTCAAAATATTGGCTACATGAGCCCGTATGAGTTGCAATCGTTATTAGACAAAATATCTAATTATTTATTTTGTTTGTTTATTAATTAGTTATTTTATTTGTTGTTTAGGTTGGGGAAATTCTTGCGTCAGGAGATAAACAATTGATTTAACTTTGCCCTACACCAACGTGTGTATAGCACTGTATACTCAGTGCTTTCCGAGTGTCTGTGAAAAAACTACACAAGCGACTCGGGCGGGATTCGAACCCACGACCTCCTGCTTACGTCTGCACTAGTAAGCAGGAGGTCGTGGGTTTGAATCCCGCCCGAGTCGCCTGTGTAGTTTTTCACAGAGACTCGGAAAGCACTGAGTATACAGTGCTATACACACGTCTGTGTAGGGCAAAATTAAATCAATAATTTGTTGTTATTATTTTTTTTTCACGTGTGCAGCTAAAGCTCCGTTTATTCAACCACAAATCATACAGATGCACATACACAATGAAACTATATTTACAAATTATCAAAATTAATAAGCGATAAGAAATAAAATAAGGACACTTAAGTGTATATATTATAACTATTAATATAAGCCAGAAGAATAATGGAATTGGTAGAACGTCGTGCTATGCGACGAGAACGCATATTCCGGGACAGGAGGAACCCAATAGACATATTTAATTAGTGATGTACCAGTACAGTTGCAACAGCGATACAGATTTTCCCAGGAAGGGCCAATGCAAATCAAAAACATCAAATTCCCTACTCCAAAGATAATTTTCACATTGTGTCACCGCAAACAGTCATTACGTTTTCACCATGCAAAGATGTCTTAGGGAATTCCCTTACTGAGCAATAGTCTACATATATTATGCGCCTTTATGGACAGCCATCACTGACCAAAACTGTCAATCGCGGTTGGCCAAAGATTGTGCCAACAATTGAAAGAAATTGTAGGCCTTTAGTATTGAACTGGATGTAATTTTCAGTTTGGTTTTAGTCGTGTCTGTAAAGGCCTATTTATTAACTACATAGTACTTTTGGAAAATGTTGAATTATTATTTAGTTTTGGACGGAGGTTGGGCCGCCCATACTTTGCCAACGACCCGACGTTCCAGTCAACGTGGCAATGCTAAAGACACCTGTCGGTATATTCATGGAGGAAGGAAAAGAATTCTTTTCCTTCCTCCATGGTATATTCATAAATGTGGAATTCCCCAGCTGTTTTGTTAGTTGGGAATTCCCGCCACTGAGCTAACGGTATTTTAAAAAAGGTTCTTAAAAAAATTTATTCATCATCAAACTCATCAAGGTGTGTAGTAGTAGTCTCGTGGCTAGACCGCTCACCTTGCAAGGTACTGACTTCAAGATCCGATTTTTCAACATTTTTTAACATATTTTTTCATACATGTTTTACCTACAAAATTAATTTCTATACAATAGTAATTCACGGTTGTAGAGGATTTTAAAGGAAAATAAAGTCAAACATTCATTTTTAGAATGCATATAGTTGCCAAAGTATATACTACTGAAAAAATCGCATCCAGTGAGTGTGATGTTATTTTAACATAGGCCTAAGCCACTCCTCCTTAATAATAATACTCATATTACTATATAATAAATCATTTGTAAAGCACACTCAATTTGGAAGCCCATTCAAAGGCATCACTGTGTTTGGTTGAAGGAAGAGAAATTCGGCTCAAAACTCGGCTCAAAATGATCGCTGTACAAAACTATGTGAGCCGATGGACCTGACCACTTTAGTCTTGTCAGTCGAACTTTGCTCGTCCAAATACGGCGATTTTGGGATCACTTGGGAACAGATGAAGGCTAACACCGTCTTTGGTGGTGTTGTTGCATCCTGCAGAAACACATCTTCCCGGAAACAAAAATCACGGAAGAAATGAAATCGACGCTACGTGTGTGAAACGTTTGTATGTACATGTACATCATGTACACATCGATCTTTCCGACCTTACGTCACATATCTTATGCAAATGAAGCTTCCACCATGGGCGGGGTTGCCTCCCCCAAACACTTCAAACATTGTTTTAAAATACTTGTACTCAGAAATCAATGATTAAATAGACACAGGTGGGTCTCAAAAACAATATTTTATTACAAAACGCCTTAAGTACACACACAATAAAGGATGTCAGTCCCCCTTTAAGGAAAGGAGCACTGGTCTTTACTATGTGAATAAATACCAAAATCTAAATTGCTGTTTCACTTTATTCTCGTTAATCTATGGTCAAAGAGAGTAGGAGCACATTTGTCAGCATGACCAATGCTGTACATTTTGCTATATTGATAGTACTTGAAAATTGTTTTGTTTCATATTTCAAGAAATTATAATATGATGTATACTTTAGAAATCATAAACGAGACAGCATGTTATTAAAGTTATTGTTGCCTCATTGACATCTGGATCTGCTCCTGACCCATACCTTCATCAGCACTATCCCCAGTAGACAATTTAAACAGACTCCTTTAACTACAAGCTCTAGCTGTTAATTTTCTTGTCATTAAACGCTAGAAAGCCTTCCATTCGAAAGTACCACCGACTTTTCGACTGTAAGCTTTATGACAAAATCAAAGACGAATTAGCTTTGTGAAAAAAAAGACACTCGCCCTTTATACTCGTACTAAATATTACCCAACAAAGCTCTGACGATTAGGTATCAGTGTTGTAGTCGAGACCACTAAGTCTTAAACCGAGACCGAAACCGAAACCGAGACCTGGTGGTCCAAGAAAAACCGGTCTCGAGACCTACAACACTGTCGGGTATAAAATATACTTACGAGGAAGATAATCCTCAGAAGAAAAATTCATGGTCCCAAAAATGGGAACAATAGAGGGGCAGCGGCGCAGCCACCATGGGGCCTGGAGGAACGCCCCCCCCCCACAAATTTCCAGTGCCCCAGGCGCCCCACGAAAAAAATCCCGATAGTACCCCAAAAACGAAAAGAAAAAGGGGAAAAACAAAAAAAAACGTTAAAAGTAGCAAAACAAAACCACCCCACCACTTAAAAACCCATGTGCCGCACTGAAAGGCAATGCTCATATTACTCATATTACTATATAATAAATCATTTGTAAAGCACACTCAATTTGGAAGCCCATTCAAAGGCATCACTGTGTTTGGTTGAAGGAAGAGAAATTCGGCTCAAAACTCGGCTCAAAATGATCGCTGTACAAAACTATGTGAGCCGATGGACCTGACCACTTTAGTCTTGTCAGTCGAACTTTGCTCGTCCAAATACGGCGATTTTGGGATCACTTGGGAACAGATGAAGGCTAACACCGTCTTTGGTGGTGTTGTTGCATCCTGCAGAAACACATCTTCCCGGAAACAAAAATCACGGAAGAAATGAAATCGACGCTACGTGTGTGAAACGTTTGTATGTACATGTACATCATGTACACATCGGATCTTCCCGACCTTACGTCACATATCTTATGCAAATGAAGCTTCCACCATGGGCGGGGTTGCCTCCCCCAAACACTTCAAACATTGTTTTAAAATACTTGTACTCAGAAATCAATGATTAAATAGACACAGGTGGGTCTCAAAAACAATATTTTATTACAAAACGCCTTAAGTACACACACAATAAAGGATGTCAGTCCCCCTTTAAGGAAAGGAGCACTGGTCTTTACTATGTGAATAAATACCAAAATCTAAATTGCTGTTTCACTTTATTCTCGTTAATCTATGGTCAAAGAGAGTAGGAGCACATTTGTCAGCATGACCAATGCTGTACATTTTCCTATATTGATAGTACTTGAAAATTGTTTTGTTTCATATTTCAAGAAATTATAATATGATGTATACTTTAGAAATCATAAACGAGACAGCATGTTATTAAAGTTATTGTTGCCTCATTGACATCTGGATCTGCTCCTGACCCATACCTTCATCAGCACTATCCCCAGTAGACAATTTAAACAGACTCCTTTAACTACAAGCTCTAGCTGTTAATTTTCTTGTCATTAAACGCTAGAAAGCCTTCCATTCGAAAGTACCACCGACTTTTCGACTGTAAGCTTTATGACAAAATCAAAGACGAATTAGCTTTGTGAAAAAAAAGACACTCGCCCTTTATACTCGTACTAAATATTACCCAACAAAGCTCTGACGATTAGGTATCAGTGTTGTAGTCGAGACCACTAAGTCTTAAACCGAGACCGAAACCGAGACCTGGTGGTCCAAGAAAAACCGGTCTCGAGACCTACAACACTGTCGGGTATAAAATATACTTACGAGGAAGATAATCCTCAGAAGAAAAATTCATGGTCCCAAAAATGGGAACAATAGAGGGGCAGCGGCGCAGCCACCATGGGGCCTGGAGGAACGCCCCCCCCCCCACAAATTTCCAGTGCCCCAGGCGCCCCACGAAAAAAATCCCGATAGTACCCCAAAAACGAAAAGAAAAAGGGGAAAAACAAAAAAAAACGTTAAAAGTAGCAAAACAAAACCACCCCACCACTTAAAAACCCATGTGCCGCACTGAAAGGCAATGCCCCCTGTGCCCCCCCCCCTCCCCAACTGAAAAAGTTCTGGCTACGCCGCTGTAGAGGGGAGCAGTATATGTCCGTACAGGTCCTCTGTAGTTTAAAAATGTGTAAATATGAGTTGTGTTGGCATTCAAACTGAAGACTTATAAAGGGACAATGCGTGCCGGTTGCTATCACAATAGAGAACAATAGGAGGTCCTCGGTTTACACCATAAACAAAATGTGCGCGTTTGTCACGGGTGGGACCCGTACAACAGCTAATGAGAGAAAATTTCAGTTAGGCCTATTATTGAGCAGGTACAACAAAAGACAATTTTTAGATCATACAGAGATACAACTTACAAGTACTGTTTGGAACAATCTGTACATATACATTTAAAAGCAACAAAAATTCCCCTGAAGGATCCCTAAAAAATAAATGAAGAAAATACATACCCAACTTGACTGATGTTTTAATGTGGGTGCTTGAATCTTTTCAGTAACAAGTGACAATTGATGATTGACAATTGATGATGGTGATGACTTGTGCCCAGCTGATCATTGTGACAACGAAATAAAATAGAAGGGGAATTCCCAACTCGTTTCCTCGATCCCACTGCTCTTTCGCCCTTTCTGGAACCTGGGAACAAGGTTGAGATGACCCTTGTTTCAGAGAAACGGAAACAAAACATCACGTGATGGACTTTCCACTGTGGAAAGACGTTTTGAAGGTAATGAAATTGTGGATTTGTTTAAAATGACCCAAAATCATGACTTTAGGCTAATTGGCTTTCCATTTGGCGTACTTTGAATTGAACAAGTGGACGAACCCGTGGACTAGTGGTCCTACTTTTCTGGCAAGCGGAGGGCGATTCATTTGTCAGAATATCAACGGGTCTGCGGTCTAGCAATGTATTAAAAAAACACTGTTGTATGCAGTTATAAATAGAGCTATTGGAAATGTTATAATGAGTCGTTTAAGCGTGCAGATTGGACTCGCACAGGTTTTTAATTTTACAATTTTCTGTAGATAACTAGATAGCCTTTAAGACAATTTTTTTATTATCTCACACAAAGGTAATTCATTAAAATGGCCTTCAAAACATAGGCAATCATAACAGTACAATAGATAACAACAAATTATTAAAACTTTTAAAAATCTCAGTATTATACAGTATGTCCCAAAAAAGTGTCACAGTTTTATGTAATTTCTCACAGGTGTTTAGGCCAAGGATTAGGAGTATCTGTGCAATTGAAAAAGTTCCAAAATGTATTTCGGGGTTTTGGTATATTTTCAGAAATAGTTAGAGTGACACTTTTTTTGGGACATACTGTATTATAATAGGATAAGAGCTACGAGAATGAAATTTTTAATTATTTGACATGACATAAAAAGCTAAATATATTTTGCCAACCTAGAAACCCTGGGCAGGGCTTTAGAATGCAAATTAATGCAAACCGTGCCAACTGATTATTGTATAATATAGCGTTACTTCCAGCTATGCACTTGGCTAGATTTGCTCACCCGGCAATGGCATGGCGTGTATTGCTGGGAGTACCTATGCAACCATGAATACACTGCGTGATACAGGTTGGCACATTGCCATGAATCATGCTTGGCCTACGTGAACATGCTATTATAATTATAATTATTTGGTGTCCTTTGGAAAGCACCCGGGCGATTCCACTGGAGTATAGGGGTAGTGTGTGTATCAATGTAGTATATGGTGCGCCTTTTGTAAAATAATTATTTAGGCCATTTTAAGCACATCTTACCATGGTTTAGCTCAATTTTATGTAAACCACAGCCACGGATTTGCGTTCATAGTTGTTTTTATGATTTACATACCATTACCATTGTTTGTGTAAACATTATGATTTATAAACCCCCGTGAAACTTATCAATTATGTGCGATTCCACGATTTGTAAACTATTCAAGTTAACAACTCCACTATTTGTATGGTTTATAAACCATGAATAATTAAAACTGGTGTGCAATTTCATGATTTATAAATAATGAAAACTAACACGGTTCCACCTTCTTCTATGGTTTATAAATAATGAAAAACGACAATGATGTGCAAATGGTTTAGGCCCTACCTGTATTTACATGTCTAGTGCAGGGATCCGGCTACCCGCTGGCTCATAAACGCCCCTGTTCTGTATTTGAGGAACGCTTGACCGTTGAAATCATTTCGGTCTTGACCAACACTGCTTGACCTGTAGGGAAAAGCTATTTTTCGGGCATCAAGTGGTAAGGTCTGCTTGTAAATCTTCAGCAGATGACCACTCGTTGAAGAGTTTGAAAAAAAAATCGTGCGCGTCCAACTTCTCCATGCCTTTGATGATCTTAAGTTCAAATATAAGTCACCTCTGATTCGACTGGTCTCCAGACTATTTAGGTAGATTGAAAAGAGTCCGGCGTCGTTTTACAAAAATTACATAATTATGTCAAATAATTATGTCAAGTAGCGAAGCTGAGGTATCATTTTGATAAAACAACGGTGGACTCTTTCAAGAACATAAGCGTCTTGTTGCAGTTATAGGGACTCCCAGGTTGGATGCAGTACTCCAACTGTGAACGGATGTAAAGACTATTTAAACAAAATGTGTTGTCATGTTGGAGGATCTTGCTGTGGGCGGGAATTGCTGTGATTGGTGCTCGGTGATGTGTGTCGGCTGTCTAGTGGGTGATGTGCAGTGGAGTGTGTTAGTTTGTGTGCTTGTGTACATGTAGACTTGAGATCAAGTCGTAGAGTGGCCATGTTTGTCTGCAGGGATGCGTGCACTGCGTAGTATTGGCCATCAACTACCTAGATCCCATTGTATTTCACACTCGCCATTCGATCGTGCCCACCGATGCGAACACTTGCCATTGGCAGAAGTCAATCACCACGAGTACGAGGGTGCGTCCAAATCTAACGACTTGAACAAGTGGTTTGACGTTTGTTCACGGACTATAGCAAGTTCTCCGGATACTGTATACCGGAGACCATTTTGTTGAGTGGCTAAATGCCACTCAAGGTACGGGGCTACAATAGAAGAAAAATAACAAGTAAATAGACTCAGAAGAGCTGAATGTGGGAATTGACATTCCTCTTGAAACAGGATAGATCGTAGTATGGAAGGGAAAATGCACCAGGCAAGGAAGTCCAAAGAGATACAGCACGATATAAATAATAAATCTGAAGAATTGGTTTCATCAAAACGCATGGATAATTATTCACAACGCCATCCTCCGTGAGGGGCTTTCACGTTTTGTTCTGGCAAATGCAGGGACGGGTTATGATCGTAGAAGCTTCCACTCTGCTTTCAATATAACAATTACATCAATAGCTTAAAAAAGGGAATGAAAACATGTGTTATTGGCAGAGGCGCATGTAAAGTAAGCCTAGGTGTTGACCGTATTTTCTATAAATTAACTCATTTACAAAATTCGATTAACGATATCAATGGGACAGAAAAAGAGTAAACTCAATCAAATCAGTCGCAAATGCCTATAGTTATTACAACTTTCTCTGTTGAACGGTTCAGAGCTGGGGATCTACCGTTATAGCCACACGGTAACCCGAAACAATAACAAAGAACATCAACTTCATAAAAAGGCAGTTCGCTCTGCAGTCATGTAACTAAATAAAGGAAAAACAATCAATAGTTACACTTTCCAAGAAATTTAACATCACACCAGTAATCGGAATTTACTGTATACTTTTTAGCTAACATTTTCATCATTTAAAATGTATAAATTATTAATGTGCCTGTAACATAATATTTGACTTCGTGACACCAATCAAAAACCAAATTTTAACTTTCAGCAATATTCTGTAACACAACAATATGCTTTTTTTCTTGATATGTACAATAATTACGTGTAAAATACACACACAATTTTCCTACTTTATAAGATAAATTGAAAAGTTTAACCAATTGTAATTTATGTACAGCATTGAACTATTGTAGCAGGTGGCAAATTCTATCCCGTCTGCTTCTTATGGCTAATGATTTTCGTGGAAAAATTCTGAAGAAAAAATTAAAAAGTAGTTTGAAAAGAACTGTACACAACAAATATTTTATCCTAATACAGATTGCTTGTGAAAATATGTATTGCGGAAGACACATAAAAGAAGATAATTATATGAAAACCCTTTCATTCAAATGTACACAAATTTCCTTTACGGATCAGCGGATAAGTGGAACATTTTGTAAGTTCTCGTCCTCCGATTGCTCTAGTTATCAGATAATTGGCTTTTGTGTCTGCCATCTTTAAACTACAACGCCGCCATTTTGAAAATGGCAGATCTGATTGTTTGACACACTTAGTAATACTTTGTATGAACTGTAGAACCCAACAAACCTACTGAACATCATTGGAAACATTTACGTATTATTGGAAGTGACCATTTTCACTTTTTTTCACAAAATTGTATCAACAACAGGTCAAATATGAAAAAATTTAGAATGAAAATCCTTCAACTGGGCTTAACTATAAACATTATTCCTAATTACTCTAAAACCTGAAAATAAACTATTCAGTTTACATTTTTTTGCCTATAATAATAATTCAAACGAATTTTAATTAAAATTGGTTCAGCAGTGGAAGCAGTAAATTATGTAAATGCAATCTAAATAAATTTTCAAGTTGTTTTTTTCTGGAGGAAATTTCCTAGAAATAAATTTACCTAAATCAATTAGCTAGTTTTGAAAATTGCACCGGATATAACGCAAACAGTCCCAAAGCCACCCTGAAAATACAGTTTTACTCAATAAAATAAATACCTTAACACGATTTTGTTTTAGATTCAAAATAATCTTGTTTGTTTCATATGAAAACAGATTTAAAGGTACATATATAAGCGAAAAACAATATTAACATATTTCAACGCTAATTTCTTTTTTTGGTGTACCGTTAGTATTACTCTTGAGATGTTTAAAGTACATGGAAGAAAACCCAATAAAGGTTAATACTGTGTCTTCTACGTGTACGCCAATTGGTGTACCTTTAGTCTTGCGATGCTTAAAGTACATTGAAGAAAACCCAATAAAGATTAATACTGTGCCTTCTCTAAGGTACGCCAATTGGTGTACCTTTAGTCTTAAGGTACGCCAATTGGTGTACCTTTAGTCTTGAGATGTTTAAAGTATATGGAAGAAAACCCAATAAAGGTTAATACTGTGTCTCCTCTAAGGTACGCCAATTGGTGTACCTTTAGTCTTAAGGTACGCCAATTGGTGTACCTTTAGTCTTGAGATGTTTATAAGTACATGGAAGAAAACCCAATAAAGGTTAATAGTGTGCTTCCTCTAAGGTACGCCAATTGGTGTACCTTTAGTCTTAAGGTACGCCAATTGGTGTACCTTTAGTCTTGAGATGTTTATAAGTACATGGAAGAAAACCCAATAAAGGTTAATAGTGTGCTTCCTCTAAGGTACGCCAATTGGTGTACCTTTAGTCTTAAGGTACGCCAATTGGTGTACCTTTAGTCTTGAGATGTTTATAAGTACATGGAAGAAAACCCAATAAAGGTTAATACTGTTTCTCTTCTAAGGTACGCCAATTGGTGTACCTTTAGTCTTAAGGTACGCCAATTGGTGTACCTTTAGTCTTGAGATGTTTAAAGTACATGAAAGAAAACCCAATAAAGATTAATACTCTATCTCCTCTAAGGTACGCCAATTGGTGTACCTTTAGTCTTGAGATGTTTAAAGTACATGGAAGAAAACCCAATAAAGATTAATAGTGTCTCCTCTAAGGTACGCCAATTGGTGTACCTTTAGTCTTGAGGTACGCCAATTGGTGTACCTTTATTCTTGAGATGTTTAAAGTGCATGGAAGAAAACCCAATAAAGGTTAATACTGTGCCTCCTCTAAGGTACGCCTATTGGTGTACCTTTAGTCTTAAGGTACGCCAATTGGTGTACCTGTAGTCTTGAGATGTTTATAAGTACATGGAAGAAAACCCAATAAAGGTTAATACTGTTTCTCTTCTAAGGTACGCCAATTGGTGTACCTTTAGTCTTAAGGTACGCCAATTGGTGTACCTTTAGTCTTGAGATGTTTAAAGTACATGGAAGAAAACCCAATAAAGATTAATACTGTGTCTCCTCTGAGGTACGCCAATTGGTGTACCTTTAGTCTTGAGATGTTTAAAGTACATCGAAGAAAACCCAATAAAGATTAATACTGTCTCCTCTAAGGTACGCCAATTGGTGAACCTTTAGTCTTGAGATGTTTAAAGTACATGGAAGAAAACCCAATAAAGATTAATACTGTCTCCTCTAAGGTACGCCAATTGGTGTACCTTTAGTTTTAAGGTACGCCAATTGGTGTACCTTTAGTCTTGAGATGTTTATAAGTACATGGAAGAAAACCCAATAAAGGTTAATACTGTGCCTCCTCTAAGGTACGCCAATTGGTGTACCTTTATTCTTAAGGTACGCCAATTGGTGTACCTTTAGTCTTAAGGTACGCCAATTGGTGTACCTTTAGTGTTGAGATGTTTAAAGTACATGGAAGACAAACATTATTAATTTCTACTTTAGATTAATTTCTACTGTTTATATAAAAATTGTTGACAATTGAAAAAAATCATTAAAACTGGTTAAATAATATCATGTTTTCCGTTTGTCATATAAAATACCGGTACATTAAGTAACATGCACAGGATCTGCAATCTGTCAGTTTCAAGCCTTTTTAGCTAAATAACATTTAAAGCATTTCAAGGCTTTCCTGAAAGAAAGGCATCACTATCATTGAATACCTTATACATTAATGACATAATTAAAATTTGTGCCAATAAATTATTAATTTTGAGCTATCTCTCACTTTGTGAAAACTGCGACAAATTGTAGGCTAGGCCTATGCTTACATTAGTACATTTTAGTTTATAGATGCATCTAATTCTAAATAGTTTCTCTTTAACTCAGATCTAGTGCCCTTGTTTAGCCCCCCCCACCCCCTTGTCTGTCAAAGAAAAACCCCACAAAATGATTGAATTAACAGAAATGATGTCAAGGTATGGTGTGACACTCCTCCCTGTACCTACATTCCATGGTTTCCAGGGCTTCAACCATGAGCCTTTCATCCAGTGGAGTGTCACACTATCCCCCTCTCTGCCTATGATCTTGCCAATATATGGACGTTTCTTCTTGCCCTCTAGATGGATTGCTGCCAGTTGGCCCACTCTCACAGAATCCCTTGTCTCTTGTACTTCCACATTCCTGTCAATTTGTCTCCCTTGAGCTCCAATTGTTACCTGTAAACACATAATCCACATTAAACTTTGAAATGGTCTTTGAAATGGTCTTTGACAATCATTACTGGACTGCAGAGGATTTTCATTTGGTACTCTTGCTAAAAAGGTAAACATTTTGTCAAAATACAAATTCTGATTCAGTAGATTTTACATTATAGTTTATAACAAACTCTGATGTTCGTACTTAACATTAAAATATCAATTTCAAAGTTGCATCGAGGTAAATTTACACAAACATACTTTAAGTTACAATGTATTCTGATGTATTTTGAGGTAAACAACGTCAGTCATTTTTAAGATTGGATTATGAGCAACAGTAATTTCCATTAATGCGTTTGCCCTAGCTTTAAACTTGTCAAAGATGCACATTGGGTACTGGAATAGCCTAATTAGACTAATTATCACCGCAAATTTAGGTAAACAAATCAATCTAGTATATATTTTTTTCATAATAGACAGAGCTACATGGAGTTACCTGTGGGTATTTTTTAGACATCTTTTCTTTGATTAGGAGTAGATCATGTGGAATCTCCTCCTGCTCAACCTTCTTGTTGATTGTCAAATACTGAAGCTCATCCAGAGGCCAGCTGCTGGGTGTATCCGGTATCTATAACAAGAAGTTGTTTTTCAAGAAACAACTAAGAGTGCAGTAATTACAAGCAGACTCCTATAAACTTAATGGGCCTATCAAATGAGATATTTTAAGATTTGCAAACATTGTACACAACTCTGTATTCATACTGACAAAGCAATTCCACCTTTAAAATGTTGGGTTGTAGACACTTTTTTCTGCATTTGGTGTTTTTATGCTAATTAAAATTAGCATATTCATGAGCAAACCATTGATGTTATCCCAAGAACAGATGCAATGTTATGGTTGGTTTGTGCACAAAAGTTGACTGAATTTGTTGTTTTTTCAAAATGTCGGTTCAATTAATATTCGGTTGTTGTCTTAACTGAGTATTTGGACATGTCAGTGAGACTCTGTTCTTGTTATGAGCTCACACAACAGCGCCCAGTTTAAGTTTTGTCATTTTAATACTACAATAATAGCCACGCTGCAATTCATTGGACCTTTCATCCGAACCATCAGAAAAAATAAACTAAGACTATTAAAAACTGAAACAATGGGAGATAAAAACACTGAACATGCAGCATTTGCCAAATGGCAGGTTGTAATATTGTTGTTCTTTTTAACAACAAAATAAAAGTGCGTTTACGTGGTTGCTTGAAAAGGTTGTTATCTACATGTACCTTTTCCATTTCCTCAATTTTGGACAGGAATCCTTTCCACCATGATTTTGCATAATCCGGCAGTCTCAAAAGATAGCCCTCGTGGTGCATGTCGTTCCGTAGTGATGGCACATCCAGCTTCTCCAAAGAAGGTTTCACCCATTTTGGCGGAGACTTGATATTGGGTGTGCTCAGAATTGAAATAACATTTGAAACTAATCATGTCTATAAGATTTGATAATTTTTTATAAGATTCTACTCACCAAATATAAATAATAAGTATGAAGAAAGTTGACAATATCACAGACTTATCTCTTATATTTCAGGAAATAATATTTTGAAGTGCCTCCATGTTCTTCAAGTTTACATTAACTTCTCAGAATAAATACTTTTGATGAAAATCTATATTTCAAACATATTTAAGTTTTATTAATTGTTATTTTTTAATGTACCATTGACAGATTAAAGTGTCTGTACAGGGGAAGATTTTAATTTTGAATCATATTTTTTTACTTAAAAAAAAAATACTTTGAAACATGCCAGACACAACCTTTATATGCTTTTCATACCATCCTTCAAACATTAAAAGACGGTACTCCCGACGGCAATTATTTCCTATTGTCTACATGTTTTTACTAACCTTGAAGCAACGAAGGCCCTTTACAAAGTCTACATCATCAGTAGCATCCGAATTGGTATCTGGAAGATGTGGTTCCCATGGGGTGGATACAAACATTCGCCAATGCATGTGGCAAACACCATCAATCATCTTGAACTTAAACCAATGAGGATGACTGTGGTGCTTGTAATCACCGAACAGGTTTGGTTCAAGCCAATCTTTGATGTTGAACAGTGGAGTTGCTGACATGATATTTATGATTGGTGTGTAGCTTTCGCTAATCCGTGCTTCCAAATCTATACATAACAAGAAAACGGTTAATTATGGGTGTGAAACCTACATTTCACGCACAGTATTGATCGAATTTGCCACAAATCATTTAAGAATTTCCACAATGCAAATGTTCTTCATGATAATTTTGTTCACATGGTCAAGCCACTTGATACTTCATATCTCTATGCTCGGGATCTAAGACCAGTTTAATTTCTGCTTAACTTAAAATTAAACTAGTCCAAAATTAAACAATGTCCAAAATAGTTAAATTGAGTATAAGATTTACACAAGAGGTTAAAATGAATGTAAACGGTAAACGGTAACTCTTCAGACTGCAAACTTAAACAAGTCTATTCTTCGAGTAAAAATCACTAACAATCATTGTAAAAATGCCTAAAATCTCACAGAAAATCACACTAGGCCTATTCTAAAAAAATACTTATACAGAATAAAAGAACAATCTTCCAGTAAATCAATTAGTGAAATAAATTAAAGGAAGGAAACTTCAGTTAATTTAACAGTAATCATTCACAAAAGTAATAGATCAAAATACCAATAAAATATTGTAATCAGCCTACAAACAACTGAAACGGAGATAATGAACATGAACTGATCAATTCTATTTTACTTTGAGTCGATTTTACGAGCGGACATCAAATACAGTCTAATCAATTCTTATATTTATAAAATGTATAATCTATATAATCATTTATTGATGAGAACAACAGAAATGTGATTAAACTTTCCAAAAAATAATAGCAGACCAAACTTCTTAGGCAGAAAAATTTACAATGTACAGTAGGGGAACTGGACTTAATAGCGATGTGCTCTCTTTACTGTAGACCTGCAAACCCGAAAGGGCTCTTGCATACAGGTCTTATCTCAGGTTGGATTACTTAAAATTAATTGGCCAGGGGATACACAGCTTAGTTTAAAATGGTGAAATAATAATGGAAACCACTCCTATTAGAAAATGAACTATTTTGTTGTACTTACGCAGCATAAGAATTTACCTCCTCTACATCACAAGTCCCCAAAATGGCCAGAGTGAGCTGAAAGCAATTAACTGCACTTCGCCCATGTACATGTAACACACTTAGTTCAGGACAAAAATTCCAAAGGCAAGTTTCCAAATAATTAATTGTAGCTGCATGCACATAACATATTGGTACATACCATCAGTAGTGTACACATTTCCGGTCTTGATTTTTGCAGAGATGCAAGAAAACAGCTGATCAACGTCCTCATGGGTATGACCCACCGGAAGGAAGTGCATCAAGACCTGCAAATGTTCAAATCAATAGTTGTTGTGTACATTCTCAACGGTAATTAACAACTGTATTCAGAAATCACCACATTCATGTGTAACATTCCGTAACATTCCATAACATTCCATAAACAGGTACATGTTTTAAAAGGAAAGCAACTGATATTATCCCACCTCTTTGAATACTTGAAGTTCTATCAGCAATGCTGCAAATGCGATCACGTAACGATTTTTATTCTCTCTGAAACAGTTGTCAAGTTGCAGAAAGAGGGTTTGTCCAAGTTTGTCCTTATGCATCACAAGCACCTTCAGAAGACAATTCATGGTCATGTTGCTATCGTGAGGCACGTGTTTGTTATCTAGAAATACCATAGGTATCTTCCCCGATGGAGCATCAGTGTGCATTATGACACCTATTTTTGAATGGAAAAGTTACGAGAGTTTATATTTGCAAGTACACAAATATGTTTTTTTCAAATGTATATTGAATATTGATTGACAATAATGTTTTTCATATAGTACAATCATACAGTCTTATTCTGTAGTTGTGGGCACTGCTGTGCGAAAGATGTCGTGGGGAAGAAAACCACTGCAGAAATATAAACTTTACCAAACCTTAGAAATAAACAGTAGAAAAAAAATCCCCAAACCATGTGGTGACCACAAACCGACTGCAAACATGAATGAGATACATATTACATGTATTGGACTCAATCCATAAAATAAAAATATGGCCTAATATTTTAAACTGAATACTGCCATAACTAAACAGCAGATTTTAGTATCATCTTTGTCCAAGAAGCTAATCCGTGCAAAATCATAAAATGTGCATCAGAACAAAACAGGTTATGGAAATGTTTATACCTGTTATATGCACAGGAAGTCTGCATAAGTGTGCTGATCCTTTATCACGCTTTATGAAGTGTGGAACATCAGTTTTTGCCTGATCCATACCATCAATTATGATAACGGTCAAATCTTGGGGCTGACGGCGAGCCTTTTCACGAGCTAAGTGGTACTCCTTTCGTTCATTTCTTTAAGAAAAGAAACAAAATGATGAGTACACTTATAAGTGCCTTGGGGGGAATTGCCTTAATAAAAGTAAATGGGAATGAGGTACATGTAGGAATGGACAAGTGATAAATGTACAACTTTTGAAATAATCTATTGACATGCCTCCAAAACCTTGACATTAAATGTCATTCAACACAACTGTGGTTACAGTCATACACCAACCCCCAATCTTATTACTTCAATTTTGCCCTTTGCTATTTGCTTCTCATAATGTATTTTTAGGGGTGGGGTCACTTGTTCAAAATGTTAATACCAATGATTTTCCACGATATAAAAAGTAATATTCCATTTAAAGGGGCAGAATCGGGGCATGGAATCGGTGTGCTGCATAAATGAGCCATTAATTTTCAGTCACTGTGTTCATCTTAAACTATAGGACACCCGCGATTCCACGTCCTGTTGAAAATCTGCTTTGATCGTGACGATAATGTCCATGAAATAAAAAAAGAGTATGTTTCAGGCAAAACCTTCTTTTCCATTTGTTTCAGTGGAATTCAATGTGTACCCTCTGTTAAGGGTTTTAAGAAACAACTTTAGAAATTTTATTTCTGAAATTATGTCAAGAAAATAATATGTGAGATTTCATAACAATTGGTGTTTTGTGTACATGTACTTGTTTTTAGAAAATGACAGCCCTCCCCAATGGACACACTTTTTATACCCCCTGCAGTGGTCAATCTAAAGCAGTAATAACCTATTAACCTCTATAGGTATACCATATGCCATTGATGGTAACCTGTAATTGAATGATTTATTTCATCTATTAATGGTAGTGACCACTGATTGCTGCAATGACCACCAGCTTTATGCATAGGAATATGAAAATCAGAAAACAAGAAATTAAGTTTCTGTATATAATAATCTGTATGAAAATTGTGTTATAATGAATGCAAATTTATTATAAATACTGTACAAACCAAAACCTAATCGTAAATTATTGACAAACCATGGAATATATTGTATCATAGATTATAATCTAATTATTTTTGGCCCTAATATATATATATATACATGTATATGCCAAAGCCTCTGATGAAGGTCCGGATTGGATCGAAAGCTAAGGCCACCCTCCCGATTTAATTTATATATATATATATATATATATATATATATATATATATATATATATATACATTTAGACAAACATATTAGAAGATAAGGCAATGAATGTACAATACAATACAATACAATGAAGGCATTTATATAGCGCTCTTACACAAACGGTATCACATCGCTTTAGGGACAAGGGCCAAAGTCATGGTACAGCCAAGCCTTTGAGAAGCCCGGCCAGGCCCAGCCATTTTCCCTGCCTACTGGCCTATATAATGAGCTCTGCTTGCCTGGGCTAGGCCCTCCAGAAGCCCAGGTTATGTTGATTGGTAGGTACTGTATTGTTACAGGATTAGGACTCACAAAAGACAATTATGAGGCCAGATAGCCTGGGCCTGGCCAGGCTTCTCAAAGGCTTGGCTGTACCGTGACTTTGACCCTCATCCCTTACAGTGAGATGCAAGTGCTATTTAAAAATACACAGTGCCTAAAATAAATGAGTCTTGAGTGATGTTTTAAATTGACTCAATGAAGAAGGATGACGGATACCAGATGGTAGTTCATTTCAAATGCTGGGTGCAGCATAAAAGAAAAAAAAATATTGAAAGCGTACAATAATGTATGAGAATGGAGGCACAATCACAGTAAGCAAGAGCTTGTAGGTGAGTCCCACTTCAGTCAATTTGCCTTGTTCACTTCCAAAAGTCGATTTATAAACCTAGTCAGTTTTACCACTGATCACAGGAAAGCAACAACATTTCTTAGGGGGGTTATCTTTACAAGTTCAATATAGATTTTTCCCAGCCTTTAAAATCTCGTCTAATATCAACACATATTTCTCTTCTTTGCTCTCCGTACTCCTTGGAACTTACCTGTTGCGTTGTTGTAAGTGCCGGCTGGACATGGGTACTGGTCACTATACACTGTTCTGGCTGGACAGTAGTGACCGGCTGGACAGTCGGATGGAACCACAGTGATATTCTCACAGTATTTGCCTAAAAGGAAATTGAGGCCGAAATAGAAATTGTTACACAAACAAGAAATGGTATCAATAATAGGCCCCCCAAAACAAGAAATGGTATCAATAATAGGCCCCCCAAAACAAGAAATGGTATCAATAATAGGCCCCCCCCCCCCCAAACATCTCCAGTTTCTGGTCACAGGTCAGCTTCAACATTGGTACGGTGACACTTTTTCTTTTGCCAAGCAGTGAAAGGCGTGATACATGTATACCTGTTATTAGAACCAGACAAAGTTTCTTCAAAATGTCTTTTGTCTTTGAAATGCTACAGGTCCCTATAGACCACAATGGAAGATTTGTTATAGTTTGATGAAATTCTTGCGTCGGGTGATAAACAATTGATTTAATTTTGCCCTACACCGACGTGTGTATAGCACTGTATACCCAGTGCTTTCATCAAACTATAAATATCGTGGCACCTGCTGCTATATAGGATTCTAGCCAGCCAATCGACATCAGGCAAGCTCGGTGGTCGAGAGGTTAAGACGTCTGCACTAGTAAGCAGGAGGTTGTGGGTTCGAATCCCGCCCGAGTCGCCTGTGAAGTTTTTTCCACAGACACTCGGAAAGCACTGAGTATGCAGTGCTATACACATGTACATTGTAGGTGTAGGGCAAAATTAAATCAATTGGAAGATTTATTGTTTTACTTTATTGTGCTATCCAAGCAATTTCCACTACTTGTGCATTAAAAAAACATCTCTTCCTTCTTTACCCAATTTTTTTTTTTACTGTAATTTTATCATGTGGATTTTGTGAATGATTAAAATCAAACCAACCCCCACGTTCATTATAGTCACTAAGAAGATAAAAACCTGCTAGGTTGGAAACGTAAGGCCAATAACTACTATTTTGCATTTATACTACAGGTCCTTTAGGTTGGTAAGCAGTTTGCAACAGCTAATTCTCTATTTACTCTTGTGTTTATGTATTTGTTCATGTTTGTATATCGTCCATTTTGCCTTTGAGAAAGAACCTGCTAGGTTGGAAACGTAAGGCCAATAACTACTATTTTGCATTTATACTACAGGTCCTTTAGGTTGGTAAGCAGTTTGCAACAGCTAATTCTCTATTTACTCTTGTGTTTATGTATTTGTTCATGTTTGTATATCGTCCATTTTGCCTTTGAGAAAGAACCTGCTAGGTTGGAAACGTAAGGCCAATAACTACTATTTTGCATTTATACTACAGGTCCTTTAGGTTTGTAAGCAGTTTGCAACAGCTAATTCTCTATTTACTCTTGTGTTTATGTATTTGTTCATGTTTGTATATCGTCCATTTTGCCTTTGAGAAAGAACCTGCTAGGTTGGAAACGTAAGGCCAATAACTACTATTTTGCATGGAATACAAGCAGGATATCATTTTCAATAAGCGTTTTGTCCAATTGCTTACATTTATTGGTCGAATAAGCGTAGGAATATTGCTGTGTGTAGAAAAATGACACAGCATACTGAAACCATTGCGGCACATAGGGGACTTGGCCAATCTCGCCCGCAAAAAACACTGGGTGATTCTCCCAGTATTTTCGTGAGACTCACCCGGAACGCAGTGACAAAGCTGCAGTCACCAAAATCTTCCATTGTTAACTCACTCATCCATTGACAAAAGAGTCTTTCTGCTTCAGCTAGTCCTTTGTTAACTTAATCCCTTAAAATGTTTGTCAGCTTACTCCTTTTGTATTGACAATTAAGCCTTTCCATTGTGTGGACGGATTAACGCTGGGCCAGCCTTGCCCAGCCAGGCAAAGCGGTTACATCAAACTAGTGCGGCCGGCTTCTATTGTTAAGGTTTTTCTAAAGGTCTGGTAGCGGACTTGGAGTTAAAAAATACTGAGGGCGAGAAATACTGAGGGCGAGAATTGTTGCGGGCGAGAATTTAGATTGTTCCGGGTGGAGTTACTGGGCGAGATTGGCTAGTTCCCATAGTGAAATGGTGCCAAATAGCGCCCTCATTGTCCACATCCATGACCTTACCTTGCGGGCATATTCCGTCCGTAGGATTACGGCTTGAGCTGCCTTCAGGACACGCATAGCCTGGATCACAGTCTATACAGTCTTCCATGGACTGGTTACTGTACGTGCCGGCTGGGCAGATGATTGGCCCACTGTCTAGCCTGGTGGGCATTGTGAATACCACCGTTGTGAATACGACCGTTGTGAATACGACTGTTGTGAATACAACCGTTGTGAATACGACCCTTGTGAATACGACCCTTTGTGAATACGACCGTTGTGAATACGACCATTGTGAATACGACTTACCGAAGCTGTAATAGCCAGCAGCACAGGGCTCTGGTGAAGTCTTTGTATCGTTACAGAATTCTCCTGATGGACATGCAGTACAACTCTGTAATCAGAAAAACAAAGTTCACCGTGACTTCTTAGGCTTCTCAAACCATACTGGATATCACTGTATTAACCGTAACTCCCTAGGCCTATTTGCTTACACATAACCTGAATCCTCCAAAATCCTTCAGTAGTAAAGCAAGCACATGACATGTATGCACATGACATGTATGCACATGACATGTATGCACACATGTGTTTCTAATCTGTGATACATGTACATGGCCAGGGACCCTCCCTGCATGCATGGAGCAATAAACAGTGTCCACTGACCCAAGCACTGACCTTGCAATCACTACAACAAACATGGATGTACATGTAACATGGAAAGGCAAGTATGCCTAATAACCTCAATCCTCCAAAATCCTTCACTTTAGCCAAGAACATGTAGCATGTAACCTCAATCCTTCAAAATCCTTCACTTTAGCAAAGAGGATTTTGGAGGATTTGGGAAGGTTAGGGTTAATGCAATAAACACATTATTAGCTGGGAACGTTTCAGTTTTTTCTTTGTTTGTTTAATTTCCATCTGTTAATTCACAAGATGATAATAATCATACTTACCATGTTAAAAACAATAGAAAATTACAGTGAATGGATTGATGATTGATGGCTTGTCACAAAATGTCAATACACAAAATTTCAAATTTGTCACATAAATGTCTCAAATGTCACAGAATTTTTGGCACCTTTTGCACAAAATGTCACATAAGTTTTGCCTTTGTCGCATTTGATTGGCATAGATTAAAACATCATGACCAGTTGACCGGTGATACTCATGTCTGTTTCATGAAAAATGGAACCACCACTAAAATGCAACATCAGATTACACTCTGTGTAAATCTACACTGAAGACTCGAAAGTACAAAAGAAAAATCAGGAAAAAGTGAAAGATTGCCCAGAGTGCCTCTGAAGTATAATCAAACTAAAGCATGTCACAAAATGTCAGACAATTTTTAATACTTCTGTTTATGTTCCTTTTGTCACATTTTGTCACAAAATTGTCAAAATGTCACAGAATGTCACAGATTTTTGGTCAATGAAATTTTGTCACAAAATGTCACCATGTCACAGATGATCCATTCTCTGAAATTAAATACATACATTGTCCTCACTGAGAAACTAGTGAAAATGCATTAAAATTTGTGAAATAATTGGAATAATTGTACTTTTAAAAACGAAAGCACCAGAGACAGAAATATTTTGGGTGTTTTTGTCTCCGAGAGTTAAAAATTCATTTGTGAAATAATTGGAATAATTGTACTTTTAAAAACGAAAGCACCAGAGACAGAAATATTTTGGGTGTTTTTGTCTCTGAGAGTTAAAAATTCATTTGTGAAATAATTGTACTTTTAAATACGAAAGCACCAGAGACAGAAATATTTTGGGTGTTTTTGTCTCTGAGAGTTAAAAATTCATTTGTGAAATAATTGGAATAATTGTACTTTTAAATACGAAAGCACCAGAGACAGAAATATTTTCAATGGACATTTGATACCATCATCAACTTTTCACCAAGTAAAACTTTTCACCAAGTAAAACTTTTCACCAAGTTTCAAGTAAAACTGTGATCATTTTATGTTTTTCAAGATTACCAATACTGAATATTAGGCCTAAAAAACAAAAAGTCTCTGGTTTCTGGCCTCCGCACACGTCACCGCAGACCTGCACGTCGGCATTTTTTGTTTTCTCCTTTTTTTGCTATGAAACGATGTCCAATTGCAGCCAAAATTGCTGGATCAATTGGAATTCTGCCGCACTATGTTTTAATTTACTTTTTCACATCAGGGTATGAACGTTTGCCTGTAATTTGTGTGACCTCTCTTTATAGCTAATGTAAGCTGACATCTGGTTGACTTTACACTGAAGGCCACTGACCACATGTGGGGTCAGTGGGGTCATAAAAATAATTTCCCTGTCTCCAAGACTGACATCCCCTAGACCAATTTAATTATCACTTAGACCTCCCCTATTATAATCCAAACACAATACCCCACTATTGTAAGTGACCAGTTCCATCCAGATTATATAGTTATTCTTTAGAATAGAAAACACACTTCGTTTCATGCTCTTACTCGCACTACACTTCTCTCTCTCTCTCTCTCTACTGTACGGCTAGAATTATCTTTGTCAAAGCCACAGATTTACAATAAAACTAATCTGTTATAAGCCCAAAGATACATCGTCTCAGCCTGTCTCCATATGTGTTCGTCTCTTCATCATTATCAACGGCCAGCTCAAGTAACACATCCAAATCAAGTGTTATGCTACCATACTTTGTGTATGGAAAATTTGGTCTGATTCCAATAACCATGTATACATGTATGACTTGTTTTTGTTGTTGTTTTTTTTAGTTCTGTTGTGAAGGTTTTTCTAAAGGTATGGTATAGGATACGTGGAGTAATTGTTGCAGGTGAGAATTTAGGTAAAACTTGTAGCTTTGCATGGTGAGAATGATAAGTAAGACTAATTGCAGTGACACCATGTGGAATCCACATGGTGTCACCGCAATTAGTTTTACTTAGGTGAGAATGTAGATGTTCCGGGTGGAGTTAGTGGACGAGATTGGCTAAGGTCCCTTAACAATAAGAGCTGTTTGAGATCTATTCATTTAAAGAGTCATTTGTGCTCAGCTAAGGAATTACATAGGCCTGTAGGCCTGGGCAATTAAAGCACAGGTCTGGCCGGGATACTCAAAGGCTTTGTCTGTACCATGAATTTGGCCCTCCTCCCTTAAATTAATTTCGTTCGCTCGTTCGTTCGTTCGTTCGTTTATTTTTTTTATTTTTATTTATTTTTTTTAAATTTATTTATTTTTATTTTTTTTTATTTATTTATTTTTTTTTAATTTTTTTTAATTTTTTAAAACATTTTTTTTTTTAGATTTAAAGGGCTGAATAGATAAAGCCCCCTGAACACCGATGTGACATCCTGTCGTGAATGTTAATTTAAAAAACACCATTTTCAATTCCTGCAAAATATAATTAATCTCATTTCTGTAGAACAGCTTCTGACAAATTCTGATCATAGCTGTGTGTCGTGGATTTTTTCTCTCTCTCTCGAGTATGAAAGAATCAGAGCATACCGATCGAAACGTCGAGTTGTAACCTCCAGTTCTTTTCAGAACTAATTACTACTCAATCGAGAATTTCACACTGTGTCACCGCAATTAGTATTCGTATACTTAAAGAATCAGAAGGGAAAACAAAAAACACACCGTAGAGCCAGCCAAAGCGTAAGACCCATCATAGCAGGTGATCTGGAAACTGCTGTAGATAGACGGACAGGCTGACCCCGCTGGACACTGGGTACATGCTGCCTGCGACCCAATGGAGTAATACCCAGAGAGACACTGTGTATTCATGCTGGAATCAGTTGCGTCAGGGCACTCGTACCCTGGTGGGCAGGCTGAACACGACTGCATTAAGGAGGGTGAAAAAGAAATGGATGGTTAACTTTGAAATAATTTCATGTAGTTCAGGGCTGTGATTTGACAAAAAGTAAAAAATCCTGAAAAATGGGTAGCGGGCCTGGGTCTCCCTTTGGTCTAGAGGACAAAGCCCCCTGAACCTCCTGTGGGTAGCGGGCCTGGGTCTCCCTTTGGTCTAGAGGACAAAGCCCCCTGAACCTCCTGTGGGTAGCGGGCCTGGGTCTCCCTTTGGTCTAGAGGACAAAGCCCCCTGAACCTCCTGTGGGTAGCAGGCCTGGGTCTCCCTTTGGTCTAGAGGGCAAAGCCCCCGAACCTCCTGTGGGTAGCGGGCCTGGGTCTCCCTTTGGTCTGGAGGACAAAGCCCCCTGAACCTCCTGTGGGTAGCGGGCCTGGGTCTTCCTTTGGTCTAGAGGACAAAGCCCCCTGAACCTCCAGTGAGTAGCGGGCCTGGGTCTCCCTTTGGTCTGGAGGACAAAGCCCCCTGAACCTCCTGTGGGTAGCAGGCCTGGGTCTCCCTTTGGTCTGGAGGACAAAGCCCCCTGAACCTCCTGTGGGTAGCAGGCCTGAGTCTCCCTTTGGTCTAGAGGACAAAGCCTCCCTGAACCTCCTGTGGGTAGCAGGCCTGGGTCTCCCTTTGGTTTAGAGGACAAAGCCCCCTGAACCTCCTGTGGGTAGCAGGCCTGGGTCTCCCTTTGGTCTAGAGGACAAAGCCCTCCTGAAACTCCTGTGGGTAGCAGGCCTGGGTCTCCCTTTGGTCTAGAGGACAAAGCCCCCACTGAAACTCCTGGATGTTTAATTTTGGAGGATTTACAGACTCTCCACATCCCCACAAACAAGAAACTACAGGTTTGGACACAATGCCAGAATACTTCTTTCTTTCCTTGGTGACTGCTTGTTTTCTTTCAAGAACATCTTGAGGCAAAGGGAGATTTTAAAACAATCCTGAAATCAGGAAAAATGCTGAGAAATCACAGGCCTGGTAGATCTTGTGTCAGAAATGTTATTTCTGCACCGACTACTATATGGCCTCCCCCCCCCCCCCACCATGTTGCCGTCACCAAGGCAGAAACAAAATATTGAAAATTTTCCTGATATTGTACTCTTTCCAAGATTTTCCATAAATACATATGAAGATTTATAAAATGTTTTTTAGATATTTTCACAAAATAGCAGCAAAATCATTTAAATCTATCATTACCCTGGGCGTTTGACAGTGGTTTTCAACAACAAAAATTGGTGTCTAAAGGGTTAATGGAGATAACAAAAATTACGGTGTTTTTACAAGTCTTGTATCCTACCTGCTGCAAACCATCAGAGTAATACCCAGCACTGCAAGGAACCTGACTATCACTGTCTGTTCTAGGGCATGCGCTTCCTGCTGGACAGTCCGTGCACTTGGTGGCATTCCCCGTGGAGTATGTACCCTGAAATTACAAAAAGGCACCTTCTTACTTCACAAAATGTTTGAATCCACAACACTCTGGTTTATTATTATTATTTTTTTTAATTGAAGCTTTTATTCTAAACTTAGGGAGGGCCAAAATCGTGGTACAGCCAAGCATTTAAGAGGCCTGGCCAGGGCCAGGCCCAGGCTACCTGGCCTCCTAATCTGTCTTTTGTAAGTCCTGGTCCTGTAACAATACAGTACCTGCCAATCACCCTAACCTGGGCTTCTGGAGGGCCTAGAACAGCCAAGTAGAGCTCATTATAATGGCTGCAGTTGTGAACAAAAGACAGCTGAGGCATCAGTCAAGTCTGTGTTAACAATAAGAGCCATGTATCTGAGATCTATTCATTAGTAAAGGGTCTTTTGTGCTCAGATAGGGGATTAGGGCCTGGGCCTGGCCAGGCTACTCAAAGGCTTGGCTGTACCACAACTTTGGTTCTCCTCCCTTAGATAATTACAAAAGAGACTATCCACTGTTGTTCTTTGTAATTCTGTGTATGGCTTTTACCTCTCAATAGCATTGCTTTTTTAGGAAAAGCTTTTCTTCAATTATCATTTCTTGTTTTGTTATCAATTTTTATTGTACGTATTTGGTTATGAAGAGAAAAAAAGTTACATAAATAAATTTAAAAAATAAAAATATTATCATCCTTGTCAAAATAATATTTGTACTGATCCCTATGTTCAATTGTACAACCCTCGTTCTATAGCTGAAATTGACAAGTAGCTGTAGAGGTTAAAATCAGTCAACTGCCTGTTTTGACTGTTGACCCAAAAGTTCACAGTACACGGGAGCATTTTTGACTGGTTTTACTGTCATTTTGACCACCCTCAACAATAAAAGACAATGCTTTCACCAGTCAAAAAGGGTGGACTCATTTTAACCTGTAAATGTACTTACTTCACGTAAAGTTTGACAGTGTTTGACAGTGCACTAGATATACCTTGGCAAGTACATGTAATGTATATAAACATTTTGACTGGTTTTGACCCTTGTAGTCACAGAAGGGTTAAATCATGGCTATAAATTCTACTGCAGATTCTGCAAAAAAGTAAGGGACAAGGGCCAAAGTCATGGTACAGCCAAGCCTTTGAGAAGCCCGGTCAGGCCCAGGCTTTTCCCCCTGCCTACTGGCCTATGTATATAATGAGCTCTGCTTGCCTGGGCTAGGCCCCCCAGAAGCCCAGGTTATGTTGCTTGGCAGGTACTGTATTGTTACAGGATTAGGACTTACAAAAGACAGATTAGGAGGACAGGTAGCCTGGGCCTGGCCGGGCTTCTCGAAGGCTTGGCTGTACCATGACTTTGGCCCTCCTCCATAAGCAAGTAACATACATCTTTTTATTAACCCTACTACACATGGAGGCCACTCCGATCCACTAAATTCTGTTCATGAGCAACCTTCAGTACATACAAGTACAAACCTGCTGTCCTTTCCAAGTAATCTTACAAAATCAACTGTGTGCCAACCGAGGCCACTGTTTGAACATATTAGTATGGCCTGCAATGTATCAATGGGAGACTACCTTACCCTGTAATCTCAGTGGTGTGACAGTGCACAGAAGGGTAACCATAGGAGGCCACTGGCAACAGCTAATGGCTTGGAGTGGCCTGAATGCGTTGTTTCAAAAATTACACTGATTGTACATGTCGGATGGTTAAAGAATCTACTCATTTGAAAATCTCAAAATGATTATCAAGAATAAGAACCATATAAATTCGACTGCAGATCCTGCAAAAAAAGTAAAAAAGAAAACATACGTCTTTTTAAGAGTCTACTCATTTGAAGAATAAGACTTACAGCTATGCAAGGTGAATTTCCACTGCCATCAACGGATGGACACTTCCAGCCAGCAGAACAGCTAGTACAATAAGCAAACGCTGTGTAGGAATAAAAGCCAGGGGTACAGTCGCCATTGGAGGTGTCCGTAGTAGTGTCTGGACAGAACTTACCGGGGGCGCAGGCTGTACACGACGACTGACCGCCGAGAGAGTAGGTTCCTAAAATAGTGTAGATTGGGAATGATGTTAATCTTTAAAGGAACCGTATCATCGCGATCAGAGTGAACTTTCAACAGGGCATGGAATCGGTGTCCTAGTTTTAAGATGAACACAGTGACTGAAAATTACTGACTCACTTATGCAGCAGCAATGACCTTATCATGTGGGGTATTATTTTCAGTCACTGAGTTAATCTAAAACCAGCACTCTGATTCCATGCCCTGTTCATTATAAAATATTTGCCAGAAGCTTGGTTTCACAGTAAATAAGTCCTTTACTAAATATTATGACGAAACCCACTGTTATGTCCAAGACGAAAATTGACTGTTTACAAGATAATTGTGCAGCAACTTGATGTTTTATTATTAATAGATCAGCTCATAAAATTCTGTGTGTATATGTCAAGAGATCATAAGAGCGAGGGTATTTTATTTTTAACAGTAAACGTAACCCTTTCACACCGTGGGGTCCGCAGCGCGCACCACAAAATTGGTCTGCTCCGTACGTGAGGCCCACAATGCGGGCCTCTGTGATAACCTACTGTGTATAAATACACATACAAATGCTCAGGACTGCGCGTACATCCGACCCAGTAATGAAAGGGTTAAGCGCATGTGCAACATGAATATGTACATTTGTAATTACCATAATATGCATTAGGTTAAAAATACAACAGCTGTAAAACTGAAAACTCAATTGGGCTTTACCTCTTGAAATACAACAGTCCAGATGATATTGTTCCCATTACACAAAATAAAGGCACTTATCAATATTTTATATTATAATAATAATAATAATAATAATAATAATAATAATAATAATAATAATAATAATAATGTGTGGACTTATATATCGCACGTATCCACCAACTAAGTGGTGCTCAAGGCGCATTATCATTACTCCTGCTCATAAGGCTCATAAATCATTCCTGAAACCATCTCAGCTCCCTGGGGAGTATACAGCTCAATTGCTGCCATTACAGCGCATATAGGGCTAATCAACCAACTCTGCCCTCACAGGTACCCATTTAACCCCTGGGTGGAGAGAAGCAATTATGGTTAAGTGTCTTGCTCAAGGACACAAGTGTCACGGCCAGGATTCGAACCCACATTCTGCTGCTAACACCAGAACTTGAGTCCGGTAAGCTAGACCGCTCGGCCACGACACTCCACTATATGTATATTAATTCACATCATTGTCATAGACCATTGTGATTTGATGTCCAGAAGTGAGTGTTCAAATATAACACAGCTCTGTAGTTGTACATGTAGCTCGATCCATCACTTCAAATATTTTGTGAAATATGTTATTTATTAAGTGTTTGTTATCTTAACCTTGAGTAGGCATGTGGAGTGCCATGACGGTTTCGTGCATCGGATTTGTGTTCTGATGGCTGAGTCGTCAGAATGTGGGTTCGAATCCCAACCGCGACCATGGTGCTTGTGTCCTTGACCAAGACACTTTACCATAATTGCTTCTCTCCACCCAGGGGTAAATGGGTACTTTGTGAGGGCAGAGTTGGTTGTTGTGTTTGATTAGCCCTATATGCACTGTAATGGCAGCAATTGAGCTGTATACTCCCCAGGGAGCTGAGATGGTTTTAGGAATGATTTATGCGCCTGATGAGTAGGGGTAATAATATAATGCGCCTTGAGCACCAGTTTGGTGGATACGTGCGCTATGTAAGTCCACATTATTATTATTATTATACTGCCCAGGGAGCTGAGATGGTTTCAGGAATGATTTATGAGCCTGATGAGCAGGGGTAATAATGCCATGTGCCTTGAGCACCAGTTTGGTGGATACGTGCGCTATATAAGTCCACATTATTATTATTATTATTGCAAATTAAACAAATGTTCCCTAACAAATACCCACCAGGAAGACACTCAAACTTAGCTGTTGGATCTGTCGTTGATGGACACGCATACCCAGGTGAGCATGCAGTGCAATTAGTCTGTAGTCCAGTGGAGTAATACCCTGGTAAACACACGATAGGGCGCTGGTTGGTGGTCGCACACTCGTACCCGCTGGGGCAGTCAGTGCACTCGGTAGCTTTAGCAAGGCTGTAGGTACCAGAGGTGCACGACTGGGGTGCTAGGCTGTTGGATATAAAGGGATCGGTTTAAGCAAGGCTGTAGGTACCAGAGGTGCACGACTGGGGTGCTAGGCTATTGGATATAAAGGGATCGGTTTAAAGCAAGGCTGTAGGTACATGTACCAGAGGTGCACGACTGGGGTGCTAGGCTGTTGGATATAAAGGGATCGGTTTAAGCAAGGCTGTAGGTACCAGAGGTGCACGACTGGGGTGCTAGGCTGTTGGATATAAAGGGATCGGTTTAAAGCAAGGCTGTAGGTACCAGAGGTGCACGACTGGGGTGCTTGGCTGTTGGATATAAAGGGATCGGTTTAAGCAAGGCTGTAGGTACCAGAGGTGCACGACTGGGGTGCTAGGCTGCTGGATATAAAGGGATCGGTTTAAGCAAGGCTGTAGGTACCAGAGGTGCACGACTGGGGTGCTAGGCTGCTGGATATAAAGGGATCGGTTTAAGCAAGGCTGTAGGTACCAGAGGTGGATGACTGGGGTGCTTGGCTGTTGGATATTAAGGGATTGGTTTAAGCAAGGCTGTAGGTACCAGAGGTGCACGGCTGGGGTGCTAGGCT
>CM055816.1:17449688-17498427 GCA_029582265.1 Zoroaster sp. YZ-2022
TTATATGCATGTTTTATAAACATACAACTTGTAGATGTATCGCCCATTTTTTTTTGGGGGGGGGGGGTGCATGGTAATTTAACAGTAATTTCTTTTTTAGTCAGAAAATTTACACAATTCACAAAATATTAGATAATTAATTACTATGAAATCATGGTTTTGACAATAATTTGTTTGTATTTTCTCATTTTAAAGCATTTTCCCCTTTCTAAAAGCAATGTTCTGATTAAAAAGAGAATAGTCAGAAATTACCACCAAAGTTAAGAAAAATAAAAAGGCAATATATCTTCAATGTACATGGATGAAGGGCGACATTGATAAATCCTGTATTAAGCATTTGTGATCAAGTTCAATGAGGCATTTACAAATGTTGACATTCACATGTATATTGTATACACATCAACATTGTGTTACATTACATGTAGTATCTCCCAACACTTTCACCATTATTTAGTTCAATTATTTTGTATTTTTTATAATATGTTTTACCCTTTTTCCAGATCTATGTGACATTGCAGCTACACACAATCACATAGTAGTTGTGGATGACACCAACAATGTCAAGATGTACAACCATGATGGCACACTTGCCTTTGACTTCCCCACAGTGCCTCATAGTGAGGGAGGTAAGAAAGCAGTGGACCTCCAGAGTGTATCAGTAAATAATGATGGTAACATCTTAGTAGGGGATGTGGAGAGGATGGTGGTCACCAAGCACAGCCCCACTGATGGCTCGCTCATTCACATTACGCCAGTCAAAACAAAACCTTACTTCTTGGCCACTGACATCAATAACAAACTTGTAGTCAGTGGTGAGGACCAACATAAAGTAGACATTGTTGATAACAATGGTACTTCATTACTCACAATCAAACCAACAATCAATGATAAGCAAGTTAAATACTGCAAAGGTGTATGCTGTGACAGATCAGGCATATACATTGCAGTGCACAATGTGGATGAAAACACTGGTCATATTCACCATTATGATGATAATGGTACATTCATCTCATGTATAGCTGATCAGGGTCTGTGGTGGCCTATGGGAATCACATTCACTGCAGATGGGCATCAGCTGGTAGCAGCAGACTGGCACTCAGTGAAGATATATCACACGGTGTGATATAATCCAACATGCTGCTGACTGGCAATCTCCCTTATCATCATCATAATGGTGAAATATGTCCTCATGAAGATGTTACACAGACATCTCATGAAGAATCTTGAGTGTTGATACCATCTGTATCACTTATCTTGTTATGATTCGTTTGTTACACGTCAAAAGAAACAAAACCTCACACAGAAAATTATATTTTGCCTAAAAATCTCTATTAAAAAATAAATATTCTAAATTTCTATTAAACACATCAAAATGGATATGCCTGATCACAGATGCATACATACATATACATACAAACATACGGACTCGAACCTGTGACAACTCGAATATCGTAAGAGTGCTCTACCAACTGAGCTGACCAGCCCCTATGTTGGTGTGCGGTACACTTATGCCAATTATCTATATATATATTAAATCTGGATGGTGGCCTCAGCTTTCAATCCAAACCGGACCTTCATCAGAGGCGTAGACAAGATACAAACATAAAAGACACATCCATTTATAGGGAAAAGGGAAAGCAAAGGATCATGAGGAGGGATCCAAAAAAGCGGGAAAATAGATGCATACATACATACATACGTATATACATACACATACATATGCTCGCTTCACGTTTATTATATTTCACTTGAATGTGCAGCACAGTGTCAAGTCAGAAGCTGAATTGCCCCAAACTCAGAGCCTTAGTACATTTTCATCAACAGAGGGTTACCCAATGCACACAAAACCAATTCCTCTGACTTACAAGCGCACGTCACATTGGGACGAGTGCTGTATCACATTATCACAGTAGTAGACAAATGTTATTCACAACCACAAATGTTACATTTGTGGTAAATTTGCCATTATTGGTAATGCTACTCACAACCACAGATGTTACATTTGTAGCAAAATTTCCATTGCTGGTAACGTTAGTCACAACCACAGCTTAACAACTAAAACAACATACCTGTGTTTTGTACTGGGTTGTATCAAATGTGGATCCCCAAGTGCTCATTGTTGGTTGATGCATAGGGGTGGTCCCCCCTGGTGTAAATGTAAATGAGCTAGTCATCATAGTCTGCTGGTGCGGGGGTACCCTGCCTATCTTTACTGTCCGGTAAAAACAAGTTAAATGCATATTTGTAAATTTATTGTATAAATCTTAAGATTATGTGCTTTGTTTAACAGTATAAAATTTTGTTGATGAATTAAATATATTGAATTAAATCAATTGAATAAACTATGGTTGTTATAAAGCAGATTAGGTAAAACTTGTAGCTGTGCATGGTGAAGAGGCTAAGTAAGACAAATTGCGGTGACACCATGTGAAATTCTCTCTTGAGTAGTAATTGAATACCTGAATATGAGAAGGGCCCAAGTCCATATTTTGGCCAAAATGAGTTACACCTGGGAAAATATTGCTATACCATAGGGCTACCTTGTGTTTGAAAGATAGGCCCAAATCCACACTCTAAGTATTAGTCTTTTATTACTTTTTTATACAGTTTTTGACTCCGAATGAAAAAAAAATCCGCACGCCTGCCCCAGAAAAGTTGTGGAGGACAACCAACATTTTATTTATTTTTGGCCGAAGTGTCAAATTATTTTATTTGTGTTTCCTTTCAGTAAAAAAGCCACTGTGTATTGTTTATTTTAATTTGAAACAAATAAAATGTGGTACATGCACAACAAACTGATGTTTTTCTATGGTGTGATTATCAGAAGGGCCCAAGTCCAACGTATTAAGTGACCCCCTGCGTTGCGACCGAAATGTGTATCATCATGCAGTATACCCTTTTACATTCACATATGCATAAATAAGTTGCCATATAAACCAAAAGACCATATCTTAAGAAATAAGTATAATATATAATATTTTTTTTAAATTTTCTCAAATGACACCTTGTGGACTTGGGCCCTTCTCATATTCAGGTATTCAATTAGTTCTAAAATGAACTAAAGTTCTGAAAAGAATTTTTCAAAGACGATCAGAGCATACTAATCGAAACGTCGATTTACCTCTAGTTCCTTTCCAAACTAATTACTACTCAATAGAGAATTTCACATGTTGTCACCGCAATTGGTCTTCCTTATAAAGAAAATTGTTGTATTTCTTTATAAAACTCAACACAATTTAGTAACATTGAACGTGTAAACTTTTTTATGCTTTTTGATTAAAGAGGTTTATAAAGTGAAATAAAAAAATATGTAAGTAGTGTATTTCTTTGTAATTATTTGTTGATTAACTTAGACTTACATTGTCTAAAATATCCGGATCAATGAAAAAGATGTCTATAGTACCAACACAGTATATATATCATAAGAGTCAGTCATAAGAGCTCTATACTAGATGTACATATTTTATTGAGATGCATTATGAATTTTCAAGCGATAGTCATACCATGACAGTAGCCAGCTTGGCCTTGACTTTCTCCATCCTTAACGTCTTACTCGTGTACATCTCCATCTTCATCTCTCGCTTGGCTTCAAACAGACTCACGAGGACCTTCTCTGACTTTGCTGTGCCAGGACGTAGTTCCTCCTTCTCTTTTCCATCCCTGATGGTTGTCAGACAGAGGTCAACTGGGGAAAAAGATCCAAGGAAATATTGTTTAAGACTGTACAAAGAAGTCTCATGGAAATGTAAAGACCACTAATTCAAAATCTATACATTTGTTTCACAAAACGGATGTAAAGTGGCAGATTAAGCATAAAATGTGGATGAATATTGGATATGAAGGACTGGCGCTAAGCTGCATACAAAAGATTTGTTTAGATTTTGTGATTTCTTCAAAATGAAAATTTATTTCTTAACAATGAGCACAAACTGTCCCCAGTTATAATGAGTTCACCACATTTGGTGTAAATTTATTTAAGAAAATTGCCTTATAAAAGTTTAAAGTTCATGAGAAATAATGATGCTTTGTACAACAGTTAACTGTTCAAGTACATTCAGTATTTTCACAAATGTAAGATTTAAATGTAAAAAATGGGGACACTATCGTCTCGATCAGAGCAGACTTTCAACAGGGCATGGAATCAGTGTCCTTGTTTAAGGGACAAGGGCCAAAAAGTCATGGTACAGCCAAGCTTTTGAGAAGCCCGGCCAGACCCAGGCTTTTCCCCTGCCAACTGGCCTATATAATGAGCTCTGCTTGCCTGGGCTAGGCCCTCCAGAAGCCCAGGTTATGTTGATTGGCAGGTACTGTATTGTTACAGGATTAGGACTCACAAAAGACAATTAGGAGGTTGGTAGCCTAGGCCTGGCCAAGCTTCTCAAAGGCTTGGCTGTACCAGGACTTTGGCCCTCCTCCCTAAGATGCCGAACACTATCGTCTCAATCGGAGCAGACTTTCAACAGGGCATGGAATCAGTGTCCTTGTTTAAGGGACAAGGGCCAAAAAGTCATGGTACAGCCAAGCTTTTGAGAAGCCCGGCCAGACCCAGGCTTTTCCCCTGCCAACTGGCCTATATAATGAGCTCTGCTTGCCTGGGCTAGGCCCTCCAGAAGCCCAGGTTATGTTGATTGGCAGGTACTGTATTGTTACAGGATTAGGACTCACAAAAGACAATTAGGAGGCCGGGTAGCCTAGGCCTGGCCAAGCTTCTCAAAGGCTTGGCTGTACCAGGACTTTGGCCCTCCTCCCTAAGATGCCGAACACTATCGTCTCAATCGGAGCAGACTTTCAACAGGGCATGGAATCAGTGTCCTTGTTTAAGATGAACACAGTGACTGAAAATTACTGGCTTAGTTATGCAGCAGCAATGGTATGACTTGTCGGGTATTATTTTCTGTCAATGAGTTAATTTTAAAACCAGCACTCCGATTCCATGCCGTGTTCACTTTTGTTCATTTTATAAAACATAGTAGTACAATGAATTGTATTTACTGAATGCTACAATGAATTGTATTTACCGAATGCTACATTGAATTGTATTTACCGAATGCTACAATGAATTGTATTTACCGAATGCTACAATGAATTGTATTTACCGAATGCTACAATGAATTGTATTTACCGAATGCTACATTGAATTGTATTTACCGAATGCTGCAATGAATTGTATTTACCGAATGCTACAATGAATTGTATTTACTGAATGCTACAATGAATTGTATTTACTGAATGCTACAATGAATTGTATTTACTGAATGCTACAATGAATTGTATTTACCGAATGCTACAATGAATTGTATTTACCGAATGCTACAATGAATTGCATTTACTGAATGCTACAATGAATTGTATTGACTGAATGCTACAATGAATTGTATTTACTGAATGCTACAATGAATTGTATTTACCGAATGCTACATTGAATTGTATTTACTGAATGCTACAATGAATTGTATTTACCGAATGCTACAATGAATTGTATTTACTGAATGCTACAATGAATTGTATTTACTGAATGCTACAATGAATTGTATTTACTGAATGCTACATTGAATTGTATTTACTGAATGCTACATTGAATTGTATTTACTGAATGATACATTGAATTGTATTTACTGAATGCTACAATGAATTGTATTTACTGAATGCTACAATGAATTGAATTTACTGAATGCTACATTGAATTGTATTTACCGAATGCTACAATGAATTGTATTTACCGAATGCTACAATGAATTGTATTTACCGAATGCTACAATGAATTGTATTTACTGAATGCTACAATGAATTGTATTTACTGAATGCTACAATGAATTGTATTTACTGAATGCTACAATGAATTGTATTTACCGAATGCTACAATGAATTGTATTTACCGAATGCTACAATGAATTGCATTTACTGAATGCTACAATGAATTGTATTGACTGAATGCTACAATGAATTGTATTTACTGAATGCTACAATGAATTGTATTTACCGAATGCTACATTGAATTGTATTTACTGAATGCTACAATGAATTGTATTTACCGAATGCTACAATGAATTGTATTTACTGAATGCTACAATGAATTGTATTTACTGAATGCTACAATGAATTGTATTTACTGAATGCTACAATGAATTGTATTTACTGAATGCTACATTGAATTGTATTTACTGAATGCTACAAAGAATTGTATTTACTGAATGCTACAATGAATTGTAGGCTATTTACTGAATGGTGGGATCATATGAAAGGATTAACACAGTTTTCATGTGACCTTTTTATAATGCAGAAAGTCAACATTTGGTGGTAAATACACCCCAATATATGCACAAGAAACATTGTGAAACACTCACTGGCCAAAAGTATTGCAACATGCTCAAAATAGCACTTTACAAGTAACATGTGAGATGATCATTTAATCCGATTTCATCGATCATGTATTATATAATTTCCGAGTAAGAACAGTAAAAAAGAACATTGACTTTAAAACACAGGCACTTTCAAGAAGTCTTAAGTAGTATAAATAAAATAAAATAAATTATTGTAACACAGTTCTCCAAACTGAACTTTGAGGATGTTGCAATAGTTATGGCCAGTGAGTGTATTTACTGTCACATGAATTATAAATTGACTTCGCAAATGTACAAAATCAGATAATAAAGAGACCTTAGACAAGTATTGCACGGTTTTGCACGGTAGTTAAATTTTGTCAAACAAAATTGGTGGGATTTTTCTTTAGGATTAACCCATCATTCGTTGGTTTTCCTGTATTCTGTGCACATGTCCCTAACTTTGCACACACTTCCCAATGAGAGGAAAATAAATATCATTAGTGATGCCTTGGTAAAAATTATGCCACAAATGTCCTTACGATAATGCAGAGAACGCTTGAATTAATACGTAACATTTTTGGGCAATATCAAGAAATGGGCCTTATGCAACAAACTGAATGTATTTTATATCAGGAAATCCTTACAAATGTACTTTGTTTTAACTGGACGGATATTTTAGAAAAGTTGAAGCACATCAATCCAAATAAAATTGTGACACAATGTCTTAACAAAAGTATAAATTTGTATAAAAAAATATTGATGGTGTATATAATAAATGTTTGTAATTGATAAATAACTTGCTATAAAATGATGTTTTTCTTCTTTCATTGAGATATTGATTTAAAGTCATTATACACTTTTGGTAAAATGTCTGTAAATGCATCCATACTTAAAGGGACTATGTCGTCTTGAACAACAGGGCATGGAATCAGAGTGCTAGTTTTAGATTGACTGAAAATAATACCCTACATGATAAGGTCATATTACCGTTGCCTCTGCATAAATGTGCCAGTAAATTTCAGTCACATCTTAAACTAGGACACCGATTCCATGCCCTGTTGAAAGTCTGCTTTGATCATGAAGATACTGTTCCTTTAACACATAGATTCATTAACAAAAGATCCTAAACATCATGTCCTTTACAGCCAAAGGTTAACTGTAGATAAAGGATTATTCAGAACTTAGCCAACGATACCATCTCATCCCTTCTCACCCCTTCTCTCCCCTCCTGACCCCCCGCTCCCCCACTCTTACATTCATCAGTGACGTAGTTTGCTTGGAAGTATCTTTGCTGTCCATTATCCAGTTGTCCCATCCACCAATTCTCGTTGGCTTCATGAAGCACTGATATCCAGTCACCCTGTGAGGTTAAGTTCATCTGATCATTGAGCGGTGTAGCCATAGAGTGCCACCACACAGTGGTGGTCGGTCTTCTTCTGTGACAGCGGTGGGTTGAATGTGAAGTTGGCTGTGCCTTCCTGACTCCATGGGCCATTGGAATTAAAAAGAAAAATTACCATTTATTAAATCAAAACTGACAAAGTTTCAAATTGTTGTGAATTGTAAAGAGAACAGTATTATAATTGGCTTGGAGAAAAAGTTGTACTCTGTAATCATTATAAAAAATGATACGTTTAAATTATATAAATAATAACAATAATCAATGAATTATAAAATGTTTTTTATTTATATTCTGATAAAAAAAATTCTTATAATATACAATATTCACCAAATATGTGTCTGTATGAAAAGGCAGTATACACTTATGGAAACATTTCTGCATCCAATATGGAATTTCTGTCTTTGAATAACAGACATTAATTTTGGAAATTATTTCTTAATTTTACCTAAATGATATCAACCCGAGACAGAAAGATATCAGGGTTGTTTTATACCATTATCAACTTTACACTAAATGATATCAACCCGAGACAGAAAGATATCAGGGTTGTTTTATACCATTATCAACTTTACACTAAATGATATCAACCCGAGACAGAAAGATATCAGGGTTGTTTTATATCATTATCAACTTTACACTAAATGATATCAACCCGAGACAGAAAGATATCAGGGTTGTTTTATACCATTATCAACTTTACACTAAATGATATCAACCTGAGACAGAAAGATATCAGGGTTGTTTTATACCATTATCAACTTTACACTAAATGATATCAACCTGAGACAGAAAGATATCAGGGTTGTTTTATACCATTATCAACTTTACACCAAGTAAGTTTCATGTGAAACTCATCATTTGTGTTATTTTGAGATTACCTATAGTGTATAGGGGTTTTAATTGAACTTACAGCTTGTAGGGCAATACTTGGTGTGGAAGCTCTCTGGGTGGTGTCCATCCTGTACCCTCCCATGGACATGCCTAGACTACGCACCTTTTTTGCTGACCGATTCGCTAGGAAGCAAATCTGAAATAGGACATGTAAAACTTCTTATTTGTTATTCAAGGGAGAGTATACCATTGGTCAAATGTATATAAATGTATCTACACAACAGATATGTATCTTATAGTTTTACTGCGGTGGTACCACACTGCACACGTGCGTAACACGCATTCTCAAATACATGACAAAATTTGAAACATGACGTCATTGTATATCAACAATAAATGGGTCTGTACATTCCATACAGAAATATTTCGTTCATCAAAAAGTCAAATTCAACACCGTTCTAAATGAATATCATGGAGTTTAAGGAATGAACAAAAAATTACCCGTACAAAAATGTACAGACCCATATATTTGAAATGTGACGTCATTGGATGTTTTTGGATGTTAACAAATGTCGCACTGGAAGGGTATTAAATACAATGGCACTTTACACCGTTTTAATGTGAGGTAAGAGACTTGTGATATTTTGCCCACTTTCATAAGGACTCTATCTATTGGAAAATGAGTGCAGCACAAAACTGAATTTGACCTTACAGCCCCTCTTTAAATAATAATTCACTCAGTTTCTTCATTTTCAGGTAATTACCGGTGTTTTTATTGGAACATTGATAATTTCCTATTAGAAAGGAATACAAGTATTTTGAAATAAGATATTTCACAAAATAGTTGTCAGAATATTGGTTTAACAATAAAAAATTGCCAACATGAATTTATGACAGGACCATCATGAATTAATGTCAATACATATTTACTGTAAAACCATGTTTCTTACAATTATTTTGAGAAATGTGTCATTTTACAACATTTGTATTCACTTCATCAAGTCAAATGGTGATGTTCTGATGAAAAATTAAATGTCCGTTAAAATAGCAAATGTTGCCATGAAAATAGCCAAAACCACAGGTGATACATATTTGATTTATAGATAATAAAATGATTAAAGAGAGCCCTTTATGAAGAACACAAAGAAATCAATGTTGTTAGAAGTTACAGAACAACCAAAACCAAAGAATGATTTGGAGGTAAAATGGTTAGACAAGGATTGGAACATGTTAATATAGTATAGGTTAATATTAGTGAATGGTGAACCAATGTCACAATGTGAAACAAATATACATGTTAATATTAGTGGAAGGTGAACCTTGTCACAATGTGAAAACAGATCTACATCAAGAGATTAATAAGCTATTTAGAAAGTTGTGAATGCTAAAAAAAATAAACTTTAAAGAAGTCCTTAAAAAAGGGTATATTCTTGGGCTGAGTTTCTAAACTATGCTGACATGTATTTCAGTACATGCTTCATGCCTCAATTCTTCATAAAACGGAATTGGAAAGAATCCAAGTTAATCTAGGTGCCCAGAATATGCCCTTTTTGGAATTGAAAAATCAAGAGTAAGTTCCATTTGGATAGCTTCTTCCCTAGAACAGCATTACAATGGAACAACCTTCCTGCTGATTGTTTTCCACCAACTTACGATCTAATTAAGTTTAAGAAAAATATCAACAAATGTAATCTTGCTTAAATGGTGGATGTTATCGCAAATGTAACCCCTTACACTCTAGTGGCTTTTTGGCCTTGTTTGGGGTGACTGACAGTAAAAACAAAGAAAAAAAAAGAGGTTAAGGGGATTAAATAGACTTATACAACACAGTCACAACAGACACTTTCTGATCAGCAGGGACGATCGGTAACTTCAGCCGTTGAGCCATTGCAATTGTTGATTCTACAACTTGGATGATCAACAAATCAAGTTTAGGCATATTATCCCAACTAAGGAAATCTTTAGTGGTTTTTATGAAAATGAAGAGGCCATTGTCATCTATATAATGTGGTATAGAGAGATTGTAAATGCAAGAATAAATCCTGTACATTAACACATATAGTACATTATGATTATGAGAAGTCACCTTCTATATGTGAGCTAGGGTTTCTTTGTTAACATTCACCACAAATAGTATAAAGGTTTCAGATCTATGGTTCTGTCTCCATGGTTTTTGTCACCATGGTTTCAGATCCATGGTTTTGTCTGCATGGTTCAATGCTCTTTTACATAGTATCCTAGACATGAACATGACTAGTACTAGTGACATGACTTGTTTGCCAAGCGCCATTTTGACGGGAACTGACCCCTAACTCTGCAATGTTTAACACTTTGTCTGCATCAGAAAGTAAATTAACTACATTTCTCTTCGTTTCTGTCTGACGTTGGCTTCAATAACTACAACAAATCAAGGTAACAAATATTGGAGGAAAAAATATCATTATTTCTGATGTTTTGAGTTATTTCTGAAGGGGATACATTAATCAACTTCTGATCAGCAGGGCTGAGTTTCTGAACTCGTTGAGCATTGCAATTGTTCATTCTCCCACTTCCACACTTGGATGATCAACAAATCAAGTTTAAGGATCTTACTTTAGGCCAAACCAAAAAGTCTCTGGTTTTTGGTCTCCTCCTGCGTTGTATTTTTAATTTTCTTTTTTTATTTGCTATGTCCAATTTCAGTCAAAATTGCTGGATTGATTGAATTCTGCCGTGCTGTGTTTTAAACGACTTTTCCACATAGGGGTATGAACGTTTGCCTAATAAGTGAGGCATCTCTTAGCCACCATTCTTCTTGTATGGAAAATTTGGTCTGGTTCCAATAACTGAATACATGTATCACGCACTTCGCTGGTTGGCAAAAAAAAAGGGGAAAAAAAAATTACCCCCACCAAAAGAAAGCGTCACTGCACCAATTTTGAAGCCAACCTATGATCAGAAACCAATTTACATTTCCTTAAGTAAACTACATGTGTAAACTACATTTTTGTTGTCTGAAAATTATGTAACAACAATTTATTTTTTGTCTATTTGCAGTGAAGACTATTTTGATGAGGTTGTAATCAAAAAATGATTGATACTAATGATTATTAATTGATGTTCATTTCAACAGATGGCTTCTGCAGCATTGAAGACAATCAGTGAGAATCATCTGCAATGCAGTATCTGTCACGATAGATACACAAAACCAAAAGCATTAGACTGCTTGCACAGTTTCTGTGAGAACTGTCTGGTGAAATACTACAAAGATGCAAAACAGATGCCCTGCCCAGTGTGTCGACGGGTGACACAACTTCCTAAGGAGGGGGTTACTGGCCTGAAAACCAATTTCTATTTAGAAGGTCTTTTAGATGATGTCTCATCACTACAGAGGAAGGATGCCACCTCGGCCAAAACACTAGAGGATGAGTCAAGATGTCAAAAACACAAGGGGGAAATTAATCGGTTCTATTGTGTGAAGTGTGAAAAGTTGATATGTGGAATTTGTACCATCATCGACCACCCTAAACCTGAACACCACTACATTGACTATGACACAGCTGCTCTTCAACGCAGGCAGTTGATGAAAGATGTCTTCCCAGAGTTTAAGAGAGAAATAAAGGCACTTGAACATTCATTAGCAGTATCATCTCAAGCTAAGCAGAAATTTGGAAAGAAAGTAAGAGGGATCATGACAGAGGTTCAAGGACAAGCAGCTAAGATAATAGCAAAGGTAAAAAAGGAAGAGAATCGCATGATTGCTGAAATCAAAACCCTGCAGCGGGATCGTAACACAAGATTTGATGAGCATGAGAAAACCGTGAGTATGATGCTGCAGAAGAAGCAATACTCACTAGAGTTAGCGGAAGATGTCACCAAGAATTCTTCTGACTATAATTTCCTTGAACTGTATCCTGACATGAAATTGCTGACCGGTCAAACTGTACCACAGATTGACCGCAGCCTGTCATGTCTGAGGTTGAAGCAGAGTAATGATGATGAAGACATCAACTTGGGTAAACTGGAACTGGAAGGCAAGTGGGAGCTTTTTCATGAGTTTGGCGAATCCCATTTTACAACAATATCGACAGGCATTGCTGCTGTAGCTCCAGCCAATGATCTTGCAGTTCTAGGATATTTTCCATTTGGGAAATCTGCAGTGAAACTCTTCAGCTCTGAGGGACACCTCAAGAACACCATTCCACTACAAAGCTGTAAGTCTCTTTATTATATGCATGTTTTATCAGTTGTAGATGTATTGCCCATTTGGGGAGGGGGGTCATTTTACTGGTAATTTCTTTCAATTTTCTTTTTAATCAGAACATTTACAGAATTCACAAAATATTAGTAAGAAGCATGTAATAAATTCATCTGGATCCTTAATTATTGTGAAATCATGGTTCTGAGAATAATTTGTTAATAATAGTACTGTACATGGATGAAGGGCGACATTGATAAACCCTGTAGCGTTTGTGATCAAGTTCAATGAAGCACTCACAAATGCTGACATTCACATGTATATTGTATACACATCAACATTGTGTTACATTACATGTATTATCTCCCAACACTTTCACCATTATTTAGTAGAATTATTTTGTATTTTGTATTAACCCTTTTTCCAGGTCCACGTGACATTGCAGCTACACACAATCACATAGTAGTTGTAGACTCCTCCAACAATATCAAGATGTACAACCATGATGGCACACTTGCCTTTGACTTCCCCACAGTGCCTCATAGTGAGGTAGGTAAGAAAGCAGTGGACCTCCGGAGTGTATCAGTAAATAATGATGGTAACATCTTAGTAGGGGATGTGGTGAGGATGGTGGTGACCAATCACTGCCCCACTGATGGCTCCCTCATTCACATTACGCCAGTCAAAACAAAACCTTACTTCTTGGCCACTGACATCAATAACAAACTTGTAGTCAGTGGTGGTAACCAACATGAAGTAGACATTGTTGATAACAATAGTACTTCATTACTCAGAATCAAACCAACAATCAATGGTAAGCAAGTTCAATACTGCAATGGTGTATGCTGTGATAGAGAAGGCATATACATTGCAATGGACAATGAGGAATATAAAACTGGTCATATTCACCATTATGACAATAAAGGTACATTCATGACATGTATAGATCAGGGTCTGGTCTACCCCAGGGGAATCACATTCACTGCAGATGGGCATCAGCTGGTAGTAGCAGACCGCAACTCAGTGAAGTCATATCACATGATATGATGTAATCCAACATGCTGCTGACTGGCAATCTCCCTTATCATCATCATAATGGTGAAATATGTCCTCATCAAGATGTTACACAGACATCTCATGAAGAATCCCGAGTGTTGATACCACTGTATCACTTATCTTGTTATGAATTGTTTGTTACACGTCAAAAGAAACAAAACCTCACACAGAAAATTATACTTTGCCTAAAAATCTCTATTAAAATTTTTTTTCCTAAATTTCCATTATGCATATTCCTGATACATACATGCATTTTTTTGTGTTTAAGCCTCTGATGAAGGTCCGGTTTGGATTGAAAGCTAAGTATCACAGTAGTAGACAAATGTTAGGCACAACCACAATTAAATGTTACATTTGTAGCAAATTTTCCATTACTGGTAATGTTAGACAAAACCACAGCTTAACAACTAAAACAACATACCTGTGTTTTGTACTGGGTTGTTTTAAATGTGGATCCCCAAGTGCTCATTGTTGGTTGATGCATAGGGGTGGTTCCCCCTGGTGTATGTAAATGAGCTAGTCATCATAGTCTGCTAGTGCGGGGGTACCCTGCCTATCTTTATTGTCCTGTAAAAACAAGTTAAATGCATATTTGTAAATTTATTGTATAAATCTTAAGATTATGTGCTTTGTTTAACTGTATAAAATTTTGTGGATGAATAAAAGATATCGAATTGAATCAATTGAATAAAATATGGTTGTTATAAAGCAGATTAGGTAAAACTTGTAGCTTTGCATGGTGAAGAGGATAAGTAAGACCAATTGCAGTGACACCATGTGAAATTCTCTCTTCAGTAGTAATTAGTTCTAAAAAGAACTAAAAAGTTCTAAAAAGAACTTTTGGAAGACGATCAGAGCATACTGATCGAAACGTTGAGTTGTAACCTCCAGTTCCTTCCAAAACTAATTACTACTCAATAGAGAATTTCACATGGTGTCACCACAATTGGTCTTACTTATAAAGAAAATTGTTGTATTTCTTTATAAAAACTCAACACAATTTAGTAGCATTGAATATGTAAACTTTTTGATACTGATTAAAGAGGTTTAAAACGTGAAATAAAAAAAATATGTAAGTAGTGTATTTCTTGATTTAATTTTGCCCTACAATACATAGTGTATTTCTTATTAATTATTTGTTGATTAACTTAGACTTACATTGTCTAAAATATCTGGATCAATGAAAAAGATGTCTATAGTACCAATACAGTATATATATCATAAGAGTCAGTCATAAGAGCTCTATACTGGATGTACATATTTTATTGAGATGCATTATGGATTTTCAAGTGATAGTTATACCGTGACAGTAGCCAGCTTGGCCTTGACTCTCTCCATCCTTAACGTCTTACTCGTGTCCATCTCCTCCTTCAACTCTCACTTGGCTTCAAACAGACTCACAGCCTTCTCTGACTTCGCTGTAGCAGGATGTAGTGGTCCTAGATCCTCTTTCCCAACCCCGATGGTTGTCAGACCGAGGTCCAACTGGGCAACTGGGGAAAAGATCCAAGGAAATATTGTTCAAGACTGTACAAAGAAGTCTCGTGGAAATGTAAAGACCACTAATTCAAAATCTATAGGCCTATATTTGTTTCACAAAACGGATGTAAAGTAGCAGATTAAGCAAAAAATGTGGATGAATATTGGATATGAAGGACTGACGCTAAGCTGCATGCAAAAGATTTGTTTAGATTTTGTGAATTCTTCAAAATGAAAATTAATTTCTTATTATTTCTTATATAAATTATTTAGTTAAATAAATTTAGTTAAATGTCTGTCTTTACAGAAAATTAGGGGTTTAAGTGTAATGAAAATGATGACATTCACTTAGGTTAAATTTATTTAAGAAAAATGTCTTGTAAAAGTTCAAAGTTCATGAGAAATAATTATGCTTTGTATAACAGTTAACTCTTCAAGTACATTCAGTATTTTCACAAATGTAAGATTTAAACGTGAAAAATTTACACTATCGTCTCGATTGGAGCAGACTTTCAACAGGGCATGGAATCAGTGTCCTTGTTTAAGATGAACACAGTGACTGAAAATTACTGACTTATTTATGCAGCAGCAATGGTATGACTTGTGTGGTATTATTTTCTGTCAATGAGTTAATTTTAAAATTAGCACTCCGATTCCATGCCCTGTTGATCGTGACGATACTGCCCCTTTAATTTCACTTTTGATCATTTTATAAAACATATAGTAGTACAATGAAGTGTATTTACTGAATGCTACAATGAATTGTATTTACCGAATGCTACAATGAATTGTATTTACCGAATGCTACAATGAATTGTATTTACCGAATGCTACAATGAATTGTATTTACCGAATGCTACAATGAATTGTATTTACCGAATGCTGCAATGAATTGTATTTACTGAATGGTTAGATCATATGAAAGGATTAACATCGTTTTCATGTGACCTTTTTATAATGCAGAAAGTCAACATTTGGTGGTAAATACACAGCAATATATGCACAAGAAACATAATATTTACTGTCACATGAATTAGAAATTGACTACAAAATCAGATAATAAAGAGACCTTAGACAAGTACTGAAGCACACAGTTCATATAAAGAGACCTTACACAAGTACTGAAGCACACAATTCATATAAAGAGACCATAGACAAGTACTGAAGCACACAATTCATATAAAGAGACCTCGGACAAGTACTGAAGCACACAATTCATATAAAGAGACCTTAGACAAGTACTGAAGCACACAATTCATATAAAGAGACCTCGGACAAGTACTGAAGCACACAATTCATATAAAGAGACCTTAGACAAGTACTGAAGCACACAATTCATATAAAGAGACCTCGGACAAGTACTGAAGCACACAATTCATATAAAGAGACCTCAGACAAGTACTGAAGCACACAATTCATATAAAGAGACCTCGGACAAGTACTGAAGCACACAATTCATATAAAGAGACCTTAGACAAGTACTGAAGCACACAATTCATTGTTTTGCACGGTAGTCAAAGTTTGTCAAACAAAATTAGTGGGATTTTCCTATAGGATTTACCCATCAGTCCCTGCATTCTGTGCACATGTTCCTAACTTTGCACACACTTCCCAATGAGAGGAAAATAAATACCATTAGTGGTGTCTTGATAAAAATTATGCCACAAATGTCCTTACGATAATGCAGAGAACGCTTGAATTAATACGTAACATTTTTGGGCAATATCAAGAAATGGGCCTTATGCAACAAACTGAATGTATTTTATATCAGGAAATCCTTACAAATGTACTTTGTTTTAACTGGACGGATATTTTAGAAAACTTGAAGCACATCAATCCAAATAAAATTGTGACACAATGCCTTAACAAAAGTATACATTTTTTTTTTTTAAATGTTGATGGTGTATATAATAAAATGTTTGTAATTGATAAATAACTTGCGAAAAATGATGTTTTTCTTCTCTCATTGAGATATTGATTTAAAGTCATTATACACTTTTGGTAAAATGTCTGTAAATGTATCCATACTTAAAGGGACAATATCGTCTTAAACAACAGGGCATGGAATCAGAGTGCTAGTTTTAGATTGACTGAAAATAATACCCCACATGATAAGGTCATATTACCGTTGCCTTTGCATAAATGAGCCAGTAATTTTCAGTCACATCTTAAACTATGACACCGATTCCATGCCCTCTTACATTCATCAGTGACGAAGTTTGAAGTATCCTTTCTGTCCATTATCCAGTTGTCCCATCCACCAATAGACACAATCGGCGACCGGAGTCACGTGACTCATAGTGCGTATAAAATGTAAACAAACCAAGCAAGCGACGCGCAGTGTATGGAAAACCATGGCTTCTTCTGAGTGCTTCTGCTGTGCAAGGCACATCATAGATGTTGCATTTGTTGGTTGGAACACAAGTTTAAGTTCTCTAAATCGATCGGAGATGTTCCCAATTTTAATTTCCAAACATTATGCACATTATCAATGCACGAAGAAGTTTTTATCCGGAACTAGGGCAAGGCTCGGCCACCACTCATTTTGGAGCGATCTTTAATGTTTGTTCAACTCTTTTATATAAAAATACAACACAGTCTGTTAAAAAAAATGAAATTTTCACAACCTTAGAAAAATTCAATGTTGAAAAACGTAACTACATTTTCCAGTCGGCAGCAAAGAACGTCAATGTTGTATTTTGGGGACCTTCGTATTTTAACGTTTTCGACTTAGTGTTCAACCGAGTTTGCATCACTAAAAGATCGATATCTTCACAAAGATCGCAGTTTAGTGGATGAAAATTACACATTAGATAGTTACATTATACATTACACATTAGTTATTCCTCACCTCAGTAAAGTATCAATTTTCTATCTGAAGCGATGTGGATTAAACAGATTTTTTAATTTGCAGCTATCCAGAACCGGGAAAATCCGAAACCGGGAAAACGACTGTTAGTAAATACAGTAGAGTAGTACGCCAGTCTCCTATGACTTTGACAAAGTCACAAAGCATTACGTGAATTCCAGAGCTTAAACTGCACAGAGATTCTAGAATGAATATAACATGATGTTGAACATTCAGTTTGCCTTCCCTTGCCATTCAGCTATCAATGGGTCGTTGTTTTAAAACCCTCCATGAAGCTCCCTATGTTTATACACAGCACACTGCTGGTTTGTTGTTATTTTGTACCCACTATACATCATATGACCACTACTAACTCGGAGTCACCGATTGTGTCTATTCTCGTTGTCTTCATGAAGCACCGATATCCAGTCACCCTGTCTGAGGTTGAGTTCATCTGGGCAGTGTAGTCGTAGAGCGCCACCACGCAGTGGTGGTCAGTCTTCTTCTGTGACGGCGGTGAGTTGAATGTGAAGTTGGCTGTGCCTCCCTGACTCTGTGGGTCATTGGAATTCAAAAGAAAAATTACCATTTCTTAAATAAAAACTGACAAAGTTTCAAATTGTTGTGAATTATAAAGAGAACAGTATTATAATTGGCTTGGAGAAAAAGTTGTACTCTGTAATCATTATAAAAATGATATGTTTAAATTATATAAATGATAACAATAATCAATGAATAATAAAATATTTTTTATTTATATTCTAAAAAAGAAATTCTTATAAGATACAATATTCACCAAATGTGTGTCTGTATGAAAAGCCAGTATACACTTATGGAAACATTTCTGCATCCAATATGGAATTTCTGTCTTTGAATAACAGACATTAATTTTGGAAATTATTTCTTAATTTTACTTAAATGATATCACCCGAGACAGAAAGATATCAGGGTTGTTTTATACCATTATCAACTTTACACCAAGTAAGTTTCATGTGAAACTCATCATTTGTGTAATTTTGAGATTACCAATAGTGTATAGGGGTTTTAATTGAACTTACAGCTTGTAGGGCAATACTTGGTGTGGAAGCTCATGGGAAGTATGCCCTGGGTGGTGTCCATCCTGTACCTCCCATGGACATGCCTAGACTACGCACCTCTTTTGCTGACCATTTCGCTAGGAAGGAAATCTGAAATAGGACATGTAAAACTTCTTATTTGTTATTTAAGGGAGAGTATACCATTGGTCAAATGTATATAAATGTATCTATACTTGGAAGAATCAACAGATATAATCCGGTGACCACTGTTTTCCGCTATTACTGTGGTGGTATCACACTGCACGTGCGTGTCACACACATTCTCAAATACGCAGTACGCTTAAGATTTCGTCAAATAGAGTGCACAGATTGTTTGAAGAAGCACTGGACTGCATAGGAAACGAACACTTGATCAGAATGTAGGTATCACCGCAGTTTTGGTGGAACCCAGTGAACCTGGGAAACTGGTTCAGTGAAAGGACAAAAATCAAATCAATTGTTCAATATCCCAATGCAAGGAATTCATCAATAAATGCAATCTGGGAAAGTGTCTAATTATTTTGAATAATTTCTTGTTTAATTTCATTTCCATCTTACAATTAAGTCAGCTTTTCAATAATAATTCACTCAGTTTCTTAATTTTCAGGTAATTACCGGTGTTTTGTATTGGAACATTGATAATTTCCTAATAGAAAGGAATACAAGTATTTTGAAATAAGATATTTCACAAAATAGTTGTCAGAAGATTGGTTTAACAGAAAAAAATTGCCAACATGAATTCATGACAGGACCATTATGAATTAATGTCAGTACATATTTACTGTAAAACCATGTTTCTTACAATTATTTAAAAGAAATGTGTCATTTTACAGCATTTGTAAATATTCACAGCTGTCAAGTCAAATGGCGATGTTCTGATGAAAAATTAAATGTCCGTTAAAATAGCAAATGTTGCAATCAAAATAGCAAAAACCACAGGTGATACATATTTAATTTATAGATAATAAAATTATTAAAGAGAGCCCTTTATGAAGAACACAATAATGAAATCACTGTTGTTAGAAGTTATAGGAACAACCAAAACCAAAGAATGATTTGGAGGTAAAATGGTTAGACAAGGATTGAAACATGTTAATATAGTATTATGTTAATATTAGTGAATGGTGAACAAATGTCACAATGTGAAACAAATATACATGTTAATATTAGTGGAAGGTGATCCTTGTCACAATGTGAAAACAGATCTACATCACGAGATTAATAAACTATTTGGAAAGTTGTGAATGCTAAAAAAATAAACTTGAAAGAAGTCCTTAAAAAAAGGTATATTCTTGGGCTGAGTTTCTAAACTATTCTAACATGTATTTCAGTACATGCTTCATGCCTCAATTCTTCATAAAACGGAATTGGAAAGAATCCAAGTTAATCTAGGTGCCCAGAATGTGCCCTTTTTGGAATTGAAGAGGTTGAGAGGTTAAGGGGATTAAATAGACTTATACAACACAATCACAACAGACACTTTCTGATCAGCAGGGACCATCGGTAACTGAAGTCGTTGAGCAATTGCAATTATTGATTCTACAACTTGGGTGATCCACAAATCAAGTTTAGGCATATTATCCCAACTAAGGAAATCTTTAGTGGTTTTTATGAAAATGAAGAGGCCATTGTCATCTATATAATGTGGTATAGAGAGATTGTAAATGCAAGAATAAATCCTGTACATTAACACATATACTACATTATAATTATGAGAAGTCACCTTCTATTTGTGAGCTAGGGTTTCTTTGTTAACATTCACCACAAATAGTATAAAGGTTTCAGATCTATGGTTCTGTCTCCATGGTTTTTGTCACTATGGTTTCAGCTCCATGGTTTTGTCTGCATGGTTCAATGCTCTTTTACATAGTATCCTAGACATGAACATGACTAGTACTATAGTGACATGACTGGTTTGCCAAGCGCCATTTTGATGGGAACCGCCCCCTAACTCTGCAATGTTTAACACTTTGTCTGCATCAGGAAGTAAATGAACTACATTTCTCTTGATTTCTGTCCGACGTTGGCTTCAATAACTACAACAAATCAAGGTAACAAATATTGGATGGAAATATATCATTATTTCTGATGTTTTGAGTTATTTCTGAAGGGGATACATTAATCAACTTCTGACCAGCAGGGCTGAGTTTCTGAACTTGTTGAGCATTGCAATTGTTCATTCTCACACTTCCACACTTGGATGATCAACAAATCAAGTTTAAGGATCTTACTTTAGGCCAAACCAAGTCTCTGGTTTTTGGTCTCCTCCTGCGTTGCCTCAGACCTGTGCGTTTGCATTTTTAATTTTCTTTTTTTATTTGCTATGTCCAATTACAGCCAAAATTGCTGGATTGATTAATTCTGTCGTACTGTGTTTTAAATGACTTTTCCACATAGGGGTATGAACGTTTGCCCAATATGTGAGGGATCTCTTAGCCATCATTCTTTTTGTATGGAAAATTTGGTCTGGTTCCAGTAACTGTGTATACATGTATCACATACTTCACTGGTTGGCAAAAAAAAGGAAAAAAAGATTATCAAAAAAAAAAAGTGTCACTGCACCAATTTTGAAGCCGACCTATGACCAGAAACCAATTTACATTTCCTTAAGTAAACTACATGTGTTTTCACAACCAAACCCATGAAAATTTCATAAAACCCGAGCAACATAATTACATGGTCATCATACATGTATATGTGGCAAAATAATTGTGGATATTTTTGTTGTCTGAAAATTATGTAACAACAATTTATTTTTTGCCTTTTTGCAGTGAAGACTATTTTGATGAGGTTGTAATCAAAAAATGATTGATACTAATGATTATTTCTTGATGTTCATTTCAACAGATGGCTTCTGCAGCATTGAAGAGAATCAGTGAGAATCATCTGCAATGCTGTATCTGTCACGACAGATACACAAAACCAAAAGCATTAGACTGCTTCCACAGTTTCTGTGAGAAGTGTCTGGTGGACTACTACAAAGATGCAAAACAGATGCCCTGCCCAGTGTGTCGACGAGAGACACAACTTCCTAAGGAGAGGGTTACTGGCCTGAAAACCAATTTCTATTTAGAAGGTCTCTTAGATGAAGTCTCATCACTACAGAGGAAGGATACCACCTCAGCCAAAACACTAGAGGATGAGTCAAGATGTCAAAAACACAAGGGGGAAATTAAGCGGTTCTATTGCATGAAGTGTGAAAAGTTGATATGTGGAAATTGTACCATCATCGACCACCCTAAACCTGAACACCACTATATTGACTATGACACAGCTGCTCTTGAACGCAGGCAGTTGATGAAAGATGTCTTCCCAGAGTTTAAGAGAGAAATCAAGGCATTTGGACATTCATTAGCAGTATCATCTCAAGCTAAGCAGGAATTTAGAAAGAAAGTAACAGGGATCATGACAGAGGTTCATGACAAAGCAGCTAAGATAATAGCAAAGGTAAAAAGGGAAGAGAATCGCATGATTGCTGAAATCAAAAACCTGGAGCGGGATCGTAACACAAGATTTGATGAGCATGAGAAAACTGTGAGTATGATGCTGCAGGAGAAACAATACTCACTAGAGGTAGCGGAAGATGTTACCAAGAATTCTTCTGACTTTAATTTCCTTGAGCTGTATCCTGACTTGAAATTGGTGACCGGTCAAACTGTACCACAGATTGACCGCAGCCTGTCATGTCTGATGTTTAAGCAGAGTAATGATGATGAAGACATCAACTTGGGTAAACTGGAACTGAAAGGCAAGTGGGAGCTTTTTCATGAGTTTGGCGAAGTCAAGATGGTTCTGGGCATTGCTGCTGTAGCTCCAGCCAATGATCTTGCAGTGGCAGACTACCATGGTAGTGAGGTGAAACTCTTCAGCTCTGAGGGACACCTTAAGAATATCATTCCAATACAAAGCTGTAAGTGTCTTTATTATTTGCATGTTTTATAAACATACAAGTTGTAGATGCATATCGCCCAAGGGGGGGGGGGGGGTATTTTACTGGTAATTTCTTTCAATTTTCTTTTTAATCAGAACATTTACATGTACAGAATTCACAAAATATTAGTGAGAAGCATGCAATAAATTCACCTGGATCCTTAATTAGTGTGAAATCATGGTTCTGAGAACATTGTTTGTATTTTCTCATTTTAAAGTATTTTTTCCCTTTCTAAAAGCAATTTTCTGATTGAAAAGAAAATCATCAGAAATTTCCAACAAAATTTAGAAAAATAAAAGGGCGATATCTTCAATGTACATGGATGAAGGATGACATTGATAAACCCTGTATTAAGCATTTGTGATTAAGTTCAATGAGGCATTCACAAATGCTGACATTCACATGTATATTGTATACACATCAACATTGTGTTACATTACATGTAGTATCTCCCAACACTTTCACCATTATTTTGTACAATTATTTTGTATTTTTTATAATAAGTTTAACACTTTTTCCAGGTCCACGTGACACTGCAGCTACACACAATCACATAGCAGTTGTGGATGACACCAACAATGTCAAGATGTACAACCATGATGGCACACTTGCCTTTGACTTCCACACAGTGCCTCATAGTGAGGTAGGTAAGAAAGCAGTGGAACTCTGGAGTGTAGGAGTGGATAATGATGGTAACATCTTAGTAGGGGATATGAAGAGGATGGTGGTGACCAAGCACAGCCCCACTGATGGCTCGCTCATTCACATTACGCCAGTCAAAACAAAACCTTACTTCTTGGCCACTGACATCAATAACAAACTTGTAGTCAGTGGTGGTGACCAACATAAAGTAGACATTGTTGATAACAATGGTACTTCATTACTCACAATCAAACCAACAATCAATGGTCAGGAAGTTAAATACTGCAATGGTGTATGCTGTGACAGATCAGGCATATACATTGCAGTGTGCAATGAGGATAACACTGGTCATATTCACCATTATGATGATGAAGGTAGATTCATCTCATGTATAGCGCAGGGTCTGTACTACCCCATGGGAATCACATTCACTGCAGATGGGCATCAGCTGGTAGCAGCAGACTGCTACTCAGTGAAGACATATCACATGATATGATGTAATCCAACACGCTGCTGACTGGCAATCTCCCTTATCATGATCATAATGGTGAAATGTCCTCATGAAGATGTTACACAGGCATCTCATGAAGAATCTTGAGTGTTGATACCACTGTATCGCTTATCTTGTTATGATTTGTTACACGTCAAAAGAAACAAAACCTCACACAGAAAATTATATTTTGCCTAAAAATCTCTATTAAAAAATAAATATTCTAAATTTCCATTAGATGCATCAAATATCATATGCCTGATCAAAGATACATACATACATACATACATACATACATACATACAGACTCGAACCTACGACCTCTCGAATACCGTACGAGTGCTCTACGAACTGAGCTAACCACCCTATGTTGGTGGGCAGTCCACTTATGCCAATTATCTTTATAAATATATATTAAATCTGGAGGGTGGCCTTTGCTTTCATACCGGACCTTCATCAGAGGTGTAGACAAGATACAAACATAAAAGACACATCCATTTATAGGGAAAAGGGAAAGCAAAGGATCATGAGGGATCCAAAAAAGCAGGAAAATAGATGCATACATAAATACATACGTATATACATACACATATGCTTGCTTCACGTTTATTATATTTCACTTGAATGTGCAGCACAGTGTCATGTCAGAAGCTGCATTGCCCCAAACTCAGAGCCTTAGTACATTTTCACCAATAGAGGGTTACCCCGATGTACACAAAACCAATTCCTCTGACTTACAAAGCGCACGTCACATTGGGAAGAGTGCTGTATCACAGTATCACAGTAGTAGACAAATGTTATTCACAACCACAAATGTTACATTTGTGGTAAATTTGCCATTATTGGTAATGCTAGTCACAACCACAGACGTTACATTTGTAGCAAAATTTCCATTACTGGTAACGTTAGTCACAACCACAGCTTAACAACTAAAACAACATACCTGTGTTTTCTGCTGGGTTGTATCAAATATGGATCCCCAAGTGCTCATTGTTGGTTGATGCACAGGGGTGGTCCCCCCTGGTGTAAATGTAAATGAGCTAGTCATCACAGTCTGCTGGTGCAGGGGTACCCTGCCTATCTTTACTGTCCTGTAAAAACAAGTTGAATGCATATTTGTAAATTTATTGTATAAAACTTAAGATTATGTCCTTTATTTAACAGTATAAAATTTTGTGGATGAATTATATATATTGAATTGAATCAATTGAATAAAATATGGTTGTTATAAAGCAGATCAGGTAAAACTTGTAGCTTTGCATGGTGAAGAGGCTAAGTAAGACAAATTGCGGTGACACCATGTGAAATTCTCTCTTGAGTAGTAATTGAATACCTGAATATGAGAAGGGCCCAAGTCCATATTTTGGCCAAAATGAGTTACACCTGGGAAAATATTGCTGTACCATAGGGCTACCTTGCGTGTGAAAAATAGGCCCAAATCCACACTCTAAGTATTAGTCTTTTATTACTTTTTTATACAGTTTTTGACTGCGAATGAAAAAAAAAAAACCGGCCGCCCGCCCCTGCCCCAGAAAAGTTGTGGAGGACACCCAACATTTTATTTATTTTTGGCCTAAGTGTCAAATTATTGTATTTGTCTTTCCTTTCAGTAAAAAAGCCACTGTAGATTGTTTATTTTAATTTGAAACAAATAAAATGTGGTACATGCACAACAAACTGTTTTTCTATGGTGAGATTATGAGAAGGGCCCAAGTCCAACGTATTAAGTGACCCCCTGCATTGCGACCGAAATGTGTATCATCATGCAGTATACACTTTTACATTCACATATGCATAAATAAGTTGCCATATAAACCAAAAGACCATATCTTAAGAAATAAGTATAATATATATATATTTTTTAAATTTTCTCAAATGACATCTTGTGGACTTGGGCACTTCTCATATTCAGGTATTCAATTAGTTCCAAAAAGAACTAAAAAGTTCTGAAAAAAGTTTTTGAAGACGATCAGAGCATACTAATCGAAATGTCGTTTTACCTCCAGTTCCTTTCAAAACTAATTACTACTCAATAGAGAATTTCACATGGTGTCACCGCAATTGGTCTTACTGATAAAGAAAATTGTTGTATTTGTTTATAAAACTCAACACAATTTAGTAACATTGAATGTGTAAACTTTTTGATATTTATTAAAGAGGTTTAAAAAGTGAAATAAAAAAATATGTAAGTAGTGTATTTCTTTGTAATTATTTGTTGATTAACTTAGACTTACATTGTCTAAAATATCCGGATCAATGAAAAAGATGTCTATAGTACCAATACAGTATATATATCATGAGAGTCAGTCATAAGAGCTCTATACTGGATAAACATTTGATTGAGATGCATTATGGATTTTCAAGCAATAGTCATACCATGACAGTAGCCAGATTGGCCTTGACTCTCCATCCTTAACGTCTTACTCGTGTCCATCTCCTCCTTCAACTCTCGCTTGGCTTCAAACAGACTCACGAGGGCCTTCTCTGACTTCGCTGTGGCAAAAGATTTGTTTAGATTTTGTGAATTCTTCAAAATGAAAATTCATTTCTTATTATTTCTTATATAAATTATTTAGTTAAATGTTTACCTTCTGTTTTTTTACAGAAAAGTAGGGGTTTAAGTGTAATGAAAATGAAGACATTCACTTAGCGTTTAAAGTCAAAGATTGTTTTCAATGAGCACAAACTCTCCAGTTATAGTGAGTTCACCTCATTTGGTGTAAATTTATTTAAGAAAAATGTCTTGTAAAAGTTCAAAGTTCATGAGAAATAATGATGCTTTGTATAACAGTTAACTCTTCAAGTACATTCAGTATTTTCACAAATGTAAGATTTAAATGGGAAAAATGGACACTATCGTCTCGATTGGAGCAGACTTTCAACAGGGCATGGAATCAGTGTCCTTGTTTAAGATGAACACAGTGACTGAAAATTACTGGCTTATTTATGCAGCAGCAATGGTACGACTTGTGGGGTATTATTTTCTGTCAATGAGTTAATTTTAAAACCAGTACTCCAATTCCATGCCCTGTGACAATACTGCCCCTTTAATTTCACTTTTGTTTATTTTATAAAACATATAATGGTACAATGAATTGTATTTACTGAACGCTACATTGAATTGTATTTACTGAACGCTACAATGAATTGTATTTACTGAATGCTACAATGAATTGTATTTACTGAATGCTACATTGAATTGTATTTTATGAATGATGGGATCATATGAAAGGATTGACACCGTTTTCATGTGACCTTTTTATAATGCAGAAAGTCAACATTTGGTGGTAAATACACAGCAATATATGCACAAGAAACATAATATTTACTCTCACATGAATTAGAAATTGACTACGCAAATGTACAAAATCAGATAACAAAGAGACCTTAGACAAGTACTGAAGCACACAATTCATAGTTTTGCACGGTAGTCAAAGTTTGTCAAACAAAATTAGTGGGATTTTCCTATAAGATTTACCCATCATTCGCTGTTATTCCTGCATTCTGTGCACATGTCCCTAACTGTGCACACACTTCCCAGTGAGTGGGAAATAAATACCATTAGTGGTGTCTTGATAAAAATTATGCCACAAATGTCCTTACGATAATGCAGAGAACGCTTGAATTAATACGTAACATTTTTGGGCAATATCAAGAAATGGGCCTTATGCAACAAACTGAATGTATTTTATATCAGGAAATCCTTACAAATGTACTTTGTTTTAACTGGACGGATATTTTAGAAAACTTGAAGCACATCAATCCAAATAAAATTGTGACACAATGCCTTAACAAAAGTATAAATTTGTAAAAATAAATATTGATGGTGTATATAATAAAATGTTTGTAATTGATAAATAACTTGCTATAAAATGATGTTTTTCTTCTCTCATTGAGATATTGATTTAAAGTCATTATACACTTTTGGTAAAATGTCTGTAAATGTATCCATACTTAAAGGGACTATGTCGTCTTGAACAACAGGGCATGGAATCAGAGTGCTAGTTTTAGATTGATTGAAAATAATACCTCACATGATAAGGTCATATTACCATTGCCTTTGCATAAATGAGCCAGTAATTTTCAGTCACATCTTAAACTATGACACCGATTCCATGCCCTGTTGAAAGTCCGCTTTGATCATGACGATACTGTTCCTTTAACACATAGGTTCATTAACAAAAGATCCTAAACATCATGTCCTTTTATAGCCAAAGGATAACTAGAGATAAAGGATTATTCAGAACTAAGCCAACGATACCATCTCACCCCTTCCCTCCACTCCTGACCCCCCGCTCCCCCACTCTTACATTCATGAGTGTCGTAGTTTGCTTGGAAGTATCCTTGCTGTCCATTATCCAGTTGTCCCATCCACCAATTCTTGTTGGCTTCACGAAGCACTGATATCCAGTCACCCTGTGAGGTTGAGTTCATCTGATCGTTGGGCAGTGTAGTCGTAGAGCACCACCACACGGCGGTGGTCGGTCTTCTTCTGTGACAGCGGTGGGTAGAATGTGAAGTTGGCTGTGCCTTCCTGACTCTGTGGGCCATTGGAATTCAAAAGAAAAATTACCATTTATTAAATAAAAACTGACAAAGTTTCAAATTGTTGTGAATTATAAAGAGAACAGTATTATAATTGGCTTGGAGAAAAAGTTGTACTCTGTAATCATTATAAAAATTATATGTTTAAATTATAATAACATGATAACAATAATCAATGAATTATTAAATGTTTTTTATTTATATTCTAATAAAAAAATTCTTATAAGATACAATATTCACCAAATATGTGTCTGTATGAAAAGCCAGTATACACTTATGCAAACATTTCTCCATCCAATATGGAATTTCTGTCTTTGAATAACAGACATTAATTTTGGAAATTATTTCTTAATTTTACTTAAATGATATCAACCCGAGACAGAAAGATATCAGGGTTGTTTTATACCATTATCAACTTTACACTAAATGATATCAACCCGAGACAGAAAGATATCAGGGTTGTTTTATACCATTATCAACTTTACACCAAGTAAGTTTCATGTGAAACTCATCATTTGTGTTATTTTGAGATTACCAATAGTGTACAGTGAACGATTTCCCCTGTATCGCATCGCAAAATGCGACATAATTTGGACAATCTGCGATGGAATTTCAAACAATACATCGCAGATTTTGCAATACAAATTGAGACAGATTTTTTCACTATTGTGGTTTAATAATAAACATTTTTGAAATCATATTCACAAACCTTTCTCGAAATAACGTTTACATGTATAGTTCCGACCAAAAATATCAAGGGATCCGTCCCGACTGGGTTTGTTTCCGTGTGTCCAGACCACGCCGGGGGTACGTCCTTGTGACGTACGTGGTCAACAATGACATCACGACGCGACGGTGTTGATGCAACAGTGATCACGTGCACTGGTTTTACCTATGTGTATCCGTACATGCAACTTTATTTCCCAGCAATCTGTAAGGATTTTATCCACAATGCGTAAAATTCTATGTGCATGCATTATTTTTCTGCTGATGAATTAACTACGGGCGAAATTCCCGAAATGGAAAACACACAGCAACCGCCCATTTTGTTTTAGCTTCGCACGTGTTTATTTTTTCTTCTGCTGAGTTTGGGGGTTGGAACATTGAGCAATTGAGCCACCCCTATACACAACAGTACCATGTTCAGAACTCTAGAAACGTTACAACTTTGTTTTATAATAACAGTTTTTGAACATTTAACAAAATGAGCATTCATTTATATATGTAGTGGTGAGATTTAGAATAATTTCGGCACACAATATGATTTCACTTTCAACCACGGTGAGCCACTCATTTTCCTGACAAATTTTTAATAATCAAAATCAAGCTTGATCATACCACAAAGTAACGTTCACTTTGAAAAGCACCCGAACATGTCGCAGTCGGTTGTTTTCGTGATATTGCCTCTGTTTTAGCTATCGATATAACTATTTAAACAAAAAAGAAAATGGATGGAGGACTAACTTTCATGAATGACTCCAATTTGGCAAAAATAATGAAAAAATTTGGACATTCATATTATGAACCAAACGACAGTAAAGCCTTGAAAAACAACACCTTTACCTATGCACAATACTGTAATTTTAACCATTTGCTATACAAAATTCACACAAAAAATAATTTTGCGATGCAAATTCATTTTTTCCATCGCAGTTTTGCTATGGAATCGTTCACTGGTGTATCTGGGTTTTAATTGAACTTACAGCTTGTAGGGCAATACTTGGTGTGGAAGCTCATGGGAAGTATGCCCTGGGTGGTGTCCATCCTGTACCTCCCATGGATATGCCTGGACTATGCACCTCTTTTGCTGACCGATTCGCTAGGAAGGAAATCTGAAATAGGACATGTAAAACTTCTTATTTGGTATTCAATGGAGAGTATACCATTGGTCAAATGTATATAAATGTATCTATACTTGGAAGAATCAACAGATTTGTATCTTATAGACTAATCCGGCTACCGCTGTTTACTGCAGTGGTACCACACTGCACACGTGCGTTAACACGCATTCTAAAATAGTCCTACATGACGAAATTTGAAACAAGACGTCATTGGATGTCAACAATAAATGGGTCTGTACATTCCATACAGGAATTTTTCGTTCATCAAAAAGTAAAATTCAGCGCCATTTTGATTGAATATCATGGATATTCAGGAATGAACTCAAAATTCCCTGTACAAAAATGTACAGACCCATATATTTGAAATGTGACGTCGTTGGATGTTTTTAGAAGGATATTGAATACAATGGCATTTTACACCATTTTAATGTGAGTTTAAAGACTTGTGATATTTTTCCCACTTTCATAAGGACTCTATCTCTTAAAAAATGAGTGCATCACAAAACTGAATTTGACCTTAGAGCCCCTCTTTAAAGGTCCTATGAAATATGTTTTTTTCATTGTATACAAGAAAGTATGCCTACTGGAACATATATTTGTCATTTGTAATTTTTTCCCCTCACGTTTCTACCATAAAAATATTAATTTTAAAATTTAGGGGGTGCTTTTCAACGCGCCCATATCCACTCATTAGCATAAGATTTGTGACGTACACTCAGGTGATTCCCAATCTGCGATCCACAGCACTTGCCCAAGTATGCGTCGTATACAGCGCACCACTGCATGCAGAGTATTGCTAGAGAAAAAGTTTCCTAAAGTTTTCTGTCTTATAAAGTGCACACTTCGAGCAGACATGCTTTGAACGGGGCCTTCACAGCCAGTTCGGTATGGCTTATAAGGCCATGTTGCTACCAGATGCAATTCCAACGATATTCCTGCTAAGTAAGAAGGCTGGGAAGGCTCCAACGAAGAAGAGAGGTGTTTTTTTAAAGCGAGAAAGACTCAGGGTAAGTGGCCATTTAGTTATACTCCCATGCATAACCCAGTCCACTTCCGGACAACCAAAAACAAAGAATGATTTGGAGGTAAAATGGTTAGACAAGGATTGGAACATGTTAATATAGTATATGTTAACATTAGTGAATGGTGAACTAATGTCACAATGTGAAACAAATATACATGTTAATATTAGTGGAAGGTGAACCAATGTCACAATGTGAAACAAATATACATGTTAATATTAGTGGAAGGTGAACCAATGTCACAATGTGAAACAAATATACATGTTAATATTAGTGGAAGGTGAACCAATGTCACAATGTGAAACAAATATACATGTTAATATTAGTGGAAGGTGAACCAATGTCACAATGTGAAACAAATATACATGTTAATATTAGTGGAAGGTGAACCAATGTCACAATGTGAAACAAATATACATGTTAATATTAGTGGAAGGTGAACCAATGTCACAATGTGAAACAAATATACATGTTAATATTAGTGGAAGGTGAACCAATGTCACAATGTGAAACAAATATACATGTTAATATTAGTGGAAGGTGAACCAATGTCACAATGTGAAACAAATATACATGTTAATATTAGTGGAAGGTGAACCAATGTCACAATGTGAAACAAATATACATGTTAATATTAGTGGAAGGTGAACCAATGTCACAATGTGAAACAAATATACATGTTAATATTAGTGGAAGGTGAACCAATGTCACAATGTGGAAACAAATATACATGTTAATATTAGTGGAAGGTGAACCAATGTCACAATGTGAAACAAATATACATGTTAATATTAGTGGAAGGTGAACCAATGTCACAATGTGAAACAAATATACATGTTAATATTAGTGGAAGGTGAACCAATGTCACAATGTGAAACAAATATACATGTTAATATTAGTGGGAGGGTGAACCAATGTCACAATGTGAAACAAATATACATGTTAATATTAGTGGAAGGTGAACCAATGTCACAATGTGAAACAAATATACATGTTAATATTAGTGGAAGGTGAACCAATGTCACAATGTGAAACAAATATACATGTTAATATTAGTGGAAGGTGAACCAATGTCACAATGTGAAACAAATATACATGTTAATATTAGTGGAAGGTGAACCAATGTCACAATGTGAAACAAATATACATGTTAATATTAGTGGAAGGTGAACCAATGTCACAATGTGAAACAAATATACATGTTAATATTAGTGGATGGTGAACCAATGTCACAATGTGAAACAAATATACATGTTAATATTAGTGAATGGTGAACCAATGTCACAATGTGAAACAAATATACATGTTAATATTAGTGGAAGGTGAACCAATGTCACAATGTGAAACAAACATATATGTTAATATTAGTGGAAGGTGAACCAATGTCACAATGTGAAACAAACATATATGTTAATATTAGTGGAAGGTGAACCAATGTCACAATGTGAAACAAATATACATGTTAATATTAGTGGATGGTGAACCAATGTCACAATGTGAAACAAATATACATGTTAATATTAGTGAATGGTGAACCAATGTCACGATGTGAAACAAATATACATGTTAATATTAGTGGATGGTGAACCAATGTCACAATGTGAAACAAATATACATGTTAATATTAGTGGAAGGTGAACCAATGTCACAATGTGAAACAAATATACATGTTAATATTAGTGGGAGGTGAACCAATGTCACAATGTGATACAAATATATATGTTAATATTAGTGGAAGGTGAACCAATGTCACAATGTGAAACAAATATATATGTTAATATTAGTGAATGGTGAACCAATGTCACAATGTGAAACAAATATACATGTTAATATTAGTGGAAGGTGAACCAATGTCACAATGTGAAACAAATATACATGTTAATATTAGTGGAAGGTGAACCAATGTCACAATGTGAAACAAATATACATGTTAATATTAGTGGGAGGGTGAACCTTGTCACAATGTGAAACAAATATACATGTTAATATTAGTGGAAGGTGAACCAATGTCACAATGTGAAACAAATATACATGTTAATATTAGTGAATGGTGAACCAATGTCACGATGTGAAACAAATATACATGTTAATATTAGTGGAAGGTGAACCAATGTCACAATGTGAAACAAATATACATGTTAATATTAGTGGAAGGTGAACCAATGTCACAATGTGAAACAAATATACATGTTAATATTAGTGGAAGGTGAACCAATGTCACAATGTGAAACAAATATATATGTTAATATTAGTGGATGGTGAACCAATGTCACAATGTGAAACAAATATCCATGTTAATATTAGTGGAAGGTGAACCAATGTCACAATGTGAAACAAATATACATGTTAATATTAGTGGAAGGTGAACCAATGTCACAATGTGAAACAAATATATATGTTAATATTAGTGAATGGTGAACCAATGTCACAATGTGAAACAAATATACATGTTAATATTAGTGGAAGGTGAACCAATGTCACAATGTGAAACAAATATACATGTTAATATTAGTGGAAGGTGAACCAATGTCACAATGTGAAACAAATATACATGTTAATATTAGTGGGAGGGTGAACCTTGTCACAATGTGAAACAAATATACATGTTAATATTAGTGGAAGGTGAGTGTCACAATGTGCAAACAGATCTACATCAAGAGATTAATAAGCTATTTGGAAAGTTGTGAATGCTAAAAAAAAAAAAACTTTAAAGAAGTCCTTAAAAAAAGGTATATTCTTGGGCTGAGTTTCTAAACTATGCGGACATGTATTTCAGTACATGCTTCATGCCTAAATTCTTCATAAAACAGAATTGGAAAGAATCCAAGTTAATCTAGGTGCCCAGAATGTGCCCTTTTTTTTGAATTGAAGAGGTTGAGAGGATAAGGGATTAAATAGACTTATACAATACAGTCACAACAGACACTTTCTGATCAGCAGGGACGATCGGTAACTGAAGTCGGTGAGCCATTGTAATTGTTGATTATACAACTTGGGTGATCAACAAATCAAGTTTAGGCATATTATCCCAACTAAGGAAATCTTTAGTGGTTTTTATGAAAATGAAGACGCCATTGTCATCTATATAATGTGGTATAGAGAGATTGTAAATGCAAGAATAAATCCTGTACATTAACACATATAGTACATTATAATTATGAGAAGTCACCTTTTATTTGTGAGCTATGGTTTCTTTGTTAACATTCACCACAAATAGTATAAAGGTTTCAGATCTATGGTTCTGTCTCCATGGTTTTTGTCACCATGGTTTCAGCTCCATGGTTTTGTCTGCATGGTTCAATGCTCTTTTACATAGTATCCTAGACATGAACATGACTAGTACTAGTGACATGACTTGTTTGCCAAGCGCCATTTTGACGGGAACTGCCCCCTAACTCTGCAATGTTTAACACTGTCTGCATCAGGAAGTAAATTAACTACATTTCTCTTCGTTTCTGTCTGACGTTGGCTTCAATAACTACAACAAATCAAGGTAACAAATATTGGAGGAAAATATATCATTATTTCTGATGTTTTGAGTTATTTCTGAAGGGGATACATTAATCAACTTCTGATCAGCAGGGCTGAGTTTCTGAACTCGTTGAGCATTGCAATTGTTCATTCTCCCACTTCCACACTTGGATGATCAACAAATCAAGTTTAAGGATCTTACTTTAGGCCAAACCAAAAAAGTCTATGGTTTTTGGTCTCCTCCTGCGTTGCCTCAGCCATGTGCGTTAGCATTTTTAATTTTCTTTTTTTATTTGCTATGTCCAATTGCAGCCAAAATTGCTGGATTGATTGAATTCTGTCGTGCTGTGTTTTAAATGACTTTTCCACATAGGGGTATGAACGTTTGCCCAATATGTGAGGCATCTCTTAGCCATCATTCTTCTTGTATGGAAAATTTGGTCTGGTTCCAGTAACTGTGTATACATGTATCACATACTTCACTGGTTGGCAAAAAAAAAGGAAAAAAAAGATTACCAAAAAAAAAAACTGTCACTGCACCAATTTTGAAGCCGACCTATGATCAGAAACCAATTTACATTTCCTTAAGTAAACTACATGTGTTTTCACAACCAAACCCATAAAAATTTCACCAAACCCGAGCAACATAATTACATGGTCATCATTACATGTATATGTGGCAAAATAATTGTGGATATTTTTGTTGTCTGAAAATTATGTAACAACAATTTATTTTTTGCCTATTTGCAGTGAAGACTATTTTGATGAGGTTGTAATCAAAAAATTATTGATACTAATGATTATTTCTTGATGTTCATTTCAACAGATGGCTTCTGCAGCATTGAAGACAATCAGTGAGAATCATCTGCAATGCTGTATCTGTCACGATAGATACACAAAACCAAAAGCATTAGACTGCCTCCACAGTTTCTGTGAGAACTGTCTGGTGGACTACTACAAAGATGCAAAACAGATGCCCTGCCCAGTGTGTCGACGGGAGACAAAACTTCCTGAGGAGGGGGTTACTGGCCTGAAAACCAATTTCTATTTAGAAGGTCTCTTAGATGATGTCTCATCACTACAGAGGAAGGATGCCACCTTGGCCAAAACACTAGAGGATGAGTCAAGATGTCAAAAACACGAGGGGGAAATTAAGCGGTTCTATTGCGTGACATGTGAAAAGTTGATATGTGGAAATTGTACCATCATCGACCACCCTAAACCTGAACACCACTATATTGACTATGACACAGCTGCTCTTGAATGCAGGCAGTTGATGAAAGATGTCTTCCCAGAGTTTAAGAGAGAAATCAAGGCATTTGAACATTCATTAGCAGTATCATCTCAAGCTAAGCAGGAATTTGGAAAGAAAGTAACAGGGATCATGACAGAGGTTCATGACAAAGTAGCTAAGATAATAGCAAAGGTAAAAAGGGAAGAGAATCGCATGATTGCTCAAATCAAAAACCTGGAGCGGGATCGTAACACAAGATTTGATGAGCATGAGAAAACCGTGAGAATGATGCTGCAGGAGAAGCAATACTCACTAGAGGTAGCGGAAGATGTCACCAAGAATTCTTCTGACTTTAATTTCCTTGAACTGTATCCTGACATGAAATTGGTGACCTGTCAAACTGTACCACAGATTGACCGCAGCCTGTCATGTCTGAGGTTTAAGCAGAGTAATGATGATGAAGACATCAACTTGGGTAAACTGGAACTGGAAGGCAAGTGGGAGCTTTTTCATGAGTTTGGCGAATTCAAGTTTGCTAGAGGCATTGCTGCTGTAGCTCCGGCCGATGATCTTGCAGTGGCAGACTACTCTCGTAGAGAAGTGAAACTCTTCAGCTCTGAGGGACACCTCAAGAACACCATTCCAATACAAAGCTGTAAGTCTCTTTATTATATGCATGTTTTATAAACATACAAGTTGTAGATGTATCGCCATTTTTTTTTTTTTTTTTAAATTTCTTTAGGGGGGGGGGGGCATTTTACTGGTAATTTCTTTCGATTTTCTTTTTAATCAGAACATTTACAGAATTCACAAAATATTAGTGAGAAGCATGTAATAAATTCATCTGGATCCTTAATTACTGTGAAATCATGGTTCTGAGAATAACTTGTTAATAATAATAATGTACATGGATGAAGGGCGATATTGATAAACCCTGTAGCGTTTGTGATCAAGTTCAATGAGGCACTCATAAATGCTGACAATGTATATTGTATACACATCAACATTGTGTTACATTACATGTAGTATCTCCCAACACTTTCACCATTATTTAGTAGAATTATTTTTTATTTTTTATAATAAGTTTAACCCTTTTTCCAGGTCCACGTGACATTGCAGCTACACACAATCACATAGCAGTTGTGGATGACACCAACAATGTCAAGATGTACAACCATGATGGCACACTTGCCTTTGACTTCCACACAGTGCCTCATAGTGAGGGAGGTAAGAAAGCAGTGGAACTCTGGAGTGTAGCAGTGGACAATGATGGTAACATCTTAGTAGGGGATGTGGAGAGGATGGTGGTGACCAAGCACAGCCCCACTGATGGCTCGCTCATTCACATTATGCCAGTCAAAACAAAACCTTCCTCCTTGGCCACTGACATCAATAACAAACTTGTAGTCAGTGGTGGTGACCAACATAAAGTAGACATTGTTGATAACAATGGTACGTCATTACTCACAATCAAACCAACAATCAATGGTCAGGAAGTTAAATACTGCAGAGGTGTATGCTGTGACAGATCATCAGGCATATACATTGTAGTGTGGAATGAGGATGGTCATATTCACCATTATGATAAAAAAGGTACATACATCTCATGTATAGCTCAGGGTCTGTACTACCCCAGGGGAATCACATTCACTGCAGACGGGCATCAGCTGGTAGCAGCAGACAGGTTCTCAGTGAAGACATATCACATGGTGTGATATAATCCAACATGCTGCTGACTGGCAATCTCCCTTATCATCATAATGGTGAAATATGTCCTCATCAAGGTGTTACACAGACATCTCATGAAGAATCTTGCGTGTTGATATCACTGTATCGCGTATCTTGTTATGATTCGTTTGTTACACGTCAAAAGAAACAAAATTTATTTAAATTATTAAAAAATAAATATCCTAAATTTCCATTAGACGCATCAAAATGCATATGCCTGATCACAGATGTATACATACATACGGACTCGGACCTGCGACCTCTCGAATACTGTATGAGTGCTCTACCAACTAAGCTACATGTAACCACCCTATGTTGGTGGGCGCTCTACTTATGCCAATTATCTATATATATACTACTCAAAACAATTTAGTGAACACCAGAATAATCTCAGTTAAAGCAAGATCATTTATTTAAGATAAACACAATGTTTCACAGAATTGATGAGAAACAACTGCACAATGAAACAGATGATAAAGGATGCATGTAGTGATTACACATTTCATGACATGACTACTGAAGAGAGGGGGTTGCAAATGAAAATCCCAGTTCATGGAACATTTCAAACCTATTTGATGTTAAAAACTCGTGTTCCCTAAATTGTTTTGAGTAGTATATTATATTAAATCTGGAGGGTGGCCTTAGCTTTCAAACCAGACTTTCATCAGATGCGTAGACAAGCTACAAACATAAAAGACACATCCATTTATAGGGAAAAGGGAAAGCAAAGGATCATGAGGAGGGATCCAATAAAGCGGGAAAATAGATGCATACATACATACATACGTATATACATACACATATATACATATGCTCGCTTCACGTTTATTATATTTCACTTGAATGTGCAGCACAGTGTCATGTCAGAAGCTGAATTGCCCCAAACTCAGAGCCTTAGTACATTTTCACCAATAGAAGGTTACCCGATGTACACAAAACCAATGCCTCTGACTTACAAAGTACACGTCACATTGGGACTAATGCTGTATCACAGTATCACAGTAGTAGACAAATGTTATTCACAACCACAAATGTTACATTTGTGGTAAATTTGCCATTATTGGTAATGCTAGTCACAACCACAGATGCTACATTTGGAGCAAAATTTCCATTACTGGTAACGTTAGTCACAACCACAGCTTAACAACTAAAACAACATACCTGTGTTTTGTACTGAGTTGTATGAAATGTGGATCCTCAAGTGCTCATTGTTGGTTGATGTATAGGGGTGGTTCCCCCTGGTGTAAATGTAAATGAGCTAGTCATCATAGTCTGCTGGTGCGGGGGTACCCTGCCTATCTTTACTGTCCTGTAAAAACAAGTTGAATGCATATTTGTAAATTTATTGTATAAATCTTAAGATTATGTGCTTTGTTTAACAGTATAACATTTTGTGGACGAATTAAATATATTGAATTGAATCAATTGAATAAAATATGGTTGTTATAAAGCAGAGTAGGTAAAACTTGTAGCTTTGCATGGTGAAGAGGATAAGAAAGACCAATTGCGGTGACACCATGTGAAATTCTCTCTTCAGTAGTAATTAGTTCTAAAAAGAACTAAAAAGAACTTTTGGAAGACGATCAGAGCATACTGATCGAAACGTCGAGTTGTAACCTCCAGTTTCCTTTCAATACTAATTACTACTCAATAGAGAATTTCACATGGTGTCACTGCAATTGGTCTTACTTATAAAGAAAATTGTTGTATTTCTTTATAAAACTCAACACAATTTAGTAACATTGAACGTGTAAACTTTTTGGTGATATTGATTATTAAAGAGGTTTAAAAAGTGAAATAAAAAAAATATGTAAGTAGTGTATTTCTTTGTAATTATTTGTTGATTAACTTAGACTTACATTGTCTAAAATATCCGGATCAATGAAAAAGATGTCTATAGTACCAATACAGTATATATATCATAAGAGTCAGTTATAAGAGCTCTGTACTGGATGGTTGTCAGACCGAGGTCCAACTGGGCAACTGGGGAAAAGATCCAAGGAAATATTGTTTAAGACTGTACAAAGAAGTCTCATGGAAATGTAAAGACCACTAATTCAAAATCTATACATTTGTTTCACAAAACGGATGTAAAGTGGCAGATTAAGCAAAAAATGTGGATGAATATTGGATATGAAGGACTGGCGCTAAGCTGCATGTAAAAGATTTGTTTAGATTTTGTGATTTCTTCAAAATGAAAATGTATTTCTTATTATTTCTTTTTATAAATTATTTAGTTAAATGTTTACCTTCTGTCTTTACAGAAAAGTAGGGGTTTAAGTGTAATGAAAATGATGACATTCACTTAGCGTTTAAATGAATTGTATTTACTGAATGCTACAATGAATTGTATTTACTGAATGCTACAATGAATTGTATTTACTGAATGCTACAATGAATTGAATTTACTGAATGGTGGGATCATATGAAAGGATTAACACTGTTTTCATGTGATCTTTTTATAATGCAGAAAGTCAACATTTGGTGGTAAATACACAGCCATATATGCACAAGAAACATAATATTTACTGTCACATGAATTAGAAATTGACTACGCAAATGTACAAAATCAGATAATAAAGAGACATCAGACAAGTACTGAAGCACACAATTCATATAAAGAGACCTTAGACAAGTACTGAAGCACACAATTCATATAAAGAGACCTCAGACAAGTACTGAAGCACACAATTCATATAAAGAGACATTAGACAAGTACTGAAGCACACAATTCATATAAAGATACCTCAGACAAGTACTGAAGCACACAATTCATATACAGAGACCTCAGACAAGTACTGAAGCACACAATTCATATAAAGAGACCTTAGACAAGTACTGAAGCACACAATTCATATAAAGAGACCTTAGACAAGTACTGAAGCATACAATTCATATAAAGAGACCTCAGACAAGTACTGAAGCACACAATTCATATAAAGAGACCTTAGACAAGTACTGAAGCACACAATTCATATAAAGAGACCTCAGACAAGTACTGAAGCACACAATTCATATAAAGATACCTCAGACAAGTACTGAAGCACACAATTCATATACAGAGACCTCATACAAGTACTGAAGCATACAATTCATATAAAGAGACCTTAGACAAGTACTGAAGCTCACAATTCATATAAAGAGACCTCAGACAAGTACTGATGCACACAATTCATATAAAGAGACCTTAGACAAGTACTGATGCACACAATTCATATAAAGAGACCTCAGACAAGTACTGAAGCACACAATTCATATAAAGAGACATTAGACAAGTACTGAAGCACACAATTCATATAAAGAGACCTTAGACAAGTACTGAAGCACACAATTCATAGTTTTGCACGGTAGTCAAAGTTTGTCAAAATTAGTGGGATTTTCCTATAAGATTTACCCATCATTCGCTGTTATTCCTGCATTCTGTGCACATGTTCCTAACTTTGCACACACTTCCCAGTGAGTGGGAAATAAATACCATTAGTGGTGTCTTGATAAAAATTATGCCACAAATGTCCTTACGATAATGCAGAGAACGCTTGAATTAATACGTAACATTTTTGGGCAATATCAAGAAATGGGCCTTATGCAACAAACTGAATGTATTTTATATCGGGAAATCCTTACAAATGTACTTTGTTTTAACTCGATGGATATTTTAGAAAACTTGAAGCACATCAATCCAAATAAAATTGTGACACAATGCCTTAACAAAAGTATAAATTTGTATAAAAAAATGTTGATGGTGTATATAATAAAATGTTTGTAATTGATAAATAACTTGCTATAAAATGATGTTTTTCTTCTCTCATTGAGATATTGATTTAAAGTCATTATACACTTTTGGTAAAATGTCTGTAAATGCATCCATACTTAAAGGGACAGTGTTGTCACGAACAACAGGGCATGGAATCAGAGTGCTAGTTTTAGATTGACTGAAAATAATACCTCACATGATAATTAGGTCATATTACCGTTGCCTTTGCATAAATGAGCCAGTAATTTTCAGTCACATTCTAAACTATGACACCGATTCCATGCCCTGTTGAAAGTCCGCTTTGATCATGAAGATACTGTTCCTTTAACACATAGCTTCATTTACAAAAGATCCTAAACATCATGTCCTTTTATAGCCAAAGGTTAACTAGAGATAAAGGATTATTCAGAACTAAGCCAACGATACCATCTCACCCCTTCTCCTCCCCTCCCGTCACTCCGCCCCCCCACTCTTACATTCATCAATGACTTAGTTTGCTGTCCATTATCCAGTTGGCCCATCAACCAATTCTGGTTGTCTTCATGAAGCACTGATATCCTGTCACCCTGTCTGAGGTTGAGTTCATCTGATCATTGGGCGGTGTAGTCATAGAGCGCCACCACACGGCGGTGGTCGGTCTTCTTCTGTGACGGTGGTGGGTTGTGTGTGAAGTTGGCTGTGCCTCCCTGACTCTGTGAGTCATTGGAATTCAAAAGAAAAATTACCATTTCTTAAAGCAAAACTGACAAAGTTTCAAATTGTTGTGAATTATAAAGAAAACAGCATTATAATTGGCTTGGAGAAAAAGTTGTAATCTGTAATCATTATAAAAATGATGTTTTAATTATAATAACATGATAACAATAATCAATGAATTATAAAATGTTTTTTATTTATATTAAAAAAAAAAAAATTCTGATAAGATACAAGTCAATATTCACCAAATACGTGTCTGCATGAAAAGCTATTAGCTAGTATACACTTATGGAAACATTTCTGCATCCAATATGGAATTTCTGTCTTTGAATAACAGACATTAATTTTGGAAATTATTTCTTAATTTTACCTAAATTATATCACCCGAGACAGAAAGATATCAGGGTTGTTTTAATACCATTATCAACTTTACACTAAATCAGGGCTCGAATTTGGGAAAAAAAATCCACAAGACTTGTAGCCCAAAATTTTTACTGGACCGGAACATTTTTAACAAGACCGAAGTCATATGAGAAGAAAAAAACAAAAACACAACAAAAACGCATACTACAATAGGTAAGGTTTAACAAATGAAAAGCAGTTTTTTTTCCTTCAGAAAACGAGTGTCAAAACTCGGAACGATACAACGTGATCTGTCATAAAATTATTAGTAGTCAGTGCACTCAACCCATTATTGCTAGACTTAGCGAGCAAGACGTATGGAAACAAGACCATACTTATCTCCATGCAACAGAGGGATTCGTGGTAATGAAAGCATAAAACCTAGACGTCAATAACACGACATCAACGCTATACAAATTCGTTTGCAAGGTATCAGACTTCAAATCAACTACATCCTGTGTTGTATTTTTTTTGCTACACACGCACGTACATCGTCCATGTATTTGTAAACACGAACGACGCTGGTACTGTGCGCGACGCGACGCGACCCGGGCATAATACACGAGCTGCAGTTGGTTCGGTGGTTCTCCCCAGCAATTTCCCTCTCCAGCACCACGGCGCCGTCGGCGGGCGCGCCATGGGTGGGCCAACATGTTTTTTATAGGAGCAGCATGCGCACTCGGAGGTGCAATTTGACAACAGACAGGAAGAAAAACAATCACACTCAGAGTCAAAGACAACCTTTTTTGTTTTTTAATGAAAGATAATCATGGAATGAAACTGTGATTTAGGAATATAAGCCGCGCGGTGTGTAAGCCGCACTACCCCAAAATCACCAAAACAAGATTCATGCATCAACATATAAGCCGCACACACAGAGGCCCGCCGGACGCCACAAAGGGGTCATTGTGTTGTGTTCGAGTCAAAATGTATTGAAAGAGACACAATAGCATACCTGCCAACCTTGACAAGTGAAAATTTGTAAATACTAATAGTAAAGTTTTGCACATTTTACGCATGTCCGAATGTCCGAAATACATGTGCATGTACAGGAATCAACGGCACTGCTTGTGGGATCGATGTTTCTTCGACTCCACGTGTTTCTTGACATCGTTAAGGCCACCATGGCTAATGCAGAAATCCGTGCTGCATATTTAAAAAAATTTGTGAAGTTCCCCAAGTTTGGAGGCAGCCATAACTGGGTAGCTTTCTGAGTATTTATCTTGAAATTTCTGCACTGCAGCTTTCTGCGACATTTTTATTTTTCTGTTCCGTTCCCGGCCGTATCACTATAAATTATTTACGGCATTCGGGAATGTCGAACGTAGTCCCGCTGGTTGCCTCCTTTCTGCATGTAATCACTACAACGGCAACCAACGAAACGATGACTCATCGCCTGCTACGCGTAACGAATTTTCCTATTGGCTCCTTCCGTAGACTACGATATAACGAATTTTCCCATTGGCTCTCTGGTACACGCATGGCATAGACTACGATCTACGTCGTGGATTCTGATGTCGCTGGCGCCAAAACGCTGCTGCAAAAGGTTTTTCAGAAGTTTTGAATAAATCTGTGTATCGAGGTCCGGCCACTAAAACTGACAATGACCAGACCATTTTCGCTACGAACAATAAAGGTTTTTAGGTTTCTGTTTCTGTCTGTTTACCAACGATTTTTGCTTAATTGTGCATAGTGTTTTGTTCTTCAAGATTCATACCTCGGCGTATAAGCCGCAGGCAACTTTTACCGTGTCAAAATCAACGTATAAGCCGCGGCTTATATTCCGGAAATTACGGTACATATTTATTTTTATTCAGTTGAAAATCACAAGACCGCCGGACTTGTTCAGTGGAAAGTTTACTGGCCCGACGGTAAAATCACTGGCCTCGGGCCTGCGGTCCAGCGTTAATTTCGAGCCCTGTAAATGATATCAACCTGAGACAGAAAGATATCAGGGTTGTTTTATACCATTATCAACTTTACACTAAATGATATCACCTGAGACAGAAAGATATCAGGGTTGTTTTATACCATTATCAACTTGACACTAAATGATATCACCTGAGACAGAAAGATATCAGGGTTGTTTTATACCATTATCGACTTTACACCAAGTAAGTTTCATGTGAAACTCATCATTTGTGTTATTTTGAGATTACCAATAGTGTATAGGGGTTTTAATTGAACTTACAGCTTGTAGGGCAATACTTGGTGTGGAAGCTCATGGGAAGTATGCCCTGGGTGGTGTCCATCCTGTACCTCCCATGGACATGCCTAGACTATGCACCTCTTTTGCTGACTGATTCACCAGGAAGGAAATCTGAAATAGGACATGTAAAACTTCTTATTTGTTATTCAAGGGTGAGTAAACCATTCTAATGTGGAATCAGATCATCGGCCGGTCATCCATTTCACTTTTTGAATTCATCTTCCTAATTTTCACATTTGCTTGAAAATGATATTTCATTGTTTGATTTCATTTCCATCTTACAATCAAGTCAGCTTTTCAATAATAATTCACTCAGTTTCTTCATGTTCAGGTAATTAATAATAATAATAATAATAATAATGTGTGGACTTATATAGCGCAGGTATCCACCAACTGAGTGGTGCTCAAGGCGCATATTATTACCCCTGCTCATAAGGTTCATAAATCATTCCTGAAACCATCTCAGCTCCCTGGGGAGTATACAGCTCAATTGCTGCCAGTACAGCGCATATAGGGCTAATCAACCAACTCTGCCCTCACAGGTACCCATTTAACCCCTGGGTGGAGAGAAGCAATTATGGTTAAGTGCCTTGCTCAAGGACACAAGTGTCACGGCTGGGTTTCGAACTCACATTCTGCTGCTAACACCAGAATTACCAGTGTTTTTTATTGGAACATTGATAATTTCCTATTAGAAAGGAATGCAAGTATTTTGAAATAAGATATTTCACAAAATAGTTGTCAGAAGATTGGTTTAACAATAAAAAATTGCCAACATGAATTTATGACAGGACCATCATGAATTAATGTCAGTACATATTTACTGTAAAACCATGTTTCTTACAATTAGTTTGAGAAATGTGTCATTTTACAGCATTTGTATTCACATCCTCAAGTAAAATGGCAATGTTCTGATGAAAAATTAAATTTCTGTTAAAATAGCAAATGTTGCTGTCAAAATAGCAAAAACCACAAGTGATACATATTTAATTTATAGATAATAAAACGATAAAAGAGAGCCTTTTGTGAAGAACACAATAATGAAATCAATGTTGTTAGAAGTTATAGGAACAAAAAAAAAAAAATTGAAACAAATATATATGTTAATATTAGTGGAAGGTGAACCAATGTCACAATGTGAAAGATAAGGGAAAAAACACTGACAGGGTCCAAAGATTTTCCCAGTACCTAGATGCATGTTTACATATATGATGCAGACAACACCTAGATAGTTTATTTGACTAGCCTAGCTAGTCACATAACAGTTACATTGTTTGCCAAGCGCCATTTTGATGGGAACCGCCCCTAAGTCTGCACCGTTTAACACTGTCTGCATCAGAAAGTAAATGAACTACATATCTCTTCATTTCTGTCTGACGTTGGCTTCAATAACTACAACAAATCAAGGTAACAAATTTTGGAGTGAAATATATCATTATTTCTGATATTTTTAGTTATTTCTGAAGGGGATACATTAATCAACTTCTGATCAGCAGGGCTGAGTTTCTGAACTCGTTGAGCATTGCAATTGTTTATTTTCCCACTTCCACACTTGGATGATCAACAAATCAAGTTTAAGGATCTTACTTTAGGCCAAACCAAAAAAGTCTCTGGTTTTTGGTCTCCTCCTGCGTTGCATTTTTAATTTTCTTTTTTTATTTGCTATGTCCAATTGCAGTCAAAATTGCTGGATTGATTGAATTCTGCCGTGCTGTGTTTTAAACGACTTTTCCACATAGGGGTATGAACGTTTGCCTAATAAGTGAGGCATCTCTTAGCCACCATTCTTCTTGTATGAAAAATTTGGTCTGGTTCCAATAACTGAATACATGTATCACGCACTTCGCTGGTTGGCAAAAAAAAGGGGAAAAAAAGATTATCCCCACGAAAAGAAAGCGTCACTGCACCAATTTTGAAGCCAACCTATGATCAGAAACCAATTTACATTTCCTTAAGTAAACTACATGTGTAGGCTACATTTTTGTTGTCTGAAAATTATGTAACAACAATTAATTTACAATGTCTATTTGCAGTGAAGATTATTTTGATGAGGTTGTAATCAAAAAATGATTGATACTAATGATTATTAATTGATGTTCATTTCAACAGATGGCTTCTGCAGCATTGAAGACAATCAGTGAGAATCATCTGCAATGCAGTATCTGTCATGATAGATACACAAAACCAAAAGCATTAGACTGCCTCCACAGTTTCTGTGAGAAGTGTCTGGTGGACTACTACAATGATGCAAAACAGATGCCCTGCCCAATGTGTCGACGGGTGACACAACTTCCTAAGGAGGGGGTTACTGGCCTGAAAACCAATTTCTATTTAGAAGGTCTCTTAGATGATGTCTCATCACTACAGAGGAAGGATGCCACCTCGGCCAAAACACTAGAGGATGAGTCAAGATGTCAAAAACACAAGGGGGAAATTAATCGGTTCTATTGCATAAAGTGTGAAAAGTTGATATGTGGAAATTGTACCATCATCGACCACCCTAAACCTGAACACCACTATATTGACTATGACACAGCTGCTCTTGAACGCAGGCAGTTGATGAAAGATGTCTTCCCAGAGTTTAAGAGAGAAATCAAGGCATTTGAACATTCATTAGCAGCATCATCTCAAGCTAAGCAGGAATTTGGAAAGAAAGTAACAGGGATCATGACAGAGGTTCATAACAAATCAGCTAAGATAATAGCAAAGGTAAAAAGGGAAGAGAATCGCATGATTGCTAAAATCAAAAACCTGGAGCGGGATCGTAACACAAGATTTGATGAGCATGAGAAAACTGTGAGTATGATGCTGCAGAAGAAGCAATACTCACTAGAGGTAGCGCAAGATGTCACTAAGAATTCTTCTGACTCTAATTTCCTTGAACTGTATCCTGACTTGAAATTGCTGACTGGTCAAACTGTACCACAGATTGACCGCAGCCTGTCATACCTGAAGTTTAAGCAGAGTAATGATGATGAAGACATCAACTTGGGTAATCTGGAAGGCAAGTGGGAGCTTTTTCATGAGTTTGGTGAATTCAAGTTTGGAAGAGGCATTGCTGCTGTAGCTCCAGCCAATGATCTTGCAGTTCTAGAATATTTTCTATTTGGGAAAACTGAAGTGAAACTCTTCAGCTCTGAGGGACAACTCAAGAACACCATTCCAATACAAAGCAGTAAGTCTCTTTATTATATGCATGTTTTATCAGTTGTAGATGTATTGCCCATTTGGGGGGGGGGGGGGGGGAGGAGGGGTATTTTACTGTTAATTTCTTTCAATTTTCTTTTTAATCAGAACATTTACAGAATTCACAAAATATTAGTGAGAAGCATGTAATAAATTCATCTGGATCCTTAATTACTGTGAAATCATGGTTCTGAGAATAATTTGTTAATAATAGTATTGTACATGGATGAAGGGCGACATTGATAAACCCTGTAGCGTTTGTGATCAAGTTCAATGAGGCACTCATAAATGCTGACAATGTATATTGTATACACATCAACATTGTGTTACATTACATGTAGTATCTCCCAACACTTTCACCATTATTTTGTACAATTATTTTTTTTTTGTTTTGGA
>CM055816.1:17498927-17633762 GCA_029582265.1 Zoroaster sp. YZ-2022
ACCGAAACCCAAAACAAGTTTAATAACCATCCTCTTCACGCTGCGAATAGGACTGGGAGGGGTAACTAGTCCAGAGCAAGGCAGTTGTTAAACTGCCTCTGCCCCTATAAGCAATGATGGTTAAGTGTCTTGCTCAAGGACACAAGTGTCACGGCCGTGATTCGAACCCACAGTCTGCTGCTAACACCGGAACTTCAGTCCGGTAAGCTAGACCGCTCGGCCACGACACTCCACGATAAATACAAACAAACAAACTGTCCTGTTTATAATTAAATTATTGAAACGAGTAATTGGTTGCTTGCGAGTGACACGCGTACGTACCATACGAGTTGACTCTAAATCGCCGGAAACGACCGACCCACATTCCGGTCCAGACTTTTTTTTTATCAACTTTATTAAACCCATATAGGGTAATTGAATGCTCGCATAAATTATTTAAAAAAAGACAAAAGCACAAGTACACTCTATAAAAATACATTCTATAAAAATACAAAAGTGCCAAAATAGAAGTATATAGACAAATAATTATAAGAAAATAAATAAAAGACATTATTGCACAGTGACATAAGGTCGAAACAGGTCCAATGAAAGGGCTGTCTATTTGCACCGGCCAACGGCAGCCTCATTCTACCACTTCGATGGATCACCACTCTGTCCAGTTGCACACGAAGCGGGTGATCATCATCATGAAGAATCTTGTCAAGTTTGACCCCAAGAAGCCGTTGGTAGGATGAGGCCAAGGTTGGCTGACTTTCCCCGATCACACGACTTGCCTGTTTAATCATGGCTTCAATACGGTGTTCATCTTCTTTTCCAACATTACCACCCCACTACACCAAGTTATTTTGCCATACCCCACAAATAACAGAGTTATAAAACATGGCAAGAATGTTGTTATTGACGTTAAACCTATTCATCGCACACAGACAATACATCCTAGAATATAATTTCTTCATTAACATATCAATATGATCGTGCAAGGCAAGCCGATTATCTATAACATCCCCGAGATATTTATAAGTATCTACCCTCTCAACGGTACTTCACTTAATAATAACTTCATTTAATACACTTTGAGACTTACGAAATTCAATCACCAGTTCTTTTGTCTTATTAACATTAAGGTCCAAAAAGTTTTGCTCACAATAGTTTATAAAATAATCGATCTGTTCTGAGTATGCAATATCATCATCTTTTGTAATTAAACCCAACAAGGCAGTGTCATCTGCAAATTTGACTAGTGAGCAGTTTTTGTTAGTTGACCTTGCATCCGATGTGTACAGAGTGAATAAGAATGGTGCTAAAACCGTACCTTGAGGTGCACCAGTGTTCGAAATAATGATCTCGGATATGCTATTAGATGTTCGGATGTTAACATATTGGGACCTATTAGTAAGATACTTAAAAATCCATAAGATAAAATCATGGCGAACATTCATTTCTAATAACTTATTGGCTGAAATGTGAGATTGAATGGTATTAAAAGCAGTTGAAAAGTCGAAAAACATAATCCTAGCAGAATGACCCCGTTTTGTATGTTCAAGATGTGAGTATAATTTTTCAAGGCTGTATAAAATAGCATCCTCAGTACTGCGCTTGGACCTGTACGCAAACTGCATTGGACTAAATATTAAAAGCTTTAGAGCAAAGCGCTCACATATTTTCTTTGACACGGACGTCAATGCTACAGGTCTTAAATCATAGGTTTTTAATAATAGTTTTTTTGGGTACTGGAATAATACATGACTGTTTCCATATAGTTGGTATTGTCTGGATACTAAATGAGAGATTAAAAATAATTGCACATATATTGGCAAGTTGATTGGCACAATTTTTCAGTACACGAGGTAGTAACCCATCTGGGCCAGCTGCCTTTGATGAATTTAGTTTGGAAAATTCCTTACGTACTTCATCTGCAATTACAGCTTAAAATGGTTGGGAATTCGTCCCAGAACTAAATAGTAAATTATGCAGATCATCAGCGTCTTTAGAAAAATCATGGCAATCTAACCTGTTATAAAACACATTTAGCTTATGTGCATATTCAACAGATGTATCAGGTAATTTAGATGATTTACTACTATCATTTGTATAACCACTCATCATTGTTAGCCACTGCTGCACAGTGGGCTGGGTGAAACCATAGTGCGCCAAAAGGGGTCATTTGTGCATGTGCCAGATTGTATTTCTTTTACATTTTTTAGGTTGCTAAGACCCCATACGAATGCATACTAACAGTTTAAACAATTAATATTTAATAACCGTAGAACCGCCTTACAATTTAAAAAAAAACGTTTTAAAATGTGATAATAAGCCGGTTGCTGGTGTTATATATTGCCATTGTGTGCTTCAGAAGCTATCGTCATGTAAATTGAACTAAACCCAGTGCATGGTCTATATTTTATAGAAAATTAAGTCGATTGTAAAATAGTTTTTTGATTTCATCAGCAAAAACCGAGGAATTTGGTTTAAAAAATATAAAATGTAGCTTTTTTGGTTCAACTATGGTAGGAACTACAAATTCCCGCCGATTCCCGCCTAAATTCTCATATTTCCCTAAAACTAATCTTTCAGCAACATTTTGATATCAAAATTAGCTGCGACCACCTCCAACCACCTGCAACCACTTGCGACCCGTGATTTTCTAGCATTTTTGTGTAAACCCCCATCCCAACAAATTTTAACTTTTTTTATAAGTCGACTGTGAGCAGCGCGCTTCATACAGTGAAATGACTTGCGGTTTCCGCTTCGTAAACAAAGAGAAGACTTGTAAAATGATAGCCATGATAAACAATTGTGCAGTTAAAATTGTTATCAGTGTCTTGATAATGGAAAGCACGACATATCTAAAAAGTAATTTTCAGTCAGTATTAAAGCCAGTTTACATGAAACTTGTTGGTGTTAAATTTATAAATTTGTCTCATGTGCTATCAAATATAGTAATATAGTGAATTAATGTCCAAAATTAATTGCTGTCCCTCCGGAAACAAAAACAAATCAACGTACGAATTAATACTAAACAACTAAATGCATTTTCATTATTTTCTCGGATAATGACACATAATAAACGGAAACTTTCACAGGTTGGTTGTTTAACCCTTTCGATCCCACGGGCTCTAAAAAGAGCCTTTGTTGTGATACGCTTCGATCCCGAGGGCTCTAAAAGGTGCCGTGAATCGGCATGCCCTTGACGACTATGGCTACTTAATTCACCAGCTGAAAATGCTTGAGTAGTTTTTGGGGTTGGCGCCCTCTATTGACAGGAATGCAGTGTATAAAAGTTCATGAAGAGAAAAGCGCGTCATCTTTTGCGGTTTCCCGGTGCTAGCGTCCACTAGCTTTCCACAACGGTCAGTTTTTAGTTGCAATCATGATGGAAACAGACATAAATGATGGCATTTTGGCTGAGATTTTGGCAGACAGTGGTTCAGAATCAGATGACGAAGAAACGGATGAGGAAAGTACATTAGAACAAGTACAACTTCCACCAGTAGAATTCGTTCAAGAGGTAAGCCTAAAAGCTAAATCACAGTAAAAATGAATAACCAACAGTTAACGTTAGTCGTTACTCTTCCGGGCCCAATGCAAATTAATGTAATTCACATATTTTCCTAGGCTATAGCGTAAATATTGGATGCATTTTTTGTATATGCTCAAGGGGTTTACAACTGTTGGAGATGAGGAATGTAAATTTTGAAAATGGATCCTTGAATAGGATTGACCAAATCCCCACCCTGGACTGGGTCCAAAAAGTCATGCACAATTTTTAGTAGTTTGTTGCGGTAATACGCCTATTTGTGTTCATTGAAACAGCAAGTTGAAGTATAGATATAGCATAGAAATTTTAGCATCCACCCATAGCCGGTCGTGCTATTTAATTAGCGTCAACAAGCTGAAAATGCACTCTTTGTCTCACGCTTCCAAAAGAATAGCCTCGTATTCGAAAGGCCCTTATATTTATAAGTCATATAACACAAGAAGTAATTGGGGGAATTCACTTTCACAATCCCACATTAAAACAACAATTTATCGGCAACGGGTTTTGGAGAGTGGATGGAAGTATATTTCTTTTCTCAGCACAATATTCATGTTGCGCATGACCCCCTGTGGCCTGTGTGCACATGCAGCAAAGTAGCATTGAGATATTGTATTTACAAATGTATGACCGAGATTAATCCTCCTTTGCCTTGTTTTTCTGTTGCAGCCGACCTACCAAGGTGATAGCCGACCGAGATCAAGGAGGACGACAGGAAAGTTAGATTTCCGATCTGGTTGGGAACGACGAGACCATTACCAGTGTGGGACTGTGCAGTTCACTGGAAATTCCGGCCCCACCGGCGACTTTGCCACACTGTCGGCAGTAGAGATCTTCAAGCTGTATTTTTGTCAATTTGTGTGGAATATGCTCGTCGACGAGACTAATCGCTATGCGCAGCAAACAATAGACTCAATTCCTGATGAACAATTCTCCTGGCACCCAACCAACATTCCAGAAATGATGGCATTTGTGGCACTTCTCATTGCTATGGGCATAAACAAATCCTCTCAATACAAGATGTACTGGTCGACATCTGAAATTCTTCACATCCCATTCTATCCGTCGATCATGTCCCGTAATCGGTTCAGTTCAATTCTTCGGTTCCTCCACATCTCAAATAACCAAATTCCTCGTAGAGCCTTGGCTAAACGGGACAAACTTTCCAAAGTTCGGCCCTTGATAGAAGTCCTCGTCCAAGTTTCTCAACCTGTATAACCCTGCGCAGAATCTGTCTCAGACGAGTATGTTGAAATTCAAGGGACGCTTGAGTTTTGTTCAGTAAATGCCTAACAAACCTATCAAACGGGGTATTAAAGAATTCTCCATGAACGAGTCCAAAACAGGATACACGTGTGCTTGGAAACTGTACACAGGAGCCGACGACACCCAAACTGTTTGTGATGCAGACGTAGATTTCAATTCATCAGACTGCCATCCACCAAACCCAACAGTTGCAGGAAAAGTCGTCATTGATCTGGTCCATGGACTTGAGAATAAGGGACACGTAATATATTGTGATAATTACTATACTAGCCCAGCTCTTGTAGCTAAACTTGCTAAACTAGGATTCGGATGTTGTGGAACTGTTCGTTACACTACACAGGAATACCCAGGCCGCAAACCCCAAAAACCATAAAATGAAGAAAGGAGATGACCCATTTTTTTTGGTGAAAGGTGGGCAATTGTGTATCGTTTGGCAAGAGAAAAAATCTGTAACACTTTTAACTAATGTAGGCAACACTGATTTGTCCAAAAAGCAAATTCGGTGTAATAAAAGCACAAGTGGATTTTGTGATGTTATGAAGCCCAATTGTATTGAAGATTACAACAAAAACATGGGTGGAACTGATCTTGCCAACCAATGTTTTCAGTACTACAATCATACACACAGAAGCTTGAAATGGTGGAAAAGAGTTTTTTTCCATATGCTGAATATCTGTATTGTCAATAGCAGAGTAATATTCACCAGCATAGCAGGGAACAAAAATGTCAGTAATCTTGATTTTCGTATAGGGATTGTACAGGGCTTGCTGTTGGGTTGGGAACGTAACGCAACAAGTCAGTTGAGATACCATATTCCTATTGAGTTGACAGGGCAACAGCACTATCCTGGCAAAACCCCCAATGGAAAGAAACGCGACTGCATTGTTTGCAGTAACCGAAAATTAGGCAGGCGAAAACAAACAAAGATGATCTGTAAACAGTGTACGCAACCTATGTGCATAGTTCCTTGCTTTGAGAAATACCACATCACTTGATTGTAAATCTATACTATTTGCCTTCAACCCCCCCCCCCCCCCCCCCGTTCAATGTTGGGAATGGTCGGACAAGCCGCAGATTACAGTCCAAACCAACATTGAATTGGGGGGTGGGGGGTGGGGTGTTAGCATGGATTGTGATGTATTTACACTGAATACAAGTAAATGGTTCATTTCCAAGTAGAAAACAAAACAAAAATCCCCCAAAATCTCATCTAAGTTATTGTTTTTCACATGGAAAAAAAATCTTATACCTGTACCGTATTTGCATGAAATATCACCCATTTGTATTACTTTAGTGGAACTACTGATCCAAATATTTAATTGTTTTGCTTTTACAGTTAAAAAATCTGCAGATTACAGTCCAAACCAACATTGAATTGGGGGGTGGGGGGTGGGGTGTTAGCATGGATTGTGATGTATTTACACTGAATACAAGTAAATGGTTCATTTCCAAGTAGAAAACAAAACAAAAATCCCCCAAAATCTCATCTAAGTTATTGTTTTTCACATGGAAAACAAATCTTATACCTGTACCGTATTTGCATGAAATATCACCCATTTGTATTACTTTAGTGGAACTACTGATCCAAATATTTAATTGTTTTGCTTTTACAGTTAAAAAATCTGCAGATTACAGTCCAAACCAACATTGAATTGGGGGGTGGGGGGTGGGGTGTTAGCATGGATTGTGATGTATTTACACTGAATACAAGTAAATGGTTCATTTCCAAGTAGAAAACAAAACAAAAATCCCCCAAAATCTCATCTAAGTTATTGTTTTTCACATGGAAAAAAAATCTTATACCTGTACCGTATTTGCATGAAATATCACCCATTTGTATTACTTTTCTTCAGTGTAAATACTGCACAATATTTTCCTCCCTTTGTATACTCATTTTTACTATCAGTTTAACATACAAATATATTTGAGCCATTTGGTATGTACAGTACACATGTAAAAAAAAGTGTCTATTACTGCAGAGTGAGGGCGCACTTCAATGAAATTGTGAAAAACCCACTGGTGCTGAAGTGACATTGGGCTCCTAATTACTGTGGTAAAGAAGGGTAATCTCTTACATAACTAGCTGGTAATGAAAGGGTTAACGGATATCTTGATTCAAAGAAAGTAAGGATACTTTTAGAATTTTTTTTACAAACATTACCAATAGTGTACAAACTTCTTCAAATTGTTTAAGGAAAATTTTATCCTTACAATAATTTACAGCCGTAACGCATACACTCGATCTGTTCGCCACCCTCGGGACCTCTGTTCGCCACCCTCGGGACCTTTGTTCGCCATCCTTGGGATCCGCCGATATATAAAATAGGAATCAATGTGGAGGATACTCACCATATTCACATCAATCATGTTATTTTGTCGTTCGGCCGCACCACTGGGCAATGCCATGAGTGTTTCACTTACTTTGCTCCTGCAGCTCCTCTTCAAAATATTCTCGTTCTAGGAAGAGAAACAATATTTATAGGATTAAATGATGAAAGAAATAAAAATACGAAATAAATTTCAGTCAGTCAGTCAGTCAGTCAGTCAGTCAGTCAGTCAGTCAGTGTTCCAGTCTTCTTGAAAACGTTATCCTGCCATTAATAACTTATTTCCAAAATCAAAAAAAAACTTTCAAAAGATTTTGTCTTTAAATGCAGACAATAGCCACATGATTTTAGTAAAACAAAATTGTATAACACTTTTTCGTGTAGTTTTCAAGCAGTTATACACTAATGTTTTCCCATGGGCGGGAAGAAACCTGCGACAAAACATGTATTGAGTTAAACATAAAGTAAAGAATTGGTAAATTACAAAAAACACCATTTTTTATTCATAATGTTACACTTACTTTGTGTAAAGCCGATGATGGTGAATGTTACCTAGAAATATTTTTTTCTGAGGTTCTGTCGCTGAAATAATTGCCGTTTAATAACATTGTTAAAAGAGAATTATTTCATAGATCTAATTGCATTTTCACGTTTGTCTTGTGAACGACATTACCTAATAATGTGAATCTTTCACAGATTGGTTGTTTAATGTTTATCGGGATTCACAGAAAGTAAGCATATCGCAGTAGCAGTTTGGGAGCATTATCATGGGAACATAAATGCAAGATTACTTTATACAATCTATATAAATGCTGTTGGGGCGTGGCACCTCTTTTTTGCCATGCATTCCGGTTTCAGCTAACCTCGTTCCTTCCCTGACAACGGCCGTTGATTCAGGGTAATTATCATTTGCCATAATACACAAGTTGTTATTTATTTTGTATTTATTTATTGTATTTATTTATTTATTTATTTATTTATTTATTTGCGTGCATATTATGTGAGTGACTTGGACCGGATGCATTACACGTGAGGGTAGGGGGACCCCGTACTGACAGAAACATTATAATTACGTTTTTGATTGTTTTAACGATCTTTCAATTCTTGAAGGAGCTCTCTCAGACTTTCCATTAGCACTGCATCTGGTAAAAACCACAAGCATAACAAATAAACATGACTGTTACCAGGGGCGCGTTTTCCCGACTGTAACCAGAAACATGTTTGGGCTTTGGCGATTAGTTAAGCATTTTTGCGAGTTAAGCGATTGTGCTGCGATGACGTCATTGTTCAGACCAAACGTAAACCGAAGTGTTGTGATCGGTTACGTTTGGTTTCAGGATGGCGGATTGAAAAAACAACTAAAGTTTTGTTAATTATTTGTTAAAACATGATGAAATGATTGTTCGTATAGCAATATATCTTTCAAGTTTATTACTAGCACTCACGAGTAAGTTCTATTTTGCAAAAAATTGAATTACATCGTATATTTTAAGAAGCGTTGATGATTGAACTGAAAACAATTTTCTGGTTACGTTCGCGTTTTCGCGTAGCTATGCCATTTTGTTTCTGGTCAAGAATATGAACGTCAGAAACAAGTTTCTGGTTAGGGTCACGAAAAACACGCCCCAGTTGCCTAACCATTGCTATTCTGCCATGGCCGTATACAATGAGGGGCGGGGCGTGACAAGGTTAGCAAAAACCGTGTTATTAGAAACTACACCAGAGACGTTCATATTGAACAACTCGCCCAATACAAACACTATGGAAGAATAAAACTAATGACACCTCCAGCGTTATTTCAACTGTTACCAATGGCGTTCTTTTAACATCCCAATTTGGCAGGGTGGGGACGTGGACATGTTCCCCAAATGTTTGGATATAATGACAGTAATGTCAATATTCCCTTATACTATTTATCATCCCCATTAATAACACAATATCCAACAAGAAACTTAACAATTATGAAGATTACGGTACCAAACAATGACCCGACTGACATATTATTGTCATTTTTGAGAATCGTGAAATGTACACTCGTAAAACTAAAGTGTTGAATCAACATTTTAAACAGTTCGGTCAGTGACTACTCTTTATAAAGTTGGATTTAACTTTTAAAAGTGATGACTTCACATTGATAAATTTATACTTAACTTGACTCCGTGTTAATTTAACACTTTCTTCGAGTTGAATTTAACTTTATAAAAATGTTGTCACTCACCGAACTCTTATAAGGTTGATTCAACACTTTAGTTTATAATACAGTGGTGTAACTAGGGTCCAATTTTCATGGGTCACTAGGGTGCGCACCACTTTTTCTAGGGGATGTCAATACTTGAATCCTGAAGTCTCAAATTCGGACCTATTTTTTTCAAAATTCTGAATGGGGAACCCGGGGGCACAGACCTCGGCTGGGGGGCACGGACCTCGGCTGGGGGGCACGGGGCACGGACCTCGGCTAGGGGGAACTTCCCCCCCCTCCCCCTCCCCCTCCCCCTCCCCCTCCCTCCCCATAGTTAAGGTATTGATATAATATACAAAGATGATATTTCCACGTTGGAATGAATACAATATAACAGCAGAATGCATTTACTATTTAAAGCTGAAACCTTAACAGGGTTTGTATAAACAGTATAATGAATAAAGTATTATAAGGACAGATGCTTTTCAAACATTTTATCAAAATGTAAACTTCCTTCGAAAAGTGAATCATAGCGCAGTTAATTATTCATCTATTTCAAAATACATTTAAACGAAATCACATTACATCCCAATATATGTACTATTATTTTAATGTCTCATTGATTAACGATTTTTTGTTGTTGTATATATTAAAAACAAAACTCAAATCGGGTAGAATGTCGTATCCGACCGCCACTTTTTCTCATTAAATGTAACCAATAATGTAATCTTACCTATCGAGTAAGGTGGAGAACATATGGATGAGGATGGATATATAGCCTACTTCAAATTACCACCAGGATATATATTTCATGAAATTTAGGCATTTTTCATATACGATGACTTCCTCAGTCATGTCAGTCTGATCTTGTCAACTCCCCCATAAGTGACCAACACGGTCATTGTACATGCGCAGTGGTAAATATATAGGATCGTTCTATTTTCTGAAGGGGATGATTTTTTTAGATGGGAAATCAAGTCCGAAAACCATCATAAAAGTGGATTTTAAAGATAGTTTTCGCTTTCTGTACCCCCAAAAATCGATGGAATCCTTTTTTAAATGCTTAGTGGTTGTACAAAAAAAAATATAAAAAAACCTTAAAAAGTGGCGGTCGGATACGACATTCTTTCCCTCAAATCCAGTGCTTTGGTTTTGCGATAATTCCTGAGAAAACATTATTCGATTGAGTTCAATCTATGAACATGACTTGTTGACTTACCTTTATCCTCGTAAGTTGCAATGACACATCCTACACACACCATTAGAAGAATCAAGTAGATATAAGTCTTCATCTTCACTGATGTCATCCATCGTTAAATATACAAAACAACAAACGAGACAATAAAACAGGTTTTCTCAAACACGAAATATGGCATCCAACAAGTTCCATTACTTCATACATTCGTTACTACTTTCATTGTGTCTGCAATTAGGCAACGTGACCCAACAGCAAATCAACATTTTAATCAAATTCCAATATTCCAATGTTCACTGGTAAAAGTCGGCTTAAGTACAGAATGTACTTTTTCAAAGGCATTTTAACATCAAATTGTGTCAGGTAAAAATAAAAATAAAGCATTGCCAATGGGCCTTAACACACTTACATGTTTCTGCACAGATAAGCTTTGCTGTTTCGACAATCAAAGGTGAATTTGAAAGACGTTCTTAACGGTAAGTAACTGAACCGGTGACTCCCTTTAGTAGAGCTATGTAGCACCACAGTACATCATCTAATCACCAACATAATACAGGTCACTTGCCAGGGTTATGATGTCAGCTACCTTTGTGGTAATTCTACTGCAGCTTACATAAGACAAACTGATGTTAAAATGGAAAAAACTATCTATGGTGACAAATTGATGATAAACGACGGTTTGCAATTGAAACAACATAATTAACGTTTGACTTTCAGCTGAGGTTAGAATCAATTATTATTCCAAGTGTCACAAACTTAGAATTAATGTATAAATGTCATATTAAGGTAACATAAATAACTGTACTTAAATCCTGTCGGTGTGACGAAATCATGTCCTTTCAGTACCACCATACTTTTTTATAGAACCGGCAGCCATCCTTATTTTGTTAATGTCCACCGAGCCATGGGGCTGCACCTTTTTGTTTACTAAATAATCTGTTGTGAAATTGATTTCCTTATTTGGCTTAAGCATACAAAGGTTTCCCAACATGATTTAACATGCACGGTCTGGATCGATATTTATTCAAATTTATGGGATAAATGAATATTCATTATTGGTGTAGTATATAAAGAAAAGTAAAGGGGTTTGGGAGACACTTAGCAGCTTGACCACCGCCTCGATGGCTTTGGGGTACGGATCTGAGCTCCACTAATGCAGGTCTGATCAGCCGTTTTCTGGGTACACCGGCTCAGTTAGCCGATGGTTTGGAGGACATCCGAGCTGAGATTGCCGAGACTGGGGCCAAACTGCTAAGTCGCCACAACCTTTAAGGTCGATTTTTTTAAATAATTTTGTGGGCTTTGGGGTCTGGTTGGGACATGGAGAGGCACGACGCTGACTATGGTATTAGAGGCAAACGCTGTCTCGGGGACCTGACGTCATCCGCCGATGCACGCCAAGGGTCTCTATCCAGTGCGAGTTCCCATGTCACCGCCGCACGCTTAACCAGACAACTACACAACGATCAACAACCGGGTTCCAATTTATCATTTATCTAAATTTACTTGAATTGTATTAAATTGTTAGTAATAATTAAATTATAAGTAATAATTAAATTATATTATAAAACAATATCTTTTTTATGTTCCTCTGCTTCATTTTGTTGGTGTGTTCATTTTCCTTGTGGTGCCTTTTAACTGTATAACTTTCACTCTGTCCCAATCATGATGGACCTTGTGACACCAATATACTGGAAATAAGATATAGATGTAACGGAACAATCTCCTAAACTGTTAAACCGGGCATGGAGATTACCAAATTAAATGTATTACTCCAGTGTGAAGAGTTTAACATGAAATTGTTCACCAGACGCTAATTTAGTTGGAGTTTTCGTTCATCGTAAGTACACTGAGGATTGTACGAAAATTAATAATTTCATCTGCAAACATAACACAACAGGATGATAAAAGATCGTGTCCAGTGTTTTTATTTAAAAAAAAAGTATACTGGCCCAGCTATCATACGCAACGTATGGCACACCAGAGCAGTAACATCCACCAAGGAAGAGTTACTGCCCTAGTTATACAACACGCTGCTGCCGGCCAGTGAATAATGACCAATGTCTTGAGCATTGTTTCATTAGCTATTCACTCAATTCAAGTATTGAATGACTGTTTATATTGCATATGTCTTCGAACGTATACGCATCACAACGGAATGGACATGCTTGGGCATGTGATGACCATCAACGTTATAAAAGCTGTGAGGATTTGGTTCTCTGTTTGAATTAGGGGGGGGGGGGTCATATGACGTATAGAACACGATTTGATTGGCAATCAATTATGAAGGCGATGATGGCGCTGTGATCGCTGTATGAACAGGATAGTGATTTGTCTTTTCTTAGCCACCGTAGAGCCAGGATCCCTGGGTGCACGGCACTTGTTTTCAGAGGGGGCATGTTTGCACACAAAGCTGACAATGAGTTTATCAACCGTGAACTTGACCTGTTCAGTTTCAAAAGGGAAACTGTATCTATTCGAGCGTCGAGCTTCAAACTATTATTTTCATTTTTAGAATGTCTAGCTGCCCTCTAGGCTTACCAGACACAGCGGAAATTCAATACATTCGGTAATTCATATGGATGGCACGCCAATATTGGGGCTGATTCAGGAGAGTTCAACAGGGATTGATAGGTGTTTATTTCTGACATAGATTGCGGTATACAAGCCGCTTCACCCCATCTGATACTGCTATATAATTATGTAGCTAACTTGCAGACATGTTAAGGTTCAGAAATGTTAGCATTCAATATAAGGCCCAAGAAGTCTTCGGTTTCTGGTCTTAGGTCGATTTCAAAATCGGTGCGGTGACGCGCATTTTTGTTTGTTTATTTGTTTGATTGTTTTCGGTTTTTGTTTTTGTTGTTTTTTAAGTGTTCTTTTGTACACCGAACAACTCTTGAAATTGTTCGTTTTTTTAGGTGTTTGGTTGTAGGAGTTGGGGTACATTATCAATCGAATGGAAATATATCTATGGGACAGGATATTGTGCCGTGCTACTTAAAGGAGGTGATTTAAATGACCACGAATGGTTTAAATTAGGCCTACACCCATTCATCTGCAAGATTCCTGTCAGGTTTTCAAACCGTTTGCATTAAACAATGGCACTCAACAGTTAGGATATACTGCAATGGGTTTGTCTGGGAAATGAACCGTTACATGGGTATATACCCAGTCACGAAAGCACCAAACATGTTCTCCCTCACCCAAATCATCAACAGAACTGAAGACAAGAAATACCAAATAAGGCAGTAAACTGGGGGACAATTTAACTCACTGAAACTTCAGACATAAATCAAGAGAAAAATACTACAACTTTCAAACAATCTGTTCAATCAGGTTGAGGAACAAACGCGTCACATTATGGATCAACGCAAACTGTTGACACTGATGTACATGTGTTATTATGTGTTATTATGTCTCACATGTCTGTTACATGTCCTCGTCATGTCTAAGTCTTTGTCTGTCATAGGGGAAGATTTAAAAGCATTATGCTTCATTTTCTCTACATGTTGGTAATACTGCCAAGTTTCAATGTATAAATCCTGTCAAACTGTAATTTACACTTAACATATTGTCAATTGTGCTTAATATTAATAATCTGTGATGTACTATTGTACTCAATATGGATTAAGTTGTTGCCAACATGGAAATAAATGTGTGACATTGTATTGTCACGACGAACACAAAAATGTGTAAACGATACGTATCGTCAAGATCGATCAAGCAGCAGTTTTGTGGTATGTAATTCAAGATGTATAGTCCGTGTGTTTTTTGTTTCGTTATATCATGGAGGCTTTCCTCCATGGTTATATCGAAGACAATTTGGTTTTTAATCAGTACACTTCTATTTTCCTTTTAAAAATAAAGTAAATTACAAATATGATATATAACCAGCAATGTATTTGTCTAGCTGTAGCTGTGGTCTAAATTCAATTAGCCATAATTCACATAATAAGATTGAATTCACAGAAACTGGTTGAAACTATAGGGACGACTCTTTTGCAGTTTGTCCATACAATTACAATTCAATAGGTAAGAGTGAATTTCAATTTAAAAAGTAAATTTATTTAAAATGAAAATAATTTACTTTCTTTCTACTAGAACAATAGAGCAATTGTACAGATTTATACCCAACAAAAAATACGAAATAATTATGATGATTCCACGGAATCTTTTACATCTTTTACAGTAGGAAATGTTGACATTTCCGCTTATGTGAAGTTTTTTTTTTTAAGCGTTTTGCTTTCATGAACCTTTAGGTAATTTTAATGTAATTTGATTGTTCACAAGTCATGTGGGTCTTGGTCTTGTATATATACTACTCAAAACAATTTAGGGAACACCAGATTTTAACATCAAGTAGGTTTGAAATGTTCCATGAACCGGGATTTTCATTTGCAACCCCCTCTCTCTTTCAGTAGTCATGTCATGAAATGTGTAATCACTACATGCATCCTTTATCATCCGTTTCATTGTGCAGCTGTTTCTCATCAATTCTGTGAAACATTGTGTTTATCTGAAATAAATGATCTTGCTTTAACTGAGATTATTCCGGTGTTCCCTAAATTGTTTTGAGTAGTATATTAAAAGATGCGTTGTGATTAATGTATAATTGTAACAACAGGGTGTTACACAAGTTTGTGACTATTTCATCACCAAATTCTGGCATTTTCGTTTCGAATTTGAAATGTGAATGAAAGAAAACAAATTTAAAACTAGACTTCCGATTTTGAATTACAAACTCAAAGGTGTTCGGACTTGAGCTTGTAGACATTTTGATTTTTGATTTTTTTTTAAATTGATTATCAATAATTGATAATCGTAATAAAATAGTTATCATCAAAATAGATCATAAAATTAAAGTTGCATTAGACCTACGATAATTGCTGACGTTTTTGAAGAGACAAAGAAATGTAGTATGAAAGCAAATACATAAACACTTTGGAAATTCTACAAATCAATTACTTAGCAGATTAATCTGAAAATTGTACATTGGAAGGCACCAACATTTAAAACATGACTTTTACCGTAACTAGAGTTTTGCACGGGGGATTTCGGTTTGTGACTCACGTTAACTTTGCTCATTGAGTGTCGCGCATTCTTTCCTATACACATTTCATTCCAAAGAACTGAGAAGAAAGGCATGTACGTTTACACGTACTATCAAGATCGAATGAAAATAACCTGTCGTAAAAAGGGGGGAAATCAAAATCGGTGCATTCAGAAAATTAATTTTATTTAAGATCATGACACAATGAAGATTAAGATGTTTCAGGAGATATGATTTTTCATAATAATTTGATTGATTTACTGCATGTAATTTGAGTTGGACTGAAACGATGAATGAAAAAAAAAGTTTGGGGGTTTTCCCCGAAAAATCGCCGATAATGAGGGCAGGGGAAGGCGTGAGAAATTTCCTCCAGAAATAAATTCACCTCTAGCACAAAACTACAACCCTGCTTCAATGTTTTGATTTGGTGGTTAACTTCCCGACTGAGACCCTCCCCCCTTTAGCTACGGCTCACGGCTGTTTCAAGCCGATCCACGTAACGTAAATAAAGTTTATCAGATCGTTTGTTGAAAATTATTTACTCCAATAATGAGTGATTAGCTCTAACTAAGATGGCGGCGTTTTTCCTCCGTCACTATGCCGCAAAACTTTGAATAAAAACATTAATTTTGGAAAGAATACTAATGTAAACAATGGTTTTATTATAAAAACTTCCATAAGTCTCTATTTCCTTGATGTTCATGATGTTATAAACACATTTTAATTGTTGAAAATGAAATAAAAAAGTATTTTAGGACTCACTGTGCGTAAATTAATAAAAACGCCGATCGAAAAAATGAGGATGCATTTTGCACGCAAATTAAATGAAAATAAGTTTTGTAGAAGTAATGACCACAGTTTTTGGTAAAAACATTCCCTGTTTTCAATTTACTTTAGGAGAATTGGCCTGAGGGCAGCTCTATTTTTAAAGTTATAAGCAACGAAGTTGGCGCATATTTCACGTCAACGTTTTGTTTACATAATAGTTTGTACACGGACATATACATACTACGCGTATACTGTACTACGGGATGTAAACAACACACAACACCGCGCCGCGAAATTCAATAAGTTAATTTCAATGTAATACGGGCGCATTGCATGGGCTCAAACACACACACGCACAGACATCAACGTTACAACATGGAACAAGGAGGCGATAGAAATATTCGTATTCAGTTGTTTTTTTAGCTTTATTTTATTTCACATTATGGAATATCATGTCAGTATTAACACAATTATGCCGTGTATGTGGGAGAAGGTTGGAAACTGCCAAACAAAAGCAAGCTGGTAAGAGTTACACTAAACCTGTAGACTGCTCCAAATACAGAAAAGAAATATATGCTGTGTTTTCGATAAGTACGTGGGAAGATGACACTGAAGTACATCCTGAATCAGTATGCTACAAATGTTCCCGATCTCTACGCTATGCCCAACATGGTGACAGATTAAATAGTACATCAAATATTAAACATGAATATGCAATTTGTACACCAAGGCTGAACTGGAAAGCACATCCCAGGACAGGTGAATGTGAAATATGTAGAGTGTTCCTGAAACAAGGCGAGGGGGGTCACAACCAAGCCGAAGTCGGCAAGGTCATTCGGCAGAAATTCAAGGCCACACGTCTAATTTGCCTTCGAACCTTTTTGGATTAGAAGAGGATAATAATTGTACTGTAAGCCCGTTGCTTGAAATATGTGGCAAATCTTCTGAAGAAGAAAGTGTATTTATATGCCCAATTTGCCAGTGCATACTGAGCACCCCCACCATTCAAACACCATGCGAACATAACTTTTGTGCCATTTGCTTATCTGACTGGTTCAAGTTCAACTCCAAATCCGAGGTCCCATGTCCAGTGTGTAAGCAACTTCTACACTTCACCCATGTATCACCATGCCCTCGGATACTACGATTTCAGCTAAGCACCTTAATAACGGCTTGTTCAAAATGTGGTTCAATGGGAAAATTAAACAAAATGGCTGAACATGAATGTCACATCAAACAAACTTCATGCCATTGTAAGATATGCATTGCACCCAATGTAACATCATCATCCTCTCCAACAAGAGAGTCAGAAATTACCAAGGCAGCAAAACTTCTTCAAAAAGTGGCTTCACAGCATGTAAGAGGGACCCAATTCCACCACAAATTGAAGCTGCTACTGAGAGATGGACATGGCACAAACTGAAAATAAATGGCACTGCTAAATTGAAGACCCCTGGTAGGGTAAGTGCAAATTTTAAAATCACTTCCAAATTACGTACAGAAAGTTAAGCAAATTAAAATACATTGATGACGTAGTGTGAAAAATTAATCGCTGCTCAAATAATAGTACATGGTAGGGATCATGACGAAACTGGCTTTGAAACTTGCTGTGAAGTGTTAATGTATCAACGATGGTTACATGTATTTTTCTTTCTTTCAGACTCATGTATCATCAATTTCATGGCGACATACCGGAGAATGTTCCCAACACATTCTGTAACCCCAAATGCACCTGCTTGAAAATCATGCAGTGTGAGCAGCTTCGGAGATTTGGTGTGGGGTTCGGCCTTTTGAACGAGCAGGGTGGTGAACTTGTGCATACCGAGTTCAATAGAACCGGTCGTGCTGTCCATGGCATGAGGAATGATTTGCAGCGTCTTCTCACCATCATGAGGCGACATCATACAAGCACCGTGCCAGAAGTGCAGGCAGAGTTCATAACTGCGGTCAAAAGAAGAAAAGAAGAATAGATAAAGCAGTCTGTATGACTTTTGTACATACTATAAGCACAAAGGCTTTAACCCCCCCCCCCTAATTTTTTTATTATAATAATAAATAAATAAATAAATAAATAAATAAAAATACAAATTGGAGGAGCTGGAGACATACTAAATCACAGTAAATGTATGATTTACAGAGCAGCCATACTGGGAAAAAAATAAAACCATTAAAAATATAAACTTTTCTGCATAGAAATGGTCTGCATTGAAAAATACAAGATAACACATTGTTTGATATTGATTGAATGTGCCTCATTCATTCCTATAAATGTACAACTGGAGTATGTGTCACAATCATTCTCATAACATTCCCATAATTATATTGGCATTCCTGTAAATGTACTTAATATTGCTATTGTGATTTGAGGACATGATACAAGTTATAAATGTCTGGAATACACAACCCCTCCATAAATAACACTTCGGGAGAAAAACTTGTTATGGATTGTCAGAACTACATGTTAGTCAAGAGAGATGTTAGAATACATTGTGTAACCACAAACCTACCTAGTCTTACTCAACCTTATCAAAAGCTGGCTGGCATCATGACATTGACAGTATCACCAGGTAGAATTTGACAGCATCCGATGCATAGTGACAATGGCAGTAAACATATCTCAAGTATCTAGGAAAATAAATAAATTAAAAAAAATTAAAAAAAATGTATGTCTTATAATGACAGACAAGGCACAACGCAAACATGTAATAACAAATAATTAGCATTTGAATTGTTGTATTTGTGTAGTTTTCTTATTAATTTAATTTTTGTCCCAATATAGGCCTAATTGTTTTGACCATTTCCGTTCTCCCCATATTCCTCCCCCAGCAAACACTAACACTAGTAGTAGTCATGGTAGTAGTACATGTATGTACGTTACTGTCACTTAATTGATATGGCTTTTTACGCTGTTGCAGCGGCGTAGCCACGGGGGGGGGGGGCACGTGACCCCACAAATTTCCAGTGCCCCCCCCAGGTGCCCCCCCACGAAAAATCCTCATAGTGCCCCAAAAAACAGAAAATATAAAGAAAAGGGAAACAAACCATACCCCCTAGGCCCCCCCACTGAAAAGCAATGCCCCCCCCCCTGTGCCCCCCCACTGAAAAAGTCCTGGGCTACGCCGCTGCGCTGTTGGTATTTACATGATATTATTAATTAATAACAGTAATTGATGTAAGCCTAGAATCTAAATTGGGCCTAACTATAGTTTTCCATGATCTGACTCAGTACATTAGCATTACATGGGCAGCATGTTTATTTATATACATCCGCATATACATGAACATTATGTGTACTGTGTGTATAATGTACAATGTACGTAGGCCTATGTACAGTATGTGCATACAAAAACAGGCACGGTAGTCGCCCACGTTGTGTCAGCACGGAAAACAAATAATTACACACCAACTTTAATTGACTCAAGAAACTAAAAAAGAGCTGCCCTCACCTTATGACTACCATAGGGGTCACTTGATATCACAAGCTGTCCACTCTACCTAAGGATTTCGGCATACAAAGTTATATTTTTGTCCAAAAGGGTGATTAATAAAGCACTTGAGAGAACCCCTGTCGTCGCGTTCGAAAAAAGTCACGTGTGCAAATCTAGCGCTAAATAAATTATATTTGACACTTGACCTCTCAGCAAAAAGTAAACAAACGTTTTGAAACGTCATCCACCTCATTCAAAGTTCAAAATTTGCATTTTTCATTGAGCCAATAGAAACAAAGGTAAAATGCAGAAAGTATGCAAATTAGCCTTATTTAACGTTATGCGATAAATCACGTCGACGCGCTATATGGCTCTTTTGACAGACGCTTGAGGGCGCTCTCTTATTTCTTATTTGAAACGGCCGTGGGCTCTGCTGACTGCAATAATCCTCAATTTAAACAATGTACAAATATTCCTCAGAAAACCTATAGGGGCTACCAAACCGTTCCAACGCGCCTTAATCAAGGCTATAGTCACAACACAACAGACCCGGACCCGTCTGAACTGTAAATAATCACCTCTTGAACACTTGGTATTCTTCCGTAATGAATAAACGAACAACACACTGAATCATAATGATATATTCTTTTAATAATTATTATACTGAAAAATACGTGTATCCTTAAATATACGACGGGGCAGGGGTGATCTCCGCCTCCTAAGTAGGTAGCTACGCTACTGCTGGTGCACCCTAACAATAAACTCCCATAGTAAACAGTGCTAAAAACAAAAATATTCAAAAATCATTAAAAAATATTCAGAAGTCGTATATAGTTTTTAAAACCAAAAATATTGATCGATATATCACCTTTTATTTTCTTCTCAACTTATTGTGGATAGTCCAGGTTTCCATCGAGTTATTCTCATCCCAATGAAAACCACCCTCTGTGGTAGTGAAAATGACCACATTGAAAAGCAGCCATTTTGGAAAAAGGCCTTACGCGTGAAATCAAATTAGGACCACTTTTTCAGGCCAGGGCCTAGTGTATCCAAAAAACACACATTTGTAAGTCAAGGACCCCAGGTTATGATATTGGGCCATTTTTACACAATTCATCAAATCTTTGTTTTTCAGAAAAATTGGGACACACTTTATGATAAATGGTCTTGGTTTGTATGTTTATGATACACGATCTCATGGCGCTACACGAACGAACCACTATCAAACACATTTTTGGTGCGCACGCGTATAAACAACAACTGACTGCCGTGTTCACTGATCGACAACATCATGGCAGTCGGTTATTTGTTGTTTATGCGCGTGCGCAACAAAAATGTGGGCCGCGCTAGCATTTCAAATTGACGCATGCGTAGTGGGGGTGCACCCCTGCGTATTGGATGGCATTGGAAGGTAACTGAAAGAGGTCCTCTAGCGATATCCGAATAAATGTGAACATTTTCTAAATTATGCCAGCGGTAACCATTATAGTCGACTGGTTAATAAACGTCCATTGTTGCCGCTTTGCACAGCAATGATTTTATCGACCTGCGTCATTAGCAAGGTCACTTTAGAGGAACTACAAATTAAAGTATTCGTGAAATTCAATGATTAATATATGAATGACCTATTTTCTAAAATAATAATTATTATTATTATTTTATTTATTTTTTATTTATTTATTTGCTATGAAACGACTGATTTGAATTAAGCCATGCTGTGTTTTAAACGACTTTTTCACATAGGGATATGAACGTTTGCCCGATTAGTGAGGCCTCTCTTAGCCACCATACTTTGTATATAGGAAAGTTGGTCCCCGCGTATACAATGTATCACGTATTTCCCCGTTGGCAAAAAAACCGCGTCACTGCACCGATTTTGAAGCCGACCGATGACCAGAAACTGGAGACATTTTTGTCTTAAAGGACGCAACGTATTAGAATGAAACTTTCCAGGTTGGTTATTAAATGTATATTTTGATTCAAAGAGAGTAAGTATAGGCCTACTCGGTCGGTAAAGCACTTGTTCCAATGATATCACAGTTGTACCTTCACTTTAACAACCAATCCCCAATTAATAAAGATCAATGCCGGTCCCCGTCTGTATAATTAACCTATATGTATTAGAGCATACAATGAAAACCTTGTTTTGGGTGATTAGTACTTGACATATATACGCTCCAATCAATACAATTATACAGTCAATCACATACACACCTTCAGTGTCAGCTTGTCTTTAACTTCGGTGTATACCATCACTGCAGCTCATCAGAGGCAGTGATATCACTGATATCTCACCGGAAGCAGTTGGCATTTTATTATTGAATTGACTTGTTGAACAATGTATGGATAGGAATATCAGCAGATGTAGAGGATGGTTTCTATAGGAGGTTCCACACAGAGACTAAAGTAGAAATCAAAATTTGACCTCTTCATTAATTAAAACTGAGGAACACTGATTTAATATTATACCAGTATATAAACTGAACTGTATTATGACCTCAAACACTGCTTAACTATATGAGATGACAAGAATACCAGTTAATTTATTTTTCATACTACCGGTTACCTTTCGCGTGCTGCCACCACTCAATGTTCAATTGAATTGAATGATTTCACTGGATATTACCAATAGTAGTTTTCCATATAAATGCATTTTACACAATTTAATATAATAAATATAATCGTATTTTAGGCATACACATTTTTAATCATTTTAGAAAATAGGTCATTCATATATTAATCATTGAATTTCACGAATACTTTAATTTGTAGCTCCTCTAAAGTGACCCGTTGCTAATGACGCGGCTCGATCAAATCACTGCTGTGGAAAGCGGCAACAATGGACGTTTATTAACCAGTCGACTATACTAGCATACAGGCAATTAGCCTGCTCTAGCTGTAGTGTTATTGTAATCTGTGCGTCTTTGTATAGGAAAGGTCTACAGGAAGTTGTATCCAAATAACTTAAATTATTGCCAATGGTTACCGCTGGCATATTTAGAAAATTTTCACATTCAGGATAAATATACACTATAGTCTGGTACCCAGACCCGTATGTACAAGGCTCCGTTTAAACCAAATGTTCCAAGTACAGGTCCCTGACATACTTATGGAGCGTAACCTACGTTCTCGCTGAAGCACGTGATTGTCTGAAAATCTATAGTTTAGGCCGAGTAAACCAATCAGTGTGCATATTATTGGAGGATACAATGGCGTGCACCTCAGTATGATAATTGAACGAGACGTGACACACCCAGTTCAAAAGTGTTGGCACATCAAGAGATCGCTGCAGCGTAAATGCTGATCAATATTGCAGAGATTTCATGAACCCGTTACGGGAAAGAAAATAAGCTAATTTTGAACAATTTTGGAAGAAAGCAAACTGCAAGATTCGACTGTCTCAATAACGAAACTCGAAGAGCGCAACGTTCAAAGATATGATGGACTGAATACTTAGTGGAATTACACTGCATGTGAAACATACTTATAAGATGGCTAAAATACCAGCCGTTTACATTGTGTGTTTCATCAGACTAACTCTTATGACAACCGCCCAATGTTGTTCTGAATGCAGTCTGCATTGGCATTTCTTCAATGGAAACTGTTATCTCATGATTGAAGACCCCAAGTCCTTAGGATGCGGAAGATTATTGTAAGAGTCTCTCCCGACAAGGACGAGAGGCCCATCTCGTTTCAATCGCCAACCAGCAAGAGGAAAATTTCATAGAAGGGTATGCTGATTCATACAGCTACTCTAGAGTCTGGATCGGCTCCACATTGAATCATATGAGCCAGGAATTTTACTGGGTAGACGGGAGCGAAGCAAAGTATGTGAAATGGAGAGATGGGCAACCAGACGAGGAAGGAGATAACATATGTGTCATACTGCGTTTCAGAAATAGTTGGGCTGACCTCAGTTGTGATGGAACTTTTCCCTTCATCTGTAAGATTATTGGCAGGTATGCAAACCGTTTGCATTAAACAATACTAATTTACTTTAGGACTTTTAGTTCAAGAATGTTGGGTCTTTCTAGGAAATGAACTGTTATTTGGACATCCCCTGTTATGAACCTGATACTCTCTAGACTAATTTAACCATCCAATCCGGCTAGATGTCAAAACACCAAATGTGTTCTCACCCAACTCAAATTATCAACAGAACTGAACTGGAGACAAAAAACACTAAATAAGGAAGCAATCTCATGGAGGACAACTTCACCCAAATCAAGAGAAAAACTAATGTAACTTTCAAACAATCTGTTCAATACCTGATCAAGCAGCAGCTTTGTGGTGTGTAATTCAAGATGTATAGAGTGTGTGTTTATTTTTATCACATCATTATTGTCTTTAAGTCGGTACATTTCGATGAGATACAGTTACTTTCAAATGAGATAATTATTTGTCCAGCAATATATTTGACACTCTAAAAACAGGTTACTTGTTAAAACTTTCAGATCGAATTTCACTCTAATGGGTTGAAATTATTTAGGAACAAATATTTCGCAGTTTGTCCCTCGGTTGATTGGAATGAATTTCAATCTAAATACAGTTTTTAAAGAGTACGCTTTGTCCATGTATTGGTCAAATATTATGAAGTGACTCTGAAAGTAATTTACTTTCTTTCTACCAGAAAAAAGAACAATATACACATTTAAACCAAAAACAATGACGTAAGCAATCAAGATTCTCACGAAATGTTAATCTGTTTCAGTAAGAAATAAATGTTTTTGATAATTTGAGATTTTAACATCTGTTATATTATGTGAAGTAATTAATTACAAACAAACGCGTTTTGCTCTTAGGATCGGTCAGGTCATTTTAATATTAATTTGTTTGTATACAAGTCACGTGGTACATTTGCATAAGCAAAAGCCAGTATAATGTACAGCGCTGTGACACATCGTGTGAGAGTGCTTTAAAAAGCCTCCATTATTATTATACACTTTCGGTAAAATGTCTTTGAATGCATCCATATATACTTTATACAAATCAAGCGATATGTGAAAGTTTATTTTATATCTTTAGTACATTCTAAATATAATGCCCACACACACGCACAAGTATGCCAAACATACCTCAGAAAAGCTACAGCTTACTAAGGTACTCTTTTCCCCTTTAATCTTAAGAAAAGCGAAATCGGTAAATAGACAAAAAGGATATCAAATCAATCAATTTCTGTCAAACACTGTGGTATTATCAATGTTCATTTGTAATGTATTATTCATGTCTACTGAGACTTTGCGTGTAGTAAATATATAATTATAATATAATTATAGAGAGAGTAATCATAGACAGAGTAAAGAGATGATTAGACAGGTATATGATGTTCCTGTATTGAATCTTTATCTATACATCGGTGGATCCAGGGAGGCAAAGGAAGCATGCCCCCCAATTTGGTCATCATGCATGTAGATTTATCATGTGTTTTCATGTGTACCTTCATTTTATAGTATTCCCCTTGCTCTGTGCCCCCTTTTTTCCACCCTGGATCCGCCCCTGTTTCTACATGTATTATTTAAATTATTTGTATATGATATTCGATAAACGTCTTAGATAATTATATCTGAGCATTCAACTGAGTATATCAAGACTTTTAAATGGAGGTTACAATTCATTAATTAATTAATTAATAATTTATGTCTCAAATGAAAGCTTCCTTCATCACAGAAAAATAGCAATTCAACATTTACATCTATTTGTACGTCAAATCGGCTGAAATACGGGCGATATATCTTTAAATCTAATAAATTATTCATATTGAAATGTTATTTTAAAAATCTGATCTGGAGATTTCAACCTGGTTTTTCTTTTTTCCAGAAAAGTGATGCTTTGATTATTATATGTATTTTGTGTTATGAGTATAATGTATTATATAGAAAAGGATGTAATCAGTATAGTAATAAACATATAAAGTAATTATACGTATAGGTAATGCCATGTTTAATGTGCAATATCATAGAGCATTTACGAGATAATTGATATTCAATCAGACGAGTCTAGATAATAACAGATACTCCCTCCATGCATGATGCATTCATCTGATTCATTTCAAAGAACCAGCTGACGCGTAGCCAGGAGTTTGTTTTGGGCGGCAACCTTTTTAAAGAACAAATTTGATGTTAAAGTAACCTAAGAAAATCTCACAAAGAAATATATTCTGACAAGCGGGGGGGTGGAGGAGCAGATCACCGTATGTACATATTTGTGGTTATCGCATATACATTGTTCATGTGAACAACCCTTCCCTTTTTCTGTCTGAAAACGTGGTTTAAGATTTTGCCGAATGTGCTCCTTGTTTTCAATTAGCCTATTTGTTTTCTTCTAAAAAAATTAAGAATGGGGACTGCCCCATCACTACGCGCATGAACAGAAATTACACCGCAAACAGGTGTAAAACTACTCAAGTGGTGTTTATATTGGGCTACTCGCCGTATATAAACGCCTTAGCAGAATACACCACTGGTGTTATTTTAACACCACATTTTTGCAGGGTACTTGTTTTGTTAAATCTTACATCCAATGAGAGCAAATTACGATCGTGATATATTTATGGCTACTAAAATCAAGAAACATCATAATCTTTAAATGAAACATCATTTGTTACTTCGTACTGAATATCATTACTATTTTCCACTGTCATTTGATTGGTCATGTTGCTTCTGTATAAAAGCATAGTAAATGTAACCCATACATATTTTGTAAGTTTGTGGAATTAGTGAATAAAATATTGAAAAGTAATCACAATCAGTATATTTTGGTATTCATGAAAAATGATATGAAGTTTTTAAAATTAACATAATGTAAGTCCTTCTCCTCCCCCGTTCACACCCCAACCTACACACATCCTATCTGGGACTCCATCACAAGCCATTGGATCTGTCATGCAAATTATCTGCATTTGAAATCCTTCTTACATTGAGGACACATTATCAATGGACAAGCCGTAATATGACCTCACGCTGAAAGATGTTGAACTCAATGCATTGTAGGAGGATGGCATAACCTCGTAGTTCATGGCCTTGTGACGTGTTGCGTGGTGGAACATAAATTAGCGGGAAGGTGACACAAGTCACTGAAAGGCTGGTATTTATTATGCAATAAATGGTACTGCATTAATCACTGATTTAACAGAACTTACAGTTGAGGGCGCTGTTCCTATGAGAACGACACGTGAATGACAAGTATATAAAACATACATCTGCAGATTGCTGTTCTTTCCATAAAATAAAATGACTCTATGTTCTTATATTTTAAAAAAAATACGTATAATTATCTTTGGCCCTTATGACAATTTCTGTCAAGTATCCACTTCTCTCTTATTGCACATGTCATATTTATTTGGGAAATAAATCTAATATTATGAATCAATGAATCTTTCAGTTATTTTGTAAAATATTAAATTTAACAGTGTTTTACTTCCCTTCAGGCCCAAGGTGGGTTATACAAGTATATTGATTTTATACAAAATTGCCGGTAAAATAGCAAAACACACGGAATGAATATCTTTAATGAGGTATTGATATTAATGATAGACCTTGTATAATATATAACATGATAACACAAAATAAAAATTAAAACAAATTATTCTATGTAATAATTGTTTTATATATAATTAATTATATTTTGTTTTATTTCATTTTATTTGTTGTATGTATATATATGTTTGCTGTAGCCAAATGATAATTGTTTTCTATCAGCATCCACAAAATGTTGTTATGGTTATTTCAACATGTTGCATATCCCTTTCAACCCCATTGTGCCATATTGGCTCAATATTGTATATCTCTTGGGTACCGTGGTGTTCGTTTGGCACGCGAAAACAATTCTCATATTGTTCCCGGCGAGCCCCTGTGGCACGTCGGTAACACCTGTTTTCGGAAAATGTCAATAGCGCCCTCAATTGACAAGTTTTTCTGATTGGCTGAAAAAGGACGCCCGCGAGCTTTTGCGTGCCATTGATAGCTATGGACGCCGATCGAAGTGCACACATTTTGGAAGAACTCTTCGCAGATAGTGGGTCAGATATGTCTTCTGACGAGGATTCTACACCGGAGTCGGATGATAGTGAAGAGGAATGCGTCCCGACATCATCATCATCACCGGAAAAGCCAAACTACCGGTCTGGTTGGTGTGAAACTAACGCATATACACGAAGAAACCCATGCAATTCAGTGGAAACAGGGGAACGACTGAAGATTTGAGTAACTGTACACCTTTCCAAATTTTTCAACTGTACTTCTGTCAAGCGACCTGGGAGCTGATTTTGACGGAGACAAATCGATATGCTGAGCAAACTTTGCCTGCAAACCCAACCAATCGTCAGTCTGCTTGGACTCCAACAAATATTCCCGAAATGATGGCATTCGTGGCATTATTACTTTGCATGGGCATCAACAAAAGGCCTCGATACAGCATGCACTGGTCCATGTCAGATGTTCTTCGAAGTCCGGTATATCCGTCATCTATGTCCCGCAACAGATTCACTGCAATCCTTAGATTTTTTCACCTAGCCAACAACAGAGCTCAAGTCGACAGCCCTACCGACAAACTAGCAAAACTTCGCCCTTTACTCGACATTTTACTGCCAACCTTTCTCAAAATATACAGCCCTGGACGAAACCTCTCACCAGACGAGAGTATGGTGAAGTTTAAAGGACGACTGAGCTTTAAGCAGTACTTACCGCGAAAGGCCAACAAGTGGGGACTGAAATGCTTCTCTTTAAATGAGTCCGAATCCGGGTATACGTGTGCTTGGAAGATGTTCACAAGGTCTCGGCCAAGCACAGCAACAATTCAACCCTCCACTGTGCATGCTGCAACCATGGCAACACACCATCCATCTGTTCTTCATGCACCAGGCCAGGTTGTCTTGGATCTAGTGAAAGGACTGGAACACAAGGGTCATGTCATTTTCATGGATAATTGGTACAACAGCCCAGCTCTGGTCTCAAAGTTATCACAGCTAGGATTTGGAGTTTGTGGAACTGTGCGCTACACCACACAAGGAATTCCTGATTTTGCTCATCCCAAAAAGTTCCCAATGAAAAAAACAGAAGACCCCCGATTTTATACAAAGGCAGGCCAACTTTGTGTCGTCTGGCAAGACACAAAGCATGTAACTCTCTTGACAAATTACGGGAATTGCAGTGTCACCACTGAGCAGATTCGTAGTAAAAACAGTTTAACCGGACATCGCGACATTAAAAACCTTCTGTAGTTTGCGATTACAATAAATACATGGGAGGAACTGATCTGGCAGCACAAATTGTGCAGTATTACTCTCATCCACACAGAACAATGAAATGGTGGAAAAGAGTATTCGTAAACATTCTTGACATCTGTTTTCTGAATGCTACTGTGGTATACAACACCATAATTATCTACAAACCATCACCTTTCTAATTTGGATTTTAGGGTAAAGGTCATCGAAGAACTTTTATCCACCTGGAAGTACGACCCCGTACATCATGCAAGCCAACTTCCATGTGGTTCCAGGCCCTTTTCATGTCAACACTATCCTGGAAAAAATCTCTCCAGCAAAAAATGTGACTTGTTTGCAGTACTAGGGCAAAGAGAACACAAACGCGTATGATCTGTAAACAGTGTAATAAGCCAATGTGTGTTGTTCCCTGTTTTGAGAATTTTCATACCCAATGATCTGTCTGTGCCCAACTACTTTTGGTTGTATACATGTACATGTGATTTCATTTAATTCCACCCTTCTCCCCCCTCCCCCGTTTCAATGTTGATGTGATGCACGCACACCGCAAGCCCAGATTTTCCAACATTGAACGGGGGGGGGGGGGGTCTGGATGGGTTCAAGCCTGCGTTCAAGCCTAGGTTCAAGTCCCCGTTCAGCTAGTCTTTTTTGCTCAAACAAAATAGATTAAAAAATTGTAGTCAGTTTCCTTACTGTATAAGTCACAATACTTAATAAACCCCAATAACAGTGTTTTGCCATTTTAATGTAGGTCAACATAATTGGTATTTTATTATAAAGTTGATTTCATGGCTCAGAGAGTAATTCATTATGACACCTGTATGTTAACAATAGAGAAATTGCCTTGCAATGCATCAACATGTGAGGGCGCTATACAATGAAATTTGCCAAAAGTCCTGTGGTAACCAAGTAGACATGAAAAAGAAATGAGTGTGGTACCCAAGGCATAATTGAAAAATTGGTCTTGGTACTGAAAGGGTTATGAATTCCTTTGTACAACATAAGCAACCAACTACGAAAACGGCGGAAATCGTCTCCAGAAATGTCGCGAAACAGTGTTTTTTTTTTCTTCCCAGTTTCATATCTCAACTTCTACTCGACGTATAAATTTCGGTTTTGCGCCCAAAAGGAGAATAGTTATTCCTCTTCATAACAGCGCTTAAATTGTATTAGATGATTGTTTTAAAGTCTCGTACCATGCCGGTTAAAGATCGTCGGTTTTGTCAATTTTACCGTGTAGGCGGCATTTTTTGCTCATTGCAGACTATGCAATGCGGTCCCTAAACGGTCGTAACTCAGTAACCTTCCGGCCGATTATTTTCGTTCGAGCTTTAAAATAGAGGTTGATCCCTTACGGAAAGTTGATGTAAAACTCTCGCTGATTGGCTACATTTTAGTGGCGTACTTGGTACTGTTAAACTAAGCAGCGAATGATGGCCGTTTGAGATCCCATTGAAGTACACGTCCACAGCATCCGGCGTTTTATGATAGAGATGGCCAAGTTGAACAAGGGCTCCTGTTTAATTAAGAGGTAAATTCAAGGTTGAACGCACAGCCCACACAGGCCTCGTGAAGATAATAATCTATGTACTGATGTATAGGATACATTAAGTGTGCAAAATAAGCAAAGAGAAATTCATACGCTTGGTACAGTGTAGGCCAATTTAACGACGTCGAGGAATGTGATTGTTTGCATTCAAATTGCTCAAAAAGTTGCCAATTATTATCGCTTGTTAATCAAGAGTGTATTATGTACACACTATTCACCTCCAAAAATGATACATACATGAAAGTCTGGTTCCCAGAACTATATTGCAAGTACAGGTCCCAGACAGTTATAGGCGCTTAAGCATGCACCTAATTGCCTATAGAAACAAACAATAATAATAACAATTTGTACGTTTTTAAGAATATTAACAACGAGGTGTCCTCATTAAGCATGATAATTTTAGCCAGACGGGACACACACAGATTCACGACTAGTTCCAAAGTGTTGACACATCAAGAGATCACTGCAGCGCGAATGCTGATCAGTCGCTCTTCACAAGAACCAAAATATTGCAGAGACTTCATGATTTACAAAACGGAAAATAAAATAAACTGATTTAGAATAAAACTGATCCTGGAGTGAAAGCAAACTTCTAGATTCGGACGTCTCAATAACGAAACTCAAAGAGTACAGCATTCAAAGATTGTCACACCATGAGACCGAAATTCCCATGATTGACGGTTGCAGTGGCAGGGTTAGCGAGACAGTCACTCAAGAATAATGGTTTTGGGGGAAACTGGCGTTTAAATTGTAGAGTAAATGAATATGGGTTTTTAATACATAAATGATACAACTGAATTTTAACAACAAAATCCAATATAATAATATCCCACCACCAATGTCTATATTGTTCTCCATGGGTCCATGTGTGGCCACTGTCTCTGCCATTCGCCTGACCAAGGGGGGGGGGGTTCTCTTGAGTACTTGCCCGCCACTTTCTTCGGACCCTCGGGTTGGTATTGCTTGCCCTGCCTCTCTTCCTGGTCGCATGCCAATATCTAATGGAGTAGCGACGGCTGGGTTTCCGACCGGGCGTCGTCACGCCGCGTCGGCTTACTGTAGAATTGGTTTAATTTGTTGGCGAACATCTTGCTTGCTTGTGTCTGGCTGTTCTCTGCAGGGTCCACTTAGGACGGTTCTGTCAGGTCCACACAGGACAAGTTTAAATTTTACACAGGTCTCCACTTACGTAAAATCACCTTTTCTGATCCACTCAGGATCTAAGAAAACCCCACAATTTGTGTGTGTCCACACAGGGCACACCAGGGCCAGAAACTAAACCCGCGTAAAATTCAGACATCAACGCTCTGAGAACTGCCAGTGCACCTCTACCCCGTATGAGCTCCAAGTCAGTACTGCTTTTTCCCAACTCCTTCACAAAGGATGAATACTTTATGTGAACAATGGGCATGCAAGCCCCACACATTCCTTGAATTCTTTACCAACCCCACCCAAACAGCGCCCTCAGTTTTACCCAATAACTTTTAACTACCTCATTCAAATAGCGCCCTCTGGGGTTATTTTAATGAGACATAAATATTTACTATGGTTTTTTTAATGAGACATAAATATTTACTATATAACTTTTTACATATACAATGTTGAAAGCAACAAAAAGAAAAATACCTAAATAAATTTCTATTTAAAGAAAAATACCTGGAGGATGTGACAATAGCCCCCTTTTTTTTGATGATAACCGACCGTCTATCATCAATTTTCTTTAATGAATTTATGCTCTATTTACATGAAAAAATATCCCAATTTCGCACAAATTTAAGTTTAAGTTAAGTTGTGCATCGGCTCAGGAAGTCTGGCCCTAAATTCTGAGATCCTTTTATGGCCCTTATGACAAATCTATAAGGTTGCAAACTCAAGGCCCATCTCATAACCCGACTGTTATTGATTTTTGCTTTCGTCAAGTAAGATAATGGGTGATGATCAGTCTCTAGCATGAATTCTCTTCCGTACAAATAAATATGAAATTTAGAGATCGCCCACACAAGCGCAAGACATTCTCTTTCGATAACTGAAAAGTTACATTCGCGTGGCAGCAGCTTTCTGCTCGCATAGCAAATGATATGATTTGTACCATCGCGCTCTTGCATTAACACCGCGCCAATCCCTATATCTGAAGCATCTGCAGCTAGAATGTATGGCTTATTAGGATCTGGCAGAGTCAAAATGGGTTCTGATTCTATGCGGGCTTTTAGCGTCTTAAACGCTTGCTCTTGAGACGCTTCCCATCTAACAGTGTTGGGCGCACCCTTTCTAGTTAAATCAGTTAGTGGAGCCGCAATAGCCGCAACATTTGGCACAAACTTCCTATAGTAGCTGAGCAGACCAATGAACGATCTTACCTGTTTCTTGGTAACCGGTCTTGCTGCATTAATAATCTGCTCAATCTTAGCCGGTCTTGGTTTCACCATACCTCTGCCCACCACGTGACCTAGAAATTCCAGACACCTAAAACCAATAAAACACTTTGAAGGTCTTGCTGTGAGCCCAGACTCATCGAGTCTCTGAAGAACTTCATTAAGGGCATACAAGTGCTCCTCCCAACTCTCTGTAAAATTAAAATATCATCGATATAATTAATGACATTGTCGAGTCCTCTTAGGGACTTACGCATCATCCTAGTAAAGAGAGCTGGTGCGTTCACCATTCCAAAGGGTAAAACTTTGAAGTGGTATAGTCCCTCGGTTGTCACAAACGCTGTCTTTCTCTGATCACCATCTGCAATAGGAATTTGCCAATAGCCTTTTGACAAGTCGAGTTTAGAAAAGAACTTTCCTTTTCCCAGCCTTGCCATCAAATCGTCTGCGTTGGGGATCGGCTCTGGGTCAAACACTGTGATGTTGTTGACTTTCCTGTAATCAATGCAAAATCGGTTAGTACCATCAGATTTTCTTACCAGTACAATCGGGGATGCATATGGAGATTCAGAATGTTCAATGACACCCATCTTTAACATTGACTTCACTTCATTTTGGATTTCTTTACGTGTGGCATGGGGTGTGGGATATGGTTTGGATCTAATGGGATTATCAGTGGTTAGGTGTAGTATGTTCAGCGAGGTTTGTCTTACCTGGTAGGTCGGTGAGAACGTGCTCATGGATTTTAGTATATCTTGGATTTCAGCACTCTGATGGACATCTAAGTTGTCTCCTAGGTGGACATCGCTTCTACTCTCCTTAGCCTCTACAGGTGGTAGAAAAACTGCTGGGAGACCATCTGCCTCGTCGTTGTCAACCTCTATCACGCCAACACCTGCGATACTTAGAGCACCTGCCACTGTGATCTCGTCTTCCTCTGCTCTTTCTACATACAGCTTCAACAAATTTGCATGGTACGTTTTCTCTTTACCTGCAACATCAACTTTATAATCATGTTTAGCTACCTGTCGAATAATAGAATATGGCCCTGACCATTGCATCAATAACTTATTGTGATCTGTGGGTCTCAGGATAAGTACCTTGTTGTCTTTCTTGAAACTTCTCTCTTTGGACTTGGCATTGTAATACTTCCGGTAGCGTTTTGATGATTTTTCTAGCTCTTGCCTTGCAATATCACAGGTTGAATCTAGTCTCTCTTTTAAGTCAATAACATACTGATATGTTGTCTTAACCTCGTCATTCAACTCCTCACCTGACCATATTTCTCGAAGAATGGAGAGTGGTCCTCGAACCGTGCGACCATACATTAATTCAAACGGTGAAAAGCCAAGACTTTCTTGGGGAACCTCTCTGTAAGCAAATAACAAAGCAGGCAAAAACCTATCCCAATCTTTGGGTCTCTCCGAACACATTCTACGTAACATCTTCTTTAGGGTCGCGTTGAACCTTTCTACCAGGCCGTTGCACATGGGGTGATATGGTGTGGTTGTTAGCTGTTTTATGGTTAACAATCTGCTTACTTCCCTCATGACATCCGATGTAAATTGGGTCCCCATATCTGTCAGTATTTCTTGTGGTATACCTAATCTTGTGTAAACTTCTAGGAGAGCTTCGGCAACCCTCTCTGACTCTATGCGTGGAAGTGCTATGGCTTCAGGGTATCTGGTAGCGTAATCAACTATCACCAAAATATACCTATTTCCCCGTTCAGTAATTGGATGAATAGGTCCCACCAGGTCCACTGCTATACGCTTAAAGGGGGTATCTATCAGGGGCATTTCTCCAAAGAGACCTTCCCAACCTTGCCATTTGACACTGTTCGATGGAATATATCACATGATCTGCAGTATCTTTGTACATCTCCTGTTAACCCTGGCCAATAAAAGTTTGATAACACCTTATCCGTAGTCCTTTTCACACCCATATGTCCAGCCATAGGGGAATCATGAGCTACCTTTAACACTTTGTTTGGCATCTCTTTAGGAACCACAAGTTGTTTAAACACTTTGCCATACTCTATCTTAGGTGATTGAAATTCTCTATACAGTAAGCCCTTCCACTTAACATATTTGGACTGGTTGGCCTTACCACTAATCCGAGGTGGTTCATCGTTATTGGCGTGCATCCACAATTTGGTCAACGTTGAATCACTGTGTTGCGCTGCCAAAATCTCTCCACGGGATACTGGTTCGCTGCCAGCCTCTGCCACCAAGAGGGGTCTGAAGGGTTTTTCTTTCTTGATGACCATACTTCGGGTTTCAATGGCACCACTTGACTTCTCAGCTATTTCTGGCTTCGTCTCTGCTGCTGGTCTTGCAAGTCGCCATGTCTCATTTGGCTTCTGTGGATCAAACGCTCCAGAAACATTACCTACAATGAGATCGTACAGGGGATTATCCATGCATAAGGCTTCTACCTTACCCACAAGAAATGGGGTATCCACTGTTATCAAGGCTACTGGTACACTGCGTACCGTTCCATCTAAAAGAACACATCTCTGAATGCGACCTAACAATTGATTGTCATCCACAATATCTCTTCGAACTACCACAGTACTACATCCTGTATCTCTTAAGACAGTAATGAGTTGGCTTCCAACTAAACCGTTTCTTACTGGCATAGATTTACCAAGGGTACAAGCGGCACTGACCATAGGAAGGTCATACCCACTTTCTAACTTAATATCTTTTGTCGTTCCTTCACACTTACTCGGCTTTGTCCCTACATCCATACACGCTGCACCAGTCTCAGTTGGTATCTGTGTTTCAGATTTGGATTCTACTTTCATTCCCGCTGCTTTCGTTCTTTGTTGGGACTTTGCGGATTTACAGTTTGGTGCAATGTGGCCCATTTCCCCACAAATGTAACACCTTCTGTTCTGATGAGGATTAACCTTTGAGTTAAGGGGTTTGTGATTACTCTGACCTCGGTTGGAACTATTGACAGGGGGGTTGTTTGTTTTAGATCTTATCGTATCTGCTTTCCTCATATTCCATGAGTGAGCTTCCATGTATTGGTCTGCTATCTTGGTCATTTCCGACAAATCTTTCGGCTTTCGCTCTCTTAAAAATAGAGCCAGATCTTTATCTGCAACTTCAAGAACCTGTTCAGAAACAAAAAGATCTACAACATTATTATACAACTTCTGTCTTTCCAAGTTCAACCCATCTATTCACATATCCTCTTAAACGATCCGCAAACTGAGTATACCGTTCTCCACTCTCTTTTTTAGATGTTCTGAATTTCACCCTATATCCTTCTTCAGTGAGTGTAAATCTATTCAGTAAAGCTATTTGTATTTCTGAATAATCTTGTGCCTTGTCTGCCGTAAGTCTAGAATATACCTCTAGTGACTTACCCTTGAGTAGAGCACTAAGGGACATTCCCCAGTCAGCTTCTGGCCATCCATTCACTTCTGCAAATTGTTCAAATCTACGGAGATAAGCATCTAGATCATCTGTTTGTTCATTAAAAACAGGCAACTTTGGTGATTTAGATCTTACTGAGGCTCTAAATGTACTACTATGTGCTGGTTCGTGGGTAGTACTAGCAGTATGTTCTTGCTCAATCTTAAGTTCATATTCTTTAATTTCACGCTCATGTTCTCTTTCCCTTTGCCGTTCTTCACGCTCCAGCCTGCGATCTTCTCTTTCTATGAGTTCGCGCTGTTTTCTTTCGTGCAACTCTTCTCGTTCGCGTCCAATCCTATCTCTTGACCCAGCTGTATGAACTTTTCGAACTCCATTACTGGTTCCTATGCCTACGCGCTGCGGCCTATGCTTAACGGTCACTTACGTTTAACGCAAACACTCTACACGTGTCGACCTTAACGCATTGCTATTAAAAGCACTGTACCTAACCGGCAATTTTACATTCACACACACCAAAAAATAACAATTATCAAAGGAGAATGTCTACAGTTGGTTGTTCCAAACAACACACAACAATAAAATTTGGACAACTGTCCTTTGCTGAAATTACCAATTTCGCGCAATCACACTGTATAGCAAAATACTATGTAGGCTCTTTAACTAGAGACCAACCATCTCAATAACCCATGAGAAAGGTTCTATGTCTAATTAACCTACATGTATTAGAATAAAGCTTGCTATCTATAAGCGTGTCACCCCAAAATCATAATTCCATGACATCTCCACTGGTATTGTCACTGCATTTTGGTTTGTTTTTAGATTTCTCGGACAAGCCCCCATTTGTCACACCATGAGACCGAAATTCCCATAATTGACGGTTGCAGTGGCAGGGTTAGCGAGACAGACACACAAGAATAATGGTTTTGGGGGAAACTGGCGTTTAAATTGTAGAGTAAATGAATATGGGTTTTTAATACATAAATGATACAACTGAATTTTAACAACAAAATTCAATACGGTTACTTATAATTACAGTAATAAGGCCAATATAATAATATCCCACCACCAATGTCTATATTGTTCTCCATGGGTCCATGTGTGGCCACTGTCTCTGCCATTCGCCTGACCAAGGGGGTTCTCTGAGTACTTGCCCGCCACTTTCTTCGGACCCTCGGGTTGGTATTGCTTGCCCTGCCTCTCTCCCTGGTCGCATGCCAATATCTAATGGAGTAGCGACGGCTGGGTTTCCGACCGGGCGTCGTCACGCCGCGTCGGCTTACTGTAGAATTGGTTTAATTTGTTGGCGAACATCTTGCTTGCTTGTGTCTGGCTGTTCTGCAGGGGTCCACTTAGGACGGTTCTGTCAGGTCCACACAGGACAAGTTTAAATTTACACAGGTCTCCACTTACGTAAAATCACCTTTTCTGATCCACTCAGGATCTAAGAAAACCCCACAATTTGTGTGTGTGTCCACACAGGGCACAATTGTGGGCCAGAAACTAAAACCCGCGTAAAATTCAGACATCAACGTTTGAGAACTGCCAGTGCACCTCTACCCCGTATGAGCTCCCAAGTCAGTACTGCTTTTTTCCCCAACTCCTTCACAAGGATGAATACTTTATGTGAACAATGGGCATGCAAGCCCCACATTCCTTAATTACCAACCCAAACCCCACCCAAACAGCGCCCTCAGTTTTACCCAATAACTTTTAACTACCTCATTCAAATAGCGCCCTCTGGGGTTATTTTAATGAGACATACAAATATTTACTATGGTTTTTTTAATGAGACATAAATATTTACTATATAACTTTTTACATATACAATGTTGAAAGCAACAAAAAGAAAAATACCTAAATAAATTTCTATTTAAAGAAAAATACCTGGAGGATGTGACAAAGATGCGATGGACTGAATATTAGTGGAATTACATCTATGTGAAACATACTTATAAGATGGCTAAAATACCAGCCGTTTACATTGTGTGTTTCATCAGACTAACTCTTATGGCAACCACTCAATATTGTTCTGAATGCAGTCTGCATTGGCATTCCTACAATGGAAACTGTTATCTCATGATTGAAGACCCGAAGTCGTCCTTCTGGGAAGATTTTTGTAAGAATCTCTCCCGACAAGGACGAGCGGCCCATCTCGTTTCAATCGCCAACCAGCAAGAGGAAGATTTCATCGAAGGGTACCGGTATGTTAAGCCATTCGGGTACTGTGATGTCTGGATCGGCTTCACAAATCAAACGACACAGAAATATTACTGGATAGACGGGAGTCAGGCGCAGTATAGCAGTTATGGAGAATAATGGAGGACCAATTCCATATTAAACTCTTGCTCTACCCTTCTAAAACAATGGACATGCATGTTGCATGTTGCATGTTGCTCTTTGAATATTCTTTTCTTATTATGAAACAGCCATCAATACCATTGTTATTGATGCACTGAGTTCTTACAGAAAACTATATGTGTAACATGCCCTTGAAGCAATGCTTTGTACTGCAACTTTTTTTTCAGCTGAATTTTCATTCAAATCACTGTCAATTGTGCATGCACGATTGAATTTCAACCATTTCATTACGAGCTGTGTAGAACATGTCATTCTGTCATTTGCTTTTTGAATTTTTAAAATTCATGCAATACTTGCTCAGATGTTCTAACAAAATATTAGGGGAAACTTAGAAGTTGTGATGGGTGTATATGCCTCTCCTTCTAAATCGACCACGTAACCCACAATCCGTTCAAAGGGTCATTCCAGTCACAAATAGTTGTTGGAAAGAATTAACCTGCGTGATTGGCTGTGCTGCTTGACCTTGTAATAATAACAAAGCACCACTGATGTCACTTCATTATTTGTAAGCAATTGTCAATTGGTTCTTTCCTCTGCAAATTATTCCAAGCAACTTGTGACTGGAGTTACCCTTTTTATTATAGCCTACCTCAGATTCAGTCATACAGAATTATGCAAGTGCCAAATAACAGATCTTAAATGGTCTGCCTTTAACCAGGATTCCATTAGAAACGAAGGATGCAGACATGCTTCGTTTCTATGCCATTTCATTGGCCTCCTCCAATACCATCATGCCTTTGATTGGCTAAGAGAAAACCATTGTTATCACCCTTCATTTGACTGGCCAATCACATGCCCTCTTCTTTACCACCATACATGTGATTGGACATCAGCTGGTGAGTTAATTCATTCATAAAAAGTTAAACTTAATCATACCTAACTTACGTGTGTATCATTTCACACTCATTAATTTTTATATATTTTCATTTATTAAGAGTTATTGTAATTATTAAGACTCGCGAAAAGGCCGCCTTCGGCGGCCTTTCGCGAGGTTGTTAGTACTCGGTGGCAATTGGGCGACACAAATGATTGACCCAGACAATACATAATTGAACAACTGTATTGTCAATAACACAGACACACAGATGTGATGCGGTCGGTTGGAGGGCGGCCAGGTTCGGTTCGCGGGTGGCCAGGTTTACGGCCGGCCAGAGTTTGCCGCCAGATTTTCGTGCCGCACGTGAATGTTTTGGTGCAAAGAAATTGTTATCAGCCAGGTTTTCGTGCCGCACGCCAATGTTCGTGTCGCACGTCCTCTTTCAATGAAATTGTGTACAAAAACAAACAATATTTCAAAGAAGAACGAGATAAAAAATCGTATCCCCTTAGAATGATCACCGGTCCGAAAGAATGCCGTACGGAAATTTTCAGCCAGATCTGTGCAGGCACCTCGGATATTTTCTTTAACAAACAGACCCGTTACTCAAATTAGAATATAGATGTGTATTATATGTCTGAGCGAGCTTCAGTACCAGAATCAAATGTATACAAATATAGTGATATTTATGTTTTGTATAATCTCATAGAAAGATTAATCCAGTTGCCAGAAATATGTAATTCTCTGCAATTATATAATTATTTATATCTGATGAACATTATCAGAATTACACTTCAAAAGAATGTGTACATCTATTGTCATTGTTCATTGTAGTGTAACAATGTGTTCAATCTGCCACAAGTGCCTGTCATATAACTGTATCATGGATGAGATTTCATTGTAGTTTTTATATAACAAAGTATAATTTACAAAATATATATACTACTCAAAACAATTTAGGGAACACCTGATTTACTGCAAGAGGTGGTCACCACCGTTATTGAAATGTTCCATGAACCGGGATTTTCATTTGCAACCCCCTCTCTCTTTCAGTAGTCATGTCATGAAATGTGTAATCACTACATGCATCCTTTATCATTTGTTTCTGATCAATTCTGTCAAACATCGAAAATAAATGATCTTGCTTTAACTGAGATTATTCCGGTGTTCCCTAAATTGTTTTGTTCCCTAAATTGTTTTGAGTAGTATATATATACAGCACTATCATATAATTATTTAAGAAAACTGTTAGATTGTACGAGCTACATTGAGTTTTATATCAAGAAATGGAATCATTTTTGGGTAATTTGGGATATTGTTTGTAAATATACTTGTAATAAAGTACTTGTATATTTGGTATTATAACAGGTTTATACTAATACCTATCATGTCTTGTAGAACAGATATGTGTTGCAAATATCGTCCCTAATTTGCCATAGTGACCAATGCGGCATTGGTCAGTTTGCCAAATTACAAAAATAGCCAGTTAGAGCATTCATCATTTGAAAGCATGCTCTATCTCCAAAACTATAAGGAATACATGCATATGGATTAGATACAATGGTAGGTCTCTTCCTGAATGTACTAATGGGCGGGAAAACATAAAATTGAAAAAAGTCGGATTGTCACTATGGCAAATTAGGGACGATATGAGAGTAATTCAAACATTTAAATATTATCAAGAAAGTAAATCATTTAATTATGAGTACTGAATCAGGTTGGTCATTTCATGGAGGTTGTCATAATATTTGGGGCTGATGAACGTTGCGTTGTAAAATCACAAAGTTTGAAAAAGAAATATTTATGGTACTTTTTTAAAATAACATTTTTGTTTTGATGGGTTAGATAATAAAACAAATACATATAAAATTCTAATACATTTCACAAGAAAAAGCAGTTAAGGGAAAACATTCCTCTCAACCAATGTTTATGGTAACCTCCATGATAAACACATGGATCAAGCTTCCATTCTTCACAATAAATATAAACCGGATTTTGTTATTTTGGATTGTGTTATGTATTTGACTTTGACATCTTTGGAGTTTTATGGGAAGGGCACACCCCTCCGCAAAGGCAGATAGCCACTACATTGCATGGGTCATGGAGCGTGCATCCCTTTTCGAACAATATCACAATATAGGCAGAATTCCAATCGATCCAGCAATTTTGGCTTACAAAAACGATTTAGACAATGATGATAATAATGATGATAATAATAATAATATGGCGCACGTATCCAAACTGGTGCTCGAGGCGCATTGCATTATTACCCCTGCTCATCAGGCGCATAAACCATTCCTGAAACCATCTCATCTCCCTGGGGAATATACAGCTCAATTGCTGCCATTTCGGTGCATATAGGGCTAATCAAACACAACAACCAAGTCTGCCCTCACAGGTACCCATTTACTCCTAGGTGGAGAGAAGCAATTATGGTAAAGTGTCTTGCTCAAGGACATAAGCACCACAGGCGCAGTCGGGATTCAAACCCACATTCTGACAACCCGGCCATCAGAACACAAATCTGATGAACTAAACCGCCTGGCCATGGCACTCCACCACAATGCTCTAATTTCTCTACTTTGGTAGAGAAATGTTAATACATAATGCATTAGGTAACTAATTTGTTATGGTATCACTTATTTATTGTTAATTTGCTTTGAACTGATAAAATACAAAATTAAATCTTATAATCTTGTAAGTTGACGTTCTTGAGAAATGAATAGAGAGGGTGTCTTTGGAACGGTACATTTGAAAGAAATAACAATCAAACAGGACATCAAAACAAGCGATCATCACAACATACAAATGCTGACTTCATATCATTACAACTCACATGGGAACCCCTGTATAATAAAACATACATTGTGACATTCTTTGTATTAAATGTTGAAGCAACATACATTGCTAAATTGTCCATATTTGTTTACATGCACAGATGTATAGAATGAATACCATAATGAAATTATAAACAACTGCTGAGGTTACATACTGCATAGACTACATGTACTACACGCAGGCATTGCTTCTTGATCAAACTAGCAACCACTACAGTTTACATCTACCTGTATGTTACTGTGTATTTTAAAATTATGCAATAGTTCTATGTGTTATTAAATTGGAAAAAATGAACAAAATAGCAAACCTTTGTTGAGTGTGGTTGTAACATTGATATACAATATCTGGGAGCAAAGGTAAGTTTTGCAGTATTTTGATCATTAGCTAGGACCAGCATGTATTATGCGAATAGGCATGCGCTTGTGCACTATGCAGCTATCTTGTTTTTATCTATGTAATTACTGAATAGATCTTTGTATGTCACAATCATACTACTTGCCAACTTGGTGGAAGGCAAACTACATTATATGCTCACTAATGCAGACATCTTTGTACACACATGAATCAAACCACTGTTAATTCAAGTTATTGCAAGTTTCTTATAATGAATAGGACAGTGATGACAGCCTAATAACACCATGTAGTCAGCTTCAACAAGTATTTGAGAATTTAGTATGTCATGAACCACACTGAATGAGACCTACATTTTAAAACATACATTTTAGGACGACATCCTCAGATAAATTATCTCGGGAAGACGACATCCCACTTTCAACATGTCATCATCCTGAGATATATGATGTCGTTACACAAACTTGGTCTCACAAACTTGCAGTCCGCTCACGTAACGTGCGTATAATTATACCATTTTACATTAACTACAACGTCCCATTCTTCCATCCTGGTTGAGGCTCAGACCAGAGGAAACAAAGACGAGACCCATTGTCTATCTTGTCACTATTTGACCCTGTCCGTCTTTTCACTACTTGACCCTGGTGTGAAAAGTTGATTGCTTTATACTTAAAATATTCCATTGAAGCCGTATTGGTAATTTGGAGGTTTTAAATCAAACTTATTTCGTTCAAAGTTCATGATGGTATGAAAAAAACTCTGGAAATCTGTCCGTCTCCTTCATGATATATGTACCATAACAACGTAATAAGTTGAAACTCTCACAGGCTAGTTGTTTATATGTATATCTTTATTCCAGAACAGAAATGATACCTTTAGAAATTATCAATGTTTCACTGTCCTTTAAAAACGAACAGTCCGTCCAATCTAGCAATTCTAAAGTAACCAGCAGACAATGCAGTAGAAATTCGAGTAAAGCCATTACATTGTGTACTTCAAACTTTGAAATTATACTTTCACTACTAGAATGATCCCAACTACCAGTGTTTTATAAGACACAATAAATACAATGGTTTGCTATCACATTAACAAAGATAATTCAGGTGGGCGTGAAAGGTTTGTTATTTATTTATTTATTTATTTTAATTTGTTTATTAACTGTTTTATGACAATCGTATGCCGCAGCGAGCGCGACGGGGGGGGGGGGGGGGGGGGGTTGACACCCACAATAATTGTTCTAGGTTGGCAATTCGACCCTCAGTCGGCATCAAAGGTACTAGAACAAGGGTTGGTCCAGAATCAATTTTCAGTCGGCAAACCTTGAGCTATGTATATCTCGTATTTTTAATCACTGAAAATTTGCCGAGTTGTTTGTGTAAAGCTGTTTTTCCTTTGTAATACACTGTATTTGACTTAACCACCCCCCACCCCCCGTTGAGCAACGTTAGTGTTGTGTGGGTAAATTTGCCACAACAAAATGTTGCCTCCCACTCTGAAAATCCTCGCTATGCCACCGATGTCAGTCGACAGATTTGCTTCCACCACCCCCCTACTGTATTATCTACATTGGCTTCAAGACAACATGAATGGATGGCATAGCTGGTATTATTCTAATATTTAGCCTATAAATGATAAACTCTCTTGAATTTAGGCATATCAAGCTCTAATTGGTACGTTTATTATTATTGTTTGAATATTAATTCGAATCCGTTGAATGTCTTATGGAATGTTATAATAGCTACTTCACACATTTCAGTTACTCCTATAGATGTTACTTGCAGTTACTCCGTCCATTAGCTCAATGTGTCCCGCTGGAACTGTAAATTAAACAATTATAAAGGTATATCATCAATAATTATGCAAGATGTGTAGTTTTGCATGGTGGAATTGATCAGTAAAGACTGTGTGCGGTCAAACGTGAAAATTCTCTTTTGAGTAGTAATTAGTTCTGAAAAGAGCTGGAGGTTACAACTCGATGTTCCGATCAGTAAGCTATGATCGTCTTCAGGAGAATGCCGGACTCTGGGAAACGCTGCTGCTTAGGCAAACTTTTTTATTTATTTATTGGATTACGAACATTTGGCAGGGTCGAAGGACGGAATAAAAAAATAAAATAAAATTCCATACTTGCATGTGTATTACTACAGAGTAGTGGTCACTGCGCACCACTCATCATGCATGTCACATATTTATGCAAAACACATGCAGCCTCACCGCATGGAAAAACTCGTACTTTTACTAATTCGTACTCATTTTGGTCAACGCGTAACAACTCGTACGCATGCCAACTCGTGCGCTATTCGCCTCGTGCATATCGTATCCCTCTAGCGGTAAAATGTACTAAGTATGAAGAGTTTTTCTACCTGAAAAAGGACATCTCAGCGGCCATTTTGTTAGAAATTTTCAAAGTGAAACTTTTCCCTGGTAACCGTTAATACTAGAATGGAGCTGGTAGCGCACGCCAATGGTTAACCAGTGATAATTTCCTACGTCACAGCCATAGTAACGTTTGCCAAACTATGGGCGGTCGCCAGTGCAAAATAAAACCGGAAATTCAATGTTTGTTTTAAATACTGTAATTAGTGAACAACACTGATGAAATCAACATACTTCACCAAGATATATTGCTCTTAAATACCTCCGGTGTAAAATGTTTAATTGTGGGCAGAATCTCTTGCTAACATGTTTAAAATTGTTGGTCATTGATGGCCGTCCATAAAAAATGGCGCTCAATGCTTACAATACAAAATGCCCTCTGTCTGCGAACACCTGCAGGGCCCTTTTTTCAAAATGGAAGATTTTTTGCTAGTGTTAACGTTGAGAATATCTCGATGGGCCTCTGGGATATAGACATGAGAATGTTTGGGATGTCTAAGTGTTTTTTAATCACATTTATACACGTTCAAATGAACGTGAGCCAATACATACGAACACTATACAAGCGAATACAATTAAAGTGATAAACAATTTTCCAGACACTACTGCGTGCTAAGGTCATGAAGGCCAATGTCACATCATGCGTGTCTTGAGGATTGTATGGTTATAAGTAAAGAAAGGTTTAACAACCATGTTCGATCATCCAAAACGCTAGATGAATGTAAGTACACAGTCATGTTCATGACATGAAATGACGCTTACCATCAACTCGTACTCATGTATTTCAACTCGTACATAGAATTTATTTTAAAGAAATTTTAAGTACAGATTTGAAGTACAGATTTATAGAGAGATGATTTTCATGCCTCTCAATCATACTCAAGAAATGGTCCTTTTCAGGGGCACCAAGTTTTTAAATAAAATGTGTATTTTCCTCCTTTATTTTCCTTGATAAATACAAACAAACAAACTGTCCTATTTGTAATTTAATTATTGAAACGAGTAATTGGTTGCTTGCGAGTGGCACGCGTAAGTACCATACGAGTTGACTCGGCGAAATCGCCGCAAACGACCGACCCACATTCCGGTCCAGACTTTTTTTTTATCAACTTTATTAAACCCCATATAGGGTAACTGAATGCTCGCATAAATAAAAATAAATAGACAAAAGCACAAGTACACTCTATAAAAATACATTCTATAAAAATACAAAATTACAAAAATAGAAGTATATAGACAAATATAAGAAAACAAATAAAAGACATACTGCACAGTGACATAAGATCGAAACAGGTCCAATGAAAGGTACCAACCAGGCAAGCATAATCAACGCTTAAAATTTGAATTATGAAATTTCATACATTATGGAATAAATGATGAGGGGTGTCTATTTGTACTGGCCAACGGCAGCCTCATCATACCACTTCGAGGGATCACCGCTCTGTCCAGTTGCACATGAAGCGGGTGATCATCATCATGAAGAATCTTGTCATGTTTGACCACAAGAAGCCGTTGGTAGGACGAGGCCAAGGTTAGCTGACTTTCCCCGATCACACGACTCGCCTGTTTAATCATGGCTTCAATACGGTGTTCATCTTCTTTTCCAACATTACCACCCCACGACACCAAATTATTTTGCCATACCCCACAAATAACAGAGTTATAAAACATGGCAAGAATGTTGTTATTGACGTTAAACCTATTCATCGCACGTGTACAGTGTGAATAAGAATGGTGCTAAAACCGTACCTTGAGGTGCACTAGAGTTCGAAATAATGATCTCGGATATGCTATTAGATGTTCGGATGTTAACATATTGGGACCTATTAGTAAGATAATTAAAAATCCATAAGATAAAATCATGGCGAACATTCATTTCTAATAACTTATTGGCTAAAATGTGAGGTTGAATGGTATTAAAAGCAGATGAAAAGTCGAAAAACATAATCCTAGCAGAATGACCCCGTTTTGTATGTTCAAGATGTGAATATAATTTTTCAAGGCTGTATAAAATAGCATCCTCAGTACTGCGCTTGGACCTGTACGCAAACTGCATTGGATCAAAATATTTATCGACCATGGGTTTTAAAAGCTTTAGAGCAAAGCGCTCACATAATTATTTTCTTTGCCACGGACGTCAATGCTACAGGTCTTAAATCATTTAAACATGTAATAATAGTTTTTTTAGGTACTGGAATAATACATGACTTTTTCCATATAGTTGATATTGTCTGGATACTAAATGAGAGATTAAAAGTAATTTCACATACATTGGCAAGTTGACTGGCACAATTTTTCAGTACACGAAGTAGTAACCCATCTGGGCCAGCTGCCTTTGATGAATTTAGTTTGGAAAATTCCTTACGTACTTCATCTGCAGTTACAGCTTAAAATGGTTGGGAATTCGTCCCAGAACTAAATAGTAAATTCTGCATATCATCAGCGTCTTTAGAAAAATCATGGCAATCAAACCTATTATAAAACACATTCAGCTTATTTGCATATTCAACATATGCATCAGGTAATTTAGATGATTTACTACTATCATTTGTATAACCACTCATCATTGCTAGCCACCGCTGCACAGTGGGCTGGGTGAAACCAAAGTGCGCCAAAAGGGTAATTTGTGTATGTGCCAGATTGTATTTCTATTACATTTTTTAGGTTGCTAAGACGCCATACGACTGTATACTAACAGTTTAAACAATTAATATTTAATAACCGTAGAACCGCCTTACAATTTCAAAAAACTTTTTAAAATGTGATAATAAGCCGGTTGTCACAATGTGATTTTGAGTATTTAAATTACTGTGTGAGTGGAGTGACCTGTTGCATATTATGTGTACATCATTGGATTGGATTTGAATATTCATCTTTGTAATTAACATAACTACGCATATTGAGTACGTTGGGTCGGAGTACAGTCCACTCACAGAGGAATTTTATGGGTTGTTGATCCTTGACTAAAGTTGGATTGGGTAACAAGGTTGTTACTTTTGTACTTGTTAGATGAGTTTGTAATTTTGTGCGTGTTTTACTTGAGGTATTTAAACCTGGAGTAGGGCGTTGGTCAGGGCGTTGATAGCCATGATAAACAATTGTGCAGTTAAAATAGTTATCAGTGTCTTGATAATGTAAAGCACGACATATCTAAAAAGTAATTTTCAGTCAGTATTAAAACAAGTTTACATGAAACTTGTTGGTGTTAAATTGATAAATTTAAATTGTTTAACGACAATGTTATCCTTACAATAATTTACAGCCGTAACGCATACACTCGATTAGTGCAATTTAAAACCAGCAAAACCGCAATTGAGGCTATGAGCGTGAATCATTTGCAGTCCAATCAGAAATCAGTATTTTGATGACGTCATAAATGTTTAAAACACTTTCATTAACATCAGCGCGTCCGAAAACACATCTGGGTCTAATATGACATCAAAATAACGGACAATTTAGTTTTGGCTCACTTTGGTCCCACCCTGGCCCACTGTGAGCTGCTTCTCATCTAACAACATGTGCTCACTGCTCCTGCGTGCACGTGCTGGTTCGGATACCAGGAATACGTTCGCAAATCCAAGCTGCTGAAGAGAAGGGCAGCTGCGCAGAATCTTATCTTTTGGCTTCGGCAATAAAACAATCATTGAGTTTTTAATAAATTAAATTTCTCAATTAAAATTCCCGCACCAAGAATAAAAAAAACGTACATTTTCTATTTTATATATTTTTTTTCTTCAAAATTCTCAGATTCAGGTTCGGTGAGTTCGTAATCCAACTAATTCAAAAATGCTGGCCTTACGTAGACTGCTGGGGGATTTGTGCTATTAACACTGGATGCTGGACAGCAGTGTAATAAAGTAAGAGATGCATAATAGCCCTCTGTTCGCCACCCTATGGATCTCTGTTCGCCACCCTCGGGATCCACCGATATATAAAACAGGAATCAATGTGGATACTCACCATATTCACATCAATCATGTTATTTTGTCGTTCGGTTAAACATCGCACCATTACGCGTGTGGGCCGGGTGGGCCGCGTGGGCTGTGTGGGCGGTGTGGGCGGAGTTGGCTGTGTGGGCGGAGTTGGCTGCGTGGGCTGCGTGGGCGACGCTCTACGAGGAAATAAAGCAATACCAAATACAAGAACAATGTTCAGCTCATGATATCCCTGATAGGATCCTATCTACAGTGCATTTGCACTGTCGATACATGTAGGGTCCTAAGGGCTAAGCTCATGAGAACCTTGGGGTTTGTGAAGAGATGAAATATGTTAATTAGTGCTTGCTTGAAGGAAGATACGCTGTATGGAGTAGGTCGGTGTGATGGTCCTATGGAGACACACTGAGGGTTTGGGAGGTTGGCATTTGGTACACGAGCAGTGGCAGTCTGCAGAGTTTATCGTCTCAATCCAGATATTGCATTAACACCGTCTAAAATGCCGTTTTAAATATATACACAATCATCAGACCGTTCCACAAGGTAGGCATTCAATCCCAGCGATAGATGGCGCTCTACGAAACAAATTTAACAAAGTTTTAAAAAGAATCACTCACTCATCACTCACTCACTCACTCACTCACTCACGGTTCCAGTCTTCTTGAAAACGTTATCCTGTCATTAATAACTTATTTCCAAAATCACAAATAAACTTTCAAAAGGTTTTGTCTTTAAATGCAGACAATAGCCACATGATTTTAGTTAAATTTGTTGTATAACACATTTTCGTGTAGTTTAGTTTTCATGCAGTTATACACTAATAATGTTTTCCCAGGGGCGGGAAGAAACCTGCGACAAAACATGTATTGAGTTAAAGGTAAAGTAAAGAATTGGTAAATTGCAAAAAAAAAAAAAAATTATTCATAATGTTACACTTACTTTGTGTGAAAGCCGATGATGGTTAATGTTCCAAAGAAATTATTTTTTCTGAGGTTCTGTCGCTGAAATAATTTCCGTTTAATAAAATTGTTAAAAGATAATTATTTCATAGATCTAATTGCGTTTTCACTTTTGTCTTGTGAACGAAATTACCTAATAATGTGAATCTTTCACATATTGGTTGTTTAATGTTTATCGGGATTCACAGAAAGTAAGCATATCGCAGAAGCAGTTTGGGAGCATTATCATGGGAGCATAAATGCAACATTACTTTATTCAATCTCTATAAATGCTGTTGGGGCGTGGCACCTCTTTTTTGCCATGCGTGCCGGTTTCAGCTAACCTCGTTCCTTACCTGACAACGGCCGTTGATTCAGGGTAATTATCATTAGCCATAATACACACGTTGTTGTTTATTTTGTATTTATTTATTTTATTTATTTATTTATTTGCGTGCATATTATGTGAGTGACTTGGACCGGATGCATTGCACGTGAGGGTAGGGGGACCCCGTACTGACAGAAACATTATAATTACGTTTTTTTTCCATTGTTTTCACGATCTTTCAATTCTTGAAGGAGCTGTCTCGGACTTTCCATTAGCCCTGCATCTGGGAAAAAACCACAAGCATAACAAATAAACATGACTGTGACCAGCGGCGCTTTTTCCCGACTGTAACCAGAAACATGTTTGGGCTTTGGTGATTAGTTAAGCATTTTCGCGAGTTCAGTTGTGCTGCGATGACGTCATTGTTCTGACCAAACGTGAACCGAAGTGTTGTGATCGGTTACGCTTGGTTTCAAGATGGCGGATTGAAAAAACAACGAAAGTTTTGTTAATTATTTGTTAAAACATGATGAAATGATTGTTCGTATACCAGTATATCTTTCAAGTTTATTACTAGCACTCATGAGTAAGTTCTATTTGGGAAGCGTTGATGATTGAACATGTCGCAAACTGAAAACAATTTTCTGGTTACGTTCGCGTTTTTATGAAGCCCCATTGGTGCCACTTGACTAGTGCATATGTTTTACTTCATGTGATGTATTTCACAGCTCCGCCACTTATATCTTGCGGCCGCAACTTATTATCTCGCGGCCGCAACTTAATTATCTTGCGGTCGCAACTTATTATCTTGCGGCCGCAACTTATTATCTTGCGGCCGCAACTTAATTACCTTGCGGCCGCAACTTAATTATCTTGCAGCCGCAACTTATTATCTTGCGGCCGCAACTTAGTATCTTGCGGCCGCAACTTAATTATCTTGCGGCCGCAACTTAATTATCTTGCGGCCGCAACTTATTATCTTGCGGCCGCAACTTATTATCTTTCGGCCAAGGTACAGTAGGCCTACAGTGTATGAGCGATCGCCTTGACAGTGCATCCGTGATCGCCCGTTCATGTAAGGTAGGTTTGGTTTTCAAACTTTTTTCTGTATATTTACAACCCCTTTTTGTGTTTTCACTAGCTGAAACAGCATTTTTTCCCCCCACTTTTCGACCCTCATAGTCATAGTACACCATTTCACTTAGCACCTCAGGCAACATGAGGGACTCAATAATCATGTTTAATTGTTCATCACCTAAATAAGAAAACTAATTAATTAAATTTTGCTTCAAACCCCTACCCCCACCCTCTCCAAGTTCTGTATAACTCCATGGTTTGGGCTATGGTTTGGGTCAGATACTGACATCAACCACACGTTGGAATGATCGCGGTAGTAGTTGCCCCGTTAACTATTGTTTCCGTATCCGGTGGGAACTACATCGTAGTCAACAAACCATAATTCATAATTAAGTGCTTGTATATTATGCAAGAGCACATACACGGCCGGCATAGGCCCAGTTATGACTCAGCTAGTGTAGAGTAGTACGTAGCCTACTGTCTGATCTGAGAGAGGGTGGTGAAGCTATTGCTGCAGACTGCCAATGGTAACAAAATAATTGACTGTACAGATGTCGTGTCAGTGTTTTATTGTTTTAAATGGTTCTTTTGGCAAGCAGTGCTCCGTGATTTTTCATTGCTCATTGCCTTATTTGTACTTATATCAGTCAGAAACAATTGCAACACCATAAGACGTCCATTACTTCTTGTACACTCACTGGCCAAAAGTATTGCAACATGCTCAAAATAGCACTTTACATGTAACAGGTGAGATGATCATTTAATCCGATTTCATCGACCGTGTATTACATAATTTCCGAGCAAGAACAGTAAAAAAGAACATTGACTTCAAAACACAGGCACTTTAAAGAAGTCTTAAGTAGTGTAAATAAAATAAAATAAATTATTGTAACACAGTTCTCCAAACTGAACTTTGGGGATGTTGCAATACTTATGGCCAATGAGTGTACAATATGTTGTATCGATCAGATTAACTTCCTACACACTAGCGCACTGACTGTAGTGTTAGTGTTAGCACCCACACGTCCGTTGTCCGGGGATTATCCACGCTACTGTTTGCCCTCACCTTGTACCATCGCGTGTAATAACTGGAACATATAATATTTTTCCATATATTGTGCAATATTTCCAATAGATCAAATATTAATGTACCGAAGGTCTACTACCTCTTGTGCAATCTTTCCCATAGACTAGGTCAAACTGTACCCAAAATCTGACCCTCTACCCTCCGTTTTACATTATATCACATAAAATAGGTCAACGTGGGGCAAACATCTTACTTTTCCTGTTCCTATTTCATTTTTCCATATTTTATATGCTACTTCGGTACACTTTGGCCTTTCATGGTCATCTGAGGGAAAGGTCAAAGTGTTCTACTGAGTCTCCCTACACTACTACTGTAGGCTTTTCACATAACTAAATTGTTTTCTTATTTTTTTACCCTTGACTTGGCCTAAGCTGGCCTTGAATGTGATTATGTCAATTGACACTTTACACATGTCTTTTTGCAGGATATGGCTTTCGTGGAATATCTCAGAAAGAGAAGAATTCAAGAAGATATAATCAAAAGGATGGAGAAAGAGAAGGTAAACCATATCAATATAGCAGATCCTGTCAGGCCAAATAATATTAATAAAAATACCAGTTGATCATCCTCGAGAACATCCCTTTTTTAAGCCGCATCCCTCTTTTTAAATGTTAGTTTATTTGGTATAAAGTAAGTTCACATAAATTCCGAGGGCTGTTTCAGTTCATTTTGAAATACAAATCTGGCTGCCTTTTTGGATCTAAAAGCTGCCAGCCATCACATCCTTTATTTTATGTTGAGATATAGGTCACTGTCATTAACCATAATTTCCATTAATTAGATAACCAACTAATCATCCCAGGTTAACGTGCAGAATACATGGGCATGTTCGGGAGAGGGGAGGGTGTGTTGCAGGACTAGGACATCCCCAAAAACTGTTCATGTGGGGGTAGTTGACCTAAGAGTTTGAGCCTATTTACAAGTAGGTCTATTTTCAAAAAATAAATTTCCCCATCAAAATCATAGAACACCCAGACTTAGTCCATGAGCCAGGTGCTGAAATTTAACATGTTGGTGCCTATTCAAAGGGGGGGGGGACTAATTTTAATATCACTTTTATTGCTACAAATATTTCAAATTAAATAAAATATACCAATTATCTCTATGAAAAAAATGCACAAAAGCCCATCAGTCCAATTATTATGTCCAAAAGCCACTCTGTGCCAAAACATTAATGCTTGATGTATGTAAACCGTGGAAATACACTCAGCACAACTACTTCACACATCAGAGAGGGGCTGTTTTCAAAATTACCATGTTGAGTAAATCTGTTTTTGTTAAAAGGCACGTGAAGGCCTGGTTATTTTTCATTTTGGAAGCCTGTGACATTTTTGAGAAAACTGCATTAGAACCAGCAACCACACAGGTCAACTGTAACTCTATCGAATAAGCACAAATCATCTTTGTGATTTTAGTTGAAATTAGTTTACAAACATTCCATACATGTATGCCTATTCATGTAGGCGTTTGATGACATGGGGAGAAAATAATTATCTTGTAATTCAACTGAAATCAGAAAATAAATTTATGGTTATTGGATAGACAAGATTTTAAGCTAGGCAACTTTTCAGTGTTAAATTTTAGAAATTATTCAATCTTAAACCAATTTCAAATTTTTATTTGCAGGTGGATGCTGAGGCAGTTTCATGTATGACCACTGACGAACTAAAAGGGTACCTCTGTCACGAGGGTGAGAGAGTGGCAGTAAGGGTGTATGCTCAAAGGGTCTTGAATATTCAAGATGTCCAGAAACCAGAAGCCCAACAAGGTAATACTTCTGCTTGTCCGAAGATGCCTGTACATGAACCAGAGATAAAGAGTATGGAAAGAAGTGAAGTGGATGACAAGAAGGCGTCAATAATGAGGAAACTGGCAGAGAAGATGGGTTCATCAGGAGGGTGCTCTAGCCAGCAGACATCAGCTAAAGGGACAACCTCGAAATCAAAAGGAGCAAAAAAGGCATCAATTAAGTTTGAAATATGTCAGAAATCTGCACGTGCAGCCAAACAGCATACCAAAATGGATATTGGCTTTTCTGTTTATGACAAGTCTCAAAGAAGGTTCAAACAAGTTCGCTCCAACAATGGTGGTGGAATAAGGTACTTAGAACTTTTGAAGCCTATTTCTAAACAAGACATCATACAGGAGGCTGTGGCCGCTTTTTTCCAAGATGGTACCGGAGTTCAAGGATTGTCGATGGATTTTGTCTTTGATGTGGCAGCAGACGTATCTGGTAAACAATTGTTCAAAGAAGACGAGTGCACTGATGATTTCATGAATAGGCTGAGGATGAAGAAGTTGAGATGCTACCTCCTGGCCTCCAAACAAGATGATGAGTCAAACACTAGTGAGGAAGAGGAGGATGACAAAAACGAGGTTTCCAGAGTTGGAAAGAGAAAGCGGCAATACTCAAACACTTTAGCTATCTCATCAGATTCCTCAGGTGATGAACATAACTTGCCTGTTTATGACTTGACTGGTAATAGGGAAGTCAACATCACATCACATCATGGAGTCAGTACCAACAGTCTGCCAACCACAGTTGCAGGTAGTAGCATGACGGATAGCACAGCTGCTCACTTCTACTGCATGGAAACTATACGCAGTCTTTAATGTTCTTGCCTGATTTAGAAACAAGTGAATCCACTATCGACTTGGCCCTACCTGACACTACAGTGGCTTTACATGAGGCCAGTTTGACAAGTAAAAATGAACAGATTCAGACACCATGTCCAACCACAATCACTCCTCATACTTCTACAGAGATACCTGCTGAGCTTGTCCAAGAAGATCTATTGGCAAGAATGGCTGAAAATTTTGATCCAGAAATACACTTTGAACCAAGTGAAGATAATGATCTTAATGATACACAGCCAATGGTTGTGGAAATACAGGTTCACCGTGGATCAGTTTATGCTGATCTAATCACATTATTTTCTGAGCGTAAGTTTCAGGATTCCCGGGCAACAACGTTTGAAATCAAGATGATAAAACCTGATGGTACTACCGAAGTAGACGAAGATAATGGCGGCGTCATGGGGGATGCCCTCACAGAGTTTTACGAAACATTTTATTTGCAATATACTACTGGCAAGACATTCGTCGTGCCTGTCTTGAGGCATGATATGACGAAAGTGAAGTGGGCGGCAGTAGCAACAGTCATTCAAATTGGGTTCAAGCAAAAACACATCCTTCCAGTCAGGCTTCCTTTCTTCAGGAGTTTATCCAAGACATGGATGTTGATCTCCTTGGGCGATTTGTGCGCTTCTGTACAGGTTCAGACTTGATGGTGAAAGATACCTTAACTGTCAGATTCACAGCCTCACTAGTCCGCTGCCCAACATCACACACCTGTGGTTGTGTGTTAGAAATACCCAAGTGTTATTCAAATGAGCCGTATGTTACATTCCGATCTGAATTCACAAATGTTTTAAAGAGTAACTACTGGCAAATGGATATTGTTTGAACCATTGTTACACAGATCACTGACAGAATTTATACACAGAATTTTAGTTGTATTGTTGTTGAAAGAGTCTCTTGTAGAAAGCTTATAATATTCGGATATTTCATGTACTGAAGTTACTCTTTCATTTTATTAGAATTTATAAACAAGATACGGTGGATGTAAAAGTCGGTCCAGTAAGATAACTATCTTATTTTTATTTTTGTTTATTTTTTTTATTTTATTTCATTATTTGAAAGAATTTTCTAACATTTTTGGTGTTCAAGATTAGAACAATTCCAAAGCACTGGTGACACTCTTCAAAATAACTGATAGGCTATATAGAGATCAGTATTTATTTATTTATTTATTGTATTTTATCAGATTTTTTTTTTTTTTTTTTTTTTTTTTTTTTTTTTTTTCATTATTTGAGAGAATATTTCTAAATGTTTGTGTGTTCAAGATTAGAACAATTCAAAAGCACTGGTGACACTATTTAAAATAACTGATTGTTTGGAAAAGAAGCGGTGGTTTACAACTCAACATTTTGATCAGTATGATCCAGTATAATCAGAGTATTCTTACGATTATATGCCTAACATTTCAAGCTTTCTGATTAGGGGGTCATAGGTCCTGGTATGCTCTGACAGACTTGATATACTATTAACAGACTTCTGTGTGTATTGTTGTTGTTAAAAGAGTTTCTTGTTGAAAAGGTATTGTTCTGATATTCGATGTTCTGAATTTACTGTTTCATTTTATGGATGTTAAACTCTGTAACCTCTTTTATATATTTGTTATTTGAGAAAACACATTTTAAATATTTGTATCTTAAGATAAAATATACAGCACTGGTAAAACGGGTAATATGTAGCTATTGAGATCATACATATCAATTCTGTGATATTTATTTCGGGTTTGATATTGTCTTGTCCGAAAAAAAGTCTATTGATCATGTACAGAGTCTTCAAATATTTACCTTAGTTTTGAGCCATGTTTTCATTCTTGACAAGTATTAGGTGTTAATTATTAAAGGGTTCTCACTGACATGGATATTAAACTTCGTACCATTTTAGGGCTGTGCCGGGTATCTGGGTATCCGAATACCCGACCGAAACGGTCATAACCCAGTTCCATTTTCGGTTCCAATTACCCGTAAACGACTTTTTAAAATTCGGACTTAACATTTGAGCGGTGCAAACAAAAATCTGTGACTCTTGAACAATGCACTTGTACAGACAATTATCTTTAAATTCAAGAGATTACACTCCAATAAAGAAAAGATCGAAAGTATGGTATCTTCTGTATTAAAAAAGTGAATTTGTAACCATTTACAGTACATGTATTTGTACACCACCGGAGGCATGTTTTCAACAAAAATGAAAACGAGTATCCGGGTATCCGAAATTTCCTGATTTCGGGTATCCGGTTCCAAAAATATTCGAAAACGCACAGCCCTATACCGTTTTAGGAATGCCTTGTGGACCAAGCTCCTCTACAAGACTGCATTAACCAATTTGTTCTTTCCACCTTATGCCCACACCCATTGAAAGGAAGTTTTGTATGATAATATTGACAAAGTATGTTTAACTTCTTTTTCAACAGTGGTTTAGAAATCGTTGAGATCCACTTTGTAAATTGACACTATGTATTTTTCAGATTTACAACATACAATCTACAACTAGTGATGGCTATTGTCCATCTTTAAGTAGATCATCACTGGTATAGCCTTGTTCTTCACAAAACAACTTAGGATACATGATAATCATCTTCATATTCCCCTGTCATTCGGCGGTGTTAACATATGTATCAAGCTTTATGTATGACAATACTCATGTTATGTTTACGAGTGTTTATTGAAATAAAAAACACGTTTCTGACGTCTGGAAAAATGCATGTGTGTGCCAGGAATGTATGTCATTACTTATTTGCCTTTCAAATTACAAATCGCTAACGGGTCCATTTGTTTTTGAAAAGTAACCTATAAAATTGAAAACATTTAGGTCACGGGCCAGCACCTGTAATCGTGAAGGTTCATCTGAACTTTTGAGTGAATGGCAACTTTTTTTACTTGGTTATAAGTAGTTTGGAACATACTTATTAATAACTACCTGTTCAAATGTGCAATGTGTGAGTGGCCTGCAGCGAATAGACCGAAAACGCATTTTAGTTAATTACTCGTTTTTAGCAAAAACAGTTGAACCCTTTTCAGCTCTATCACCAGACAGGCCGAATTGACATGGCCTATGAGTGACCCTTTTGGCAGCATGATTCATGAAATGGTATATTGTATACAATAGAAGTGATGGGTGCACCACACTAAATAAACTTCCATTGACGTTGGTGTAAAAACCCGTAACTTCACAGTGAAAAAATCCTTATTCAGGAGTCTCTCAGTTTTTATGACAATACTGAAAATTGTAGTTTGAATCTTAATCTGTCCAATTCTTTTCAATTTTTGGCAGGTCAGCCGTTGAGAATTTTTGCTAAATACCCCCAGAAAGTAACACCCCCGAAAATGTGCTTTTTCCCAAACCGACTTTCTGCCAGTTTTCATGAAGTATCCCTCCACTTCCCAAGCCAAATAGGACCAATTTTAAAGCCAAACTTTATCAAGTCTCCTCAAAAGTATATAAATTTAAACAAAGTTTTAGGTTTAAAAGTTCGGTGCACCAATTTTTGCCTATTTAGTGTGAAGCACCCTGATGATTCGAGGCTGAAGATTAGCGCCCTCATACAACGTAGTCTTGTTACAGAGAAATGTATCAATAGACCATTCCAGTGACGAAAATTTCCGAACGGACACGAGCTATTTCGAAGTTCAGTATTCGGTACGCTGCAGATTACCAAAACTTTCAAGCAATAAGAAACAGGACAGATGGAAACTGCGATTCCAAGACACAATGTAATAAGTGTGAAATACACGTTCTAAAATAAAGTCAAGATAATTAAGTTGCGGCCGCAATATAATAAGCTGCGGCCGCAAGATACTAAGTTGCGGCCGCAAGATAATTAAGTTGCGGCCGCAAGATAATTAAGTTGCGGCCGCAAGATAATAAGTTGCGGCCGCAAGATACTTAGTTGCGGCCGCAAGATAATTAAGTTGGGGCAGCAAGATACTAAGCTGCGGCCGCAAGATACTAAGTTGCGGCCGCAAGATACTAAGTTGCGGCCGCAAGATAATTAAGTTGCGGCCGCAAGATACTAAGTTGCGGCCGCAAGAAGTTCAGTATTCGGTACGCTGCAGATTACCAAAACTTTCAAGCAATAAGAAACAGACAGATGGAAACTGCGATTCCAAGACACAATGTAATAAGTATGAAATACACGTTCTAAAATAAAATCAAGATAATTAAGTTGCGGCCGCAAGATAATAAGCTGCGGCCGCATGATACTAAGTTGCGGCCGCAAGATAATTAAGTTGCGGCCGCAAGATAATTAAGTTGCGGCCGCAAGATAATAAGTTGCGGCCGCAAGATACTTAGTTGCGGCCGCAAGATAATTAAGTTGGGGCAGCAAGATACTAAGCTGCGGCCGCAAGATACTAAGTTGCGGCCGCAAGATACTACGTTGCGGCCGCAAGATAATTAAGTTGCGGCCGCAATATAATAAGATGCGGCCGCAAGAAGTTCAGTATTCGGTACGCTGCAGATTACCAAAACTTTCAAGCAATAAGAAACAGACAGATGGAAACTGCGATTCCAAGACACAATGTAATAAGTATGAAATACACGTTCTAAAATAAAATCAAGATAATTAAGTTGCGGCCGCAAGATAATAAGCTGCGGCCGCATGATACTAAGTTGCGGCCGCAAGATAATTAAGTTGCGGCCGCAAGATAATAAGTTGCGGCCGCAAGATACTTAGTTGCGGCCGCAAGATAATTAAGTTGGGGCAGCAAGATACTAAGCTGCGGCCGCAAGATACTAAGTTGCGGCCGCAAGATACTACGTTGCGGCCGCAAGATAATTAAGTTGCGGCCGCAAGATAATAAGATGCGGCCGCAAGAAGTTCAGTATTCGGTACGCTGCTGATTACCAAAACTTTCAAGCAATAAGAAACAGACAGATGGAAACTGCGATTCCAAGACACAATGTAATAAGTATGAAATACACGTTCTAAAATAAAATCAAGATAATTAAGTTGCGGCCGCAAGATAATAAGCTGCGGCCACATGATACTAAGTTGCGGCCGCAAGATAATTAAGTTGCGGCCGCAAGATAATTAAGTTGCGGCCGCAAGATAATAAGTTGCGGCCGCAAGATACTTAGTTGCGGCCGCAAGATAATTAAGTTGGGGCAGCAAGATACTAAGCTGTGGCCGCAAGATACTAAGTTGCGGCCGCAAGATACTAAGTTGCGGCCGCAAGATAATTAAGTTGCGGCCGCAAGATAATAAGTTGCGGCCGCAAGAAGTTCAGTATTCGGTACGCTGCAGATTACCAAAACTTTCAAGCAATAAGAAACAGACAGTTGGAAACTGCGATTCCAAGACACAATGTAATAAGTATGAAATACACGTTCTAAAATAAAATCAAGATAATTAAGTTGCGGCCGCAAGATACTAAGTTGCGGCCGCAAGATACTAAATTGCGGCCGCAAGATAATTAAGTTGCGGCCGCAAGATAATAAGTTGCGGCCGCAAGATAGTAAGTTGCGGCCGCAAGATACTAAGTTGCGGCCGCAAGATATAACAGGCGGAGCTGTGAAATACATCACATAAAGTGAAACATATATGCACTAGTCAAGTGGCACCAATGGGGCTTCATACGTTTTCGCGTAGCTATGCCATCTTGTTTCTGGTCAAGAATATGACGTCAGAAACAAGTTTCTGGTGAGGGTCACGAAAACACGCGTCAGTTGCCTAACCATTGCTATTCTGCCATGGCCGTATACAATGTGGGGCGGGGCGTGACAAGGGCAGCAAAAACCGTGTTGTTAGAAACTACACCAGAGACGTTCATATTGAAGAACTCGCCCAATAGAAACACTATGGAAGAATAAAACTAATGACACCTCCAGCGTTATTTCAACTGTTACCAATGGCGTTCTTTTAACATTCCAGTTTTTGCAGTGTGGGGACGTGGACATGTTCCCCAAATGTTTGGATATAATGACAGTAATGTCAATATTCCCTTATACTATTTATCGTCCCCATTAATGACACAATATCCAACAAGAAACTTAACAATTATAAAGATTACGGTACCAAACAATGACCCGACAGACATATTATTGTCATTTTTGAGAATCGTGAATCAACATTTTAAACAGTTCGGTCAGTGACTACTCTTTATAAAGTTGGATTTAACTTTTAAAAGTGATGACTTCACATTGATAAATTTAGACTTAACTTGACTCCGTGTTAATTTAACACTTTCTTTGAATTGAATTTAACTTTATAATTAATGTTGTCACTCACCGAACTCTTATAAGGTTGATTCAGGGGTCACTAGGGGGTGGCCCACTTTTTCTCGGGGGATGTCAATACTTGAATCCTGAAGTCTCAAATTGGGACCTATTTTTTTCAAAATTCTGAATGGGAACCCGGGGTCACGGACCTCGGCTGGGGGGTCACGGACCTCGGCTGGGGGTCACGGACCTCGGCTGAGGGGTCACGGACCTCGGCTGTGGGTCACGGACCTCGGCTGGGGGTCACGGACCTCGGCTGGGGGGCACGGACCTCGGCTGGGGGGCACGGACCTGGGCTGGGGGCACGGACCTCGGCTGGGGGGGCACGGACCTCGGCTGGGGGGCACGGACCTCGGCTGGGGGGAACTTCCCCCCGTCCCCCTCCCTCCCCATAGTTAAGGTACTGATATAATATACAAAGATGATATTTCCACGTTGGAATGAATACAAGATAACAGCAGAATTCATTTTCTATTGGAAGCTGAAACCTTAACAGGGTTTTTGTATAAACAGTATAATGAATAAAGTATTATAAGGACAGATGCTTTTCAGACATTTTATCAACATGTAAACTTCCTTCAAAAAGTGAATCATAGTGCACAGTTAATTATTCATCTATTTCAAAATACATTTAAACGAAATCACATTACATCCCAATACATGTACTATGTTTTTAATGTCTCATTGATTAACGAATTATTATTTTGTTGTTGTATATATTAAAAACAAAACTCAAATCGGGTAGAATGTCGTATCCGACCGCCACTTTTTCTCATTAAATATAACCAATAATGTAATCTTACCTATCTAGTAATGTGGAGAACATATGCATGATGATGGATATATAGCCTACTTCAAATTACCCCAGGATATTTATTTCATGAAACAATCAGGCATTTTTCATATACGATGACTTCCTCAGTCATGTCAGTCTGATCTTGTCAACTCCCCCATAAGTGACCAACACGGTCATTGTACATGCGCAGTGGCAAATATATAGGATCCTTCTATTTTCTGAAGGGGAGGATTTTTTAAGAACGGAAATCAAGTCCGAAAACCATCATAAAAGTGGATTTTAAAGATAGTTTTCGCTTTCTGTACCCTCAAAAATCGATGGAATCCTTTTTTAACTGCTTAGTGGTTGTACAAAACAATTCCAAAAAACCTTAAAAAGTGGCGGTCGGATACGACATTCTTTCCCTCAAATCCAGTGCTTTGGTTTTGCGATAATTCCTGAGAAAACATTATTCGATTGAGTTCAATCTATGAACATGACTTGTTGACTTACCTTTATCCTCGTAAGTTGCAATGACACATCCTATACACACCATTAGAAGAATCAAGTAGATATAAGTCTTCATCTTCACTGATGTCATCCATCGTTAAATATACAAAATAACAAACGAGACAATAAAACAGGTTTTCTCAAACACGAAATGTGGCATCCAACAAGTTCCATTACTTCATACATTCGTTACTACTTTAATTTTGTCTGCCATTAGGCAACGTGACCCAACAGCAAATCAAAATTTTAATCAAATTCCAACACTACCGAATTTTTGTGCATGCTGTGACCGAATTAAATTTCACACATACACACCGCATAGACAACATTTGAATAAAATAGTTGTAACTAGGTTTTTCATAGTCATATACCCATGTGTTATACATCAAAATGAAGCCGAGGACATTGTAAATGTGAATCAAGTCTCAGAATAATTGTTTATTCAAGTAATAAAAATATGGAAGTTGAGATATAGAGTGGCGATTTACATGATGTTTACATCGAGCCGTTGACAGCGGCTTGCGGGCAGCAGCAGACATTTTTCAAGCCGCTGTGACCGGCTCGCGGTAGCGAAAGAGTTTTAAGTACAGAATCTACTTTTTCAAAGGCATTTTAACATCAAATTGTGTCAGGTAAACTAAAATAAAGCATTGCCAATGGGCCTTAACACACTTACATGTTTTTGCACAGATAAGCTTTGCTGTTTCGACAATCAAAGGTGAATTTGAAAGACGTTCTTAACGGTAAGCAACTGAACCGGTGACTCCCTTTAGTAGAGCTATGTAGCACCACAGTACATCATCTAATCACCAACATAATACATGTCACTTGCCAGGGTTATGACGTCAGCTACCTTTGTGGTAATTCTACTGCGGCTTACATAAGACAAACTGATGATAAAAGATGGTTTGCAATGAAAATAACATAATTAACGTATGACTTCCAGCCGAGGTTAGAATCAATTATTATTCCAAGTGTCACAAACTTAGAATTAATGTATAAATGTCATTTTAAGGTAACATAAACAATTTTACTTAAATCCTGTGGGTGTGACGAAATCATGTCCTTTTAGTACCACCTTACTTTTTATAGTACCGGCAGCCATCCTTATTTTGTTAATGTCCACCGAGCCATGGGGCTGCACCTTTTTGTTTACTAAAGAATCTGTTGTGAATTTGATTTCCTTATTTGGCTTAAAGATGCAAAGTTTCCCAACATGATTTAACATGCACGGTCTGGATCGATATTTATTCAAATTTATGGGATAAATGAATATTCATTATTGGTGTAGTATATAAGAAAAGTAAAGGGGTTTGGGAGACACTTAGCAGCTTGACCACCGGCTCAATGACTTTGGGCACTGAGGCTTCTGCCTGAGACCCCACCCTGCGGGTATGGATCTGAGCTCCACTAATGCCGGTCTGCCAGTCGTTTTCTGGGTATACCGGCTCTGTTAACCGATGGTTTGGAGGACCGCCAAGTTGAGATTGCTGAGACTGGGGCCAAGCTGCAACCATTAAAGGGGGACTGACATGGATTTAAATCAAACAGTTAAATATGTGATCGTTTTATTCTTTATATCAGTAAAAGATCAATAACATTTTTGTTTTGTGTTTTTATTGTTTTTGAGAGTGTTATTTTACCATTGTAAAAATGCCCCCCACTTTTACGCCCTGCACGGAGGAGCTGTTCGTGACGTCATGTCGGGAAGAGAAATTCGGCTCAAAACTCGGCTCAAAATGATCGCTGCACAAAACTATGTGAGCCGATGGACCTGACCACTTTACTCTTGTCAGTCGAACTTTGCTCGTCCAAATACGGCGATTTTTGGGTCACTTGGGAACAGATGAAGGCTAACACCGTCTTTGGTGGTGTTGTTGCATCCTGCAGCAACACATCTTCCCGGCATTTTATTAGTTCCGGAAACAAAAATCACGGAAGAAATGAAATCGACGATACGTGTGTGAAACGTTTGTATGTACATGTACATTATGTACACATCGGATCTTCCCGACCTTACGTCACATATATTATGCAAATGAAGCTTCCACCATGGGCGGGGTTGCCTCCCCCAAACACTTCAAACATTGTTTTAAAATACTTGTACTCAGAAATCAATGATTAAATAGACACAGGTTGGGTCTCAAAAACAATATTTTATTACAAAACGCCTTAAGTACACACACAATAAAGGATGTCAGTCTGCCTTTAAGGTCGATTTTTTTTAAATAATTTTCTGGGCTTTGGGGTCTGGTTGGGACATGGAGAGGCACGACGCTGACTATGGTATTAGAGGCAAACGCCGTCTCGGGGACCTGACGTCATCCGCCGATGCACGCCAAGGGTCTCTATCCACTGCGAGTTCCCATGTCACCGCCGCACGCTTAACCAGCCAACTACACAACGATCAACAACCGGGTTCCAATTTATCATTTATCTAAATTTACTTGAATTGTATTAAATTTAATTGATATTATGTTTATTGTAAGTTTACTGTTAGTAATAATTAAATTATATTATAAAAAAATATCTTTTTTATGTTCCTCTGCTTCATTTTGTTGGTGTGTTCATTTTCCCTGGGGTGCCTTTTAACTGTATAACTTTCGAATTGAAATTGAAATTGAAATTGTATAACTTTCACTCTGTCCCAATCATGGTGGACCTTGTGATTGGACATCAGCTGGTGTGAGTTAATTCATTCATAAAAAGTTAAACTTAATCATACCTAACTGTGTGTATAATTTCACACAGTGTCATTTATATATTTTCATTTATTAAGAGTTATTGTAATTAAGATGTGTATTATATGTCATGTGTATACAAATTAAATATAGTGATATTTATGTTTGTATAATCTCATAGAAAGATTAATCCAGCTGCCAGAAATATGGAATCCTCTGCAATTATATATTTTATCTGAACGTTATCAGAATTATACTTGAAAAGAATGTGTACGTCTATTGTCATTGTTCATTGTAGTGTAAAAAACGTGTCCAATCTGTGCCTGCCACATAACTGTATCATGGATGAGATTTCATTGTAGTTTGTATATAACAAAGTATAATTAAAAATATATATATATATATATATATATATATATATATATATATATATATATACAGCACTATCATATAATTATGTAAGAATTGTTAGATTGTACGAGCTACAATGAGTTTTATATCAAGAAATGGAATCATTTTTGGGTAATTTGGGATATTGTTTGTAAATATACTTGTAAAAAGTACTTGTATATTTGGTATTATAACAAGTTTATACTAATACCTATCATGTCTTCTGGAGCAGATTTGTGTTGCAAATGAGAGTAATTCAAACATTTAAATATTATCAAGAAAGTAAATCATTTAATTATGAGCACTGAATCAGGTTGGTCATTTCATGGAGGTTGTCATAATATTTGGGGCTGATGAAAGTTGCGTCGTAAAATCACAAATAGTTTGAAAAAGAAACATTTATGGTACTTTTTTAAAATAACATTTATGTTTTGATGGGTTAGATAATAAAAAAACAAATTTGAAATTTTTATAAAATTCTGATACATTTCATAAGAAAAAGCAGTTAAGGGAAAACGTTCCTCTCAACCAATGTTTATGGTAACCTCCATGATAAACACATGGAGCAAGTTTCCATTCTTCATAATAAATATAAACCGGATTTAGATTCACTTTAATATTCATTAATAGGACAGGACTTTGTATGGTGTAAACTAGGGTAAAAATAGGACAATACACAAAAGGATACGACAACAAAGGGGGGGGGGGTTTACACCTTACAAATTGAGGGGTTGGTGTGTGGGTGTAAATAGCTAAATTAATATTGTCCTCTAAGAGACAGTTTGAAAAAGGAATAATATACAAGATAAGATAACAAAGGTAAAAAAAATATATACCAAGGCAGTTGATAAAATCTAGCAGTGATATAGGTGAATAGTAATGATATAGGTAAAAATAGCTGGGTTATTTGATACCTGTGTTGATGTTGAGGCCGAATGGTTGAAGTGTTTTTAGTTGATGTATCCAGTGTGACTCTACGTTTGCGATGTGTATCACTGCTAGTGCAGGCTTCAATTACAATGAGTTCAACATCATTAATGCTATGATTAGGGTTGTTAAAATGGATTGCCACAGGGTAGGTTTTTTTAGTTTTCACAGAGGAAACATGGTTGGCAAAGCGGAGACACAATTTGGTCTTTGTCTCACTTACATATTGTATACCAAATCTTTTACATGAGATTACATATATAACATTGGGTGTGTCACACTGAGATTTAGTTCTGATTGTGTATGTGAGACCAGTACTGTGGCTTTTCACCTTCTGAGCAGGTTTGAGATACAAACAGGTTTTGCATCTCGAGCGGGTACAATTGGAGCAACCCTGTGGTGATTCATGATCAGTGACGTTAAGGTCACTGTTGGTGCTAGGGAGCCTAGCCCGAACCAATATATCACCGAGGTTACGGGGGCAACGGAAAGCAATCAAATGGGGCTCGAGGATGGCTGAGCGTAACCTATCGGAGGAGTGTAAAATAGTCATGTTATCATTTACGATAGATGAAAATCTGGGTAATCTGGGGGTGATAAGTAGTGACCAGGGGAACTCTGTTGGGAAGGGTTTTCTTGTTACCCCGGGTAGCCAAGAGGGTGCTACGGGGATACAGAGGGCCCTGCTGATAGCTAGTTGGACCCTGCGTTTGCTGTGACCCCGGGATACAAGGTGTTGCCTCAAGTTAGACGATCGTTTTCTGTATAAGGTATCAGTGCAACAGATACGTCTTATACACTCTAAAAACGGATTGGTTAAAAAACTACCAATTTAAATGGTTAACACTATTTTTATTATTTTAACCAAGAGACTGGTCAACAAGTGACAAATACAATGGTTATTTGGCAACCAATTACCTTGGTCACAGAATGTTTGTAATTTTAACCAATATCTTGGTTGTTTTATAAATATGCAAACAAGTAGACGGGGCTAGAAGTTGTACAATTTCTTTGAAAATATAGTGATAATTTTTTTAAATTTAACATTTAATGTAAATTGTGTTTTTTCTTGTATAAATTATCGAAGAATTTGTGAAGATTGTCAAAAATGTAAACACAACATTTTCTTTTGAACACAAAAATGAAACAAAATGGAAAAAAATCAGTAACTGTGAGTGAAAAGATGATTGAACTTGAACTATATATATGGTACATAATGTGTATCATACAGTGTGCCATAAAGAATACAGGAGTCAAGCTACGGGTGACAGTACATCAATGGACAAGGTTGTATGTATATTGTATATGTATTTAATCATTGATGCCATTACATGTGAATAACATTAATGCAATTAAGCATATTACAGTTGTGCAAAGGGTACAACAGTTGTATGAATGCAAAGTAAATTGGTTATATATTTCAAACTATAAATATTTGTTGTGATCTTGGTCACAACCATAATATTGATTAAAATGACCAACTCTGTATTGGTTAGAATTCAATCCAAAATTATTGGTTAAAAAGGTAAACAAATTTAGATTGGTTAATTTGACCAAGATCTTGGTTGGACACATATCTACCAACAACAATGGTTAAAATTAAACATTATATTGGTTATTTTAACCAATCTGTTTTAAGAGTGTACGGAGGGGCTTGACTGTAGGCAATGGCCTCTTTGCAGTGCTTGGGGTGGCATACATATATATATATATATATATATATACATATATACATATATATATACATATATACATATATATATATATATATATATATATATATAAAACACAAGCAATTAAGAATAATGATTTTATGAAGGTTCCATTTCATCAAAATGTAGCAATTTCAACAATAAAACAGTTCTCAGTAGTCGATAAGTTAAGGTATTTTCCCAAAAAATACGAAAAATTACGGCCATTTTGAAATCCAAAATGGCGGCTGAAGATGCTCTTTAAAAAAAATGGTACCAAACTTTTCTGAATTCAGCATACCCTAATTGACAAAATCCATTTTGGCACGAAAATCTAGCTAGCCCCAAATATCTGACATATCATACTGTACTATATGCAGCTATCTTGTTTTTATCTATGCAATTACTGAATAGATCTTTGTATATCACAATCATACTACTTGCCGACTGGTGGTAGGCAAACTACATGATATGCTTACTAATACACACATCTTTGTACACACATGAATCAAACCACTGTTAATTCAAGTTGTTGCAGGTTTCTTATAATGAATAGGACAGTCATGACAGCCTAATAACACAATGTAGTCAGCTTCAACAAGTATTCGAGAATTTGGTATGTCATGAACCACAATGAATGAGACCTACATTTTAAAACAGACATTTTAGGACGACATCCTCAGATAAATATCTCGGCAAGACGACATCCCACTTTCACCATCCTGAGATATATGATGTCGTTACACAAACTTGGTCTCACAAACTTGCAGTCCGCTCACGTAAAGTGCGTATAATTATACCGTTTTACATTAACTAAAACGTCCCATTTCTTCCATCCTGGTTGAGGCTCAGACCAGAGGAAACAATGACGAGACCCATTGTCTATCTTGTCACTATTTGACCCTGTCCGTCTTTTCACTACTTGACCCTGGTGTGAAAAGTTGATTTCTTTATACTTAAAATATTGCATTGAAGCCGTATTCCTAATTTGGAGGTTTTAAATCAAACTTATTTTGTTCAAAGTTCATGATGGTATAAAACAAAATCTGGAAATCTTTCCGTCTCCTTTATGATATATGTACCATAACAATGTAATAAGTTGAAACTCTCACAGGCTAGTTGTTTATATGTATATCTTTATTCCAGAACAGAAATGATACCTTTAGAAATTATCAATGTTTCAATGTCCTTTAAAAACGAACCGTCCGTCTAATCTAAGAGTTCTAAAATAACCAGCAGACAATGCAGTAGAAATTCGAGTAAAGCCATTACATTGTGTACTTCAAACTTTGAAATTATACTTTCACTACTAGAAATAACCCAACCACCAGTGTTTTATAAGACACAAGAAATACAATGGTTTGCTATCACATTAACAAAGATAATTCAGGTGGGCGTGAAAGGTTTCTTATTTATTTATTTATTTATTTTAATTTGTTTATTAACTGTTTTATGACAATCGTATGCCGTAGCGAGCGTGGGGGGGGGGGGGGTGACACCCCCAATAATTTTTCTCGGTTGGCAATTCGAGCCTCAGTCGGCATCAAAGGTACTAGAACAAGGGTTGGTCCAGAATCAATTTTCAGTCGGCAAACCTTGAGCTATGTATATCTCGTATTTCTAATCACTGAAAATTTGCCGAGTTGTTTGTTTAAAGCTGTTTTTCCTTTGTAATACACTGTATTTGACTTAACCACCAACCCCCTACCCCCCGTTGAGCAACGTTAGTGTTGTGTGGGTAAATTTACCAACACAAAAATTTCCCCCTCCCACTCTGAAAATCCTCGCTATGCCACCGATGTCACTCGACAGATTTGCTTCCACTCCCCCTCACTGTATTATCTACAGTGGCTTCAAGACAACATGAATGGATGGCATATCTGGTATTATTCTAATATTTAGCCTATAAATGATAAACTATCTTGAATTTAGGCATATCAAGCTCTAATTGGTACGTTTATTATTATTGTTTGAATATTAATTCGAATCCGTTGAATGTCTTATGGAATGTTATAATAGCTATACTTCACACATTTCAGTTACTCCAAAAGATGTTACTTGCAGTTACTCTGTCCATTAGCTCAACGTGTCCCGCTGGAACTGTAAATTAAACAATTATAAAGGTATATCATCAATAATTATGCAAGATGTGTAGTTTTGCATGGTGGAAAGGATCAGTAAAGACTGTTTGCGGTGACATCATGTGGAAATTCTCTTTTGAGTAGTAATTAGTTCTGAAAAGAGCTGGAGGTTACAACTCGATGTTCCGATCAGTAAGCTATGATCGTCTTCAGGAGAACGCCGGACTCTGGGAAACGCTGCAGCTGCTTAGGCAAACTTTTATTTTATTTTATTGGAGTACGAACATTTGGCAGGGTCGAAGGACGGAATAAAAAAAGTATATAAAATTCCATACTTGCATGTGTATTACTACAGAGTAGTGGTCACTGCGCACCACTCATCATGCATGTCACATATTTATGCAAAACACATGCAGCATCAAATTAATACGAAACAACTAAATGCATTTTCATTATTTTCTCGGATAATGACACATAATAAACGGAAACTTTCACAGGTTGGTTGTTTAACGGATATCTTGATTCAAAGAAAGTAAGGATACTTTTAGAAACATTTTTACAAACATTACCAATAGTGTACAAACTTCTTCAAATTGTTTAACGACAATTTTATCCTTACAATAATTTACATCCGTAATGCATACACTCGATTAGTGTAATTTAAAACCAGCAAGACCATTTAAAACCATTGAGGCTATGAGCGTGAATCATCTGCAGTCCAATCAGAAATCAGTATTTTGATGATGTCATAAATGTTTAAAACACTTTCATTGACATCAGCGCGTCTGAAAACATATCTGGGTCAAAATAACGGACAATTTAGTTTTGGATCACTTTCCCACCCTGGCCCACAGTGTGCTGCTTCTCGTCAAACAACATGTGCTCACTGCTCCTGCGTGCACGTGCTGGTTCGGATACCAGGAATACGTTCACAAATCCAAGCTGCTGAAGAGAAGGGCAGCTGCGCAGAATCTTATCTTTTGGCTTCGGCAATAAAATAAATATTAAACAATCATTGGGTTTTTAATAAATTTAAATTCTCAATTAAAATTCCCGCACCAAGAATTTAAAAAACGTACATTTTCTCTTTTTTTTTCTTCAAAATTCTCATATTCAGGTTCGGTGGGTTCGTAATCCAACTAATTCAAATAAATAATAAAGTAAGAGATGCATATGGACCTCTGTTCGCCACCCTATGGACCTCTGTTCGCCACCCTATGGACCAATGTTCGCCACCCTCGGGATCCACCGATATATAAAACAGGAATCAATGTGGATACTCACCATATTCACATCAATCATGTTCTTTTGTCGTTCGGTTAAACATCGCACCAGAACCCGACTGGGCACTGACGCTCTACGAGGAAATAAAGCAATACCAAAGACAAGAACAATGTTCAGCTCATGATAGCCCTGATGATAGGATCCTATCTACAGTGCATTTGCAATGTAGATACATGTAGGGTCCTATAAGGGCTAAGCCTATGAGAACTTTGGGGTTTGTGAAGAGATATGCTAGTTATGCGAGTTTTAAATTATACGCGGCGTGACAAGCACAACAACACCGCGTAGTAGGTTGTAAAATCGTTAATTACATGGGTAAATGAACTGATTTTCCCAATGTTAACAATTTTAACTTGTTTCAGAGGGTCTAGCGATGTTTTATATCAAAAATTCTTTTTTTAAATGTTTTTCTTAGAAAATTAATTACTTAATACTAAAAAATCCTCATTTTTCCTAAAAAACCTCATTTTTAAACCCAAAATCTGTACTTTTTTCACTCAATAGTAATCCAGGCCACAAATACTAGATCCTGCCATGTATACAAACCCACTGGCCCATTCATAAAAGCCACCTGCTATCGAAGTACGTCATCAATTACTCAGATACCGCCATCCTCCGACACCCCCCCCCCCAACAGCCATCACCCAATATCAACCCCCCCCCCCCCCAACATAGTCGTTTTTATTGGTCTAAATACCCCAGAGCCATCACAGAAGCCTTTGAGATGTCTCCCAGACCGCCTGCAGGCATGTTATTCGATCGTAATCACCCTGTGTTATGACCTGGTGAACCCCAACGCTAAGCCAGTGTGTACACAAATCCCATAGGGACCCCTCAGGCAGGTAGTTGTGGCCGACTTAAAGGGGTGAACGAACTTCCCAGTACTTTAAGCTTCTAACATATTATTTCCATTGGGATGGACTTGGAACTTGAAAAGAATTATTCTTTTTACCCTTTAATTAAGGAGTAATTACAGAAAGTTCGTTAACCTACTACACCGTATAGATGTGCTGTCTTCGCGCAGGGTTTAGTGCTTGCTTGAAGGTAGATACGCTGGATGCAGTAGGTGTGATGGTCCTATGGAGACATACTGAGGGTTTGGGAGGTTGGTATTTGCTACACGAGTAGTGGCAGTCTGCAGAGTTTATCGTCTCAATCCAAATATTGCATTAACACTGTCTAAGAGTCCTTTTTAATTATACACAATCATCAGTCCGTTCCACAAGGTAGGCTTCAACCTCAGCGATAGATGGCGCCACTGCTCCTGGTACCAATTGATCTTACATAATTATCTACTGTGGTCCCTCAACCCAATCATCATATGAATCTTTTGTACCCGTCTCCTGTACCCATGGTCCTCCCTCCCCAATTATGATCATTCTACTACACTGACAGTTCCGTGAGTACAAACACCACCGCCCCTCGTCTCTATGATCTAGTTTCCCACGTTAGCGGCAATTCCAGTGGCGTAGCAGGGGGAGCAGGGAACAGCCTCAACTTATTGGCAAAATAGTGCCTGTCGGTAAATTCACAAATTTGTTGGTAATTCTGACAAATCATCGCTACACCACTGGGCAATGCCATGAGCTTTTCACTTACTTTGCTCCTGGAGCTTCTCTTCAAAATATTCTCGTTCTAGGAAGAGAAACAATAATTATTTAGGATTGAATGATGAAATCGGATCGGATCGGATCAATCGGTGAATAACGGTTCCAGTCTTCTTGAAAACATTTATCCTGCCATTAATAACTTATTTCCACATAATTTTAGTAATTTTGTTTTGTATAACACATTTTCGTGTAGTTTAGTTTTCAAGCAGTTATACACTAATAATGTTTTCCCAGGGGCGGGAAGAAACCTGCGACAAAACATGTATTGAGTTAAAGGTAAAGTAAAGAATTGGTATATTACAAAAAACACCAGTTTTTATTCATAATGTTAAACTTACTTTGTTTGAAGCTGATGATGGTGAATGTTCCCTAGAAATATTTTTTCTGAGTTTCTGTCGCTGAAATAATTTCCGTTTAATAAAATTGTTAAAAGAGAATTATTTCATAGACCTAATTGCATTTTCACTTTTGTCTTGTGAACAACATTACGTAATAATGTGAATCTTTCCCAAATTGGTTGTTTAATGTTCATCGGGATTCACAGAAATTAAGCATATCGCAGAAGCAGTTTTGGGTGAATCCCGGTTTCAGCTAACCTCGTTCCTTCCCTGACAACGGCCGTTGGTTCAGGGTATGTATCATTAGCCATAATACACGCATTGTTGTTTAATTTGTATTTATTTATTATATTTATTTATTTACTTGCGTGCATATTATATGAGTGACTTGGACCGGATGCATTGCACGTGAGGGTAGGGGGGACCCCGTACTAACAGAAACATTATAATTACGTTTTTCATTGTTTTCATCACGATCTTTCAATTCTTGAAGGAGCTCTCTCAGACTTTCCATTAGCCCTGCATCTGGTAAAAACCACAAACATAACAAATAAATATGATTGTGACCAGGGGCGCGTTTTCGCGACTGTAACCAGAAACATGTTTGGGCTTTGGTCATTGGTTAAGGGTTTTCGCGAGTTCCGTTGTGCTGCGATGACGTCATTGTTCTGACCAAATGAGAACCAAAGTTTGTGATCGGTTATTCTTGGTTTCAAGATGGTGGATTGAAAAAAAACACTGAAAGTTTTGTTAATTTGTTAAAACATGATGAAATGATTGTTCGTATACCAGTATATCTTTCAAGTTTATTACTAATTTATTACTGTTGATGATTGAACATGTCGCAAACTGAAAATAATTTTGTGGTTACGTTCGCGCGTAGCTATGCCATCTTGTTTCTGGTCAAGAATATGACGTCAGAAACAAGTTTCTGGTTAGGGTCACGAAAACACGCCCCAGTTACCTAACCATTGCTATTCTGCTATGCAATGAGGGACGGGCGTGACAAGGGCAGCAAAAACCGTGTTGTTAGAAACTACACCAGAGACGTTCATATTGAACAACTCGCCCAATACAAACACTATGGAATAATAAAACTAATGACACCTCCAGCGTTATTTCAACTGTTACCAATGGCGTTCTTTTAACATTCCAGTTTTTGCAGTGTGGGGACGTGGACATGTTCCCCAAATGTTTGGATATAATGACAGTAATGTCAATATTCCCTTATACTATTTATCGTCCCCATTAATGACAATATCCAACAAGAAACTTAACAATTATGAAGATTACGGTACCAAACAATGACCCGACTGACATATTATTGTCATTTTTGAGAATCGTGAAATGTACACTCTTAAAACTAAAGTGTTGAATCAACATTTTAAACAGTTCACTCAGTGACTACTCTTATATAAAGTTGGATTTAACTTTTAAAAGTGATGACTTCACATTGATAAATTTATACTTAACTTGACTCCGTGTTAATTTAACTTTATAAAAATGTTGTCACTCACCGAACTCTTATCAGGTTGATTCAACACTTTAGTTTTAAGAGTGTATATATATAATACAGTGTAACTAGGATCCAATTTTCAGGGGTCACTAGGGGGTGCACCACTTTTTCTAGGGGGATGTCAATACTTGAATCCTGACGTCTCAAATTGGGACCTTTTTTTTCTTCAAAATTCTGAATGGGGAACCCGGGGGCACGGACCTCGGCTGGGGGCAGGGACCTCGGCTGCGGGCATGGACCTCGGCTGGGATGCACGGACCTCGGCTGGGGGGCACGGACCTCGGCTGGGGCACGGACCTCGGCTGGGGGCACTGGACCTCGGCTGGGGGGCACGGACCTTGGCTGGGGAACTTCCCCGTCCCCTCCCTCCCCATAGGTAAGGTACTGATATAATATACAAAGATGATATTTCCACGGTGGAATGAATACAAGATAACAGCAGAATTCATTTTCTATTGGAAGCTGAAACCTTAACAAGGTTTTTGTATAAATAGTATAATGAATAAAGTATTATAAGGACAGATGCTTTTCAGACATTTTATCAAAATTTAAACTTCCTTCAAAAAGTGAATCGTAGCGCACAGTTAATTATTCATCTATTTCAAAATACATTTAAACGAAATCACATTACATCCCAATATATGTACTATGTTTTTAATGTCTCATTGATTAACGAATTATTATATTTTTTTGTATATATTAAAAACAAAACTCAAATCGGGTAGAATGTCGTACCCGACCGCCACTTTTTCTCATTAAATATAACCAATAATGTAATCTTACCTATCTAGTAAGGTGGAGAACATATGGATGATGATGGATATATAGCCTACGTCAAATTACCCCAGGATATTTATTTCATGAAAAATCAGGCATTTTTCATACACGATGACTTCCTCAGTCATGTCAGTCTGATCTTGTCAACTCCCCCATAAGTGACCAACACGGTCATTGTACATGCGCAGTGGCAAATATATAGGATCCTTCTATTTTCTGAAGGGGAGGATTTTTTTTAGAAGGGAAATCACTAAGTCCGAATACCATCATAAAGGTGGATTTTAAAGATAGTTTTCGCTTTCTGTACCCCCACAAATCGATGGAATCCTTTTTTAACTGCTTAGTGGTTGTACAAAAAAATTCAAAAAAAACCTTAAAAAGTGGCGGTCGGATACGACATTCTTTCCCTCAAATCCAGTGCTTTGGTTTTGCGATAATTCCTGAGAAAACATTATTCGATTGAGTTCAATCTATGAACATGACTTGTTGACTTACCTTTATCCTCGTAAGTTGCAATGACACATCCTACACACACCATGAGAAGAATCAAGTAGATATAAGTCTTCATCTTCACTGATGTCATCCATCGTTAAATATACAAAACAACAAACGAGACAATAAAACAGGTTTTCTCAAACACGAAATGTGGCATCCAACAAGTTCCATTACTTCATACATTCGTTACTACTTTCATTTTGTCTGCCATTAGGCCTGTGACCCAACAGCAAATCAAAATTTTAATCAAATTCCAATATAAAATGTTCACTGGTAAAAGTCGGCTTAAGTACAGAATCTACTTTTTCAAAGGCATTTTAACATCAAATTGTGCCAGGTAAACTAAAATAAAGCATTGCCAATGGGCCTTAACACACTTACATGTTTTTGCACAGATAAGCTTTGCTGTTTCGACAATCAAAGGTGAATTTGAAAGACGTTCTTAACGGTAAGCAACTGAACCGGTGACTCCCTTTAGTAGAGCTATGTAGCACCACAGTACATCATCTAATCACCAACATAATGCATGTCACTTGCCACGGTTATGACGTTAGCTACCTTTGTGCTAATTCTACTGCGGCTTACATAAGACAAACTGATGTTAAAATGGAAAAACTGTCTATGGTGATAAATTGATGATAAAAGATGGTTTGCAATGAAAACAACATAATTAACGAATGACTTCCAGCTGAGGTTAGAATCAATTATTATTCCAAGTGTCACAAACTTAGAATTAATGTACAAATGTCATTTTAAGGTAACATAAATCATTGTACTTAAATCCTGTGGGTGTGACGAAATCATGTCCTTTCAGTACCACCTTACTTTTTTATAGTACCGGCAGCCATCCTTATTTTGTTAATATCCACCGAGCCATGGGGCTGCACCTTTTTGTTTACTAAAGAATCCGTTGTGAATTTGATTTCCTTATTTGGCTTAAACATGCAAAGGTTTCCCAACATGATTTAACATGCACGGTCTGGATCGATATTTATTCAAATTTATGGGATAAATGAATATTCATTATTGGTGTCGTGTATAAAGAAAAGTAAAGGAGTACTTAGCAGCTTGACCACCGGATCGATGACTTTGGGCACTGAGGCCTCTGCCTGAGACCCCACCATGGGGGTATGGATCTGAGCTCCACTAATGCCGGTCTGATCAGCCGTTTTCTGGGTATACCGGCTCTGTTAGCCGATGGTTTGGAGGACATCCGAGTTGAGATTGCCGAGACTGGGGCCAAGCTGCTAAGTCGCCACAACCTTTAAGGTCGATTTTTTTAAATAATTTTCTGGGCTTTGGGGTCTGGTTGGGACATGGAGAGGCACGACGCTGACTATGGTATTAGAGGCAAACGCCGTCTCGGGGACCTGACGTCATCCGCCGATGCACGCCAAGGGTCTCTATCCAGTGTGAGTTCCCATGTCACCGCCGCACGCTTAACCAGCCAACTACACAACGATCAACAACCGGGTTCCAATTTATCATTTATCTAAATTTACTCGAATTGTATTAAATTTAATTGATATTATGTTTATTGTTAGTAATAATTAAATTATATTATAAAAAATTATCTTTTTTTATGTTCCTCTGCTTCATTTTGTTGGTGTGTTCATTTTCCCTGGGGTGCCTTTTAACTGTATAACTTTCGAATTGAAATTGAAATTGTATAACTTTCACTCTGTCCCAATCATGGTGGACCTTGTGATTGGACATCAGCTGGTGTGAGTTAATTCATTCATAAAAAGTTAAACTTAATCATACCTAACTGTGTGTATAATTTCACACAGTGTCATTTATATATTTCCATTTATTAAGAGTTATTGTAATTAAGATGTGTATTATATGTCAAGTGTATACATATTAAATATAGTGGTATTTGTTTTGTATAATCTCATAGAAAGATTAATCCAGTTGCCAGAAATATGGAATCCTCTGCAATTATATATTTTATCTGAACGTTATCAGAATTATACTTGAAAAGAATATGTATGTTTATTGTCATTGTTCATTGTAGTGTAACACATGTGTCCAATCTGTGCCTGCCATATAACTGTATCATGGATGAGATTTCATTGTAGTTTGTATATAACAAAGTATAATTTAAAATATATATATATACAGCACTATCATAATTATGTAAGAATTGTTAGATTGTACGAGCTACAATGAGTTTTATATCAAGAAATGGAATCATTTTTGGGTAATTTGGGATATTGTTTGTAAATATACTTGTAAAAAGTACTTGTATATTTGGTATTATGACAGAGGTTTATATAATACTTATCATGTCTTGTGGAGCAGATTAGTGTTGAACATTTGAGAGTAATTCAAACATTTAAATATTATCAAGATAGTAAATCATTTAATTATGAGCACTGAATCAGGTTGGTCATTTCATGGAGGTTGTCATAATATTTGGGGCTGATAAAAGTTGCGTCGTAAAATCACAAATAGTTTGAAAAAGAAACGTTTATGGTACTTTTTTAAAGTAACATTTATGTTTTGATGGGTTAGATAATAAAAAAACAAATTTGAAATTTTTATAAAATTCTGATGCAGTCAAGGGAAAACGTTCCTCTCAACCAATGTTTATGGTAACCTCCATGATAAACACATGGAGCAAGTTTCCATTCTTCATAATAAATATAAACCGGATTTAGATTCACTTTAATATTCATTATAGGACAGGACTTTGTATGGTCAAAATATTACACCCGATCATGTTTTCTTTAACCCCAACCCTCCCAAATCCTCTTTGCCAAAGTGAAGGATTTTGAAGGATTGGGGTTACATGCTACATGCTCTTTGCTAAAGTGAAGGATTTTGGAGGATTGAGGTTATTAGGCATACTTGCCTTTCCATGGTACATTTACATCCATGTTTGTTGTAGTGATTGCAAGGAGTTTTATGGGAAGGGCACACCCCTCCGCAAAGGCAGATAGCCACAACATTGCATGGGTCATGGAGCGTGCACCCCTTTTCGTACAATATCACAATATAGACATTTAATAATGAAAAGTCCAATGGAAGTACTATTAAAGTCTATGGATTTATACCAACATTTAGCCAAACGTGTTTACACTGCATGATGCAAACAAGTTGGTGATAGCAGCAGCTACCTAGTTTAGTTATCGCACAAGTCATGCACACCTTAAAACCCCTATGTGAAAAAGTTGTTTCTTAAAATATAGCACGGCAGAATTACAATCGATCCAGCAACTTTGGCTTACAAAAAACGATTTAGACGACGACAATAATAACCTGGACTATGGCGCACGTATCCAAACTGGTGCTCAAGGCGCATAAATCATTCCTGAAACCATCTCAGCTCCCTGGGGAGTATTCAGCTCAATTGCTGCTATTTCGGCACATATGGGCTTACCAAACACAACAACCAACTCTGCCCTCACATGTACCCATTTACTCCTAGGTGGAGAGAAGCAATTATGGTAAAGTGTCTTGCTCAAGTACATAAGCACCACAGGCGTAGTCGGGATTCAAACCCACATTCTGACAACTCGGCCATCAGAACACAAATCTGATGAACTAAACCGCTCGGCCATGGCACTCCACAATGCTCTAATTTCTCTACTTTGGTAGAGAAATGTTAATACATAATGCATTAGGTAACTAATTTGTTATGGTATCACTTATTTATTGTTAATTTGCTTTGAACTGATAAAATACAAAATGAAATCTTACAATCTTGTAAGTTGACGTTCTTGAGAAATGAATAGGGAGGGTGTCTCTGGAACGGTACATTTGAACGAAATAACAATCAAACAGGACATCAAAACAAGCGATCATCACAACATACAAATGCTGACTTCATATCATTACAACTCACATGGGAACCCCTCTATCATAAAACATACATTTTGACATTCTTTGTATTAAATGTTGAAGCAACATACATTGCTAAATTGTCCATATTTGTTTACATGCACAGATGTATAGAATGAATACCATAATGAAATCATAAACAACTGCTGAGGTTATAGACTACATGTACTACAACGCAGGCATTGCTTCTTGGTCTAACTAGCAATCACTACAGTTTATATTTATGTGTTCGGGTATGTGCCCGAAACACCTATTGTTTTTGTTCGTTTTTTTTTTCTTCTTCTTCTCCTTCGTCTTCTTCTTCCCATAGATTGTCTACAAAAAACACATACTTGCAAACTTCACATCAACTTGAAACTTGGCATATACTTAGAACTTAACACGTAGATGAACAAAATTTGTTACGCCATGATTAGGTCATCAGATATCGAATTACGATAAATCAAAATTTAATATTTAAAAAAATCATATCTCGACAACCACAAGAGGTAAATTCACAATTTTTGTACCATTGTACAGATCGTTAATTGTCAAAAAATAGTTACAAAAAGGTGACCCCAATTTGACCTTACTTCCTGTCCAAACCGGAAGTCAAAGTTTAATATTTAAAAAAATCATATCTCAACAACCACAAGAGGTAAATTCAAAATTTTTGTACCATTGTAAAGATCGTTAATTGTCCAAAAATATTTACAAAAAGGTGACCCCAATTTGACCTTACTTCCTGTCCAAACCGGAAGTCAAACTTTAATATTTAAAAAAATCATCTCAACAACCACAAGAGGTAAATTCAAAATGTTTGTACCATTGTACAGATCGTTAATTGTCAAAAAATATTTACAAAAAGATGACCCCAATTTGACCTTATTTCCTGCCCAAACCGGAAGTCAAAGTTTAATATTTAAAAAAATCATATCTCAACAACCACAACAGGTAAATTCACAGTTTTTGCAGCATTGTACAGATTGTTAATTGTCAAAAAATATTTACACAAAGGTGACCCCAATTTGACCTTACTTCCTGTCCAAACCGGAAGTCAAAGTTTAATATTTAAAAATATCATATCTCAACAACCACAAGAGGTAAATTGACATTTTTGCACCATTGTATAGATTGTTAATTGTCGAAAAATATTTACACAAAGGTGACCCCAATTTGACCTTACTTCCTGTCCAAACCGGAAGTCAAATTTTTATATTTAAAAAAATCATATCTCAACAACCACAAGAGCTAAACTGACAGTTTTTGCACCATTGTACAGATTGTTAATTGTCAAAAATATTTACAAAAACATGACTCCAATTTGACCTTTACTTCCTGTCCAATCCGGAAGTCAAAGTTTAATATTTATGATCGATGTATGTAAAACCATCCGGTGAACAATAAAGATTCCGTGGCCAGTTTAAAAAAAAAATCAGAACATTTTTGAAATGTCAGGGTAATTAACATCTGTTGGTCTTGAAATTCCCTTGTAACCTTGTTGAGGATCTTCTAGGTGTAGTCGGAAGATAAGTTTTATTCGATCATTATCATTCTTTTATACCATTGCATTTGAAATGAAGTTTGAATTTGGTGTAGGGCCTACCGTGATTAAGTTCAAATCATTGAAATGGACTTCAAACAAATCATCGTTGGTAATCACATCATATTTTACAGGGTACTCTTTAATATGAAAAAAAAATAATGCAAAGTTTCTTTAAAAAAAACATTCTGACGTCATCATCACTGCCCTGACAAAACACGAACACCTATGTGTTTGTAATATCACAAACACTTCGGTCTAGTACTAATTCGTACTGGTACTCATTTTGTATGCATGCCAACTCGTGCGCTATTCGCCTCGTGCATATCATAATCCCTCTAGTGGTAAAATGTACTAAGTATGAAGAGTTTTTCTACCTGAAAATGGACATCTCAGCCATAGTAACGTTTGCCAAACTATGGGCGGTCGCCAGTGCAAAATAAAACCAGAAATTCAATGTTTGTTTTAAATACTGTAATTAGTGAAAAACATTGATAAAACCAACATACTTTACCAATATATATTGCTCTTAAATACTTCCGGTGTAAAATGTTTAATTGTGGGCAGAATATCTTGCTAAAATTGTTGGTCATTGATTGCTGTCCATACAAAATGGCGCTCAATGCTTACAATACAAAATGCCCTCTGTCTGCGAACTCCTGCATCATATGTGATGGCGCTCTCATTATAGTCATGGACGGGACCAATAGACTAAACCAGGGACCACAGTATTCCCTGCCATAGCCTGACGATATGACATCACGCTCTGAGCTAGAGGCGCGTGAATTACGCCAGATCTTGGCCGCGATATTTTTCCCGGTGCTGAACTTTGACCTTGGTTGGTAGCTCGCGCGCAAGCCTGGAAGTGTGACGTCATATCTTCAGCACAACGCGTGAACGTATCCAATGAAGTCCTTTGAGTGGTACGCCTGGAGCCTGTCTATATCCTTAATAGGATATAGACAAGGGACCAGTCTATTATTGCCACGACTGCGGGGGTACCCATTGAGTGGTACTACATGCGCGCGTCTCACGCATTCTTAAATACGCAGTACGCTAGCGTTTCGTCAGCGTAGCGAGTGCACAGGTTGGCCGGCCAAGGAAGCACCGGACTAAAAAAGATTGACTTTTATAATAGGCTAATAGCCCTCTAAAATGATTTAAAAAAATTAAACCGGATACTCACAGACAAAAACGGTTATTATATGGGGGTCTTTGACTTCAAATTAGAGTATTTTGGATACACTAGGCCCTGAAAAAAGTGGTCCTAATTTGCTTCCAAGCAGGGCCCTTTTTTTCAAAATGGATGTCATTGTTAACGTTGAGAATAACTCGATGGGCCTCTGGGATATAGACATAAGAATGTTTGGGATTTCTAAGTGTTTTTTTAATCACATTTATGCACGTTCAAATTAACGTGAGCCAATACATACGAACAATACAAGCGAATACAATTGAAGTGGTAAACAATTTTCCAGACACTACTGCGTGCTAAGGTCATAAAGGCCAATGTCACATCATGCGTGTCTTGAGGAATGTATGGTTATAAGAAAAGACAGGTTTCACAACCATGTTCGATCATCCAAAACGCTAGATGAATGCAAGTCTAGTACACAGTCATGTACATGACATGAAATGACGCTTACCATCAACTCGTACTCACGTATGTCAACTCGTACGTAGAATTTATTATAAAGAAATTTGAAGTACAGATAGAGACATGATTTTCATGCCTGTCAATCAAACTCAAGAAATGGTCCTTTTCTGGGGCACCGAGTTTTTAAATAAAATGTGTATTTTCCCCCTTTATTTTCCTTGATGAATACAAACAAACAAACTGTCCTATTTATAATTTAATTATCTAAACGAGTAACTGGTTGCTTACCAGTGGCACGCGTAAGTACCATACGAGTTGACTCGAAATCGCCGCAAACGACCGACCCACATTCCGGTCCAGACTAGCCACCGCTGCACATTGGGCTAGGTGAAACCAAAGTGCGCCAAAAGGGGTAATTTGTCTATGTGCCAGATTGTATTTCTTTTACATTTTTTAGGTTGCTAAGACCCCATACGACTGTATACTAAGAGTTTAAACAATTAATATTTAATAACCGTAGAACCGCCTTACAATTTCAAAAAAACGTTTATTCTGAGAGATTACCAAATTTTTCTGAAAGATTACCAAACATTTATGGTAAATGTTTATGGTACCAAATTCATTCAAAGGCCAAATTCATTCGCCTAGCTCATTATCGTAATTTGTATGCCCTAAAAAATCGGATGCCCTAATAGTCCAAAGATTTTAGTTCCATACATATGAGGAATTGTATAAAAATGATCCAAAATTATAATATGGGGGCCGGGTCTTTGACTTCAAATTAGAGTATTTTGGATGCACTAGGCCCTGAAAAAGTGGTCCCAATTTGCTTCCAATCAGGGCCATTTTTTTCAAATTGGATGATTTTTTGCCAGTGTTAACGTTGAGAATAACTCGATGGGCCTCTGGAATATCGACATAAAAAATGTTTGGGATTTCTAAGTGTTTTTTAATCACATTTATACACGTTCAAATGAAAGTCAGCCAATACATACGAACACTATACAAGCGAATACGATTGAAGTGGTAAACAATTTTCCGGACACTACTGCGTGCTAAGGTCATGAAGGCCAATGTCACATCATGCGTGTCTTGAGGAATGTATGGTTATAAGAAAAAACAGGTTTCACAACCATGTTCGATCATCCAAAACGCTAGATGAATGTAAGTCTAGTACACAGTCATGTACATGACATGAAATGACGCTTACCATCAACTCGTACTCACGTATGTCAACTCGTACGTAGAATTTATTTTAAAGAAATTTGAAGTACAGATAGAGAGATGATTTTCATGCCTGTCAATCAAACTCAAGAAATGGTCCTTTTCAGGGGCACCAAGTTTTTAAATAAAATGTGTATTTTCGCCATTTATTTTCCTTGATAAATACAAACAAACAAACTGTCCTATTTATAGTTTAATTATAGAAACGAGTAATTGGTTGCTTCCGAGTGGCACGCGTAAGTACCATACGAGTTGACTCAAAATCGCCGCAAACGACCGACCCACATTGTGGTCCCAGACTAGCCACCGCTGCACAGTGGACCAGGGTGAAACCAAAGTGTGCCAAAAGGGGTCATTTGTGTGTGTGTGCCAGATTTGATTTCTTTTACATTTTTAGGTTGCTAAGACCCCATACGACTGTATATAAACAATTTAAACAATGAATATTTAATAACCGTAGAACCGCCTTACAATCTCAAAAAATGAAAAAAATGTGATAATAAGCCGGTTGCTGGTGTTATTTTTTGCCATTGTGGGCTTCAGAAGCTAACGTCATGTAAATTGAACTAAACCCAGTGCATGGTCTATATTTTATAAACAATTAAGTCGATTGTAAATTAGTTATTTGATTTCATCAGCAAAAACTGAGGAATTTGGTTTAAAAAATATAAAATATAGCTTTTTTGGTTCAGCTATGGTTGGAACTACAAATTCCCGCCGATTCCCCGCCTAAATTCTCATATTTCCCTAAAGCTAATCTTTCAGCAACATTTTGATACCAAAATTAGCTGCGACCACCTGCGACCTGTGATTTGGTAACATTTTTTGTAAACCCATCACAACAAATCACAACAAATCCCAACAAACCCCATCCCAACAAATTTGAACCTTTGTTATAAGTCGACTGTGAGCAGCGCGCTTCGCACAGTGAAATGACTTGGGGTTTCCGCTTCGTAAACAAAGAGAAGACTAAAATGATAGCCATGATAAACAATTGTGCAGTTAAAATTGTTATCAGTGTCTTGATAATGGAAAGCACGACATATCTAAAAAGTAATTTTCAGTCAGTAAGCCCCTACACTATTGGTAAATTCACGAAACAAAAATGATCACAGTTGTACATGAAACTTGTTGGTGTTAAATTGATAAATTTGTCTCATGTGCTATCAAATATAGTAATATAGTGAATTAATGTCCAAAATTAATTGCAGTCCCTCCGGAAACAAAATCAAATCAACGTAGGAATTAATACAAAACAACTAAATGCATTTTCATTATTTTCTCGGATAATGACACATAATAAACGGAAACTTTCACAGGTTGGTTGTTTAACAGATATCTTTCATTGACATCTTGGCCGCGATATTTTTGCTAATGCTGAACTTTGACCTTGGTTGGTAGCTCGCGCGCAAGCCTGGGAGCATGACGTCAGATTTTCAGCACAACGCGTTAACGTATCAAATGAAGTCCTTTGAGTGGTACGCCTGGAGCATGTCTATATCCTTGATAGGATATAGACAGGGGACCAGTCTATTATTGCCATGACTGCGGTGGTACCGCACTGCATGCGCGCGTCACACGCATTCTTAAATACGCAGTACGCTAGCGTTTCGTCAGCGTTTCGAGTGCACAGGTTGGTCAAGGAAAAACACCGGACTAAAAAAGATCGACTTTTATAATAGGCTAAAGGGCCGGTCACACTGCAGCGATAACGAGTAAGGAGAACGAGAACACTGCTAATGAATGCCATCGATTGGTTAAATAAGCGTGCGCGTATTCCGCGCGGTACAATTTAAAAAATAGAATGCGTTCTTTTGCGTCGTTTTCGTTATCGTTACTTGTAATCGCTGCAGTGTGACCGGCCCTTTATAGTCCTCTAATACTCACCGACAGAAATTTAAAAACGGTTCACAAGCAACAGTGTTGGGTTAATGCCCTGTTAGGAAATGTTTGATTGCATACATACATTTTTAGTTTTACTAATCTGAGAGATGACCAAACGTTTATGGTAAATGTTTATGCTACCAAATTCATTCAAAGGCCAAATTCATTCGCCTAGCTCATTATCGTAATTTATATGCTTTAAAAAAAGCGGAAAAACAAAGATTTTTAATAGTCCAAATATTTTAGTTCCATACATAGGCCTATGAGGAATTGTACAAATGAATGATCCAATATTATGATATGGGGTCTTTGACTTCAAATTAGAGTATTTTGGGTACACTAGGCCCTGAAAAAGTGGTCCTAATCTGCTTCCAAGCAGGGCCCTTTTTTCAAAATGGATGATTGTTTACCACAGTTAACATTGAGAATAACTCGATGGGCCTCTGGGATATCGACATAAAAATGTTTGGGATGTCTAAGTGTTTTTTAATCACATTTATACACTTTCAAATGAAAGTGAGCCAATACATACGACCACTATACAAGCGAATACAATTGAAGTGGTAAACAATTTTCCAGACACTACTGCGTGCTAAGGTCATGAAGGCAAATGTCACATCATGCGTATCTTGAGGAATGCATTTTTATAAGAAAAGACGGGTTTCACAACCATGTTCGATCATCCAAAACGCTAGATGAATGTAAGTCTAGTACACAGTCATGTACATGACATGAAATGACGCTTACCATCAACTCGTACTCACGTATGTCAACTCGTACATAGAATTTATTTTAAAGAAATTTGAAATACAGATTTATAGAGAGATGATTTTCATGCCTGTCAATCAAACTCAAGAAATGGTCCTTTTCAGGGGCACCAAGTTTTTAAATAAAATGTGTATTTTCCCCCTTTATTTTCCTTGATAAATACAAACAAACAAACTGTCCTATTTATAATTTAATTATTGAAACGAGAAATTGGTTGCTTGCGAGTGGCACGCGTAAGTACCATACGAGTTGACTCGAAATCGCCGCAAACGACCGACCCATATTCTGGTCCAGACTAGCCACCGCTGCACATTGGGCTGGGTGAAACCTAAGTGCGCCAAAGGGGGTTATTTGTGTATGTGCCAGGTTGTATTTCTTTTACATTTTTTAGGTTGCTAAGACCCCATACGACTGTATACTAACAGTTTAAACAATTAATATTTAATAACCGTAGAACCGCCTTACAATTTCAAAAAAACTTTTATTTTTACTAATCTGAGAGATGACCAAACATTTATGGTAAATGTTTATGGTACCAAATTCATTCAAAGACCAAATTCATTCGCCTAGCTCATTATCGTAATTTGTATGCCCTAAAATATTAAAAAAAGATTTTTAATAGTCCAAGGTTTTAGTTCCATACATATTAGGAATTGTATAAAAATGATCCAATAATATGGGGGTCTTTGACTTCAAATTAGAGTATTTTGGATACACTAGGCCCTGAAAAAGTGGTCCTAATTTGCTTCCAAGCAGGGCCCTTTTTTTTCAAAATGGATGATTTTTTGCCAGTGTTAACGTTGAGAATAACTCGATGGGCCTCTGGGATGTCGACATAAAAAATGTTTGGGATGTCGAAGTGTTTTTTAATCACATTTATGCACGTTCAAATGAACGTGAGCGAATACACACGAACACTATACAAGCGAATACAATTAAAGTGGTAAACAATTTTCCAGGCACTACTGCGTGCTAAGGTCATGAAGGCCAATGTCACATCATGCGTGTCTTGAGGAATGTATGGTTATAAGAAAAGACAGGTTTCACAACCATGTTCGATCATCCAAAACGCTAGATGAATGCAAGTCGTGTAGATGACATGACGCTTACCATCAACCCGTACTCGCGTATGTCAACTCGTACGTAGAATTTATTTTAAAGAAATTTGAAGTACAGATAGAGAGATGATTTTCATGCCTGTCAATCAAACTCAAGAAATGGTCCTTTTCAGGGGTACCAAGTTTTTAAATAAAATATGTATTTTCCCCCTTTATTTTCCTTGATAAATACAAACAAACAAACTGTCCTATTTATAGTTTAATTATAGAAACGAGTAATTGGTTGCTTGCGAGTGGCACGCGTAAGTACCATACGAGTTGACTCGAAATCGCCGCAAACGACCGACCCACATTGTGGTCCCAGACTAGCCACCGCTGCACAGTGGACCAGGGTGAAACCAAAGTGTGCCAAAAGGGGTCATTTGTGTGTGTGTATGTGTGCCAGATTTGATTTCTTTTACATTTTTAGGTTGCTAAGACCCCATACGACTGTATATAAACAGTTTAAACAATGAATATTTAATAACCGTAGAACCGCCTTACAATCTCAAAAAATGAAAAAATGTGATAATAAGTCGGTTGCTGGTGTTATTTTTTGCCATTGTGGGCTTCAGAAGCTATCGTCATGTAAATTTAACTAAACCCAGTGCATGGTCTATATTTTATAAAAAATTAAGTCGATTGTAAATTAGTTTTTTGATTTCATCAGCAAAAACTGAGGAATTTGGTTTAAAAAATATTTATTTTAAATATAGTGTTTTTGGTTCAGCTATGGTTGGAACTACAAATTCCCGCCGATTACCGCCTGAATTCTCATATTTCCCTAAAGCTAATCTTTCAGCAACATTTTGATAGCAAAATTAGCTGCGACCTGTGATTTTCTAGTATTTTTGTAAACCCCCATCCCAACAAATTTGAACCTTTTTTATAAATCGACTGTGAGCAGCGCGCTTCACACAGTGAAATGACTTGCGGTTTCCGCTTCGTAAACAAAGAGAAGACTTGTAAAATGATAGCCATGATAAACAATTGTGCAGTTAAAATTGTTATCAGTGTCTTGACAATGGAAAGCACGACATGTCTAAAAAGTAATTTTCAGTCAGTAAGCCCCTACACTATTGGTAAATTCACGAAACAAAAATGATCACAGTTGTACATGAAACTTGTTGGTGTTAAATTGATAAATTTGCTTTCAAAAAGGCTATAGTAATATAGTGAATTAATGTCCAAAATTAATTGCTGTCCCTCCGGAAACTAAATCAAATCAACGTACTAATTAGTACGAAACAACTAAATACATTTTCATGATTTTCTCGGATAATAAACGGAAACTTTCACAGGTTGGTTGTTTAACGGATATCTTGATTCAAAGAAAGTAAGGATACTTTTAGAAACATTTTTACAAACATTACCAATAGTGTACAAACTTCTTCAAATTGTTTAACGACAATTTTATCCTTACAATAATTTACAGCTGTAACGCATACACTCGATTAGTGTAATTTAAAACCAGCAAGACCATTTAAAACCATTGAGGCTATGAGCGTGAATCATCTGCAGTCCAATCAGAAATCAGTATTTTGATGACGTCATAAGTGTTTAAAACACTTTCATTGACGTCCACGCGTCCGAAAACATATCTGGGTCTAATATGACATCAAAATAACGGACAATTTAGTTTTGGCTCACTTTGGTCCCACCTTGGCCCACTGTGTGCTGCTTCTCATCTAACAACATGTGCTCACTGCTCCTGCGTGCACGTGCTGGTTCGGATATCAGGAATACGTTCGCAAATCCAAGCTGCTGAAGAGAAGGGCAGCTGCGCAGAATTTTTATCTTTTGGCTTCGGCAATAACATAAATATTAAACAATCATTGGGCTTTTAATAAATTAAAATTCTCAGTTAAAATTCCCGCACCAAGAATGAAAAAAACCTACATTTTCTCTTTTTTCCAAAATTCTCATATTCAGGTTTGGTGGGTTCGTAATCCAACTAATTCAAAAAAATAATAAAGTAATAGATGCATATAGCCCTCTGTTTGCCACCCTATGGATCTCTGTTCGCCACCCACCGATATATAAAACAGGAATCAATGTGGATACTCACCATATTCACATCAATCATGATGTTATTTTGTCGTTGAGCTACCAACACTGACCAGTACCACTGCACCTTTCCCCCACTGCGCAATCCATGCTACTGTAACATTTACGCTGTACGAGGAAATAAAGCAATACCAAATACAAGAACAATGTTCAGCTCATGATATCCCTGATAGGATCCTATGTACAGTGCATTTGCAGTGTAGATACATGTAGGGTCCTATAAGGGCTAAGCTCATGAAAACATTGGGGTTTGTGAAGAGATGAAAGATCTTAATTAGTGCTTCCTTGAAGGAAGATACGCTGGATGCAGTAGGTGTGATGGTCCTGTGGAGACACACTGAGGGTTTGGGAGGTTTGTATTTGGTACACGAGCAGTGGCAGTCTCCAGAGTCTCAATTCAGATATTGCATTAACACCGTCTAAGAGGACTTTTTAAATATGCACAATCATCAGACCGTTCCACAAGGTATGCTTCTACCTCAGCGATAGATGGCGCCACTGCTCCCGGTACCAATTGATCTTACATAATTATCTGCTGTGGTCCTTCAACCCAATCACCATATGAATATTTTGTACCCGTCTCCTGTACCCATGGTCCTCCCTCCCCAATTATGATCATTCTACTACACTGACACAGTTCTGTGAGCACAAACACCACCGCCCATCGTCTCTATTATCTAGTTTCCCACGTTAGAGGCAATTCGAGTGGCGTAGCAGGTGGAGCAGGGAACAGCCCCAACTTGTTGGCAAAATAGTGTCCGTCTGTAAATTCACAAATTTGTTGGTAATTCTGAGAAATCATCGCTACACCACTGGGCAATGCCATGAGTTTTTCACTTACTTTGCTCCTGGAGGTCCTCTTCAAAATATTCTCGTTCTAGGAAGAGAAACAATATTTAGGATTGAATGATGAAATCGGATCGGATCAGTCAGTCAATAACGGTTCCAGTCTTCTTGAAAACATTATCCTGCCATTAATAACTTATTTCCAAAATCACAAAAAAAAAAATTTCAAAAGATTTTGTCTTTAAATGCAGACAATAGCCACATGATTTTAGTTAAATTTTTTTGTATAACATTTTCGTGTAGTTTAGTTTTCAAGCAGTTATGCACTAATAATGTTTTCCCAGGGGCGGGAAGAAACCTGCGACAAAACATGTATTGAGTTAAAGGTAAAGTAAAGAATTGGTAAATTACAAAAAACACAATTTTTTATTCATAATGTTACACTTACTTTGTGTGAAGCCGATGATGGTGAATGTTCCCAAGAAATATTTTGTTCTGAGGTTCTGTCGCTGAAATAACTTCCGTTTAATAAAATTGTTAAAAGAGAATTATTTCATAGATCTAATTGCATTTTCACTTTTGTCTTGTGAACGACATTACGTAATAATGCGAATCTTTCACAAATTGGTTGTTTAATGTTCATCGGGATTCACAGAAAGTAAGCATATCGCAGAAGCAGTTTTGGGAGCATCCCGGTTTCAGCTAACCTCGTTCCTTCCCTGACAACGGCCGTTGATTCAGGGTAATTATCATTAGCCATAATACACGCGTTGTTGTTTATTTTGTATTTATTTTATTGATTTATTTATTTATTTGCGTGCATATTATGTGAGTGACTTGGACCGGATGCATTGCACTGAGGGTAGGGGGACCCCGTACTGACAGAAACATAATTACGTTTTTCATTGTTTTCACGATCTTTCAATTCTTGAAGGAGCTCTCTCAGACTTTCCATGAGCACTGCATCTGGTAAAAACCACAAACATAACAAATAAACATGATTGTGACCAGGGGCGCGTTTTCGCGACTGCAACCAGAAACTTGTTTGGGCTTTGGTCATTGGTTAAGCGTTTTCGCGAGTTCGGTTGTGCTGCGATGACGTCATTGTTCTGACCAAATGAGAACCAAAGTTTGTGATCGGTTATTCTTGGTTTCAAGATGGTGGATTGAAAAAACAATGAAAGTTTTGTTAATTATTTGTTAAAACATGATGAAATGATTGTTCGTATACCAGTATATCTTTCAAGTTTATTACTAGCACTCACAAGTAAGTTCTATTTTGCAAAACAATTGAATTACATCGTATATTTTGAGAAGCGTTGATGATTGAACATGTCGCAAACTGAAAACAATTTTCTGGTTTACGTTCGCGTTTTCGCGTAGCTACGCCATCTTGTTTCTTGTCAAGAATATGACATCAGAAACAAGTTTCTGGTTAGGGTCCCGAAAACACGCCCAGTTGCCTAACCATTGGTATTCTGCCATGGCCGTATACAATGAGGGGCGGGGCGTGACAAGGGCAGCAAAAACCGTGTTGTTAGAAACTACACCAGAGACGTTCATATTGAGCAACTCGCCCAATACAAACACTATGGAAGAATAAAACTAATGACACCTCCAGCGTTATTTCAACTGTTACCAATGAACATGTTCCCAATGTTTTGATTTAATGACAGTAATGTCAATATTCCCTTATACTATTTATCGTCCCCATTAATGACACAATATCCAACAAGAAACTGAACAATTATGAAGATTACGGTACCAAACAATGACCCGACTGACATATTATTGTCATTTTTGAGAATCGTGAAATGTACACTCTTAACATTAAAGTGTTGAATCAATATTTTAAAGAGTTCGGTCAGTGACTACTCTTTATAAAGTTGGATTTAACTTTTAAAAGTGATAACTTCACATTGATAAATTTAGATTTAACTTGACTCCGTGTTAATTTTCTTTGAGTTGAATTAACTTTATAATTAATGTTGTCACTCACCGAACTCTTATAAAGTTGATTCAACCGTTATACGAGTGTATGTATATAATGCAGTGGCGTAACAAGAATGCTGATAGTTTGGTGGACCATATTGTTCTTGAAATGGAGTGTTATATAATAGATTGGGCTTTCGAGAGCATTCTGAATACAGCCTTTTCATGAGCTTTCTGAACACCAGCCTATCAATTATGTTGGGACTTCACGGATGATAGGGTATGCCCGATTTAGCTTGCCCGCTTATTGTTCTGTCTATACGCTTGGCTGAACAGCGGAGTTAAGTTGCGCACATGTCCACGGCCGGGTTTGACCCGGTGCTCCACGGCCCCACAGACGTTCCGTGGTTGGCCGCAACCACCTTCTCTCTCGGTAAAAATAATACCGTACGCAAGGGGTTAACTACGGGGAGAGGGTACGGGGGGTTCCATTCCCCCAGCTGAGGTCCGTGTCCCCGGGTGCCCCCATTCAGAATTTTGAAAAAATAGGTCCCTTTTTGAGACTGCAGGATTCAAGTAGTAGTATGTTAGATGCCGTAGGTGGCGCAGCTACTTAAAAACATATTTTAGTACAAATTCGCTGGGTAGTAGTAGGGGATTTTGACTGAGTTTTCCTAAATTATAAAAATCATTTTTTTAAAAGATATTTTAAAACAAGCTCACTTACTGAAAAAACATTTTTGAACAAATTCGCCAGATTTAAAAATTCGATTTTATTTACATAAAAATTTCTAAACTTCACCGGTTTTTAAAAGACTTTTAACACGCTTGCTTTTAAGTGAGAGTCAAAGATTTATCAGATGGTGAATCTTCTAATAACATATCCTTTTTAAAATAATTCTTTTTAAGACTACGTGGTCGAGAAAGATCAAGATCGGTAGGTAATATAATTATAAAATGTAACACTTAAAAAATGACAAATTGATTTAATATTATCTTGAGTAATTGCAAAGATGACGACGAAGATACATTTTTGGTTAAATACCGCGGCTCATTTAAAAGAGCACGTTGAGACAAATAATATAACGATAGTACGAGCATCTGGCAGGAATGGTAAAGTGAATAAAACAGATTATTTATTTAGCATTAGAAAACATTTAAACGCTTTACCAGTTGTAAAGATTATTCCGTGTCAATGGCTTTTAGTAGGCAAAACAGTCAAATGTTTAAAGGATAGCGTGTGTGGCGGAAATTTTTGCGGGGAGCATAAACGTAAACTTAAATGTGGAAAATCTATTCCTCTCGCGTGTATGAAATGCGGTTTGGGCACAAAAGCAAAAGCGCAAATATGCAGCAGGTGTAAAGGCTAAATTTTTGCAACTTATAAAAATGACAAAATGATTTAACTTTTTAACACTTATAAAAGTGACATAAAGATTTAATATTATATTGTTTAATAGTAAAGAAGAGTATGGAGATAACAAAATATTTATCGAAATGGACATTACCAGAATTGAAAGAGTTTACACGCCCGCGCATTAGCCAAATAATTCTTGCGCAAAACAGCAAGGGAAAAGTAACTAAACGCTCATATTACGAAGGTGTAAAAAATTATTTAAAACAGAATAAACAAAAACCATTATCTAAATTAAGTTTAGTTGAATTGAGAGCACGTGTAGCGTCTGAAAATATTGAGCTGCCTAAACACGGCTCTGGGAAAAAAAGCGCAGTTGTTAAAAAAAGATTATGTAGCCGCCATTAAAAGGTTTCATGGTAAAGAAGAAGAGCTAAGATTTAATTCACCGATCGACGGTGGAACTTATTTACGCGAACAAAGAATGGTGGTACCACCGAATCACAGCAAAGAAAAAGATTTAAACATATTTTGGGAGGCGGCAAAACCAAAGATTATTACCAAGTTACGCGAAGACTTGAAAGATTTTAAATCATTCAAGTTTATGATTTACATACGCATTAAATTACTCAAAGAAAAACTAAACGGTTCGATCGATTATGCAGAACCAAATTTTCATAACAATAAGCAAATTGTTTTATTGAATTTATACAATATCGAAAATGTATTAGATGACGTTTTTTCACAAATTCAAGAGGCTTTAGAAAAATATACGCGAGAGGGCAGTGGATGGGTAATAGATCGCATCGTTGAAATGAACGTTAGAATTAGCAAGTATCGGCCTTTGAAAGGTGGCTCTTATCGAGCTATGCGACTATATAAGAAATAAAAAAGCGTGCATCAACGTAAAAAACAAAGACGACGATTGTTTGCGGTGAGCTTTGCGCAGCGCACTTTTTCCAGCTAGCAAGGATCCACAAAGAATGAGCAAGTACCCGACCGAAGATGATTTAAATTTTAACAACATCAAAGCACCAACTCCAATCAGCCAAATTAAGCGAGTAGAAAAACAAAACAATATAGCGATAAACGTTTTCGGTTGTGAAGGAAAATCGATACTAGTTTACGAGCTCAGCACGCAACCCGCTAAGCTAAATCGCATAAATTTATTGTTGATTCACAAAGAAGAAAAAGAAGGAACCAGATCTCACTACGTTTACATAAAAGACGTGAATAAATTACTTTTCGACCAAACGAAACACGAACATCGTCAGCATTTTTGTTTGAGATGTTTACAAGGTTTTTCAACAGAAGCGTTTCTCGAAAAACACGTTGAAATGTGCAAGGGAACAAACGACAGACCGGCAAAAACCGTTTTGCCAATAAAGGGCAAAAACGACAAGTTAAAGTTTATAAATTTTCATAAAAAGATGCGAGTTCCGTTCGTGGTGTACGCCGATTTTGAGAGCATTATTAAAAAGATTGTTGATGCGCCTACATCGACAGAACCTAATACTAAAAAACTACAAGAACACGTCGTTTGTGGTTATTCATACGTCGTCGTGCGATGCGATGGTGCGACTAGCGCCCCCTGTACGTATAGGGGAGAAGATGCGGCTAAACACTTTTTAAACGAGTTGGAAAAAGAATCAAAACAAATCAACGAAATATTTAAACATCCTCTTAAAATAATCATGACTAAAGAAGATGTAGAAGATTATGACTTTGCGAGCGAGTGTTGGATATGTGAAAAGAAGTTTTTAGCGAACGATAACGACAAGAAGTTTTTAGCGAACGATAACGAAAAGTGTGAAAAGGTAAGAGATCATTGTCACGTTACCGGAAAGTATAGAGGCGCGGCGCACAACTGTTGCAATTTAAAACTGAGTTTAAAACCTAATAAAACTTTTATTCCAGTCGTGTTTCATAACTTGAGAGGTTACGACTCTCATCTCATTATGCAAGCCGCGGGTTGCAGCGAGAGAAATATAACGTGTATAGCAAACAATATCGAAAAGTACATTTCTTTTAATATCGGTCAATTACGATTTATTGACAGCGCTCAATTTTTACCGGCTTCGCTGGACAAGCTCGTGAGATCAAACAATTCTTTCCCAATCACAACCAAACTCGAGCCCTCTCTCGAAAAATTTAATCCAATTAAAAGCAAGGGCATTTATCCTTACGAGTACATGGACTCTTTCGAACGATTTGAAGAGACACAACTACCGGCGCAAGAATCTTTTTACAGTAGTCTAAACGACAGTTACATTACCACTTTACAATACGAGCATGCTAAAAACGTTTTCAACAGGTTCGATTGTAAAAACTTGGGTGATTATCACGATTTGTACGTGCGTACGGATACTTGCTTGTTGGCGGATGTGTTTGAAAACTTTCGTAATACTTGCATGAAACAAGACGATTTAGATCCGGCTAATTATTATACGAGTCCCGGGCTAAGTTGGGACGCTTTGTTAAAACATTCTAAACAAACTTTAGATTTGTTTACAGATATTGACATGAATTTATTTATGGAGAGGGGTATTAGAGGAGGAACGTGCATGGTGAGTAAAAGATACGCGAAAGCGAATAATGTATATTTGCCCGACTACGACGAATCGAAACCGTCGAGTTACATCATGTATTTGGACGCGAACAATTTATACGGGTACGCGATGAGTCAACCTTTGCCTACGGGTAATTTTAAGTGGTTGAGCGAAAAACGAATAAAACGACTTGAGGAACAAGGATTTAAAAACAATAAAGGATACATTTTAGAAGTTGATTTAGAATACCCAACCAGTTTACACGATTCTCACAACGCGTTTCCACTCGCTCCAGAGTCGTTGATAGTACCGAAAGAATGGATGAGTTAGTATCAAAAAAAGTTGCTAAACGACAAACCAGCTCCAAACGTCGTAAAATTAGTTCCAAATTTATACAACAAACGCAACTATACGTGATTCATTATCGTAATTTACAATTGTATTTACAACTCGGTATGAAGCTGACTAAAATTCATCGTGTTTTAGAATTTGATGAATCGTGTTGGATGAAATCATACATCGATAAAAACACTCTGCTCAGAAAAGAAGCAACGAGTGATTTTGAAAAAGACTTGTTTAAACTCATGAACAATTCAGTTTTTGGAAAAACGATGGAAAATGTACGCAACCGCATTAACGTGAATATAAAGAGGCTAAACGACGAATTATCAGAAAATCAAATTCGCGCGATTATTGCTAAACCAAATTTTGCCGAGGCTAGGATTTTCGATAATAAACTAGTAGCGATTCACATGCACAAAACAAAACTCGTTCTCAACCGCCCAGTCTACGTAGGAATGAGCATACTGGACTTATCTAAACATTTAATGTATGATTTTTATTACAATCATTTAAAGCACAAGTACGGCGGCGATTGCGAGTTGATCTACACATATACGGATAGCTTGTTGCTCGAGATTAAAACTCGAGACGTTTATGAAGATTTATATAAAAACAAACACTCATACGACTTTTCAAATTATAAACAAGATCATTTTTTACATTCTGAAGCTAATAAAAAAGTAATCGGTAAAATGAAAGACGAGTGTGCGGGAGTACCTATAGCGGAAATTGTAGGTCTAAGACCAAAAATGTATTCGATACTTTTATCGAATGAAGCTGAAATAAGAAAAGCTAAAGGTGTTAAAAAACAAGTTTTAGAACAACAGATTAAACACTCACGATATAAACAAGTTTTATCTCAAAATATTACGCTGCATCACCCTATGAGTTTTATCAGGCACGAAAAACATAGATTATATACAACGCGAGTAAATAAAATATCGTTATCTCCTTTAGATACAAAGAGACACATTTCAGAAAACGGAATACATACTCTTGCTTACGGTCATTACAGCCTAATCGATGACGTAGCACAAAGCGCATGAACCAACAAGGCTAACGGGTTCGTTGATTTAAACTTCGCATGTATGATTTCTACTACTTTACACAGTTTAGTCGTTGAGCAACTCGAGGTGTTTATACGGCTTCTCTGAGCAACATTTTCTGGTGAAAGGGAACCCTAATCTCTGAAATTGTGCGTTTAAGACCCAACATGTATTCGATACTTTTATCAGACGAAAAACAAATAAGAAAAGCAACGGTAAATGACGTCTTGGAGCTGTGCAACAATCAAAGCTATAATTTGTTAAAAAAAACAAGTTTTAGAACAACAGATTAAACACTCGCGATATAAACAAGTTTTATCTCAAAATATTACGCTGCATCACCTCGTTCGTTGCGACGTGCTCTTGTAGTTTTTAGTATTGGAGTTTTATCAAGCACGAAAAACAAAGGCTATGTACAACGCGAGTAAATAAAATATCGCTATCTCCTTTAGGCACAAAGAAATATATTTTAGTGGGATACATACTCACGCTTACGGTCATTATAAATGTTGAGCTATACAACTTGACGAGATGTATTTTCTGTGCGTGGACTATCAAGCTGTTTAGCCATAACCTCTACCGAATGCGTAAGTTTTATTAAACCACCTTTCACTCTAACCTTTACGACTAACGCCGGAGCTTGCGAATACTCGTTTACGTTAAGTAAACATAAATTCTTTTCGAGGGTAAACTTTTTAATGCGTGGCTAGCGTATTTATATGTTTTTTAAACTATTTGCCGGGTTTAGGGAACTTGAGTTAATTTTTAAGACCTTGGTCTTAATGGCTAACACTCAATGGAAGCTCGTTTACGACATGTGTGTTTACAACTAATGCTAAATGTGTGTTTACGAAAGCTTGTTTACGACTAACGCACAATGTGTGTGTTTACAACTAATGCTAAATGTGTGTTTACGAAAGCTTGTTTGCGACTAACGCACAATGTGTGTTTGCGAAAGCTTGTTTACGACTAATGTTCAATGTGTGTGTTTACAACTAATGCTAAATGTGTGTTTACGAAAGCTCGTTTACGACATGTGTGTTTACAACTAATGCTAAATGTGTATATACGAAAGCTTGTTTACGACTAACGCACAATGTGTGTGTTTACGAAAGATTAACGAGAATGTGCGCAATTACGAAAGCGTGTTTGCGACTAATGCTAAATGTGTGTTTACAACTAATGCTCAATGTGTGTTTACGAAAGCTTGTTTACGACTAACACTCAATGTGTGTCAGCGGCGTTTGCTTAAAAGCAGTGAGTAACCTGCTCTCAACCTATGAGCAACCTATAGATGACCTATAGATGACCTATGAGCAACTTATGAGCAACCTATGAGTGACCTATAGATGACCTATAGATGACTTACAAGTGACCTATAGATGACCTATGAGTAACCTATGAGTAATCTATAGATAACCTATGAGCAACCTATAGATGACCTATAGATGACCTATGAGCAACCTATGAGTAATCTATGAACGACCTATAGATGACCTACGAGCAACCTATAGATGACCTATGACTTAGTATGAGTAACCTATGAGTAACCTATAGATGACCCATGAGTGTCTTGCAAGTGACCTATAGATGACCTATGAGTAACCTATGAGCAACTTATAGATAACCTATGAGTGACTTACAAGTGACCTATAGATGACCTATGAGTAACCTACAAGCAACTTATAGATGACCTATGAGTGACTTACAAGTGACCTATAGATGACCTATGAGTAACCTATGAGCAACTTATAGATAACCTATGAGTGACTTACAAGTGACCTATAGATGACCTATGAGTAACCTATGAGCAACTTATAGATGACCTATGAGTGACTTACAAGTGACCTATAGATGACCTATGAGTAACCTACAAGCAACCTATAGATGACCTATAGATGACCTATGAGTAACCTACAAGCAACTTATAGATGACCTATGAGTGACTTACAAGTGACCTATAGATGACCTATGAGTAACCTATGAGCAACTTATAGATGACCTATGAGTGTCTTACAAGTGACCTATAGATGACCTATGAGTAACCTATGAGCAACTTATAGATAATCTATGAGCAACCTATAGATGACCTATGAGCAACCTATAGATGACCTATAGATGACTTATGAGCGAGCTATGAGTGACCTATAGATGACCTATAGATGACTTACAAGTGACCTATAGATGACCTATGAGCAACCTATGAGTAATCTGTAGATAACCTATGAGTGACTTACAAGTGACCTATAGATGACCTATGAGTAACCTATGAGCAACTTATAGATGACTTACAAGTGACCTATGAGCAACCTATAGATAACCTATGAGCAACCTATGGGTAATTGCTCAACGACCTGCGGATAATTACTCAACAACCTATGGGTAATTGCTCAACAACCTATGGGCAATTGCTCTCCACCTATGGATAATTGCTCAACGACCTGTGAGCGTCTTGTAAGCAACTTGTGAGCAATTACAAAACGGTCCATTAAACACCTATGAGCAATTACTAACGACTTGTAAGCAACCCGCGAGCAATTACTAACAACTTGTAGGTAACCGCTAAGTAACATACTAAACTTTACTGCCCCTATTGCTATATTATTGTTGCTAATATACTCTTTCAGTTGCACAACTGTTTTAGTTGTTGTTCTAATCGTTATTACTATATATTTAAATAATATTTTTTACTTTTTTTCTCAATTTTTAAGTTGTTCGATTTTAGAAACGCCAAAAACAAAAATCACCCTCACAAAACTACTTGTGGGGGTGGCAACTTTCGCTTTTAAGCAAACGCCGCTGACACACATTGAGCATTAGTCGTAAACAAGCTTTCGTAAACACACACATTTAGCATTAGTTGTAAACAAGCTTTCGTAATTCCGCACAGTGAACAAGCTTTCGTAAACACACATTTAGCATTAGTCGCAAACACGCTTTCGTAATTGCGCACATTGAACAAGCTTTCGTAAACACACACATTGAACATTAGTCGTAAACAAGCTTTCGTAATTGCGCACATTGAACAAGCTTTCGTAAACACACATTGAGCATTAGTCGCAAACACGCTTTCGTAAACACATTAGTCGTAAACGAGCTTTCGTAAACACACATTTAGCATTAGTTGTAAACACACACATTGTGCGTTAGTCGTAAACAAGCTTTCGTAAACACACATTGAGCATTAATCGTAAACAAGCTTTCGTAAACACACATTTAGCATTAGTTGTAAACACACACATTGTGCGTTCGTCGTAAACAAGCTTTCGTAAACACACATTTAGCATTAGTTGTAAACACACATGTCGTAAACGAGCTTCCATTGAGTGTTAGCCGTTAAGACCAAGGTTAGTGATTGCAAAAACTACAAAGGTCTTAAAAATTAACTCAAGTTCCCTAAACCCGGCAAATAGTTTAAAAAACATATAAATACGCTAGCCACGCATTAAAAAGTTTACCCTCGAAAAGAATTTATGTTTACTCAACGTAAACGAGTATTCGCAAGCTCCGGCGTTAGTCGTAAAGGTTAGAGTGAAAGGTGGTTTAATAAAACTTACGCATTCGGTAGAGGTTATGGCTAAACAGCTTGATAGTCCACGCACAGAAAATACATCTCGTCAAGTTGTATAGCTCAACATTTATAATGACCGTAAGCGTGAGTATGTATCCCACTAAAATATATGTCTTTGTGCCTAAAGGAGATAGCTATATTTTATTTACTCGCGTTGTACATAGCCTTTGTTTTTCGTGCTTGATAAAACTCCAATACTAAAAACTACAAGAGCACGTCGCAACGAACGAGGTGATGCAGCGTAATATTTTGAGATAAAACTTGTTTATATCGCGAGTGTTTAATCTGTTGTTCTAAAACTTGTTTTTTTTAACAAATTATAGCTTTGAATGTTGCACAGCTCCAAGACGTCATTTACCGTTGCTTTTCTTATTTGTTTTTCGTCTGATAAAAGTATCGAATACATTTTGGGTCTTAAACGCACAATTTCAGAGATTAGGGTTCCCTTTCACCAGAAAATGTTGCTCAGAGAAGCCGTATAAACACCTCGAGTTGCTCAACGACTAAACTGTGTAAAGTAGTAGAAATCATACATGCGAAGTTTAAATCAACGAACCCGTTAGCCTTGTTGGTTCATGCGCTTTGTGCTACGTCATCGATTAGGCTGTAATGACCGTAAGCAAGAGTATGTATTCCGTTTTCTGAAATGTGTCTCTTTGTATCTAAAGGAGATAACGATATTTTATTTACTCGCGTTGTATATAATCTATGTTTTTCGTGCCTGATAAAACTCATAGGGTGATGCAGCGTAATATTTTGAGATAAAACTTGTTTATATCGTGAGTGTTTAATCTGTTGTTCTAAAACTTGTTTTTTAACACCTTTAGCTTTTCTTATTTCAGCTTCATTCGATAAAAGTATCGAATACATTTTTGGTCTTAGACCTACAATTTCCGCTATAGGTACTCCCGCACACTCGTCTTTCATTTTACCGATTACTTTTTTATTAGCTTCAGAATGTAAAAAATGATCTTGTTTATAATTTGAAAAGTCGTATGAGTGTTTGTTTTTATATAAATCTTCATAAACGTCTCGAGTTTTAATCTCGAGCAACAAGCTATCCGTATCTGTGTAGATCAACTCGCAATCGCCGCCGTACTTGTGCTTTAAATGATTGTAATAAAAATCATACATTAAATGTTTAGATAAGTCCAGTATGCTCATTCCTACGTAGACTGGGCGGTTGAGAACGAGTTTTGTTTTGTGCATGTGAATCGCTACTAGTTTATTATCGAAAATCCTAGCCTCGGCAAAATTTGGTTTAGCAATAAGCGCGCGAATTTGATTTTCTGATTTTTCGTCGTTTAGCCTCTTTATATTCACGTTAATGCGGTTGCGTACATTTTCCATCGTTTTTCCAAAAACTGAATTGTTCATGAGTTTAAACAAGTCTTTTTCAAAATCACTCGTTGCTTCTTTTCTGAGCAGAGTGTTTTTATCGATGTATGATTTCATCCAACACGATTCATCAAATTCTAAAACACGATGAATTTTAGTCAGCTTCATACCGAGTTGTAAATACAATTGTAAATTACGATAATGAATCACGTATAGTTGCGTTTGTTGTATAAATTTGGAACTAATTTTACGACGTTTGGAGCTGGTTTGTCGTTTAGCAACTTTTTTTGATACTAACTCATCCATTCTTTCGGTACTATCAACGACTCTGGAGCGAGTGGAAACGCGTTGTGAGAATCGTGTAAACTGGTTGGGTATTCTAAATCAACTTCTAAAATGTATCCTTTATTGTTTTTAAATCCTTGTTCCTCAAGTCGTTTTATTCGTTTTTCGCTCAACCACTTAAAATTACCCGTAGGCAAAGGTTGACTCATCGCGTACCCGTATAAATTGTTCGCGTCCAAATACATGATGTAACTCGACGGTTTCGATTCGTCGTAGTCGGGCAAATATACATTATTCGCTTTCGCGTATCTTTTACTCACCATGCACGTTCCTCCTCTAATAGTACCCCTCTCCATAAATAAATTCATGTCAATATCTGTAAACAAATCTAAAGTTTGTTTAGAATGTTTTAACAAAGCGTCCCAACTTAGCCCGGGACTCGTATAATAATTAGCCGGATCTAAATCGTCTTGTTTCATGCAAGTATTACGAAAGTTTTCAAACACATCCGCCAACAAGCAAGTATCCGTACGCACGTACAAATCGTGATAATCACCCAAGTTTTTACAATCGAACCTGTTGAAAACGTTTTTAGCATGCTCGTATTGTAAAGTGGTAATGTAACTGTCGTTTAGACTACTGTAAAAAGATTCTTGCGCCGGTAGTTGTGTCTCTTCAAATCGTTCGAAAGAGTCCATGTACTCGTAAGGATAAATGCCCTTGCTTTTAATTAGATTAAATTTTTCGGGAGAGGGCTCGAGTTTGGTTGTGATTGGGAAAGAATTGTTTGATCTCACGAGCTTGTCTAGCGAAGCCGGTAAAAATTGAGCCCTGTCAATAAATCGTAATTGACCGATATTAAAAGAAATGTACTTTTCGATATTGTTTGCTATACACGTTATATTTCTCTCGCTGCAACCCGCGGCTTGCATAATGAGATGAGAGTCGTAACCTCTCAAGTTATGAAACACGACTGGAATAAAAGTTTTATTAGGTTTTAAACTCAGTTTTAAATTGCAACAGTTGTGCGCCGCGCCTCTATACTTTCCGGTAACGTGACAATGATCTCTTACCTTTTCACACTTTTCGTTATCGTTCGCTAAAAACTTCTTGTCGTTATCGTTCGCTAAAAACTTCTTTTCATATATCCAACACTCGCTCGCAAAGTCATAATCTTCTACATCTTCTTTAGTCATTATTATTTTAAGAGGATTTTTAAATATTTCGTTGATTTGTTTTGATTCTTTTTCCAACTCGTTTAAAAAGTGTTTAGCCGCATCTTCTCCCCTATACGTACAGGGGGCGCTAGTCGCACCATCGCATCGCACGACGACGTATGAATAACCACAAACGACGTGTTCTTGTAGTTTTTTAGTATTAGGTTCTGTCGATGTAGGCGCATCAACAATCTTTTTAATAATGCTCTCAAAATCGGCGTACACCACGAACGGAACTCGCATCTTTTTATGAAAATGTATAAACTTTAACTTGTCGTTTTTGCCCTTTATTGGCAAAACGGTTTTTGCCGGTCTGTCGTTTGTTCCCTTGCACATTTCAACGTGTTTTTCGAGAAACGCTTCTGTTGAAAAACCTTGTAAACATCTCAAACAAAAATGCTGACGATGTTCGTGTTTCGTTTGGTCGAAAAGTAATTTATTCACGTCTTTTATGTAAACGTAGTGAGATCTGGTTCCTTCTTTTTCTTCTTTGTGAATCAATAATAAATTTATGCGATTTAGCTTAGCGGGTTGCGTGCTGAGCTCGTAAACTAGTATCGATTTTCCTTCACAACCGAAAACGTTTATCGCTATATTGTTTTGTTTTTCTACTCGCTTAATTTGGCTGATTGGAGTTGGTGCTTTGATGTTGTTAAAATTTAAATCATCTTCCGTCGGGTACTTGCTCATTCTTTGTGGATCCTTGCTAGCTGGAAAAAGTGCGCTGCGCAAAGCCCACCGCAAACAATCGTCGTCTTTGTTTTTTACGTTGATGCACGCTTTTTTATTTCTTATATAGTCGCATAGCTCGATATAAGAGCCACCTTTCAAAGGCCGATACTTGCTAATTCTAACGTTCATTTCAACGATGCGATCTATTACCCATCCACTGCCCTCTCGCGTATATTTTTCTAAAGCCTCTTGAATTTGTGAAAAAACGTCATCTAATACATTTTCGATATTGTATAAATTCAATAAAACAATTTGCTTATTGTTATGAAAATTTGGTTCTGCATAATCGATCGAACCGTTTAGTTTTTCTTTGAGTAATTTAATGCGTATGTAAATCATAAACTTGAATGATTTAAAATCTTTCAAGTCTTCGCGTAACTTGGTAATAATCTTTGGTTTTGCCGCCTCCCAAAATATGTTTAAATCTTTTTCTTTGCTGTGATTCGGTGGTACCACCATTCTTTGTTCGCGTAAATAAGTTCCACCGTCGATCGGTGAATTAAATCTTAGCTCTTCTTCTTTACCATGAAACCTTTTAATGGCGGCTACATAATCTTTTTTTAACAACTGCGCTTTTTTTCCCAGAGCCGTGTTTAGGCAGCTCAATATTTTCAGACGCTACACGTGCTCTCAATTCAACTAAACTTAATTTAGATAATGGTTTTTGTTTATTCTGTTTTAAATAATTTTTTACACCTTCGTAATATGAGCGTTTAGTTACTTTTCCCTTGCTGTTTTGCGCAAGAATTATTTGGCTAATGCGCGGGCGTGTAAACTCTTTCAATTCTGGTAATGTCCATTTCGATAAATATTTTGTTATCTCCATACTCTTCTTTACTATTAAACAAGATAATATTAAATCCTTATGTCACTTTTATAAGTGTTAAAAAGTTAAATCATTTTGTCATTTTTATAAGTTGCAAAAATTTAGCCTTTACACCTGCTGCATATTTGCGCTTTTGCTTTTGTGCCCAAACCGCATTTCATACACGCGAGAGGAATAGATTTTCCACATTTAAGTTTACGTTTATGCTCCCCGCAAAAATTTCCGCCACACACGCTATCCTTTAAACATTTGACTGTTTTGCCTACTAAAAGCCATTGGCACGGAATAATCTTTACAACTGGTAAAGCGTTTAAATGTTTTCTAATGCTAAATAAATAATCTGTTTTATTCACTTTACCATTCCTGCCAGATGCTCGTACTATCGTTATATTATTTGTCTCAACGTGCTCTTTTAATTGAGCCGCGGTATTTAACCAAAAATTTATCTTCGTCGTCATCTTTGCAATTACTCAAGATAATATTTAATCAATTTGTCATTTTTTAAGTGTTACATTTTATAATTATATTACCTACCGATCTTGATCTTTCTCGACCACGTAGTCTTAAAAAGAATTATTTTAAAAAGGATATTTTATTAGAAGATTCACCATCTGATAAATCTTTGACTCTCACTTAAAAGCAAGCGTGTTAAAAGTCTTTTAAAAACCGGTGAAGTTTAGAAATTTTTATGTAAATAAAATCGAATTTTTAAATCTGGCGAATTTGTTCAAAAATGTTTTTTCAGTAAGTGAGCTTGTTTTAAAATATCTTTTAAAAAAATGATTTTTATAATTTAGGAAAACTCAGTCAAAATCCCCTACTACTACCCAGCGAATTTGTACTAAAATATGTTTTTAAGTAGCTGCGCCAACTACGGCATCTAACATACTACTACTTGAATCCTGCAGTCTCAAAAAGGGACCTATTTTTTCAAAATTCTGAATGGGGGCACCCGGGGACACGGACCTCAGCTGGGGGATGGAACCCCATGCCCTCCCCGTAGTTAACCCCTTGCGTACGGTATTATTTTTACCGAGAGAGAAGGTGGTTGCGGCCAACCACGGAACGTCTGTGGGGCCGTGGAGCACCGGGTCAAACCCGGCCGTGGACATGTGCGCAACTTAACTCCGCTGTTCAGCCAAGCGTATAGACAGAACAATAAGCGGGCAAGCTAAATCGGGCATACCCTATCATCCGTGAAGTCCCAACATAATTGATAGGCTGGTGTTCAGAAAGCTCATGAAAAGGCTGTATTCAGAATGCTCTCGAAAGCCCAATCTATTATATAACACTCCATTTCAAGAACAATATGGTCCACCAAACTATCAGCATTCTTGAAGATTTCTATTCAAGGCGAAATCTCAGCAAATACAGCTGGAAAATCAATTAATTCACCGGCCGCGGCTGTAGCCGTCAACCGTACGCAAGGGGGTTAAGGTACTGATATAATACAAAGATGATATTTCCACGTTGGAATGAATACAAGATAACAGCAGAATGTATTTTCTATTAATAGCTGAAACACCGGGTTTTTGTATAAACATATGCTTTTCAGACATTTTATCAAAACGTAAACTTCCTTCAAAAAGTGAATCATTGCACACAGTTAATTATTCAAAATACATTGAAACGAAATCACAATATATGTAATATGTTTTTAATGTCTCATTGATTAACGAATTATTATTTTGTGTTGTATATATTAAAAACAAAACTCAAACCCAGTGCTTTCGTTTTTGAAAATTCATGACAAAGGATTGTTCGATTGAATTCAATCTATGAACATGATTTGTTGACTTACCTTTATCCTGGTAAGTTGCAATGACACATCCTACACACACCATTAGAAGAATCAAGTAGATATAAGTCTTCATCTTCACTGATGTCATCCATCGTTAAAATATACAAAACAACAAACGAGACAATAAAACAGGTTTTCTCAAACACGAAATATGGCATCCAACAAGTTATTTATGGCATTACTTCATACAGTCGTTACTACTTTCATTTCGTCTGTCATTAGGTCTGTGACCCAATTAACATCAAATCAAAATTTTAATCAAATTCCAATATAAAATGTTCACTGGTAAAAGTCGTCTTGAGCACAGAATCTACATTTTCAAAGGCATTTTAACATCAAATTGTGTCAGGTAAACTAAAATACAGCATTGCTAATGGGCCTTTAAACTGAACACACTTACATATTTTTGCACAGCTGATAAGCTTTGCTGTTTCGACAATCACAGGTGAATCTTAAAGATGTTCTTAACGGTAAGCAACTGAACCGGTGACTCCCTTTAGTAGAGCTATATATACAGTATATTATACACCACACTATAAGTACATCATCTGATCCGTTATACAGGTCACTTGCCAGGGTTATGACGTCAGCTACATTTGTGGTAATTCTACTGCGGCTTACATAAGACAAATTGATGTTAAAATGGAAAAAAACTGTCTATGGTGACACATTGATGATAAACGACTGTTTGCAATGGAAACAACATAATTAACATATGACTTCCAGCTGAGGTTAGAATCAATGATTATGCCAAGATACTGGAAATAAGATATAAATGTAACAGAACAATCTCCAAAATTGTTAAACCGGGCATGGAGATTACCAAATTAAATGTATTACTCCAGTGTGAAGAGTTTAACATGAAATTGTTCACCAGACGCTAATTTAGTTGGAGTTTTCGTTCATCGTTAGTACACTGAGGATAGTACGAAAATTAAGAATTTCATCTGCAAAAATAACACAACAGGATGATAAAAGATCGGGTCCAGTGTTTATATATATTTGTTAAAGTATACGGGCCCAGCTATTATACGCAACGTATGGCACATCAGAGCGGTAACATCTACCAAGGAAGAGTTACTGCCCTAGTTATACAACACGCTGCTGCCAGCCAGTGAATAATGAATGACCAATGTCTTGAGCATTGTTTCATTAGCTATTCACTCAATTCAAGTACTGAATGACTGTTTATACTGCATATGTCTTCGAACGTATACGCATCACAACCGAACGAACATGCTTGGGCATGTGATGACTATCAACGTTCTAAAGGCTTTGAGGATTTGGTTCTCTGTTTGAATTTGAGTGGTCATATATGACGTGTAGAACACGATTTGATTGGCAATCATTTATGAAGGCGATGATGGCCCAGTGATCGCTGTATGAACAGAATAGTGATTTGTCTTTTCTTAGCCACCGTAGAGCCAGGATCCCTGGGTGCACGGCACTTGTTTTCAGAGGGGGCATATTTGCACACAAAGCTGACAATGAGTTTATTCAGTGAACTAACCTGACCTGCTCAATTTCAAAAGGAAAACTGCATCTATTCGAACGTCGAGCTTCAAACATTGCACTATTATTTTCTTTTTTAGTATTTCAAGGCTGTCTAGCTGCCCTCTAGGCTTACCAGACACAGCCAGAATTCAATACATTCGGTAATTCATATGGATATGGCACGCCACTATTGGGGCTGTTTCAGGAGAGTTCAACAATGATTGATAGTTGTGTATTTCTGACATAGATTGTAGTACTACAAGCCGCATCACCCCCATCTGATACTGCTATATAATTATCAGCGGCGGCACCAGACCTGTTAAACTGGGGTGGGGGCAAGAGGGGAAAAGTTTAAATTTAAAGGGTAAACATTAATCTTTAATGTAATTTTTGTACTGCTGCAAAAGCATTGACTTACCATCGGGGACAAATTTCGGGGCGGGGGGACAAATTGGGGGAACAAAGAAAGTAACTGGGAGATTCCCCCACCTTGCCCCCGTAGCGCCGCCGCTGATAATTATGTAGCTAACTTGCAGACATGTTAAGGTTCAGAAATGTTAGCATTCAATCAGTCTTCAGCGGTAAAATGATCGCTACATATCACGCTGTTTGGAGACGGCCCGAACCATTTTACCCTCGTCAAAACCGCACTTTTGTGGCCCAAATTTTCGTAGTGCCTCGTCTTTAGGGAACCTATGGAGGCTTACACCTTCGCTAGGAGTATTACTACAGCCTGCTACGACACATCTTGTATGCATGATGTATATTTTCAAGGAAATTTAGGATGAAAATATGTAGACACATATATTGGAGTTTTGACATGAGCGCATCGGACACGTACACACACAAACAAACAGCTGTGCATTGCTGGGAAATCGTTCTTTAACTGACGTCACGGTTTCACGTGATGCATTACATCACTCAATTGTTCGTTGTTTTTTTAGGTATTCGTGCGACAGCGCGAACACCTTGAAATTGTTCGAGTTTTTTTCTTCTCCTCGATGAGACTTATCTAACCAAAAAACATAGTTCCAAAGTTTACAGAGCCTTCAAACTTGACACATAACATGTAGTTGTCAATAGATTTATGACATAGTTTCAGGTAAAGTTGTGACGTTATGGTGACGTCATCAGATATCGAAATACACTAAAATCCAATTTTAATATTTCAAAAAATTACATCTCATGAACCACAAAAGGTATTTACACAATCTTTGCATCATCTTACAGATCTTGAATTGTGTGACATTTCGTACACAGACATGACCCACTCTGACCTCCCCTTCCGGTCGAAACCGGAAGTTTAATTGAAAAAATATTTTGAAGCACTTATATAGAGTCCATGATATGGTATTTCGGCGTGCCTTCCGTGGACGAAATTACTATTGACATGTGACCTTTTCAAAAATGTGACTGGTGACGTCATCACCTGTCACAGCGCCCTCTGGCGGTGGGTTTAGAAAAATAATAATTTTCTATCTAAAATACCATAGGAAATTTGAATGACTTCTGTGAATAAAGTGACTAGTGACATATTTTCAAAAATATGACGTCATCAACGTTCAGAGCACCCCCTAGTGGCAGTTTTACAAAAGGGATTATTTTCCAATCTCAGATATTGAACCAAAGCAGGTACTAATGTTACTTTTTGATATATATGACCTTCAAATCACCTGATCGGACCTTTACTTCCGGTCCAAACAGAAAGTTCAAATTCAACACATTCTAACGCAAAACTGATAGGTCTTTTGAATATGAAATCGATATTGTTATAATAAAAGATGATACACCTTTGCAAAATATGATTGACATCATCGATGATAATTTGATTTGACACGAACACTGTTCCAACAAACACTTGAGCTCTAGTTTTTGCTTCTTCCTAGCGAAACTTACCCAACAAAAAAACATAGTTGCCAATCTCAGAACAAAATTACTTCATATTTTGCACTTACAGGGTGCACCGCACTAAATAAACTCCCATAGTAAACAGTGCTAAATACAAAATATTCAAAAATCATTAAAAAATACTTAGAAGTCCCACAGTTTTTAAAACCAAAAGAAAAAATATTGATCGATATATAATCTTTTATTTTCTTCTCTATTTACTGTCTAAAGTCCAGGTTTCCAGGGAGTTATTCTCATCCCAATGAAAACCACCCTCTACAGTAGTGAAAACGTCCACACTGAAAAGCAGCCATTTTAGAAAAAGGCCTTACGCTTGAAATCAAATTAGGACCACTTTTTCAGGGCCTAGTGTGTCCAAAATACTCACAGTTGGAAGCCAAGGACCCCCAGGTTATGATAGTGGGCCATTTTACACAATCCATCAAATGAATGGGCCTCAAATCTTGTGTTTTCAGAAAATTTGAGGGCATACACTTTATGATAAATAGCTCGGCGCATGAATTCCTCACTATTTAGTGGGTGCATCCTTTAAAGAGATGATTTTTCAATTTGACTTGGAACACTATAAGGACATCCAGTATATTGCAGAGGTCATGTTTCTGAAAAATATTACTCCACTGCAAAATGACAGCTTTAAACATACTTGGTTCGTCTATGATGTTTCTGTGCAGTTTGCAATGGATAACCATGCATTGTGTATGCATTATTGTATTTCTTGGGTGCAATGTTTTTCTTTAAAAATTTCTTTAAATAACAATTAGTTTCCTCCTTGAATATTTAAACAATATCTGAGATATTATCTAAAGGCAATTTCAGACAGTTTTACAAAATTAACCTTATTAGGGGCGGATCCAGGTTGACAGAAAATGGGGCCTCATACACAATGAATCATACGCTGAGGGGGCAAATCACGAGCCTTTCTTCACATGATGTGCTGAGAAAAAAATGTAAAATGTAAATTGTTTCATGGTAAACAGACCACAAAGAGAAAGAAACATCCCCAACCCTGCATACATCCCCCATGTATATACAGGTCCTTGCAAAGAGAGTTGATCAAGAATTGTTGATAAAAACAGATATTTAAAGAGTATATACAGTTTTTCTTCACTACAGACACTGCAGACATGTCAAACAAATTGTTGTTATTTTCAAATTAATTTGTTGTTATTTTGTGTCAGATCTGTTTTTCTGAAAGGTTACTGTAGGTGGGGGATTGGATGGTGGAAGTGAAATTACATGGAGGTGATGGAGAGGGGGCAGGGAATGGTACAATCAGTTGTACACAATTTCAAAACCTTCATTATTAATGCATGCATTCCTGAACCAGTACTATTTTAGAAACAACTACTTGTAATAGTTTTGTGAATTTTACTAATGCAACACACATGTAACACTAATTAAAGACAACAAATAACAACCAACTTCCAATGATAATGCACTGTGTGAAACACTCAATGGATTAAGCTGCTTAGTAGTTGGTCAATTCATTAAGCCTCACTCTTCCCCCAATAAAAAAAAACCTTAAATGAGGATGCCCATTGTGTGCTCTCCCAAAGCTGTGTTTGTGTTTTCCTAAGAAAAACTGGTTTCACTTCATTGTTCAAAACATGCATACTATTAAGTAATGATGAGCACATGCACTGGTGATGTATAAGAAGCTATGTATAATTCACTATGTAGTTAATTCACTACTTGCAATAAGCCAGCTGTGAGCATATCAGTTGCAAAATGGGTCTTGTTGGGCGTGGAATCTACAAAAAGAAAAAAGGCTGGTACCAGAAAACAAATCCATCAGTCATCACTCCAAAGTTAGAAGGCAAAGTCAAATATGAATATACGAAGAGACTCACCAACTGTCTATATTAGGCCATCATATGAGCAGATGGAGTTAGCTGTCACCAGAGATGTACAGGGATTCTTTTGTACGATACCCAATGCAGAGCCAACAAGAGACGTCATGCTACTTCGGCCCAAAATTGCTGAAAAAACTCCAGTTGAAAAACTCCAAACCAAGAGCGGAGCACAACTTCAGCAAACAAGTGGAGACAATCACCAGGATGGGAGAGGAGGTTACCGGTTCGTAAATGTCAATGCTGCTGTTAACTTGGGGGTACAGGCCGTGCTGGATCACCAACGAGCAAAACCAGTGTGATGGTCAACCAGAACTCATGCCGCATGCAGAGGTTCGTCGAGGTTTAGCCGTGTCCGAGATGATGTCCTGCAAAAAGTGCAGGTTCCATACAGACAAGACAAAACTGTACACAGAAATTCCTCGAACAGGGAGAGGGAGACGCACTGCCACTCCCAACATGGCTTTGCAGGTTGGTCTTCACAATACCGGGATAGCAACTGCTGGTGTGAGGAAACTCTTGTCTGCAATGGATACAACTGTTCCTTCAGGAAATGCCCTGCAGAAATTATCAAATAAATGTGGGGAAATTATAACTTTTGAAAATGAACAGGATATGAGCGATAAGAGAAAAAATTTCAAAGACATTCATGAATTGCAAGGTTACAATAGGGAAAGTGCAGTAGCTGTGGAAGTTGATCGACAATATAACAATCCCCTTAGGAACTGCCGCAAGAAGACACTGTTCGTTCCAGCAACTCAAACAAGGGACATTGTTTGTGAAAATGTGACAACCCAAAAATACATTGTAATGTATAACCATGAGAACAAGCTGTGCAAAAAATGTGACATCAGCAAGAATGAACACAAACATGCAGATAAATGCACAGCCACTCGTCCAGCAAATTTCAACATGGGTGATGAACATGAAGGCGGAATTCAATGTGCCAAAAAACTCTTGAACTGTAAGAAGCCTCTGACAATTAATAGGGTCACCACTGATGCCGACAGGTTGTCTGGCAGAGGTATACAATCATATTATACACATAGCAAGGCAGGTATGCAAATTGAACATTCACTAGACCCCCCTCATCTTAACAGATCACTTTGTGCAGCCGTAAGTCGTGCAAAATTTAGTCCAGATATGTTTCCTGGTAAAACGAGACGGGAAAGAGTAAACTGCAGGATCGCTTTGCTGATGACCTAAGCCATAGGGCACAGGCCGAGGCGGCTGCTATCCTTAAAGAGCACAGGGGGGCCCATTCTCAGATTACCACCATGGCCGCCAAAGCAGCAAGCGCAATTCCACAATGCTACATGGGCAACCATGGGCTGTGCAAAAGAGTATCATACATTTGCCATGGTGGTGCTACATCAACCTATCAATTTCCATACCTGCCTGCTGATGTAAGATCAAAGTTGAAAATGTCATCAAATGATGAACAGACTGTTTTGAAACTACTGGACAAACGAATTGGGAAAAAAGCGATGGAGAAAACAAAATATGGAACGAGCACTCAGAAAGCCGAATCTATGAATCATGCTTTTGCAATGACAAACCCAAAAGGGACAATTACCTTTTCAAGAAATGGTGACTGTAGAGATCACAGCGCAGTACACTTGGTCAATAATGGACACGCAAATTCAATAGTAAAAAAATGCGAATCTGCTGGTTGCCCAGTAACTGCTGGCTCACCAGCTGCCAAAGCCCTTGCTGAAATGGAAAAGAAACAGAAATACTACTCTAAAAGGGCCAAGGAAAACAAGTACAAAAAACGTAGGGCACAATGTCGATCAAAACGATTTCATTTGTATTATGCTTCACAGGCGCTGTATAAACGTGGCCAACTAGATCCCAAGCAAAATAATGACAACAGCGACTGGCAAAGAATTCAATATGAACACAATTATTGCAAACAGTTCCCAAACTAATTACAGGCTTTTTGAGTGCTTATTCCATACTTATTTTTCCATCGCTTTTTTCCCAATACCTAGTGTTAGGGTTAGGGTTAGGGTTAGGGGTTAGGGGTTAGGGGTTAGGGGTTAGGGGTTAGGGGTTAGGGGTTAGGGGTTAGGGTTAGGCTTGGACAGAAAATGGTATGACTGACTTACATGCAGCTAAATTATACAATTCTTACAGGCCCCATGGCCTGCGCAACGTCTTCGTCGTTTGCATCTTTTTCTAGAATTATTAACAGATCGCGGTTCAAGAGATAAATGTTCAAAACAAACGCAGAATGTATGATGGCACAGGTGACTTACATCACACTCTTCTGGTAAATTAGAGATTCCAGAGTGTGCCATGTAAGCCACTCTGTGCACATGCATCATTGTGCGTTTGTTTGATTCTGGTAATTTGATATTCATTAGTCCATATTTCTTCCTTTTGAATCCCTGCCAAATGACACACCCCGTAGATTCAAACAAATGTGTCTTCTTGTCGAGAGAACTGTTTATTTTGGCACAAAAAGCCTCCATGTTTACAACTAGCATTAGTAGCAAACCACAGTTAAACTATTGGCTAGAAGTTTTACCTCAGTTACCCATGTACACCAGTAATCAGATCTTATTAAAGTTCATAAATGAAGGACAGAAACTTGTTTAAAAACTTAAAAATAATTAAAACCTGATTTGATATATATAAATGAAGAAAAAAGTATTGTTTGTAAACAATAAATGGCAAATACAAACAATTTCAATAGCCGAAAAAGAGCACATGCAGACTATGGTATTAATTTCACAATTCCACATACCTTTTTGTTGTAATAGTACTGTATTCATCCAATAAAAACCTGAAATACAAGGATATTGAATGGGAAAATTTAATGTGTAAAGATTTTTCATTTATTATCAGCCTTACTGATACTGTAAACAAAAGCACACGTTTAAATCCCACCATCAAAACAAACCATGGACGCTGCCATTTTGAATATATAGGGTGCACCGCACTAAATAAACTCCCATAGTGCTAAACAGTGCTAAATACAAAATATTCAAAAATCATTAAAACATATTTAGAAGTCCCACAGTTTTTAAAACCAAAAGAAAAAATATTGATCGATATATAACCTTTTATTTTCTTCTCTATTTACTGTCTAAAGTCCAGGTTTCCAGGGAGTTATTCTCATCCCAATGAAAACCACCCTCTACAGTAGTGAACACGTCCACACTGAAAAGCAGCCATTTTGGAAAAAGGCCTTACGCTTGAAATCAAATTAGGACCACTTTTTCAGGGCCTAGTGTGTCCAAAATACTCACAGTTGGAAGCCAAGGACCCCTAGGCTATGATAGTGGGCCATTTTTACACAATCCATCAAATGAATGGGCCTCAAATCTTTGTTTTTCAGAAACATTTGAGAGCATACACTTTATGATAAATAGCTCGGCGCATGAATTCCTCACTATTTAGTGGGGTGCACCCCTAAACGTCGCACGTCGCGCGTCGCCTTCGATGTGATTGATCAATTGACGTTCGCTGTATTTTGTGTAATGAAATAAAAGCAAATATTGCAATGCCAAGGGATTTTAGCATTTAACCGATAGTAGGCATATTAGACGAGCGTAAAATATTGATGCAGTCAGGAAAATATGTAATGAGTAATACTTTTCTTTCACTCCAAGCTGCTTATTAACCCGGAGATTATATTGCTAATCTCGTAAAACATAATGATCACAGTTTTACATACAACTTACTTGTTGTAAAGGTGTAAGGTTTCCTTGAAATATTTTTGTCTCAGGTGCCATATCGTTTTACTGAATTAAATTCCAACATTATTTTATTTCATCCAAAGACAAACATTTTACTTTGGAATAAATACGAATAATCTAAATGCATTTTCATTGTTTTCTCGTTAACAATTCTTGTAATTTTAGTATTGGTTGGTTGGTTGGTTGGTTGGTTGGTGTGGTTTATTTTTATTTTTATTTTGTTTTCGTGCGAAATCCTCATCTCAGAGCCATCCAGTGTTTATCAAGGCTAGCAGTAGACTTGGATTTCGTTCTGGTAACAGCTGATTTTAATTACCAGATACTGAGGCTTACCAAGAAGTAAAGAGCGTTCACGATGTGCTCGCTCAAGCTTGATTTGCACTAGCTTATAGAAGGCCCTAAATCAAACAGTCATCATCCTTTTGCTGAGTATAAACAATCATATCGCTGTGTCTTCTGAAAAGCTTGAGTTATTCTAGTTCTGTAGTAGGCTTTTGTTTAATCTTACTGAATCTTAATCTAATATTCCAGCTTTTGGGAAAATATTGTTTTGTAAAGAAAATGTCCTAACGGTGGCCTATTGAATGTTCTTGAAAATTGGCTGAAGATTAAAGACAATACAGGAGGGAGCATGATGTGCCCCTTTTGGACGCAAACAAAATGAAATACAAGCCAGTTAGCGTGAAGAGAAATAAACATTGCATTGTGTTTCATTGTTGTGCTTTCACTTTGTAGGTTTAGAAACGTTAATGTGAATATTACGTCTTCTCTTTTTGCAGAAACATTTCCAACAATGTAATTCACAGTATCGACGCTTCGTGCCTCATGGATTTCATGAATTTGATAACCTTGTAAGATATTTAAAATAATAGTCGTAAACCTGGGGCTAGGTCAGAAGGGGTCACTTGTGGGCAACAGCATTTTCTGGTGGATTGGAACTTTGAAATGGAGAGCACCCACGGCACAGACCCTTGGCAGAGGCACGTTTTTCTGTTTCCCCAACAACATAAATACGACACTGGGGTTAAGCACAACAGTTTAAATCAAGTTTAATTATGTTGTACTTGTATGGACACTTTTGCTAAATTTAATCAAAGTGTTATCTGAACTCTCAGCTGCAGTAAAGATAGATCCTGTGTGCTGAGTAAAAAACGCATTACGCCAATAACACCCACCACCTCCTTCGTTTAACGATTTTGAAGACGTTTAATTTCTTTTGTTTTCTTTTTGCTCATACTCCATCTACTAATATGTACTTATGTACTTATTCACTATGTTTGTTTGTTTGAAAGGGATATCAAGAATAATCCGCTTGAGATAGTGCACGACATTACCTTCGATGTACTGCCGAATCTAGAGAACCTGTAAGACATTGTTCAATTTTGTTCATTATAGATGCCAGCATATTGAAGTTGAAATGTGGGGGCTATGGTTAATATAGGGCTACCACAATCCATGATCGTTTTTTCTCTGCACACTTTTGTGTGGATCTCAAATGTACCAAATTAACACATTGCATGCCATATTTCATTTTCGTTTTCTGTATCAAATAAGGGATAGTTTATATTGTTAGTTTATATTGTTTATGTATCAGAGTACTGACCAGGGGGTAAACAGTCCACTGGTAACCCGATGGTTGTCAAGGACGATGCTACTTGTGAGACTCAATGTATTGATGAAAGCAACCTTTCGAAAATGGATATCATTAATTAATATCAACCTCAAGCACTACTTTACCCTGTATTCCATTTCAGCAGCTTTGTTTACTTATTACATGAATTATGACAGGTTGTATTTAAATAATACTGTTACACATGCATTTAAAGGGAATTAAACAACATAAACTCACGGTAATAGCCTATACTGTAAAAAATAATCGGGCTAAAACAAATGGCAATCCTTTAAAGGAGATTAAGACAAAATTACATTTTACATGTTTTTGGTTCCGCTGTTTCTGTGTTCATTCTAAACAATGTATTAATGTACCTAGTCAGTTTCCCTCGTGGTTTATTTGATTATAATATAGGTTTTTCTGGTCAATTTCGGCAAATAAGCAGCCAAAAACACCGCGTCATTCTGTAAAGCGCGAAATTGAATGCTGCTTAAAATCATCATTCAATTTAATTTCATTTGAGTAGGCAATAGTACTCTTGCGATTTAAACAAAATAATCTTCCAATTTAACAATCCACTCGAACAGCATTCAAGTTCGCAGCAGCTTTTCGCTGCGCTTATTTGGTTATTCAAATTCATTATTTCGCAGGCATTTGAAATTTGTGCAACTTAATTGACACTTTGTTAAACATCGTTAAAACACACTCAAACAATAAAAAGAGTTTATAGTGAAACAGTCCAATATAACATAAATGTTTCAAAACGCATTACAGAATTAGGCCCAGGTCAGAAAACAAATAAAGATTCTAATCAGAGAATAAACAAAACAAAGTAAGACCGATTGACCCTATATAAAGTGTACGAGAAACGCAAGTGAATAAAGAAAGCAAAATTAAGTTTTTATTAATTGTAAACGTATGAAATGTATTCTGTTGTCTTTTTTGGCATTTGTTACTCGTATTTTTTTTCGAATTCTCATTTTGCGAAATTGATTGCCGTTAAACGAAAATGAAAGTAAAATTTTAATGAAAATCTCCAGTCAAACCAACTCTGCTAAATTGGATGACGAATGTGTATTACTAAAACAAACGACGTATTTTATTATGCTAAATTGAATATAATGCCAAATGAAATGGAATGCTTGAATTTGTCTTTGTTCATTCTAAACAATGCTCTAATGGATCTAGTCAGTTGAGGAATAGTCATTATTGATCATTAATGTATCTAGTCAGTTGAGGAATAGCCACTGTTGATCATTAATCTATCTAGTCAGTCGAGGAATAGCCATTATTGATCATTAATGTATCTAGTCAGTCGAGGAATAGTCATTATTGATAATTAATGTATCTAGTCAGTCGAGGAATAGTCATTATTGATCATTAATGTATCTAGTCAGTCGAGGAATAGCCATTATTGATCATTAATGTATCTAGTCAGTCGAGGAATAGCCATTATTGATTATTAATGTATCTAGTCCGTCGAGGAATAGCCATTATTGATCATTAATGTATATAGTCAGTAGAGGAATAGCCATTGTTGATCATTAATGTATCTAGTCAGTTGGGGAATAGCCATTATTGATCATTAATGTATCTAGTCAGTAGAGGAATAGCCATTGTTGATCATTAATGTATCTAGTCAGTCGAGGAATAGCCATTATTGATCATTAATGTATCTAGTCAGTTGGGGAATAGTCATTATTGATCATTAATGTATCTAGTCAGTTGAGGAATAGCCATTATTGATCGTTAATGTACCTAGTCCGTTGAGGAATAGTCATTATTGATCATTAATGTATCTAGTCAGTCGAGGAATAGTCATTATTGATCATTATTTGCTAATAGCCTCTATTTTCTTAATTCATACTTCATGGTGCCTAAAGAAAGATTAATATAGTTTTGCTCAAAGGTCTTCAAGTATTTATTACGTCAACGTGTAGCAATATTTTGAACAGAAAGCTTCACATTATTTTCTAACATGTTTTATTTTATTTTAGGATCATTAATGACTACAGTCACTGCTGTGAATTTGTTTCAGCTATTCCAAGTTTCAACCCGTCTCAATGCAAGAACACGGAGAAACCGACATCATTAGACCGATGTGGCAGACTCTTGCTGAACCCCCTACTAAGAGTGTTCATGTGGATATTTGGTATTGCCGCCCTCATTGGCAATTCATTAGTTATTGTCTGGAGGTATAGGCAACGCAGAGAACCATGTCAAAATAAAACCCATTCATTCTTGGTGCTAAATTTAGCTATATCCGACTTAATGATGGGTGTTTATATGTTGATCATTGGGATTTCAGATGTGCAATTTGGCGAGAAATACGCTATTGGAGCGAAGAGATGGCGGTCTGGTGCAGTTTGTAAGATTGCTGGGGTGTTATCGGTACTGTCAAGTGAGGCATCGGTCTTCTTCGTCACCATTATTAGTGTTGAGTGTTTTCTTGGCATAGTGTTTCCCTTCAGTCAAATCAAAATCCGGGGGAAGACTTCCAAAGTTATCGTCTCTATTATATGGTCAACAGCTGCGTGTCTAAGTATTTTTCCAACCCTAACTAGTTGGTCGGATTCAAAGGTATATGGATTATCTGATGTTTGTATCGGACTCCCTCTGATTACAAGTCCGACAAGTTGTACTAGTGAAGAAAACTACTTGCCTAGATACGATATACCAGCTTGGGAATTTCCAATTCCTGATCAGATTTCGACCCCAGTTGCTGACAAGAGTGGACCATCTTGGATCTACTCTATTGTCCTGTTTATAGGCGTGAATTTGTTCTGTTTTATGGTGGTGTTTTGTTGCTACACCGCCATGTTCGTGAGTGTTAAAAAGTCTGCCAAGGTGGTGAGGGAAACTGCTCACCGGAAACAGGAAATCGGCATGGCGATTAAAATGGCTCTCATAGTCGGCACGGACTTCGCGTGCTGGATGCCTATCATCGTCATGGGGATTCTGTCGCAGACTGGGACGGTAGAAATCAGTCCTGAAATGTTTGCCTGGGTTGCAGTATTCATAGTACCGATTAATTCATCGGTCAATCCTTATCTTTATACAATATACACTAAAGTTGCCAATAAGCTTAAACGTTCCCAAGCCAACGATGCTCAAATTCACCTAAACTTGGCACACATCAGACAGAGATGAAATCTTGTGCCTTGAAAACTTAAGGCTGACATTGAGACATTCATACTCCCAAATAAACGCCGACCAAAATCTTACAGAAATAGGACATACATAACTTGCCCTTATTAAATGTTATTTGTATCGCTTGTATTAATATCTCGATTATACACAGTAATTGTTCCATTCAATTAACAACTTGATCGTGACGATACTGTCCATTTAACATTAATTAATTTCTAGTAGAAATAATAGCATGCAGTATTTGAGAAAAAACATTGTATTTGCTGCATGTACTTGATTGTGGATTTAGACTCATTTACGAGTCAAGCTTTCCATTTAGGAATTTTTTGTCATGTCTGCTGTTTGCCTTAAGGAGAAAATATTGACGATTTATTTCGATTATTTGTATTATTTTTCTAAGTGAAACTTGTTCAACAGCCGATGAGGCATTTGATTTTTTAATGTTTATTCTGGTTTTATTGAAAATGACAACATGTCAGACGATAAAACTTCTCTGGATGTTTGGTACAATAATCGCATTTAATCTGTTTTAAATTACCGATTATGAATAATAGCTTTCATAAAAATTAAATTAAAAAAAAATTAAATTAAAAAAAAAATTAAAAAATAAATAAATAAATAAATAAATTTAAAAAATAAATTAAAAAATTAATTTTAAAAATAATTTTTTGTTTTAAAATAAATAAATTACAAAATAACAAGTAACAAAATTAAAAAATTAAAATATTTTTTTTTAAAATAATAAATAAACTTGGGCTCTACGAAAATATTAGTTTATTAGTAATCGACCTTTCGTTATTTTGAGAGAGTTTATGTCTTAAGGAAACAAAACAACATATGTTTTATTATCTAGACCAACAATTAGTAGTAGACCTCCATCCGTCTCGAAAGGCGATGAACGTATTAATGGTGGACGCTGTTAGGCTAGGGTAGTTGATAGTTGCGGCTGTGACGTGCAAGGCCTGACCGGGAGTGACAGTCGCAATGGCAGCCCTGACAGATGAACATCGGTCGAAGCAGCAGTTAGTAACTGCTTCCTCTGTTTTTCTTATTGTGTTCATTATCTTGTCTCGTCTGAGACCCACATTTGAATATTGTAAAACGTCACTTTCCTCGAACCCCTTTTGTCTTGAATTCAGAAAAACATGGGATCCACTGAAAAAAACGGTCCTTTGGAAAGGCACCCCTACTGTGGTCAAAATCCATTGGAAATTGTTGTTTGTAAATAACACCAACAATATTGGCGCAGCTATACCTATAAATGTAGACCTAAAGTGTTTTCATGATATTGTTTAGTTTCCTTATGACATAACCATACATTGTGAAAGGCCAATTATTGATAAATAATGCTTAGAGTTTCTTTTTATTTACCTTTGTCATTTACACTTTGTTTGAATTTGAATTTGAATATTTAATTATTTGATGTATGTACGTTTGTTATTATTGAATGGTATGTTATCGTGTGCTATTTTCAAGGGATTATTAGTAACGTCCAAAGTAAATAGCTAGCGACATAATTGTCTAGACAATTACATGTACAACAATGGCCATCACTACATCCCCAAAGCTTATTTATTTAAGCTTAAATACAAACGAGTCCTTATCTCTCATTATGCATCTTAGCTTCCTCTCCCAAATATATATTTTCTTCCATTGCGTTCACATTATCCACATATCTAAATTTTGTTAGTCTGTTGTTTTTTGCTTAATAGCCTTTTGATATTTTTTCATTATTTTAATTGCCTCTGTCATCAGTATATTTACTCTGTATCGTGTCAACTACCTATTGTCTTGTCTCTTGTCTGTCTGTCCTTTTTGTTTGTGTTTTTGTCTGTATGGCTGTTTTTAACAAGCTTCTGCTTATATAAACAGCCCCCATGCTCTATTTAACTAATTAATTTTGCTATGAATTTAACATTTACTGCTTCATCGTTTAATGCACTCTTAATATAAAGTTTGTTAATTATTTTATGGAAGTATGGAAATAAATGTGATGATTGAATTGAATTGAATTGAATTATTTTTGCAATGAATCTCATGAGTTTTTTTTTTTTTTTCTTTTCTCTAGTATATGAAACCAGATTATTATCCCGGTCAATTTCGGCAAATCAGCAGCCATTTTCACTTTCATACGTTCATATTAAAGCGATTTTGCCTCTCCAGTTGTTACTATGTTTCGAATTAAAAATCCAAGCAGTCAATTTCATTTTCAGGCTATGTGAATTCATTTAGCACTGTATTCAGTTTAGCATATACGTCGTTCTTTTTAGTAATACACATTCGTCATCCTTTTAGCAGAGTCGGTTCGACTGGAAATTGTCACTAAAATGTTATTTGCATTTTCCTATAACGGCAATCAATTTCGCAAAATGAGAATTTAAAAAAATACGAGAAACAAATGCAAACAAATAGATTAATTGTACAAGACAACTGAATACGTTTCAAGTTTTCTTTATTCATGCGCGTTTCTCGTACACAGGGCCAATCGGTCTTACTTTGTTTTGTTTATTGTCGTATTAGAATCTTTATTGGTTTTCTGACCTGGGCCTAATTCTGTAATCTGTTTTTGAAACAATTATAATATTGGACTGTTTCATTAACCTGTTTTATTGTTTGAGTGTGTATTTATGATTTTTATGCTGGTTTCTTATTGTCATTCATTCATTTTTGTACCTTTAAAAATCTATCGGAAAGTGAAACGAACTTGAACAAAACGTCAATTAAGCCTGACCAAATACGCGGCGCGAAAAGCTACTGCGAATTTTTTGAATACTGTTCGAGTGGATTTTTTAATTGGATGGTTATTTTGTTTAAATTGCATGACAGTATTATTGCATACTCATAAAATGATTTTGAGCAGCATTCAATTTCGCGCGAAACAGAATTACGCGATGTTTAAATTGGCTGCTTATTTGCCGAAATTGACAGGGGAAACTTAAAAGTGACACAAAAGAAGTTTATAACGGGATTTAATACAGCCTAATGCTGGTAATTTAATTGAAATAAACGAATCGTTTAATAACTTCCTTGATTATCTTTAAACTAACCAACAAAAATGAATATTTAACGGACGGCTTTTGAGAAGTGTTATTTTTGTCTTGTTTGCTTGTTTTCCTGTGAAAGGGTTCATTTTATTTATTTGTTTGTTCTTCTTTTTGATGAGGAGAAATTATTAACGATTTATTTCGATTATTTGTATTATTTGTTTGATGGGCCAAAATGATCAGCTATGCTGGATGGGTTACCCTCGTTAAAAAGATGGTTTTAAATAAAAATAAATAAATAAATAAATAAAATTTGGGGAAATGGATCAACAGCCGATGATACATTTGATTTGTTATTGTTTAGTCTGGTTTTATTGAAAATGACAACATGTTAGACGATAAAACCTATCTGGATGTTTGATACCATTAACACCTTAAGACCACTAATCTGTTGGATAATACTTCGTTCAACTGTTTTTGGGGGTAGAGTACATCCCATTCAATCATCATCAAACAAATAAAAATAAATAAAATAAATATCATTTGTATTTATGTTTTTAATTTATGTTTGTTTAATTGTGGATCTTCATCCACACAGAAAAAAAATACACAAGTTGTGTAAAATTTTACTATTTTGCAATGTTGTATACGAACCTCCTAATTGTTTGGTAAAGCTTTAGAAAATGCGTGTTGGGTAAAGTTTTTCATAAACATTTTGTAAACTTTTACTTCAAAAATCAGTAAAAAGATTTACCTCTTAAATAGGTAAACATAAATTAAGTAAATTGTTACTGAATGTATTGGTAAAAAATACTTATTTTTTGTGTAGAATACTAGACTCTTTTTACTATTTGACCTTGTAAACTTTTACTACATTGTTTGGTCTGCATAATTCATTAAAAATAATGTAAATGAAACAAGGCACCCCACTATACTTTACAGTTTCAAAAACGTTTCTTTTATTTATCAACAATAACCTGAAAACATCTCTTCAAATCCCCACTTCACGAGGTTCTCTCTCATTTACTCCATGTTGTGAGGCGATTGTCGACTTGACAGGCACACACTGCTTTTGCACACACGTCGCGCACACACAATGCATGATCACATGGTGGGCTTTACACAAAAGTGAATGTTTACACAACGCACGGCAATGCTTAAGTTCCTTGTGGTAAAAGTTACACGGGCCAGGTAAAGACTTGAATTAGTTACATAAATTATGTAAATCAAATTTAATACATTTAAATTATGTAATTTTTAACTTACACAGCAATTGTGTTCTTTATTTTCCCAAAATTTTACCTAAATTGTGTAATATTTTACAAAACATGTTTTACCCATTTTTTTTTTACCATTCATTTTGTGTGTGTGTCGAAGCTTAATTGTGATATTTTGTTCACAAAAACAGGAGGGCTTTTATGAATTGGATAACAAAAGTTCGGGCGATAAAATAACCTGGCCTTTGGCTCGATCCTTTGTCACTCATGACCACACTTCGATCTTTCTGGAAAATGACACAAATATGACAACGAAATTAATGATGTTTGGTACAATTACCATCTCAAAACCCAAACAATTTTACATAATAATTCACTCAGTTTCTTTTCAGGTTTATTACCAATCGTGTTCATTCCCTTTTACCTGTTTGAGAGAAGTATTGTATTAAATTAATGCTGTTATTATTTAGCCTTACGCTCTTTTAATGTGGATTTAAGAAAAACAAATAAATAAACAAACCACCATGTCCCCCTTACAAAGTCACCTGCCTTCAGTGGACAAAATCAGCCAAGTATTGCACACAAATCAATATTATATTATAGGTTTTCCCGGCCAAGTTCGTCAATTTATCATTCAAATTCATTTTCGTGCGTTTGTATTAAAGCGATTTTTTTCCTTCTAATTCGGTTGCTACCACGGTTCGAATTAAGAATTCAGACATTCAATTTCCTTTTCAGACATTCAATTTCGGATTTGTGTCATTCATCACAGTGGTGCACATCCGTCATTCAATTTCGCCACATTGTCTTGAATGAGGATTTGCACTCGATTTTTATTGTCAATTTCGTTTTCAATTTCGCGAAATTGGAATTAAAAAAGGATTCTCATCAATCTTTCTTTAATCATGTGTTTTTCTCATTAACATGTTTAATGTTTCCACATTCTTGTTTAATTTTTACTTTGTTTTTATCATTTGTTTCCACTCACATATTTCTCAGTTAATGTGTTTTTGGGGCATTCCTGAGAATTTCCTTCGAACACCTCAATCAAGAGTGCTCGGACTACATCCGATCGGTTAACATAGTGAATTGTAGAAATGGAACTTTATTCTTCGACGAACATTAATAAAGTGGCATGCTCTTACCAATGAGTGAACCAATTGCTACTATGAAATTGAAACATGGAAAAACAAGTTTAATTGTGTAAATGTCATTGCACAAATGTCACAAATGCTTGCCCAATAACGAATTTGATTGACTGACTTATACACCACGGGAAGCTTAGGCGAAATTGAATGCTGTTGGCGAAATTGAATGATCATTTAAGCAAATTGATTGACGCTGCGTTGAAATTGGCTGCTAAATTGATGAACTTGGCCGGGAAAACTTATATTTAATCTATGTAATGTTTGTAAATATGTTATGTGTTGTTTGTAAGCATTTGTAAAGTATACGTCAAAAGTAGTAGTAAGTGACATAATATTTGTTCGTGTTAATAATGTTCAACTTTGTATAATTAACCCTATCAAGCCTGACATTTTCCCCCTATTTTCTGAATAGTCATTTCAATGGATAGTAAAACGTACACATTTATTACAGTCAAGCTTAGAGAAGTCAATTCAAAATGCATGTATTATGTTTCAGATAAATTGCCAAAATGTTCAACACTAAAAGCTTATTGTTGACAAACCTGGCAGCGGCGTAGCCACGGGGAGGGACCTGGGGGCACGTTCCCACCACAAATTTCCAGTGCCACGAAAAATCCCGATAGTGCCCAAAAAAGAAAAGAAAAAGAAAAGTGAAAAAACTCATACCCCCAGGGCCCCCCACTGAAAAACAATGCCCCCTCTGTGCCCCCCCCCCCCCACTGAAAGAGTCCTGGCTACACCGCTGAAACCTGGTTGATTACGGGAAATTTAATTAGTGTTACTCATATCATGTTCAAATGTCTATCATTAGAGAAAAAATAAACATAAAGTAGGTATAAAGCGCTACTCGAATGAAAACAAAATTGTAATGTTATATATCGTCATGTCAGTGCAACAAGAACGTAACTTGCGTTTTCAGGATTTCGAGTTATGGACAGTTTTTACTTGAATATAGTAATTATATTCACCAAATAGTTATACACAATACTTTGTGGTAGTAATGCATCGGTAATTAAAACAAATCACGAAGAAGGTGATGTTAGCTTTGTGTGTGCATTATTTAAATATCAATTGATGTTGTTCAATAAAGTACACTGCATGAAATATCCGTTTTTAGTTCGTTTTTTAATCTCGTAAGATATTCAAAGACTACTCTCACTTACAAAGTAATTTTCAATAAATCACGATGCAAATTTGAGTGACTGGAATAAGGTATAATTACAAAAGAAGGCCAATCAAACGCAGATTGACGAAAGCTGGTCACCTTCCCATTCAGACAATACGATACATGGCTAAATTTGGGAGATTGTCAACCATAGGGCTGGATAGCTAATATTAATTGACGGACTCTACTTCACCAATAGGCCGATCCAACCCTAACCCTATCCCTACTTCCAACCCATCCTTGGCAATGCTTGGTCACGGCACCATAGGGTTGGATAGCTAATATTAATTGATTGACTCCACCCCACCAAAAGACTGATCCAACCCTAACCCTATTCCTAATCCCAACCCATCCTCGGCAAATTTTGGTCACGGCACCATAGGGCTGGATAGCTAATATTAATTGATTGACTCCACCCCACCAACAGACCGATCCAACCCTAAACCTATCCCTACTCCAAACCCAACGTATATGTTCAAGTCCATCCAAAAAACACTTTTCTACACCTTGTATAACTTAGTGGTTTATTTAGCAGAGGCTTATGAGTTTGTACACTTGAATGGTAATTAGATAATGCTATAAATATGAAGACATTTTGCCCTATACCGATACCACAATTACTGCTTTAGTATAGCAACTGGACAATACTTGTTTTTAGAATCCGAAATAAAAGATGTACTACCATCTCTGAAAAAGTCTGTCTCGGATCGAGGGATGAATATACTTAAACCCTTTCTTATAGGAGACATCAAGCTTTAGTCGAACCATTTCATCGTGCCTAAAAAGTAATGAGAATTTTAGTGAAATGTAACAAGCAGTTCGCAATTCTATCAACTGTTATTAGGACCTCCAAATTTATCAACAAATTAACTAACTCAAGATACACTGGCTCCTTCTGTACAGGTGTGGTTTATGCAAATGTCTTCTTCTTCTAACTATAATTTGCTGAACTATTGGTGAATCAACTGGATTGGGATTTGCATTTAATAATAAATTTGACCATTGACTGCCGATGTAGAAGTGATCATATTATCTGATTTTGTATTTGCTTTCTTATTGACGAAATAAGCAATAATTTCATCTTGAATGGGAAGGTTAATTTCAATACTGAGTTATTTTAGCCAAGTAATAAACTGTCTGCACTTGTAAAGATAACTGTTGATTGTGTCATTTGCTTTTGCTAATACCGCGTCATTGAAAATGTGTGTCTTCATCCCTTCAATACCGCTAGGGAACTATAACCAACATAATTGTGAATAAATGATCTGAAGCATTGAAAACAAATGGAAGGGTATGCAGCATTACACTATGTCATTATTTCCGAGCAATCAATATTAATAGCACATATTGCACCAGTGAATTTCGTAGAGTCCAGCGGTGAGTTTTTGTTTCTTCCTAATTCAAGAGCACCTGCACCTTCCACAGAAATAATTCCTTTAATCCAGGGTCTATAACTGGACCACAGAATCGGCCCAACAAAACACAAAAATAGGCCACCAAGGAAAAACAAGTGTTATTTTACCTTTACTGAGCTGAATATGATATAATACACTCGGTATTAATACTACGGGGGGGGGGGAGAGGTTTACTAACAAACAGCTTTATTGTGACCAATCCTGAGCAAAGGAATCAATCCCAGAAGTTCCAGGATTCCAAAATATTGAGAGAAAGCGAGGAAGTTATTCATGAAACAGGCAAAACAATCAATGCTGTAATGAACCCATAGTTCACTTATTTTTTGGAAAAGGTGTCTTGAAATCATCCAGTCATCTGTATCACTTAACCTATCGTCTGCTCGATCATTTATGTGCTCTTGGGATCCAGTCAACTTCTAATCTAATATTAGTGTGCATGCATATATTGAATATATTGAGAGATATTTCTTGCAAGTCTTTATTCATACTGCCGACTTCTACGATTCTACTGCACTCTGACTATCTGTAAATATCTTACGTTTAGAACTTGAAATGATAGTCAAGAATGAAAAGATAGCAACCTGGATGGTATTTAATTCCCGCCAGGTAGAACTTTGTTTCGCTTCAGTTTCTGTCCAGTGTTTGTGGGCTGTGTGGGTTTCATTGCTTATTATTGCTGTGTGGGTTTCATTGCTTATTATTGCTTCAGTTTCTGTCCAGTGTTTGTGGGCTGTGTGGGTTTCATTGCTTATTATTGCTGTGTGGGTTTCATTGCTTATTATTGCTGTGTGGGTTTCATTGATTATTATTGCTGTGTGGGTTTCATTGCTTATTATTGCTTCAGTTTCTGTCCAGTGTTTGTGGGCTGTGTGGGTTTCATTGCTTATTATTGCTTCAGTTTCTGTCCAGTGTTTGTGGGCTGTGTGGGTTTCATTGCTTATTATTGCTGTGTGGGTTTCATTGCTTATTATTGCTTCAGTTTCTGTCCAGTGTTTGTGGGCTGTGTGGGTTTCATTGCTTATTATTGCTCGGCAACATACAATTTGGTTTGGTTTCTGGGTTGCAAACACATAGGAACATTTTGTGTAAATACAGTTTCTTTCCAGAACTGGATTTCAGCGACACAATGTTCATCTAGCTCTATTAGACCTTTTCTGCCGGTCTTGGTCTCGGTCTCGGTCTCGACCTGCAAAAGTCTCGGTCTCGGAAGGCTTGGTCTCGGTCTCGAAATGATTGGTCTCGGTCTCGGATGCCTTGGTCTCGGTCTCAGTCTTGGTCTCGGACATGCTGGTCTCGACTACAACACTGGCTTCGTCAGTAGCTCGGGCAATTTCAACTTGACAATGCCTTGTAATCAATCTGGTTATATTTCCACACACCGGGCTTAGTGAAATGATTTCGTCAACAAATGAATGTAGCTTTCAAATCGATAATGTAAATGTTCGCTCTATTTCAGAAATTGTCTTATACATTTTATAAGTGAAATATTTTCACTGTAACAATTCTAGTGTCCCAGCTCATACCAAGACATTCAGTGCGATAAGTTGGATTCCATTTACTGTTTTCTAAGTTACATACGAAATCAGCTCTTAACAAATCAATTCTAACATGATTTGATTTTTCTTTTGCCACTTTATTATCCGACTGAGAATAAGCGTTGGTACTTGGAACGAATCCATCTAAATACAATGCAATAAGTATACCAGACGCTCTCCAGTGAGTCAACACAACCATCTGTATCCCATGAAAATCCTAGGTATTTCTGATAGTCAGGCGAAATATCAATGTGATAGTACCCTAACTTTAAGTCGAATTTGAACAACATCGCATTTCAGATAAATATTGTAAACCTTATCTTCCAGTCATCGTGTTTGAAGTGGGCCCTTTGTATAATTTTGTTTAGTCTGCTCAAATCTAGATCCAACCTTCTCTTTCATGACGTCTGAACTACATATGAATGTTCTTGTTTCTCGGTACTACTATTAGAAGCAAGCAAGCAATTCTAACATTGATTCTGTTACAAATGAATGCTCTTTTACTGCTGAATTATTGTTGTGATAGAACATGGGAGGAAGATTTTCATATTCTGTAACTCTCAGTAATTACTGACATTGCCATGCGAGAAAAGCCAATATCATGCCAAAATTGTACATGCTGTTTTAATCTTCCTTTGACTGCTATTGCAATTATTCCAACCCACAAGATGCGCCTTGAGCACCACGCAGTTGGTGGATACGTGCGCTATATAAGTCCACACATTATTATTATTATAAGATTCACAGTTGCATGTATCCTTCAGTACATCACTATTGAACTTATACGGGGTGATTCTGTAGTGGACGTTTTGTGTATCCAATTGACGGGGGAAGCTCTTGCTCTTGGTTTAAATACCAATTTATTATTCCTAGATCATTTCCCATATACTCAATCTATCATGGGGAAGACATATTGAGCCGAACTACATACATGTGATGTGCATTGGGGATATTTTGGGGGGATAAATTTGACCCCGCCCCAATCCTTAACCCACCAGTATTTTTTTGGCAGACAAGCAAATATTGCAATGATATTGCCCAAAAAAGTAGTCTCCGAAAATCCGGGGGCGAGGGTTTCGGTCCGTAGCCCACAAGGGCGCAACCACGTGTTGAAAGTTGGGGGGTCCCAAGCAGCCAATAGCAACGTGATCTGCGGGCGAGCGAAGCGAGCACGCCACTAGCAGCTGGGGCATTGGTTCAATATCACGTATTTCAGCGTGTTGATGGAAGTGTTGCATAATTGTGATGTCATGAATGACATTACTAGGATCATGTATACATAAAATACCAAAATGTTTTATTGAAGTTGGGGAGGTCCACATAAAAGTAGGGGGGTCGTGACCCCTGATCCCCTGACCCCCCCAGTGGTTGCGCCCTTGGTAGCCCATGGGCAATATGGGTTCTGCTGCACGAACCCTTGGCCTTGAACGAACCCTTGGGACTACATGACTCGACCTCTTTCTCTTCGGTATGAGAGCTCCCTCTAGCGCTAGAATCCTCATTACTATCATCAAAATTACTTATAGGGAACACTTCTTTCTTCTCAACACTATATTCCGCCTATGATCCGCTATACTTTCAGACATTTTTGTTGCTTTTCATTCACGCGATCTGCGCAACTTGCATTCTATATAATACGGCTCACCAGAAACTCCCTTCGCGGAAGGGTGCCTCCGGTATCCATAGATGTCATCAATGAAAAATGAATATATGCATGAGACTGACGACGCGTTTTTTTTGTTTTTTTTGTTTTGTTTTTTCAAAACTCGTTGTGAAGGAGCCGCGGAACGCTGTCAAAATGATTTTTTTCATTAAAGAATCATGTTTATTGAACGTTAACTTAATTATAGTAATCATTAAACATTATATTGAATGAATTTTGGCGAGAATAAGCCGTCCGTAGTGCCGTTCAAGTGTGGCTTTAAGAAAGTTACGTTTGATTTTGATTGTATAAATCTTGCAAAATTGTTATTTATAAAAAGAAAACCTTACTAGGTTTGAACCCAGGACCTATTAAGTTCAGAGTCTCGAGGCGTAATTCCACTTTGCCACTTGCTCCTCTTAATAAAGTTGCGTTCGTTATTTATTGCAGGATATACAGTGTCGAGCTACGCACATTGGTAATCATCACAGGTGGCAGTGTCGAGCTACCCACATTGGTAAATCATTGCAGGTGGAAGTGTCGAGCTACACACATTGGTAAATCATTGCAGGTGGCAGTGTCGAGCTACCCACATTGGTAAATCATTGCAGGTGGAAGTGTCGAGCTACACACATTGATAACTCATTGCAGGTGGCAGTGTCGAGCTACCCACATTGGTAAATCATTGCAGGTGGAAGTGTCGAGCTACACACATTGGTAAATCATTGCAGGCAGGAGTGAATTCATAAAGTAAACGTTTTCAATGCATTTCTGTTTTAATCGACTTTATAAAGTTAATAACTTTGACGAATTTTCAAAATAGACATTCAAAATCTTCATATCATATTCAATGCAAATTCAGCTTGAGTACAAAATAAAATGTTGGAAAAGGTTAGAATATTTAAATATTTAAATTGTCCCAAACGGCTACTACAATAATCTTAAATATGATTTGTAACTACTTGATATAAAGAAATGATATTACATAGTCATTTTCAAAGATAAACATACTTCGAAAATTTACTAAAATCTATTTTTAATGAAGGGGACATTGTTGTTTGTTCTTTTCTGTGATTATGGGGCTGTATTTATAATATTAAAATGTTTTCATGAGTTACTGCACATCATCAGTTATTCCACAAACAATATTTAAAAAAACGATAAACCATGTGAAAGCGTTTTGTTGCTAATTTGTTAGTAATTTCACTTAAGAGAGTTTTACTTTTGATAATTTGTCAACAAATTATATTCGCAAACAAACCTTTGAACATTTCATCTCTGTATTAGGGATCAAGATTTTGAAAACATTGTAAATGTTTGTTTTTTTCAATTTCTGGCCTAAACCATCATAAAGTTGTACTGTGATTATTATTGATACAGATAAACCGCTTGTGACGTCACACCCCCGGAGCGGAAGCGTTTGCAACGAGGGTGCGGCGCGGACGGCTGACCGGAAAGTCTCCAAGCGGCTGGGAACGAGTCCGTTGGGATACAAATATACCGTCCCGGTATCGGTAGATGTAGTCGTCAACCTCTCCTAACTAAGGAGACGAGTTTACGAGGAAGTCGCCCTCCCGCAAAACTACAAGAGTCACGGCACACAAATCCTTTATCGATCACAAAGTCCCTCAAAGGAACTTTTACCGCACCACCGTCACGGTCCCTCAACGAGCAACACTGCTCACGGCCTTAGTCACGCTATAAAAGGCAACTTACCAGCCGGCTCGAACTAACGCTCAAGCTGCCCGCAAGCGGCGTATAAACGCACGGCTTTTATAGCTTTTGTCACGCAGCGTGTGACCTGTTCTAACCAATCAAAGCACGCTGGGCGGGGCATCACTGCTGTACGCAGTGCATCCGCAGCTCTCGCTAGCCAAACATGCGGGGGCGCTAAAGCAAACCTGCGC
>CM055816.1:17634262-17773542 GCA_029582265.1 Zoroaster sp. YZ-2022
TAAAAAAATAATACTAACGGTATACCAAATAAAGAAATTAGCGTTGAAATATGTTAATATATGTGTTTTAGCTTGTATTTGTACCTTTAAATTGTTTTCATATGAAATAAACAAGATTATTTTGAATCTAAAACAAAATCTGTGTTAAGGTATTTCTTTTATTGAGTAAAACTGTATTTTTAGGGTGGCTTTGGGATTGTTTGTTATATCCGGTGCAATTTTAAAACTACCTAATTGATTCAGAAAATTTATTTGTGAAATTTACCCAGAAAAAACAACATGAAAATTGATTTAGATTGCATTTACATAATTTATCTGCTTCCACTGCTGAACCAATTTTAATTAAAAATTCAGTTTGAATTATTATTGATAGGCAAGAAAAAATGTAAACTGAATGGAAGTTTATTTCCGGGTTTTTTTAGAGTAAGGAATATGTTTATAATTAAGCTTCCAGTTGAAGGCTGGATTTTTTTTTTCATTCTAAATTTGTTCCCACATTTTGAGCTGTTGTTGATACAATTCTTGTGCAAAAAAGTGAAAATGGTCAATTCCTAATAATACGTAAATTAATCCAATGACGTTACACATGCAAGTATGGAATTTTATTTTATTTTTATTCCGTCCTCGACCCCTGCCAAATGTTCGTAATCCAATAAATAAATAAAATGTTTGCTCACAGCAGCGTTTCCAGAGTCCGGTATCTCCTGAAGACGATCATAGCTTACTGATCGGAACATTGAGTTGTAACCTCCAGCTCTTTTCAGAACCACTACTACTCAAAAGAGAATTTTCACGTGTGACCGCACACAGTCTTTACTGATCAATTCCACCATGCAAACCACACATCCTGCATAATTATTGATGATATACCTTATAATTGTTTAATCGCAGGAGCGATTGTTGTTATGCGCGCAAGCTGCACACATTTTCGCTCTGTATTTTCATGTAATATATCCTGCTATTCACATTAGTCTGTTGCATATTTTTATACCATCTTGAATAGCTAACACCAAGGAACCTTCTGGTGCTATATACATGTTGTCTATCTACCTTCTAGTGGATATATTGCTGTTGGAAATCTTCAATTTTGCTCACTGGAAGGTAATATTCATCTATGGGCTTTTAGCCATGCAAACCATGGATCAATGACTCAGCCACCAAGCCTGACCATGCATGAACAATAAGAGGAGTTGCTGTTTATCTGCTGCCTACTGCCCTACACAATGGAGGTGTTAACTTGGAGTTTCCTGTTTGCCTTTGTTCTGGTGTCTGATGTAGGATTAGCGAGTGAACAGTCTGCCAGATATGCATACTCTCCAGCACATGGCCCAACATGGAAGAGATTTACCATCAAGTGTTATTTGAAGACACATATTCCATACTACCAGAATTCTAATTCGACTTTCAACATTGCCCTGTTAAACTGTGGGACATAAACCCCAACCCTGGTCCTGTTAGTGAGACAACCACAACTGCAGTCATCAACAAAACTACTCATAAGTATGCGCGAGATCATCTCCTGAGTATCGGGTTAAGATGTAAACAATACCAGTTTCCCCAGCTACATGGTCCACCCTGAAAGACCTGCGAATAAACCTTCCAAAGCGACCGTCACGTCGAGGAAATCGATCTGACCCCCAACACAAGTGGCACACGCAACACCAACTGTATCTTCAGACAATGATCTGCATAAATCAACACCGCCAACGTCAACAGACAGTAGTCAGAAACAGTCCAAGCTTCCAAACTGTGTGTCCAAATGCCCAGTCTGTGTGCAATAAAACCAACCTTCTGACTGACTACTTTATTGAACATGATTTTGATTTGATTGCACTGACTGAAACTTGGCTATCAGCTACTGATAAACACAATACAATAATCGGTGAATTATGCATTCTGGTTATGACATGTCATGTACCTCGTCCAAATGGAACCGGTGGAGGTATTGTTTCATATATAAGACTAACATCAAACGCGGCCCAATAACATCACACAGTAGTAGTGGGCTGATATGTGAAAAAGATGTTCATTTCCGGCAGAAAGTGTGAAATTTCGCATAACAGGGTATTTTGGGCGTTGATTTCAAAATTGGCGGATCCAAGAGATCTAACTAATGGACCGGCCGCCATCTTTGAATTCCAATATGGCTGCCAAGACGAAATGTTGAAAACTCTCTTGGGTTCTAAATGACCTGTGGCGCTGAAATTTGGTACACAAGGGTATGTTGACATGTTGAGTTCAATAATGCAATAATTTGAAATGTCTGATAAACGGTATGGCGCCATTTTAAATTCCAATATGGCCGCCAAGACAAACATCGATGTTTTCATTGCTTTAATAGCACAGTGTACGGTAATGTCATAATGTTAAATCATTTGAGCATTATTATGATAAAGGGAAAATTGTTGCATCTCAAATCTACTGATGGGTTTGTAATTTTGTCGAAGTGGTAGACATTTGGAAATTCAGCGGAAACACCTGGAAAGTCTGAGGCGAAGATTACACGCATGAAAAGTAATGTGGAGCTCTTCTCAATGAATGTACATTTCTTGCCAAACCAGAGATGGGTGATCTTAACACATTTTTTGAACATGAGTGTCATGGCCATACCTGCATTGGCTGAAGGTATCAATACAATGCGCCCACCAACCGGCAAGGCTGATCTTTTGCCCTGTTTGGAAGCTTTGTACAACGCCTCATGATGCGCCCAAAGGAGAAGTTCGTATTGATGGGGCTGCCTTAGTCCATCATTTGGGAGCCTAAGAAGTGCAACAGTGATCAGGACATTTGGTGACTATGCACAGAAACAGGTCCTGCACATTGCCCGAAAGTTAAATGAGGGGACTGTGATGGTGTTGATGTGGTGGGACACCTACAGAACGGACAGTCTCAAAGAAGGCATTAGGCTTGGTCGTGGCACTGGCATACCACTCCATGTGACTGAACAGACATCCGTGCCACGAAACTGGAGCAGCTCTTCGTGTAGATTCCAACAAAAGACATTATTCAGTTTCTTTTTCCCTGCAAACGATGGCTATTCCAGAGGGAAAACACTTTACAACCTTTGAAGAAGAGGTTAAATCAAAGCCCCTTCTGATGTTTCTCAACCAACCATGTACGCATGAAGAGGTTGATTCACGAATGATGCTACAGCTTGGCATGCATATCAAAGGGCAGAAGTATCGTCATCTGCAACAGACACGGATGTTGTAGCATATCGCAATGGGCTTTATGGACGGCTGTGCAATGTGGTTGGCATTTGACATGGAAACTATTTCAGGCACATTGCTGCTCACACTATGACCACATTGGCCCTGGAACGCTCATGGGGCTTCATTCCCATACTGTTTCCGGATGCGATACTGTTTCTGCCATATGGGATTGGCAAAAGACTGTGAGCATATGGAATTTGCCAAACTTGGGGAGGTCTTCAATCATCTCTCACATGCACCAGCGGAAGTAACAGGATGATGACATGGACAACATAGGAGAGGTTCTTCGTTGTTCTGTACAGTAGAACTTCCTCTGAAGAAAGTGAACGAAGCACGCAAGCAGTTGTTTGCTCAGGGAAACGGCAATCGGAAAATATTCCACTGACAAAAGAGGCACTGCGTCAACATGTGAAGAGGGCAGTCTTCAGGCCGGTCACATCTGGGGACAGTCCCAATTACAACCCAGAGCTGCTTCACCTGCAGATTGGGATGGGCTAAAATGTAGATGATGTCTGGCATCCATTTTGACAGTAATGCCAGAGGCGTCAAAGTCGAGAGCTGATCAAGTGCAAGTGTAAAACGGTGTGCTGGAAATTGCAAATGTTCCGCCGTTAATCTACCATGCACAGAAACCATGTTTCTGCTCTGGACAATGCTTCCGAGATGAGCAGTAGGAAGTAAACGGATGGAAAGCTTGCAAAGATGTTACGGCTGCCAACTGGTACGAAATATACTTTGAAATGAGCTCTTTTGAACTATTGAACAGTTGAACTCAGCATAACAAAATGTACTTGTGTTTCAAATTTCAGTGCCTTATGTCATTTAGAACCCATGATTTCGGGAATCTTGGGGTGGTGACTTGTTATATGATTCGTCAACTAGATCCATTGAATTGGTATTGCTTTGCAAAGAACCCGGGATTTTCAATATTTCGTCTTGGCGGCCATATTGAATTCAAAATGGCGGCCATACCATTTGGTCAGACATTTCAAATTATTGCCTTATTGAACTCAGCATGTCAACATACCCTTGTGTACAAAATTTGAGCACCAGGTCATTTAGAACCCAAGATAGATTTTCAACATTTCGTCTTATTATTGGAATTCAAAATGGCGGCCATAAGGTTTGTCAGACATTTCAAATTTTTCCATTATTGAATTCATTATCTCAAATGCACCTGTGTACCAAATTTCAGGGCCATAGGTCACTTTGGAACCCAAGATAGTAATGTTCCAAGTTTCGTCATGGCGACCATATTGAATTCAAGATGGCGGCGGTCCATTGGTCAGACCTCTTGATCCGCCACTTGAACTCAGCAGTCAAAATACCCCTTGTATGCAAAATTTCAACTTGCCGGATGTGAACATCTCGAGCAATTTTTGTTACATATCAGCCCCACTATAGCGACAATTTTGAAAGTCTATGTTGTGATGTGACTGTTAAAGGAACTTTCATCCGTGAAGCTGGTAATCACTCAGACCACCATACAGCTCAAAGAATCGTATAACCCCTACAATGTTCCTTGACGATTTCTCCGAATATGTCAGTGTACTGACATCCCCAAGCAAGTTGCTGATTGTTGATTTTAATTTCACCGGGATACCGATGATGATGCTGCTGCCCGCCACCTCAATGATATAATTCATAACACCAATATGAAACAGTTTGTGGCGTGCTTCTCACATGTGAGTGGCCATATATTGACCTGTCTTTAATGACCCACTGACAACCTTATTGATTCAGTGGATGTTGTATGTTTTCTGACAGATCATGCTCCTTGCATTGTGCACTGAATCTGACTAAACTCAACCAACTAAGAAACATATTTCTATCGTAAATATGGACCCCAGACCATGACAGTTTTTCTAATGATATCAGCCAGTCAGAATTGATTACCAACCCGTCCAATGACCTCCAAACACCTCAGATCAGTACAACCCACACTGAAGTCTATTCTGGAAAGGCATGCTCCACTGAAAACTCGCTGGTTACACATTAGACCAGCTAATCCATGGTATTCCCGGAGATTGCCGATGCCAAGAGACTCCGCAAGAAATTGGAGAGACGTTGGAGGAAAAACCAGATCAGAATCTGATAGAAATCAGTTTAAAGGCAACGACTTGTGTTGTTAATATGATCACCAGTGCCAAATCATCATACTTCAAAGAAAAACTAGCCATTGGGGAACCAGCGAGAGCTCTACAAAAATTGTTGAATTCTACTCCACAACAAAGGAAAACTAAACTTCCACACACGACAATAAACAGGAATTATGCGACAACATTTAGTGATTATTTTACAACAAAGATTCAGAACATTCGTAATGACCTTAACCTCGATCTAGATTGTATGCAGCCGTATACCACTGAAGCATCTCACCTAATATTACACCATTGAAGAATTCACACCAGCTCTGGATGAGAAATCAGGAAAATCATCAAATCATCACCATCAAAGACGTGTGATTGGATCCTATCCCTACCTGGCTCCTAAAGAACAATCTGAATATTTTGACTCCAGTTATCTCCAAAATTGTCAACATGTTCTTCAATCTTCTAAATTCCCACAGCAATTTAGAAATGCCCTGGTGACTCTCTCGCTGAAGAAACCCACCCCTCGATCCTGAAACCCCAAGAACTTTCGTCCTGTATCCAACCTTCATTTATATCCAAAGTAATAGAGAAGGTTGTTTATTCACGAATTATTGATCATCTGATTGAACACAATCTACATGAACCATTGCAATCTGCGTATAGGAAACATCATGGAACAGAGACTGCTCTTCTAAGAGTAAAGAACGATATTCTTCGGGCAGTTGACAACAAGCGTGGCGTGTTCCTTGTTCTCATAGATCTCTCTGCAGCATTCGATACTATAGACTATGATATTTTATTCCACCGCCTTCAGTTCATCGGTGTTACTGGTCCAGCCTTGCAATGGATCAGATCATATATGTAATCGAACTCAGTCTGTGAACATCAATGGAATTCTATCACCTCATCTCACTTTCTTCTGGCGTCCTCAAGGATCAGTATTAGGTCCCTTTTTTTTCACAATATACCCGAGCCTATTGCCGCTATTGTACGAAGACATCAACTTCAAGTTCATTGTTACGCAGACGACACACAGATATATGGATCATTTCATCTGGGAAACCAAGACGATGAACATTCCGTGAGACGGCGTATTGAACAATGTGTTTGTGATCTAAAGCAATGGATGACCAGGAATAAATTAAGATTTAACGACGACAAGACCGAACTCTAATTATCACTTCCAAACGTAGCCAGGATAAAATCAGATGCAACCAGATGCAAATTGGGACTTCAAATATTGAACCTTCTACGACTGCACGTAATCTTGGCATCATGTTTGACAGAACGATGTCAATGGAATCAATATGTCAAGAAAGTTTGTCAAACGTCATACTACCACATTAGAAACATCAACAGCATCCGCCGAATCCTGACTGATGAGTCAGCTGCCATCCTTATCCATGCTCTTGTGACATCTAGGTTGGATAATGGCAATTCACTTTTGTTTGGAATCACCAAACACTCTCATGTGCAAACTTCAACGTGTACAAAACACTGCGGCTCAGTGTCTTATCCCGAACACGGAAATTTGATCACACATTACTCCAGTCCTGAGAAATCTTCACTGGCTTCCAGTCAAACAGGGTTGCCTTCAAATAATGCTAATTACACGGAAAGCCCTCAATGACAGTGCACCAACATATCTGCAGGATCTCCTCACCCAGTATTCCCCCATCGCCACCTAAGGTCATCTGACAAACATCTTCTTGTGACACCAAGAACCAGAATATTGTATGGAGACCAAGTTTCTCAGTCTCGGCCCCCACTCTATGGAACTCTTTGCCTCAGGAAATTCGTAGCTGTCAATCTTTACAAACCTTCAAATGCCTTCTTAAAACATTCATGTTTAACTCAACTTATAATTAGAATGCTGGTTTTGTTTCAAGCGCCTCGGAATATGTCTACATAGATAGATGGCGCTTTACAAATGCTTGTATTATTATTATTTTATTATTAATTTACAGTTCCAGTGGTACACGTTGAGCTAATGGACAGAGTAACTGCAAGTAACATCTATAGGAGTAACTGAAATGTGTGAAGTATAGCTATTATAACATTCCATAAGACATTCAACGGATTCGAATTAATATTCAAACAATAATAATAAACGTACCAATTAGAGCTTGATGCCTACATTCAAGATAGTTTATCATTTATAGGCTAAATATTAGAATAATACCAGATATGCCATCCATTCATGTTGTCTTGAAGCCACCTAAGATAATACAGTCGGGTGGGGAAGCAAATCTGTCGACTGACATCGGTGGCATAGCGAGGATTTTCAGAGTGGAGGGAAACATTTTTGTTGATAAATTTACCCACACAACACTGACGTTGCTCAACGGGGGTGGGTGGTTGTCAAATACAGTGTATTACAAAGGAAAAACAGCTTTAAACAAACAACTCGGCAAATTGTCAGTGATTAGAAATACGAGATATACATAGCCGTTTGCCGACTGAAAATTGATTCTGGACCAAACCTTTGATGCCGACTGAGGATCGAATTGGCAACCGAGAAATTATTAGCGTCACCTCCCCGCGCTCGCTACGGCATACGATTGTCATAAAACAGTTAATAAACAAATTAAAATAAATAGATGAATAACATAACAAACCTTTCACGCCCACCTGAATTATCTTTGTCAATGTATTAGCAAACCATTGTATTTATTAAAATCTTATACTAAAACACTGGTGGTTGGGATCTTTCTAGTAGTGAAAGTATAATTTCAAAGTTTGAAGTACACAATGTAATGGCTTTTACTCAAATTTCTACTGCATTGTCTGCTGGTTATTTTAGAACTGTTAGATTGGACGGACGGTTCGTTTTAAAGGACAGAAACATTGATAATTTCTAAAGGTATCATTTCTGTTCTGGAATAAATATACATATAAACAACTAGCCTGAGAGTTTCAACTTATTACGTTGTTATGGTACATATATCATGAAGAAGACGGAAAGATTTCCAGAGTTTTTTTTAATACCATCATGAACTTTGAACCAAATAAGTTTGATTTAAAACCTCCAAATTAGCAATACGGCTTCAATGGAATATTTTAAGTATAAAGCAATCAACTTTTCACACCAGGGTCAAGTAGTGAAAAGACGGACAGGGTCAAATAGTGACAAGATAGACAATGGGTCTCGTCTTTGTTTCCTCTGGTCTGAGCCTCAACCAGGATGGAAGAAATGGGACGTTTTAGTTAATGTAAAACGGTATAATTATACGCACTTTACGTGAGCGGACTGCAAGCCCAGTGAGACCAAGTTTGTGTAACGACATCATATATCTCAGGATGATGACATGGTGAAAGTGGGATGTGGTCTTCTCGAGATAATTTATCCAGGATGTCGTCCTAAAATGTATGTTTTAAAATGTAGGTCTCATTCAGTGTGGGTTCATGATATACCAAATTCTCAAATACTTGTTGAAGCTGACTACATGGTGTTATTAGGCTGTCATGACTCGTCCTATTCATTATAAGAAACTTGCACAACTTGAATTAACAGTGGTTTGATTCATGTGTGTACAAAGATGTGTGCATTAGTAAGCATATAATGTAGTTTGCTCACCACCAGTTGGCAAGTAGTATGATTTGTGACATACAAAGATCTATTCAGTAATGCATAGATAAAACACAAGATAGCTGCATAGTGCACAGACGCAAGCCTATTCGCATATCACATGCTGGTCCTAGCTAATGATCAACATATTGAAAAAGTGACCTTTGTTCTCAGATATTGTATATCAATGTTACAACCACACTCAACAAAGGTTTGCTATTTTGTTCATTTTATTTTTTTTTCAATTTAATAACACATAGAACTATTGCATACCTTAAATACACAGTAACATACACGCAGATGTAAACTGTAGTGATTAAGGTTTGATCAAGAAGCAATGCCTGTGTAGTACATGTAGTCTATGCAGTATGTAACCTCAGTAGTTGTATGTGATTTCATTATGGTATTCATTCTATACATCTGTGCATGTAAACAAATATGGACAATTTAGTAAATGTATGTTGCTTCAACATTTCATACAAAGAATGTCAAAATGTATGTTTTATGATAGAGGGTTCCATGTGAGTTGTAATGATATGAAGTCAGCATTTGTATGTTGTGATAATAGCTTGTTTTGATGTCCTGTTTGATTGTTATTTCTTTCAAATGTACCGTTCCAAGACACCCTCCCTATTCATTTCTCAAGAACGTCAACTTACAAGATTGTAAGATTTCATTTTGTATTTTATCAGTTCAAAGCACATTAACAATAAATAAGTGATACCATAACAAATTAGTTACCTAATGTATTATGTATTAACATTTCTACCAAAGTTGAGAAATTAGAGCATTGTTGGGGGTAGGACAAAAATCTTTCTTTCCGCCTGGCGTCGTTACTCCATCTTTGCAGTGGTCCAGTGAAGAGGTTTCTACCTTGTTCCTGGACTAGGCGAAGGTCTGCCAGTTTTCCCCATTTCCTTTTTTCCTCTCTTTCTTGTATTTCTTTCTGTCGCTTCTCAATAGTCTAGACCTACTGATCCTTGGTACTTGCCCAGGGCCCTCCTGGATCATCTGAACTCCACCTCCGAAGGGTACTGAAATAAACATGCCTCTGAGAGGCTGATCTATCAACAGGTAAAATCTCGAGGTGGTTGTACTGCCATGGAACATGCATGGATTGGTGGTCCGTGCAGCCACTTTCGGTTGCATTCCTGAGGCCATCAGGGTGACATTGTTACGACAAAGTGTTCTAGACTAACTGAGACTCTTTTGTTTAATATTAATGCAAACATGACTACACAAGCAAATAATAAAGAAACCTTTACTCGCCCGCGCAAACCCACCTCCCTGTGCGCAGTGTTCAAAGCCGCTTGGTATTGCTTTTTCCAATATCAGGGGTTTTCGTTCCAACTTCACTTCTGTTCAGTCTTTGTTCTTACAACTCACCTGACTTGTTTGCTCTCTATCTGAGAGCAGACTGAATTGTGAAATTTCCTCTGATTCTTTTGGTTACCGGATATATCTTTCATCGCCTTGACAACCCTCCATCACATGGCCTGGGTGTCTATGTTAAAGAAACTCTTCCCTTAGCCCTTGAAAGTACTTTGAATGCAACAATCACGAATACGTCTGCTTTCGCCTCTCGCTTCTCCATTCTACTACCTACCTGTTTTTGTCTGTATCGTTCACCTTCGTCATCATCCTGCGCAGTGCTAGATGACATCTCGATAGCGATTGATTCCGCTATTTCTCAGCACCTTCTGCTCAAGTCATGGTATTTGGTGACTTCAATGTTCACCACAAGGAGTGGCTGATCCATTCTCGTAATATTGACATTACTGGTATTGCAACACATAATTTTTCCATCTCCCAAGATCTTACCTAGATCGTTTCATCCCCTACTCACATTCTGGATCAGGCCCGATGGTAGGTACCTGCTGGATCCTTCTTGTGTTCTAAACCCAGATGACTGTGTTGCCAAGGTCTTGCCTCCAATTGCAACTCTGGATCACTCAATTGTCTCTGTTTCCGTTTCATATTCTTCTCCTCAACTACATTTCAGCCTTTTCATCGTATTGTTTTTCATTTTGGAAAGGCTGACTGGGACTGGTTTTCGATGTTTTCTTGCTGATGTGCCCTGGTCATCGGTTCTAAGTCTTGGTCCTGATTTGGCAGCAGACGAGTTATCCCAATGGATTAACCTTGGTATGGAGATTTACATCCCCTCACGTACCTACCAGATCGGGGCCCATTCTCAACCTTGGTACACTCCAGCCTGTGCTGCAGCAATTGCCCATCGTAACCATTTTTTTAAAAAGAAGTATCATCTTACAGGAATTTTGGATAGTAAGCGTCTTTTCCATCAAGCTCGAAAGGATGTAAGAGAGTTTTAGAGGATGCTAAGCAGCAATATGCAAACTCTGTTGCTGGTTCCATTTCAACGCAGCGGCTTGGTTCCAGGGACTTTTGACGGATTGCCAATAGTGTACTTAACCGCAACAAGTCCTCCATTACTCCTCTCTTTCATGGACCCGAAGTTCTTACTTCTCCTCAAGATAAGGCAAACCTTTTTGCTGACAACTTTGTATTCAACTCCACACTTAATGATGAGGGGCATCCACTTCCTGCCTTTCCATCCCGTACAGCCACTGTAGTATCAAAGCCTCTTATCACCCCAAAGAAGATTGCCCGGACTATTCATTCCTTGGATGCCTCCAAGGCTACTGGCCCTGACGGAATCCCTGTAATTGTTCTGAAAATGTGTTCTCCAGAACTTTCACCTATTCTTGCCAAGCTATTCAATATGTGCTTGGCAGTCCCAGTGTTTCCTTCATCTTGGAAAGTGACATCCGTTGTCCCTGTCTTTAAGGGTGCTGGTGAGCGTTCTGAATCTAATTATCGTCCTATCAGTCTGCTTCCCATAATAAGTAAGATCTTCGAATGCTTTGTCAACCAACAGCTCCTTGGATACCTGGAGGACAGTGACCTTCTAACTGACTCACATTACGGGTTTCGCCATTCCTGCTCAACCAGGATCTGCTTTCCTAATTACCGATCATTTTAATGGGGCATTAGACTGCGGGTGAGGCTCGTGTTGCAGCATTGGACATCTCAAAGGCCTTCGACAAGGTATGGCATTCTGGCCTGCTCCACAAGCTTCAGTCATATGGTGGTCAGGCAGAATGTTATCCATAATCTGCTTTCCTTTCCAACCGCAAGTTGAAGGTTGTCCTTGAGGGTCAATCTTCTCCTACTCGTTCTATCAATTCTGGTGTTCAACAGGGCCCGATACTTGGTCCTACTCTCTTCTTATCTACATTAACGATTTGCCTGATAAAGGTTTGTCTCAGGTCGCCATGTATGCTGATGATTCAACCCTCTACGGTGTTTCCCCAACTTCTTCTAACACTTCTCGCTGTGAGGTGGGTGTCTCACTGAATAATGATTTAGAGAGCGTGTAAAAGTGGGGAACGATTGGCTAGTAACCTTTTAACGCAAAGAAAACTAAACTACTGTCTCTTTCTTCGCTCTAGAGATGATACATTTCCATCCATTTATATGGGTCCATCAACTTTGCCTGAGGTATCAGATTTTCGCCTTCTTGGACTTGACATCTCCACTAAAGCCATTTGGGAGAGGTATATCTCAGGCATTGCAAAAGAGTGCTTCCATGAGTTGGTTGTTCTTTATCGAGCTCGGAAGTTCTTACCTCCCGATGCTACTCTCTACCTGTATAAGACAACCATACGTCCCCTAATGGAGTACTGTTGTCACATTTGGGGCCGGAGCTTCTGCCTGTCATTATCTTTATTAGGTAGAGTGCAGAAGCATATTGTTAATCTTGTTGGTGAAGAGTTGGGATCATCGTTACAACCTCTTTCTCACCGTAGGTTTGTAGCCAGCCTCTGTCTTTTTCTACAGATATTTTCATGGCGAATGTGCCACCAGTGTGTCCAATCTTGTTCCTCCTATCAGGGTGTTTAAGCGTGAAACCTGGCTTTCTGCTTGTTTCTCACCCATACACTCTATCTTTGCCGAGATGTAGAACAAAGAGCTATTCTGACAGCTTTTTTCCACGTACTGCATCTCTTTGGAACTCCTTGCCTGGTGCATGTTTCCACATCCTACAATCTAGACAGTTTTAAGAGAATATCAATTCCTACCTTCAGTCCCCCTGAGTTATTTTCATCTGATATGTAAAATTTGTAGCTTTGCATGGTGAGGATGATAAGTAGGCTGGTGATTACACCATGTGAATCTCAATTCGAGTAGTAATTTAGTTCTGAAAGAACTGGGGTGCAACTCGACGTTTCGATCAGTATGCTCTGATCGTCCTCTGATCGTCCTCATTCCTCCTGAGGACGATCAGAGCATACTGATCGAAACGTCGAGTTGTACCCAGTTCTTTCAGAACCACCACACTCAATTGAGATTCCACATGGTGTCACCGCAATTAGTCTTACTTTTCATCTGATATGCTCCTTAACAAGAGTGCTTTTAGCCTTATTTGGGGCGAACACATAATTTTTTTTTTTAATTGTGGAGTGCCATGACCAAGCGGTTTAGTTCATCGGATTTGTGTTCTGATGGCCGAGCCAGAATGTGGGTTTGAACCTGACTGCGCCTGTGGTGCTTATGTCCTGAGCAAGACACTTACTATAATTAGCTTCTTCTCCATCTAGGAGTAAATGGGTACCTGTGAGGGCAGAGTTGGTTGTTGTGTTGATTAGCCCTATATGCACCGAAATGGCAGCACTGAGCTGCATACTCCCCCAGGAGCTGAGATGGTTTCAGGAATGATTTATGCCTGATGAGCAGGGGTATTAATGTAATGCGCCTCGAGCACCAGTTTGGTGGATACGCGCGCCATATTATTATTATTATTATCATCATTATCATTATCTAAATCGTTTTTGTTAGCCAAATTGCTGGATCGATTGGAATTCTGCCTATATTGTAATATTGTACAAAAAGGGGTGTACGCTCCATGACCCATGCAATGTTGTGGCTGTCTGCCTTTGCGGAGGGGTGTGCCCTTATCATAAATCTCCAAAGATGTCAAAGTCAAATACATAACACATTCCAAAATAACAAAATCCGGTTTATATTTATTGTGAAGAATGGAAACTTGATCCATGTGTTTATCATGGAGGTTACCATAAACATTGGTTGAGAGGAATGTTTTGCTTTAACTGCTTTTTCTTGTGAAATGTATCAGAATTTTATAAAATTAGTTTGTTTTATTATCTAACCCATCAAAACATAAATGTTATTTTAAAAAAGTACCATGAATATTTCTTTTTCAAACTTTGTGATTTTACAACGCAACGTTCATCAGCCCCAAATATTATGACAACCTCCATGAAATGACCAACCTGATTCAGTGCTCATAGTTAAATGATTTACTTTCTTGATAATATTTAAATGTTTGATTACTCTCATATCGTCCCTAATTCGCCATAGTGACCAATCCGACTATTTTCAATTTTATGTTTTCCCGCCCATTAGTACATTCAGGAAGAGACCTACCATTGTATCTAATCCGCATGCATGTATTCCTTATAGTTTTGAGATAGAGCATGCATTCAAATAATGAATGCTCTAACTGGCTATTTTTGTAATTTGGCAAAGTGACCAATGCCGCATTGGTCGCTATGGCAAATTAGGGACGATATTTGCAACACAAATCTGTTCGACAAGACATGATATGTATTAGTGTAAACCTGTTATAATACCAAATATACAAGTACTTTTACAAGTATATTTACAAACAATATCCCAAATTACCCAAAAATGATTCCATTTCTTGATATAAAACTCATTGTAGCTCGTACAATCTAACAATTGTCTTAAATAATTATATGATAGTGTTGTGTATATATATATACTACTCAAAACAATTTAGGGAACAAAACAATTTAGGGGAACACCGAATAATCTCAGTTAAAGCAAGATCATTTATTTTCGATGTTTGACAGAATTGATCAGAAACAAATGATAAAGGATGCATGTAGTGATTACACATTTCATGACATGACTACTGAAAGAGAGAGGGGTTGCAAATGAAAATCCTGGTTTATGGAACATTTCAATAACGGTGGTGACCACCTCTTGCAGTAAATCAGGTGTTCCCTAAATTGTTTTGAGTAGTATATATATTTTGTAAATTATACTTTGTTATATAAAAACTACAATCAAATCTCATCCATGATACAGTTATATGACAGGCACTTGTGGCAGATTGAACACATTGTTACACTACAATGAACAATGACAATAGATGTACACATTCTTTTGAAGTGTAATTCTGATAACGTTCATCAGATATAAATAATTATATAATTGCAGAGAATTACATATTTCTGGCAACTGGATTAATCTTTCTATGAGATTATACAAAACATAAATATCACTATATTTGTATACATTTGATTCTGGTACTGAAGCTCGCTCAGACATATAATACACATATATATACTAATTTGAGTAACGGGTCTGTTTGTTAAAGAAAATATCTGAGGTGCCTGCACAGATCTGGCTGAAAATTTCCGTACGGCATTCTTTCGGACCGGTGATCATTCTTAGGGGATACGATTTTTTATCTCGTTCTTCTTTGAAATATTGTGGTTTTTTTGTACACAATTTCATTGAAAGAGGACGTGCGACTTCTCGTTCTTCTTTGAAATATTGTTCTTTTTTTTCCACAATTTCATTGAAAGAGGACGTGCGACACGAACATTGGCGTGCGGCACGAAAACCTGGCCAATAACAATTTCTTTGCACCAAAACATTCACGTGCGGCACGAAAATCTGGCGGCAAACTCTGGCCGGCCGTAAACCTGGCCACCCGCAGAACCGAATCTGGCCGCCCTCCAACCGACCGCATCACATCTGTGTGTGTCATTTGACAATACAGTTTTTCAATTATGTATTATCTGGGTCAATCATTTGTGTCGCCCAATTGCCACCGAGTATTAATAGTTCGCGAAAGGCCGCCGAAGGCGGCCTTTTCGCGAGTCTTAATAATTACATTAATAAATGAAAATGTATAAAAATTAATGAGTGTGAAATGATACACACGTAAGTTAGGTATAATTAAGTTTAACTTTTTATGAATGAATTAACTCACCAGCTGATGTCCAATCACATGTATGGTGGTAAAGAAGAGGGCATGTGATTGGCCAGTCAAATGAAGGATGATAACAATGGTTTTGTCTTAGCCAATCAAAGGCATTATGGTATTGGAGGAGGCTAATGAATGAGATAGAAACAAAGGATGTCTACATCCTTCGTTTCTAATGGAATCCTGGTTAAAGGCAGACAATTTAAGATCTGTTATTTGGCACTTGCATAATTCTGTATGACTGAATCTGAGGTAGGCTATAATAAAAAGGGTAACTCCAGTCACAAGTTGCTTGGAATAATTTGCAGAGAAAAGAACCAATTGACAATTGCTTACAAATAGTGAAGTGACATCAGTGGTGCTTTGTTATTATTACAAGGTCAAGCAGCACAGCCAATCACGCAGGTTAATTCTTTCCAACAACTATTTGTGACTGGAATGACCCTTTGAACGGATTGTGGGTTACGTGGTCGATTTAGAAGGAGAGGCATATACACCCATCACAACTTCTAAGTTTCTAATATTTTTAGAATATCTCAACAAGCATTGCATGAATTTTAAAAATTCAAAAAGCAAATGACAGAATGACATGTTCTACACAGCTCGTAATGAAATTGTTGAAATTCAATCATACATGCACAATTGACAGTGATTTGAATGAAAATTCAGCTGAAAAAAAGTTGCAGTACAAAGCATTGCTTCAATGGCATGTTACACATGTAGTTTTCTGTAAGACCTCATGCATCAATAACAATGGTATTGATAATAATAACGAAGTCTTATATAGCGCACGTATCTACCTATAAGGTACTCAAGGCGCTGAAACAAAGATAAACAACCAGATGTTGGATTTGAAAAGAAGGAATTATAATGTGAATAATCAAAACGCCCACAATGGAGAGCGCGGTGGCGCAATTGCAGCCAAATCAAACCAGAAACACTTTCACGATAAGTATCCTGGGTTCTTTTACGTGCATTACACAACACACGGGACCTACGGCTTTACGTCCCATCCGAAGAACGAAGCAATTATGGTTAAGTACCTTGCTCAAGGACACAAGTGTCACGACCGGGACTCGAACCCACACCCTGCTGCTGGCAACACCAGAACTTGAGTTCGGTGCGCTAGACCGCTCGGCCACGACACTCCATTGATGGCTGTTTCATAATGCCCCTTTCCCACTTACACGATTTTTGCTACGGTAGAGCACGATTTTTCAATTATTTACAATCGCAACGGCGTCGTGGCCATGTTCGTGGTCATTCGTGGTCCACCGTAGCGCACCGTAGTAGATCTTGATGGCACCGTGGAGTAGCACGATTTTTTGGAATGTTCAAAACAATTTTGCTCTACCGGAGCGGTGGAAAAAATCGTGGTCCACCGCAGCAGCATCGTATTAGAGTCGTAACGTTGTCTTTACGTTGTCGTGGTATGTCGTGACGGCGTCTTGTTCATTCGTACTCATTCGTGGTGGCTGCAACACCTACGGTAGGCCAAGACTTCGCTACGATGCTGATACGATGCCGCTACGATGGTGCTGCGACTCAGCAAGACTTAAACAAGACGCCAACAAGACGCCAGCAAGAACATGATTTTTATCACGTGTCTCTTGCTGATAGTTTTTTTTTAATCACATGTCTCTTGTCTCTTGTTTAAAAGTGCACACAAGCTGCCACGTCGCACTGACGTCTTCAGAATCGTACTGACGCCGTAGTGACGTCGTAGTACAATCTTGGCATTTCTTGGTACGCCGTGACAAATCTTGACGATGTCGTAACTCTACCGTAACACTGTCGTGGCACTATCGCACTACTGCCGTACCACATCTTGACGGCGTCTTGATAGCGTCTTGACAAGACGTAGAATCTCGATAGACCTTGAACTTTTGAGTGGTGAATTGTTACGGTACAGACGATGAGCACGATTTTTCAACTTTGAAAAATCGTGCTCTACCGTAGCAAAAATCGTGTAAGTGGGAAAAGGGCTTAATAAGAAAAGAATATTCAAAGAGCAACATGCAACATGCATGTCCATTGTTTTAGAAGGGTAGAGCAAGAGTTTAATATGGAATTGGTCCTCCATTATTCTCCATAACTGCTATACTGCGCCTGACTCCCGTCTACCCAGTAATATTTCTGTGTCGTTTGATTTGTGAAGCCGATCCAGACATCACAGTAGCCGAATGGCTTATCATACCGGTACCCTTCGATGAAATCTTCCTCTTGCTGGTTGGCGATTGAAACGAGATGGGCCGCTCGTCCTTGTCGGGAGAGATTCTTACAAAAATCTTCCCAGAAGGACGACTTCGGGTCTTCAATCATGAGATAACAGTTTCCATTGTAGGAATGTCAATGCAGACTGCATTCAGAACAATATTGAGTGGTTGCCATGAGAGTTAGTCTGATGAAACACACAATGTAAACGGCTGGTATTTTAGCCATCTTATAAGTATGTTTCACATGGAGTGTAATTCCACTAATATTCAGTCCATCGCATTTTTGAATGCTGTACTCTTTGAGTTTCGTTATTGAGACGTCCGAATCTAGAAGTTTGCTTTCACTCCAGGATCAGTTTTATTCTAAATCAGTTTATTTTATTTTCCGTTGTGTAAATCATGAAGTCTCTGCAATATTTTGGTTCTTGTGAAGAGCGACTGATCAGCATTCGCGCTGCAGTGATCTCTTGATGTGTCAACACTTTGGAACTAGTCGTGAATCTGTGTGTGTCCCGTCTGGCTAAAATTATCATGCTTAATGAGGACACCTCGTTGTTAATATTCTTAAAAACGTACACATTGTTATTATTATTGTTTGTTTCTATAGGCAATTAGGTGCATGCTTAAGCGCCTAACTGTCTGGGACCTGTACTTTCAATATAGTTGTGGGAACCAGACTTTCATGTATGTATCATTTTTGAAGGTGAATAGTGTGTACATAATACACTCTTGATTAACAAGCGATAATAATTGGCAACTTTTTGAGCAATTTGGATGCAAACAATCACATTCCTCGACGTCGTTAAAATTGGCCTACACTGTACCAAGCGTATGAATTTCTCTCTGCTTATTTTCCACACTTAATGTATCCTATACATCAGTACATAGATTATTATCTTCACGAGGCCTGTGTGGGCTGTGCGTTCAACCTTGAATTTACCTCTTAATTAAACATGAGCCCTTGTTCAACGTGGCCATCTCTATCATAAAACGCCAGATGCTGTGGACGTGTACTTCAATGGGATCTCAAACGGCCATTCTCATTCGCTGCTTAGTTTAACAGTACCAAGTACGCCACTAAAATGTAGCCAATCAGCGAGAGTTTTACATCAACTTTCCGTGAGGGAGCAACCTCTATTTTAAAGCTCGAACGAAAATAATCGGCCGGAAGGTTACTGAGTTACGACCGTTTAGGGACCGCATTGCATAGTCTGCAATGAGCAAAAAATGCCGCCTACACGGTAAAATTGACAAAACCGACGATCTTTAACCGGCATGGTACGAGACTTTAAAACAATCATCTAATACAATTTAAGCGCTGTTATGAAGAGGAATAACTATTCTCCTTTTGGGCGCAAAACCGAAATTTATACGTCGAGTAGAAGTTGAGATATGAAACTGGGAAGAAAAAAAAAACACTGTTTCGCGACATTTCTGGAGACGATTTCCGCCGTTTTCGTAGTTGGTTGCTTATGTTGTACAAAGGAATTCATATGCAACATGTTGAAATAACCATAACAACATTTTGTGGATGCTTATAGAAAACAATTATCATTTGGCCACAGCAAACATATATATACATACGACAAATAAAATGAAATAAAACAAAATATAATTAATTATATATAAAACAATTATTACATAGAATAATTTGTTTTAATTTTTATTTTGTGTTATCATGTTATAAATTATACAAGGTCTATCATTAATATCAATACCTCATTAAAGATATTCATTCCTTTATTTTGCTATTTTACCGGCAATTTTGTATAAAATCAATACACTTGTATAACCCACCTTCGGCCTGAAGGGAAGTAAAACACTGTTAAATTTAATATTTTATAAAATAACTGAAAGATTCATTGATTCATAATATTAGATTTATTTCCCAAATAAATATGACATGTGCAATAAGAGAGAAGTGGATACTTGACAGAAACTGTCATAAGGGCCAAAGATATACGTATTTTTTTTTAAATATAAGAACATAGAGTCATTTTATTTTAGTTAAAGAACAGCAATCTGCAGATGTATGTTTTATATACTCGTCATTCACGTGTCGTTCTCATAGGAACAGCGCCCTCAACTGTAAGTTCTGTTAAATCAGTGATTAATGCAGTACCATTTATTGCATAATAAATATCAGCATGTCAGTGACTTGTGTCACCTTCCCGCTAATTTATGTTTCACCACGCAACACGTCACAAGGCCAGGAACTACGAGGTTATGCCATCCTCCTACAATGCATTGAGTTCTAAATCATTCAGCGTGAGGTCATATTACGGTTTGTCCATTGATAATGTGTCCTCAATGTAAGAAGGATTTCAAATGCATATAATTTGCATGACAGATCCAATGGCTTATGATGGAGTCCCAGATAGGATGTGTGTAGGTTGGGGGTGTGAACGGGGGAGGAGAAGGACTTACATTATGTTAATTTTAAAAACTTCATATCATTTTTCATGAATACCAAAATATACTGATTGTGATTACTTTTCAATATTTTATTCACTAATTCCACAAACTTACAAAATATGTATGGTTTACATTTACTATGCTTTTATACAGAAGCAACATGACCAATCAAATGACAGTGGAAAATAGTAATGATATTCAGTACGAAGTAACAAATGATGTTTCATTTAAAGGTGATGATGTTTCTTGATTTTAGTAGCCATAAATATATCACGATCGTAATTTGCTCTCATTGGATGTAAGATTTAACAAAACAAGTACCCTGCAAAAATGTGGTGTTAAAATAACACCAGTGGTGTTAACTGTATTCTGCTATGGTGTTTATATACGGCGAGTAGCCCAATATAAACACCACTCGAGTAGTTTTACACCTGTTTGCGGTGTAATTTCTGTTCATGCGCGTAGTGATGGGGCAGTCCCCATTCTTAATTTTTTAGAAGAAAACAAGTAGGCTAATTGAAAACGAGGAGCACACTCGGCAAAATCTTAAACCACGTTTTCAGACAGAAAAAGCGAAGGGGTGTTCACATGAACAATGTAGGGCCTATATGCGATAACCCCGAATAATTATGTACATACGGTGATCTGCTCGTCCCCCGCCCCTGTTCTTGTCAGAATATATTTCTTTGTGAGATTTTCTTAGGTTACTTTAACATCAAATTTGTTCTTAAAAAGGTTGCCGCCCAAAACAAACTCCTGGCTACGCGTCAGCTGGTTCTTTGAAATGAATCAGATGAATGCATCATGCATGGATGGAGTATCTGTTATTTTATAGACTCGTCTGATTGAATATCAATTATCTCGTAAATGCTCTATGATACTGCACATTAAACATGGCATTACCTATATGTATAATTACTTTATGTTTATTACTACTGATTACATCCTTTTCTATATAATACATTATACTCATAACACAAAATACATATAATAATCAAAGCATCACTGGAAAAAGAAAAACCAGGTTGAAATCTCCAGATCAGGTTTTTTTTAAAATTAAATAACATTTCAATATGAATAATTTATTAGATTTAAAGATTTATCGCCCGTGTTTAAGCCGATTTGACGTTAAAAAATAGATTTAAATGTTGAATTGCTATTTTTCTGGGATGAAGGAAGTTATAATAAGCTTTCATTTGAAACATAAATTATTAATTAATTAATTAATTGTGACCTCCATTTAAAAGTCTTGATATACTCAGTCGAATGCAGAAACAAACTGTGTGCTCTGAACAAACTAAATTTAGTATGGATGGATTTACAACCCTTATATTAAACGTGTAACCTCCATTTAAACGTCTTCAGATACTCAGTTGAATACTCAGCCATTATTATCTAAGACATGTATCGAATATCACATACAAATATAATTTACATGATACATGTAGAAACAGGGGTGGATCCAGGGTGGAATAAAGGGGGCACAGAGCAATGGGGTATACTATAAAATCTACATGCATGATGACCAAATTGCGGGGGGATGCTTCCTTTGTCTCCCTGGATCCACAGATGTATAGATAAAGATTCAGTACAGGAACACCGTACCTGTCTATAAATCATCCATTTACCTGTCTATGATTACTCTCTATAATTATATAGGTCTTACTACACGCAAAGTCTCAGCAGACATGAATAATAAATACATTACAAATGAACATTGATAATACCACAGTGTTTGACAGAAATTGATTGATTTGATATCCTTTTTGTCTATTTACCGATTTCGCTTTTCTCAAGATCGAAGAGGGGTACCTTAGTAAGCTGTAGCCTTTCTGAGGTATGTTTGGCATACTTGTACGTGTGTGTGGGCATAATGTTTAGAATGTACTTCAGATATAAACTAAACTTTTACATATCGCTTGATTTGTATAAAGTATGGATGCATTTAAAGACATTTTGCTTTGATGGTTTTTATTGTGGGAGGATGGGATGCGCTCGTATTTCTAAATTTTGTTGTGTTCATTTTGTTATTGTTTTTTAGTATTTTGCTTCATTTTTAATCTTCCCTTTTAGTCCTATCTTTAATCAGTATGGTAGACTGGGAGGAAGTTCTATTTGTGCAATTTAGTCCTTTACGTTTTATTTCGTATGTAATTGTCCGTTAAGACTGTTTTATCATTATTATTAATTCATCTGTACCTCCTTCTGTAATACTTTTTGTATAATTTTGATATATTTTTATATAATATGAGGGCCCCAAATGATCAGCTGTCCTGATGGGTTACCCTCGTTAAAGATAATTTTAAATTTAAAAAAATAAATAAATAAATTACCCAAAGTGTATAATAATAATGGAGGCATGTTTAAAGCGCTCTTACACGATGTATCACAGCGCTGTACATTATACTGGCTTTTGCTTATGCAAATGTACCACGTGACTTGTATACAAACAAATTAACATATTAACATGACCTGACCGATCCTAAGAGCAAAACGCGTTTGTTTGTAATTAATTACTTCACATAATATAACAGATGTTAAAATCTTAAATAATCAAAACATTTATTTCTTACTCTAACGATTAACATTTCGTGAGAATCTTTATTGCTTACGTCATTGTTTTTGGTTTAAATGTGTATATTGTTCTTTTTCTGGTAGAAAGAAAGTAAATTACTTTCAAAGTCATTTCACAATATTTGACCAATACATGGACAAAGCGTACTCTTTAAAACATGTATTTAGATTGAAATTCATTCCAACCGACCGAGGGACAAACTGCGAAATATTTGTTCCTAAATAATTTCAACCCATTAGAGTGAAATTCGATCTAAAAGTTTTAACAAGTAGCCTGTTTTTAGAGTGTCAAATATATTGCTGGACAAATAATTATCTCATTTGAAAGTAACTGTATCTCATCGAAATGTACCGACAAAAATAAACACACAATCTATACATCTTGAAGTACACACCACAAAGCTGCTGCTTGATCAGTTATTGAACAGATTGTTTGAAAGTTACATTATTTTTTCTCTTGATTTGTGTGAAGTTGTCCTCCATGAGATTGCTTCCTTATTTAGTGTTTTTTGTCTCCAGTTCAGTTATGTTGATAATTTGAGTTGGGTGAGAATACATTTGGTGTTTTGACATCTAGCCGGATTGGATGGTTAAATTAGTCTAGAGAGTATCAGGTTCATAACAGGGGATGTCCAAATAACAGTTCATTTCCTAGAAAGACCCAACATTCTTGAACTAAAAGTCCTAAAGTAAATTAGTATTGTTTAATGCAAACGGTTTGCATACCTGCCAATAATCTTACAGATGAAGGGAAAAGTTCCATCACAACTGAGGTCAGCCCAACTATTTCTGAAACGCAGTATGCTACATATGTTATCCCCTTCCTCGTCTGGTTGCCCATCTCTCCATTTTGCATACTGTGCTTTGCTCCCGTCTACCCAGTAAAATTCCTTTCTCGTATGATTCAATGTGGAGCCGATCCAGACTCTAGAGTAGCCGTATGGATCAGCATACCCTTGGATGACATTTTCCTCTTGCTGGTTGGCGATTGAAACGAGATGGGCCTCTCGTCCTTGTCGGGAGAGACTCTTACAATAATCTTCCACATCCCAGAAGGACTTGGGGTCTTCAATCATGAGATAGCAGTTTCCACTGTAGGAATGCCAATGCAGACTGCATTCAGAACAACATTGAGTGGTTGCCATAAGAGTTAGTCTGATGAAACACACAATGTAAACGGCTGGTATTTTAGCCATCTTATAAGTATGTTTCACATGCAGTGTAATTCCACTAACTATTCACTCCATCATATCTTTGAATGTTGTGCTCTTCGAGTTTCGTTATTGAGACAGTCGAATTTTGCAGTTTGCTTTCTTCCAAAATTTTTCAAAATAAGCTTATTTTCTTTCCCGTTACGGGTTCATGAAGTCTCTGCAATATTGATCAGCATTGGCGCTGCAGCGATCTCTTGATGTGCCAACACTTTTGAACTGGGTGTGTCACGTCTCGTTAAATTATCATACTGAGGTGCACGCCATTGTATCCTCCAATAATATGCACACTGTTTGGTTTACTCGGCCTAAACTATAGATTTTCAGACAATCACGTGCTTCAGCGAGAACGTAGGTTACGATCCATAAGTATGTCAGGGACCTGTACTTGGAACATTTGGTTTAAACGGAGCCTTGTACATACGGATCTGGGTACCAGACTATAGTGTATATTTATCCTGAATGTGAAAATTTTCTAAATATGCCAGCGGTAACCATTGGCAATAATTTAAGTTATTTGGATACAACTTCCTGTAGACCTTTCCTATACAAAGAGGCACAGATTACAATAACACTACAGCGAGAGCAGGCTAATTGCCTGTATGCTAGTATAATCGACTGGTTAATAAACGTCCATTGTTGCCGCTTTCCACAGCAATGATTTTATCGAGCCGCGTCATTAGCAACGGGTCACTTTAGAGGAGCTACAAATTAAAGTATTCGTGAAATTCAATGATTAATATATGAATGACCTATTTTCTAAAATGATTAAAAATGTGTATGCCTAAAATACGATTATATTTATTATATTAAATTGTGTAAATGCATTTATATGGAAAACTACTATTGGTAATATCCAGTGAAATAATTTAATTCAATTGAACATTGAGTGGTGGCAGCACGCGAAAGGTAACCAGTAGTATGAAAAATAAATTAACTGGTATTCTTGTCATCTCATATAGTTAAGCAGTGTTTGAGGTCATAATACAGTTCAGTTTATATACTGGTATAATATTAAATCAGTGTTCCTCAGTTAGAGCTCCCGTTTTAATTAATGAAGAGGTCAAATTTTGATTTCTACTTCAGTCTCTGTGTGGAACCTCAAATAGAAACCATATCTACATCTGCTGATATTCCTATCCATACATTGTTCAACAAGTCAATTCAATAATAAAATGCCAACTGCTTACGGTGAGATATCAGTGATATCACTGCCTCTGATGAGCTGCAGTGATGGTATACACCGAAGTTAAAGACAAGCTGACACTGAAGGTGTGTATGTGATTGACTGTATAATTGTATTGATTGGAGCGTATATGTCAAGTACTAATCACCCAAAACAAGGTTTTCATTGTATGCTCTAATAGATATAGGTTAATTATACAGACGGGGACCGGCATTGATCTTTATTAATTGGGGATTGGTTGTTAAAGGGAAGGTACAACTGTGATATCATTGGCACAAGTGCTTTACCGACCGAGTAGGCCTATACTTACTCTCTTTGAATCAAAATATACATTTAATAACCAACCTGGAAAGTTTCATCCTAATACGTTGCGTCCTTTAAGCCAAAAATGTCTCCAGTTTCTGGTCATCGGTCGGCTTCAAAATCGGTGCAGTGACGCGCTTTTTTTTGCCAACGGGGAAATACGTGATACATTGTATACGCGGGGACCATATTTCCTACTATACAAAGTATGGTGGCTAAGAGAGGCCTCACTAATCGGGCAAACGTTCATATCCCTATGTGAAAAAGTAGTATAAAACACCGCATGGCTTAATTCAAATCAATCGTTTCATAGCAAATAAATAAATAAATAAATAAAAAATTAATAAAATAATAATAATTATTATTATTTTAGAAAATAGGTCATTCATATATTAATCATTGAATTTCACGAATACTTTAATTTGTAGTTCCTCTAAAGTGACCTTGCTAATGACGCAGGTCGATAAAATCATTGCTGTGCAAAGCGGCAACAATAGACGTTTTTTAACCAGTCGACTACAATGGTTACCGCTGGCATAATTTAGAAAATGTTCACATTTATTCGGATATCGCTAGAGGACCTCTTTGAGTTACCTTCCATTGCCATCTAATACGCAGGGCAATTACGCATGCGTCAATTTGAACAGCAGGCGGCCCACATGTTTGGTGCGCCCGCGCATAAACAACAAATAACCGACTGCCATGATGTTGTCGATCAGTGAATACGGCAGTCCGTTGTTGTTTATACGCGTGCGCACCAAAAATGTGGGCCGTACTAGCATTTCAAATTGACGCATGCGTAGTGGTTTCCCGCGTTTTCGGAGGGAGATTCTACGGAATTCCCAAGACTGTGTTTGATAGTGGTTCGTTCGTGTAGCGCCATGAGATCGTGTATCATAAACATACAAACCAAGACCATTTATCATAAAGTGTGTGTCCCAATTTTTCTGAAAAACAAAGATTTGAGGCCCATACATTTGATGAATTGTGTAAAAATGGCCCAATATCATAACCTGGGGTCCTTGACTTACAAATGTTTTTTTTTTTTATACACTAGGCCCTGGCCTGAAAAAGTGGTCCTAATTTGATTTCAAGCGTAAGGCCTTTTTCCAAAATCGCTGCTTTTCAATGTGGTCATTTTCACTACCGTAGAGGGTGGTTTTCATTGGGATGAGAATAACTCGATGGAAACCTGGACTATCCGCAATAAGTTGAGAAGAAAATAAAAGGTGATTATATCGATCAATATTTTTGGTTTTAAAAACTATACGACTTCTCGATATTTGTTAATGATTTTTGAATATTTTGTACTTAGCACTGTTTACTATGGGAGTTTATTTATTGGGGTGCACCAGCAGTGGCGTAGCTACCTACTTAGGAGGCGGAGATCACCCCTGCCCCGTCGTATATTTAAGCATATTCCTTCCTCCATGATTTAAGGATACACGTATTTTTCAGTATAATAATTATTAAAGGAATATGTCATTATGATTCAGTGTGTTGTTCGTTTATTCATTACGGAAGAATACCAAGTGTTCAAGAGGTGATTATTTACAGTTCAGACGGGTCTGGGTCTGTTGTGTTGTGACTAGCCTTGATTAAGGCGCGTTGGAACGGTTTGGTAGCCCCTATAGGTTTTCTGAGGTATATTTGTACATTGTTTAAATTGAGGATTATTGCAGTCAGCAGGGCCGTAGCTAAAGGGGGGAGGGTCTCAGTCGGGAAGTTAACCACCAAATCAAACCATTGAAGCAGGGTTGTAGTTTTGTGCTAGAGGTGAATTTATTTCTGGAGGAAATTTCTCACGCCTTCCCCTCCCCTCATTATAGGCGATTTTTCGGGGAAAACCCCCAAACTTTTTTTCATTCATCGTTTCAGTCCAACTCAAATTACATGCAGTAAATCAATCAAATTATTATGAAAAATCGTATCTCCTGAAACATCTTAATCTTCATTGTGTCATGATCTTAAATAAAATTAATTATCTGAATGCACCGATTTTGATTTCCCCCTTTATACGACAGGTTATTTTCATTCGATCTTGATAGTACGTGTAAACGTATATGCCTTTCTTCTCAGTTCTTTGGAATGAAATGTGTGTAGGAAAGAATGCGCGACACTCAATGAGCAAAGTTAACGTGAATCACAAACCGAAATCCCCCGTGTAAAACTCTAGTTACGGTAAAAGTCATGTTTTAAATGTTGGTGCCTTCCAATGTACAATTTTCAGATTAATCTGGCTAAGTAATTGATTTGTAGAATTTCCGAAGTGTTTATGTATTTGCTTTCATACTACATTTCTTTGTCTCTTCAAAAACGTGAGCAATTATCGTAGGTCTAATGAAACTTTAATTTTATGATTTATTTTGATGATAACTATTTTATTACGATTATCAATTATTGATAATGAATTAAAAAAAAAAAAATCAAAATGTCTACAAGCTCAAGTCCGAACACCTTTGAGTTTGTAATTCAAAATCGGAAGTCTAGTTTTAAATTTGTTTTCTTTCATTCACATTTCAAATTCGAAACGAAAATGGCAGAATTTGCCGATGAAATAGTCACAAACTTGTGTAACACCCTATTGTTACAATTATACATTAATCACAACGCATCTTTTAATATACTACTCAAAACAATTTAGGGAACACCGGAATAATCTCAGTTAAAGCAAGATCATTTATTTCAGATAAACACAATGTTTCACAGAATTGATGAGAAACAACTGCACAATGAAACAGATGATAAAGGATGCATGTAGTGATCACACATCATTTCATGACATGACTACTGAAAGAGAGAGGGGGTTGCAAATGAAAATCCCGGTTCATGGAACATTTCAAACCTACTTGGTTTTAAAAATCTGGTGTTCCCTAAATTGTTTTGAGTAGTATATATACAAGACCAAGACCCACATGACTTGTGAACAATCAAATTACATTAACATTACCTAAAGGTTCATGAAAGCAAAACGCTTTTTTTTAAAACTTCACATAAGCGGAAATGTCAACATTTCCTACTGTAAAAGATGTAAAAGATTCCGTGGAATCCTCATAATTATTACGTATTTTTTGTTGGGTTTAAATCTGTACAATTGCTCTATTGTTCTAGTAGAAAGAAAGTAAATTATTTTCAAAAAAAAAAAAAAAAGACTTTTTAAATTGAAATTCACTCTTACCTATTGAATTGTAATTGTATGGACAAACTGCGAAAGAGTCGTCCCTATAGTTTCAACCAGTTTGTGTGAATTCAATCTTATTATGTGAATTATGGCTAATTGAATTTAGACCACAGCTGCAGCTAGACAAATACATTCCTGGTTTTATATCATATTTGTAATTAGGTGTTCTGCTTTTCAGCCGAACAACTATTGTTATTGTTCCGTTTTTTGTTTTTTTTACTTCTCCTTCTTCTTCTTCTCCTTAACTCTTCTCTACATCGAAAGTGCAAGTTAACAATATCACACAACCTTGAAACTTCACACATATAAAGACCTTATCATGTAGATGAATCTAGTTACGTCATGATCACGTCATCAGGTATCAAATTACAAGCCATTTAAGTTTTAAAAATGACCATTTGCTATCGACTGTATATCAAAATATACTAAAGCTATGATGTTCATAAATCTGGGATCTGATAGATCAAGGCTTACGCAACATTTGAAAAGTTAACGTCAAAATCGTCTGACATTTGCTTCCGGTCGTACCGTAAGGTCAAAGTTTTGATTTTTTTCTTTTTCTTCAAAATTCCTTTTCTGGGCCAAAATCCAATTGACTTAACACACACCAGACACTCGTGGTTCTGGGGCCCATTGTTTACAAACCGCAGAGACTGAGATCGTTATCTACTGGAAAACAGCTGGCGGTCTTCATGGGGACGTTTGCGGTTTCACAGGCTAAAGCTCTTGCAGGATAAAATATATTTTATAGATGTGTGGTTGGGCGTTTAAGCCAATAACGGATGCGCTACAATATTTCTAAAAGCATAGATCGTATTAACTTAATACTGCAGTGTCATTTTTGTACGAATGGAAAGGACTGTTGAAAAAGCCAATACCGAAAAGCTATTTCTTTGAAATGAGTAAGGCAACTTACTTTTGAAAACAGACGAGACAAATGAAAAGAAATAAACAAATAAATAAATCCATTACTGTACATTTATATGATGTTTCGTTTTATTTATTTATTTATTAAATAACAAATGAAACTAGAATTTGTAGACCTTGTTTTTTTGTTTAAGGAATATAATGAATGCATACAATTACAGAATTAATGAATGCATAAAATTACAGAATTTACATATAAATTATACAGGTGAGCACAATATAAAATTTGTTCACAATTAATGTGTAATTTCAAACATTTGTTTGAAGTAAATTGTTAGTGTTCAGTAAGATAGGAGAGCAGCCGTATAAAATGCACAGAGGTATTACATGCCTTATTTACAAAACTAAGTAGTTTCTTTGTAAAAGTTGTTGTGAATCACAACATCATCTGAAAACATACATTTGGAAGGTCAATTATTAAAATAATTTCACATTATTCTGAATGTGGACGGCCGCCTGGACGATGAAGGGACGGATATTGGTAATGGTATTTATTACAGCTATTGTGCAGCAGGTTGCCTAGTCTTGGTTCCAAGACCTTCTTGTTTCAAGTTCAAGTTTTGGATCCTGCCTAGACTAATCAAACTTAAACTTGAAACAGCGCTCTCTAAGTTTGATTCATGATATAAGTGTATGATGGTTTTATGGACGTGAAAACACCAAGGTCTTGGAACCAAGATTACAGCTTGCCCAAATGAAAGATATAAGTGAATTCCGACATCACAATGTAGAACTATGTTTAATTGCTGTTCAAATGTTGTAAGCATTTCAACTTGCGTGAATTAGTTGTAGAAAATTTGCTTATAAATACTGCAGAACTAACACAAATGGTTCAATATTGGCAACATGAACATAAGATATTCCTAAATTATATGAGGGAGAACATGTGCTTTCGTGACTGGGTATATACCCATGTAACGGTTCATTTCCCAGACAAACCCATTGCAGTCTATCCTCACTGTTGAGTGCCATTGTTTAATGCAAACGGTTTGAAAACCTGACAGGAATCTTGCAGATGAATGGGTGTAGGCCTAATTTAAACCATTCGTGGTCATTTAAATCACCTCCTTTAAGTAGCACGGCACAATATCCTGTCCCATAGATATATTTCCATTCGATTGATAATGTACCCCAACTCCTACAACCAAACACCTAAAAAAACGAACAATTTCAAGAGTTGTTCGGTGTACAAAAGAACACTAAAAACAACAAAAACAAAACCGAAAACAAACAAACAAATAAACAAACAAAAATGCGCGTCACCGCACCGATTTTGAAATCGACCTATAAGACCAGAAACCGAAGACTTCTTGGGCCTTATATTGAATGCTAACATTTCTGAACCTTAACATGTCTGCAAGTTAGCTACATAATTATACAGCAGTATCAGATGGGATGAAGCGGCTTGTATACCGCAATCTATGTCAGAAATAAACACCTATCAATCCCTGTTGAACTCTCCTGAATCAGCCCCAACATTGGCGTGCCATCCATATAAATTACCGCTGTGTCTGGTAAACCTAGAGGGCAGCTAGACAGCCTTGAAATACTAAAAATGAAAAGAATAGTGCAATGTTTGAAGCTCGACGTTCGAATAGATGCAGTTTCCCTTTTGAAATTGAGCAGGTCAGGTTAGTTCACTTTTAATAAACTCATTGTCAGCTTTGTGTGCAAATATGCCCCCTCTGAAAACAAGTGCCGTACACCCAGGGATCCTGGTTCTACGGTGGCTAAGAAAAGACAAATCACTATCCTGTTCATACAGCGATCACTGGGCCATCATCGCCTTCATAATTGATTGCCAATCAAATCGTGTTCTACACGTCATATGAACCCCCCCCCCCCCAATTCAAACAGAGAACCAAATCCTCACAGCTTTTATAACGCTGATGGTCATCACATGCCCAAGCATGTCCATTCGGTTGTAATGCGTACACATTCGAAGACAAGCAATATAAACAATAATTCAATACTTGAATTGAGTGAACAGCTAATGAAACAATGCTCAAGACATTGGTCATTATTGACTGGCCGGCAGCAGCGTGTTGTATAACTAGGGCAGTAACTCTTCCTTGGTGGATGTTACCGCTCTGATGTGCCATACGTTGCGTATAATAGCTGGGCCCGTATACTTTTAAAAAATATAAACACTGGACCCGATCTTTTATCATCCTGTTGTGTTATGTTTGCAGATGAAATTCTTCATTTTCGTACTATCCTCAGTATACTAACGATGAACGAAAACTCCAACTAAATTAGCGTCTGGTGAACAATTTCATGTTAAACTCTTCACACTGGAGTAATACATTTAATTTGGTAATCTCCATGCCCGGCCCTTTCATTACCATAGGCGACTTTTGTCGACTGCACTCATACCCCCTCTTCTTTACCATAGGCGACTTTTGTCGACCAAGCTTCCACACAAAAAAGCACTCTAGCTTGAGCAAAAAGGCTATTTGTTATAAAGCTGTAATTTTGTCCATGTTCACCCTCCATACCCAAGCTTACAATGGTTGGAAAGAGAAAGATCGGATCTTTCCATTGATGCTATTATGCAATCCTTCAAATTGTAGTGTAAAGATCCGAAATGCCAAACACCTATGGAGCGGCATGTGTTTGTGTAAAAAAAAAGTGTTGAGTTTACAGATCACACTGAGGAAACAAAGACCGAGAACTTGGACATTTATTGACCGATCTTAATGTTTTTTAGATTATATGAAAGGGAATTAAATAAGTAAGATATTTTGTATTATTTATTTTGCTGTAAAACGATATCTTCAAGGTGATAATATAGTTTTAAATTATACTTTGTTATATACAAACTACAATGAAATCTCATCCATGATACAGTTATATGGCAGGCACAGATTGGACACATTGTTTACACTACAATGAACAATGACAATAGACGTACACATTCTTTTGAAGTATAATTCTGATAAGGTTCAGATAAAATATATAATTGCAGAGGATTACATATTTCTGGCAACTGAATTAATCTTTCTATGAGATTATACAAAACATAAATATCACTATATTTAATTTCCATACCCTTGACATAATACACATCTTAATTATAGTGGGGCAGCTTAACCAAAATATTCATAACAATTGTGCATTTTATGATAAAAGCATAGCATTTGGCACACATATACACACTTATATTTTGAACAGATTTGGATATTGAGCCATCTCAGATTTGACCCCTGATAGCCACGGCGGCCATTCTCCACAATGGCTGACTGTGGTTACTGGTATTTTACTTTCCTGCTCAGCTGCAGAGTACTGCAGGTTGGCAGTGGGATTTTATTCACCTGTAAAGGTTCAGGAAAGCTCAGGGAAGGACCAATAGTTGAATTTGTACAATAAAAAGCACTCTAATTAGACTAATTAACATAACAATTAACATAATTAGTCTAATTGGGAACCGTAATTTCACATTTAATGTAAAACAAAATATATATATATATATATATAGAGAGAGAGAGAGAGAGAGAGAGAGAGACCAGGAGCTGGTGTGGCAGGGTGAATTTCCACTTTGTTTATTTTATAAGGAGAGCCAGTTATCATTCCTGCCTGCCATTAGCCCACCTTATTGGGCTGTTATGGCTCTCTTTTAACATCGGTCTCATCATGGTCGCCATTACAGCCCACCCCCTACCCATGCCCCAAACGCTAAGTTTTCAAAGTACGAGCAAGTCGTACCACTTTGATTGCAAAGATCGTCCTCTTATACACATCGTATAATGCTCCTACATACTTCATCTTATTCCTTACACCTGTGGAATTACTATGATGCATAATAGGGCTTACCAAACGATTACTTCGTCCAGATATGATATTTTGAAAACGAAAATCAAACAAAAATACATCGTGCGATGGAGGCGGCCATCTTTGTTATGACACACTGCGTAGAAGTGAGGGCGCCCGGCTGATCGGGCCTGGATAGCCAGATCATCCCTCCTACCCTGATGAAGGAGTGGATCGAAGCATTGTCATTGGTTCAGAATCTGGTGATGCAAGATCCAGCACTATTGCTCACTTGCCACACTACTACACTGACGTGCCCCCTGTCACTGGCAGCATCAAGAAGCTGTCTCTCCCAGCTGCTAGAGTTGCGTCGTTGACCAGAGACAACTTCAGACAGCACACCGAGGAGGAATATCAGTGGCTACATCACACAAAGTGGGCCTTGGAGGACAAGACTGAGACAGAAGATAACACTTCTTGGGCAGCATTTCATGCCAACCGGCAGCATCCACCAACTCGAGTCATCTGCCCCACTGCTCTGCTTCCACTTTTCCTAGACAGTGCCCATACAGTGGCTATGATCCGACACTCAATGGATGTCATAAAGAATGCTGTCCAGCACCTGAATCCAGGGCAGACACCAGTGATTACCTGTGATCAACCACTGTTTGCCTTGGCCAAGCAAATTCAGTGGAAGTGGCCGGAGAGCTATGGTGAAGACAAGATGGTGGTGATGTTTGGTGGGCTACACATTGAGATGGCAGCACTGAAGACTCTGGGGGACTGGCTGCAAGGGAGCGGCTGGGTGCAAGCCTTGGTGCAAGCTGAGATAGCGACGTCAGGGACGGCTGACTCCTTCCTACGAGCAGCTCATGTTGCCCGCACAAGGAGAGCTCACCAAATCACCGCAGCAGCACTGTATATCCTGCAACACCGTGCCTATGACCGCAACTGTCTGAGCAAAGCCGAGCATGCAGAAGATCTCCCAGAGTTTGATGACTGGTGCCACCAGAAAGAAGACATCCCACAGTTTCAATACTGGGCAACTGTGCTAGAACTAGAGATGTTGGTACTGGTGTATGTGCGTTCTCTGCGGCAGGCATCACTGACAATGTACCTTGATGCCCTGACAGAACTGGCCTCTTGGTTCCATGCCCTAGACCACACTAACTATGCCAGGTGGATCCCTGTCCATCTGAAAGACATGGCTGAACTCCCAACAAAGCACCCAGACGTAGCCCGGGAATTCAGGGCTGGCAGTTTCACTGTACAGAAGACAAAGAAGGTGTTCAATTCAATCCCGATTGACCAGGCCCATGAACAGAATAATGCCTGCATCAAAGGAGACGGCGGAGCAGTTGGCCTCACTGACAACCCCAATGCTCTGCGGCGTTGGATGGTTGCTGGACCAGAAGTTGCCAGGGCCATAGAAGAGTTCCAAGAATGGCACCAGCATTGGGGCAGGAAAACAGACACACGTCATCATGACCAGACACCAAGCGTGCAAATCTCATTTGCTAAAGATGTTCGCTCCCTTGTCAGTGTGATAGAAGAGCTTGGCAACCCATTTGAAGAAGAGAGCATGGATCTGGTTGTCCTTGACACAAAGGAAATTAGGGCCCTGCTGCAGTTGAAACTGTCCGGAATGTCAAGAGGATCGGCCAAGAGCAGTTCCAGGCTTTCACCAAAGAATGCCTGCTGGAAAGAACGAAGCCCATTGATGATGCTATTCATCGAAACAAACTGAAGGTGTTCAGTACTTCCACCACTAGAAGTGTGAGTAAAGGAAAGCAGCAGCTGTCCTCTCTCAAGAATGACGTGGAGCTCTTTTCAAGGCTTTACATTGGTTGCCAGACGACGGAAGGAAACCTTGAGGAGTTCTTTCGTCATGAGAATCAGGCATGCCCTCCAGCACTCTCTGATGGAGGAAGCCTCCGCTTAGGTACAAAAAGTGACCTCCTCACATGCTTGGAAGACCTGTCTGATGCCAAGTCACAGGCTCCAACCACTACCAGTGTAGTTCTTGATGGAGCAGTCATCGTACAGATGCTGAAGCCAGCTGCAGCAAAGAACTTTGGCAAGTATGCTGAAGATATATTCATCCCATACATTTCCACAAAGCTTCAAACTGCAAAACGACTGGATCTTGTGTGGGACAGCTATTTTGCTGATTCACTGAAAGGCACTGCAAGAGCAAAGCGTGGACAGGGAGTGCGCAGGCGTGTGATGGCTGGGATAGCAATACCAGGAAACTGGCAGAACTTCCTCAGAGTGGACAGCAACAAGACACAGCTGTTCACATTTCTATCTGAAGCTCTTCTCCAGTGGTTTGAACAGGAAGACAAACAGCTTGTGATCACTGATGGAGAGGCAGTCCAAAGCAAGCCACCACTGCAGGATACTACATCCCTCACCCCATGCAGCCATGAAGAGGCAGACAGTCGCATGTTGCTGCATGCATACCATGCAGCCCAGCATGGCCACCACACGATCCTGATCCGAACTGTTGACACTGATGTTGTGGTATTGGCTGTATCAGTAGCTCAGCGGCTGCAACCAGAAGATGAACTGTGGCTAGCATTCGGAACTGGCAAGGGTTTCCGTTACCTGGCAGCCCATGAGCTAGCAGCTGGCCTGGGACCGGAGAAGGCACGAGCACTGCCAATGTTCCATGCTCTGACTGGGTGTGACACTGTGTCCAGTTTTGCTGGGCATGGTAAGAAGACTGCCTGGGCAATCTGGACTGTGATGCCAGAACTAACAGAAGCTCTGCTGAAACTGTCCTCTGCACCAAATGACATACCAACAGAAGTAATGCAAACCATTGAGCGGTTTGTCATCCTACTGTATGACAGAACAAGCAAGTGCAAGGACATCGACAAGGCGAGAAAGAAACTATTTGCAAAGAAGCACAATGTGCAGCTGATCCCGCCAACCAAGGCAGCACTGGAGCAACACATCAAGAGGGCAGCCTACCAGGGAGGCCATGTGTGGGGCCAAGTACTGCTTCCAGCACCAGAACTGCCTTCACCCACCAGCTGGGGATGGGCAAAGAATGATGATGGGTTGTATGAACCACACTGGACAACTCTACCCGAAGCAGCCAACACCTGCTATGAACTAGTGTCCTGCAAGTGCAAAAAGGCTTGTGTGGGGCGTTGCAAATGCAAAAAGGCTGGACTTGAATGCACAGCTCTGTGTGTGTGTGAAGGCGACTGCTCACAGAAATGACTTTCTGACCACAGGAGAGAACTGTGAGCAGTTTCCCAAGGTGACAATATCCAGATCATAAACTACCAAACTGCTTTCATATAAAGAGTGCCGCCATCTTAGAAAATGGCTGCCATATGTTAAAACTTGAGATTGCTAACAGTTCTTCATTAAATATATACATGCGAGAGTAAACAAGCAAATTTGATGCTTTGTACCACAATGTCAGCAGGAAATTACACATTCATGCAAAACCACAATTTTAGGCAGATTTTGAGCGCCACCTTGAAGCAATTCAAAATCTTGACCTCGGAGGATATTGCAACCATAAAAATTGGCTTTGGCACCTCCAAAACTATATAAATAGACACCAAGAACATCAATATTGATCAACTGTGTCTAATTCTATGCTCAAATCAATTTCACATAACGCGATTGGCGGCCATCTTGGAAAATGGCCGTCCAAGACCAAATTTGGGATGGCTCAATATCTATATCTGCTTACTATCTATCCATCTATACCTGTGCCAATTTTGGTGCTTTTATCACAAAATGCACAATAGGTTGGCCATGCTGCCCCACTATTACAATAATTCTTAATAAATGGAAATATACACCGAAATTATACACACAGTTAGGTATGATTAAGTTTAACTTTTTATGAATGAATTAACTCACACCAGCTGATGTCCAATCACAAGGTCCACCATGATTGGGACAGAGTGAAAGTTATACAATTTCAATTTCAATTCGAAAGTTATACAGTTAAAAGGCACTCCAGGGAAAATGAACACACCAACAAAATGAAGCAGAGGGACATAAAAAAGATATTGTTTTATAATATAATTTAATTATTACTAACAATAAACTTACAATAAACATAATATCAATTAAATGTAATACAATTCAAGTAAATTTAGATAAATGATAAATTGGAACCCGGTTGTTGATCGTTGTGTAGTTGGCTGGTTAAGCGTGCGGCGGTGACATGGGAACTCGCACTGGATAGAGACCCTTGGCGTGCATCGGCGGATGACGTCAGGTCCCCGAGACGGCGTTTGCCTCTAATACCATAGTCAGCGTCATGCCTCTCCATGTCCCAACCAGACCCCAAAGCCCAGAATTATTATTTTTTTAAATCGACCTTAAAGGTTGTGGCGACTTAGCAGCTTGGCCCCAGTCTCGGCAATCTCAACTCGGATGTCCTCCAAACCATCGGCTAACAGAGCCGGTATACCCAGAAAACGGCTGATCAGACCGGCATTAGTGGAGCTCAGATCTATACCCCAGGGTGGGGTCTCAGGCAGAAGCCTCAGTGCCCAAAGTCATCGAGCCGGTCGTCAAGCTGCTAAGTGCCTTCCAATCGCCTTTACTTTTCTTTATACACGACACCAATAATGAATATTCATTTATTGCATAAATTTGAATAAATATCGATCCAGACCGTGCACGTTAAATCATGTTGGGAAACCTTTGCATGTTTAAGCCAAATAAGGAAATCAAATTCACAACAGATTCTTTAGTAAACAAAAAGGTGCAGCCCCATGGCTCGGTGGATATTAACAAAATAAGGATGGCTGTCGGTACTATAAAAAAGTAAGGTGGTACGAAAAGGACATTATTTCGTCACACCCACAGGATGTAAGTACAATTATTTATGTTACCTTAAAATGACATTTATACATTAATTCTAAGTTTGTGACACTTGGAATAATAATTGATTCTAACCTCAGCTGGAAGTCATACATTAATTATGTTGTTTTCATTGCAAACCATCTTTTATCATCAATTTGTCACCATAGACAGTTTTTCCATTTTAACATCAGTTTGTCTTATGTAAGCCGCAGTAGAATTATCACAAAGGTAGCTGACGTCATAACCCTGGCAAGTGACATGTATTATGTTGGTGATTAGATGATGCACTATGGTGCTGCATAGCTCTACTAAAGGGAGTCACCGGTACTGATGCTTACCGTTAAGAACGTCTATCAAATTCACCTTTGATTGTCGAAACAGCAAAGCTTATCTGTGCAAAAACATGTAAGTGTGTTAAGGCCCATTGGCAATGCTTTATTTTAGTTTACCTGACACAATTTGATGTTAAAATGCCTTTGAAAAAGCAGATTCTGTACTTAAAACTCTGTCAGCGGCACGATGTAAACATCATGTAAATCGACCCTCTATATCTCAGCTTCCATATTTTTATTACTTGAATAAACAATTATTCTGAGACTTGATTCACATTTACAATGTCCTCAGCTTAATTTTGATGTATAACACATGGGTATATGACTATGAAAAACCTAGTTACAACTGTTTTATTCAAATGTTGTCTATGCGGTGTGTATGTCTGAAATTTAATTCGGTCACAGCATGCACAAACATTCGGTAGTGTTGGAATTTGATTAAAATTTTGATTTGCTGTTGGGTCACGTTGCCTAATTGCAGACAAAATGAAAGTAGTAACGAATGTATGAAGTAATGGAACTTGTTGGATGCCATATTTCGTGTTTGAGAAAACATGTTTTATTGTCTCGTTTGTTGTTTTGTCTATTTAACGATGGATGACATCAGTGAAGATGAAGACTTATATCTACTTGATTCTTCTAATGGTGTGTGTAGGATGTGTCATTGCAACTTACGAGGATAAAGGTAATTCAACAAGTCATGTTCATAGATTGAACTCGATCGAATAATGTTTTCTCAGGAATTATCGCAAAACCAAAGCACTGGATTTGAGGGAAAGAATGTCGTATCCGAGCACCACTTTTTAAGGTTTTGGGGAATTTTTTTGGTACAACCACTAAGCAGTTAAAAAAGGATTCCATCAATTTTTGGGGGTACAGAAAGCGAAAACTATCTTTAAAATCCACTTTTATGATGGTTTTCGGACTTGATTTCTCTTCTAAAAAAATCCTCCCCTTCAGAAAATAGAAGGATCCTATATATTTGCCACTGCGCATGTACAATGACTGTGTTGGTCACTTATGGGGGAGTTGACAAGATCAGACTGACATGACTGAGGAAGTCATCGTATATGAAAAATGCCTGATTTTTCATGAAATAAATATCCTGGGGTAATTTGAAGTAGGCTATATCTCCATCATCATCCATATGTTCTCCACCTTACTAGATAGGTAAGATTTATACATTATTGGTTATATTTAATGAGAAAAAGTGGCGGTCGGATACGACATTCTACCCGATTTGTGTTTTGTTTTTAATATATACAACACAAAATAATAATTCGTTAATCAATGAGACATTAAAAGCATAGTACATATATTGGGATGTAATGTGATTTCGTTTAAATGTATTTTGAAATAGATGAATAATTAACTGTGCACTATGATTCACTTTTTGAAGGAAGTTTACATTTTGATAAAATTTCTGAAAAGCATCTGTCCTAATAATACTTTATTCATTATACTGTTTATACAAAACCCTGTTAAGGTTTCAGCTTCTAATAGAAAATGAATTCTGCTGTTATATTGTATTCATTCCAACGTGGAAATATCATCTTTGTATATTATATCAGTACCTTAACTATGGGGAGGGAGGGGGACGGGGGGGTACCCCCCAGCCGAGGTCCGTGCCCCCCCAGCCGTGGTCCGTGCCCCAGCCGAGGTCCGTGCCCCCGGGTTCCCCATTCAGAATTTTTAAGAAAAAAAAGTCCCAATTTGAGACGTCAAGATACAAGTATTGATATCCCCCTAGAAAAAGTGGTGCACCCCAGTGACCCCTGAAAATTGGACCCTAGTTACACCACTGTATTATATATATATATATATATATATATATATATATATATATATATATATATATATATATATATATATATATATATATATATATATATATATATATATATATATATATATATATATATATACTTGTAGTAAAACTAGTGGAACGCTGGTAGTTGTAACTCCGAGTTTCACGCGTTATGCGATCATCAGACAACTGATAGTCACCAAGTGATTACTCCTATATATAGGCCTGCACGTACAGGTTACTCGCTCAATGATGCGTGGTAATTACCTATTGTTTGCGGGCCTTGTGTGTAAGCTTGTTTGTTGGCGGTTTGTGGTTTGTTGACGCGGTACTGTTCCTCGTCACGTGTCATCGCTTTTGAAGTTGCAGAGGTAGAACTTGTTTTCATGGCGGCATTTTGATATGAGTTCGGGTCGTTTGTTCAGGAGTATCCTCTTGTCGGCGTTTATGATGGAGAGCTTCTCTGTGAGGCAAAGGTTGCACCGGTTCGATTCGCTGTTGTATGCTTGAGATCTACAGGCTACCGACCAGTTGATGGTGAATGGTTTCTTGTTCCTTTTCAATTGCCAAATGTGCTTGAAGAGTTCCGTGCTGTTCTGGTACTTCTCATGCCTGAAAGACTGTGTGTGGTTGCCGTATCTTAGCTTGAATGGATGCGCGATGAGACCTATGTACAGATGAGAGTTGTTTGGTTGCTTAACTTCGGCATTGTAGATGTTGCTGGCCTGGCACTTTCCTTGTAGAGGGCATAGGTCTTTCTTGCGGCAGAAAGTGCGCACCGCAAATTGATGAGCTGAAACCGTTTGAAGACGACATGCTGAAAATGATTGAGAACGTAAGAACAAAGGAAGTCACCGATCAGTTTCAAGACACGCTCAGAAAGGATGTCAACAAGATCAAGAGCTCCACGAAGATGCTTATCCCCGGCCCCGCTGACAAGACAAGAAACCTGTACGAGACCGACCGCACCCTGTATGAAAAGCTGCTCAGAGAAAACATTACCAAGAACTACCAAACCACCAACATGACGACTCTTAACAGCATCAACGCCGAGGCACAAACCATCGCTGCAGAACTCGAAATAGACGACCGAATGGAGACCATGGCAATGAAACAAGCATTCATAACCCTCAAAGACCACAAGGACAACTTCGAAAACAACCTACCGTGCCGACTCATCAACCCCGCAAAGAGCGAAACAGGAATTGTCAGCAAACAATTCTTGGACAGAATCAACAACGCCGTAAGAGCTGCCATAGCGGTCAACCAGTGGAGGAACTCGACGTCAGTGATAGAGTGGTTCAAGAACATCAAGGAAAAGGACAAGCACACATTCATCAGTTTTGACATTGTTGAATTCTACCCCTCCATATCGGAAAGCCTGCTGAGAAAAGCCATAGCCTTCGCTAAAAAACACGCTCACATATCCCAACAAGACACCAAGAACATCATGCACGCCAGGAAGTCTCTACTATTCGACAAAGGCACGCCATGGAGGAAAAAAGGCAACAATGACCTCTTCGACGTAACAATGGGCAGCTACGACGGGGCTGAGGTATGCGAGTTGGTAGGCCTCTACATCCTGGATACCTTATCAAAACGGTATGGGAAAGAAGGAATTGGACTCTACAGGGACGACGGCTTGGCAGTCTTCAAAAACATCACTGGCAGCAGAGCCGACCGAATCAGGAAGGACATAACAAAGTTATTCAAGGAACTCGGCCTAAGCATCACAATCGACGGTAACCTAAAGATCACGAACTTTCTCGACATCACCTTCAATCTGAGCAACGGCAAGCACTACCCCTTCCGGAAACCAAACGACCGACCCATGTACATCCACAAGCAGTCTAACCACCCGCCTAACATCATGAAGAACCTACCCGCCTCCATCAGCCGACGCATATCGGGCATCTCGCACGATGAAGACATCTTCAAGAAAGCCTCCCCAGCTTACGAGGACGCACTAAGATCCAGCGGATACACGGAAGGCCTCACCTACATCGATAGCCAACCTACTAAGGAAAAACGGAACAGGCAGCGCAACGTCATCTGGTTCAACCCTCCATTCAGCAAAAACGTGACAACAAACATTGGCGGTATATTCCTGAAACTCATCTGCAAGCACTTCCCGAGGAACTCCAAACTGAACAAGATATTCAACATGAACACGGTCAAGATCAGTTACAGCTGCATGCCCAACATCGCCAGTATCATCAAGGCACACAACAAACAAGTCTCATCGAACGACAAAGGGACCGACCGTAAGGACTGCAACTGCCGCAAGAAAGACCTATGCCCTCTACAAGGAAAGTGCCAGGCCAGCAACATCATCTACAATGCCGAAGTTAAGCAACCAAACAACACTCATCTGTACATAGGTCTCACCGCGCCTCCATTCAAGCTAAGATACGGCAACCACACAAGTCTTTCAGGCATGAGCAGTACCAGAACAGCACGGAACTCTCCAAGCACATTTGGCAATTGAAAAGGAACAAGAAACCATTCACCATCAACTGGTCGGTAGCCTGTAGATCTCAAGTATACAACAGCGAATCGAAACGGTGCAACCTTTGCCTCACAGAGAAGCTCTCCATCATAAACGCCGACAAGAGGATACTCCTGAACAAACGACCCGAACTCATATCAAAATGCCGCCATGAAAACAAGTTCTACCTCTGCAACTTCAAAAGCGATGACACGTGACGAGGAACAGTACCGCGTCAACAAACCACAAACCGCCAACAAACAAGCTTACACACAAGGCCCGCAAACAATAGGTAATTACCACGCATCATTGAGCGAGTAACCTGTACGTGCGCGTGTAGGCCTATATATAGGAGTAATCACTTGGTGACTATCAGTTGTCTGATGATCGCATAACGCGTGAAACTCGGAGTTACAACTACCAGCGTTCCACTAGTTTTACTACAAGTATATTACGCTCTGTCTATGTGGCATTGAGCACTCTACTTCAAGATAGACCGCTACATTTAAGTATATATACTTAAATGTAGCGGTCTATCTTGAAGTAGAGTGCTCAATGCCACATAGACAGAGCGTAATATGTAGTAAAGTGGAATGTTGGTTAACTCGAGTTTCACGCGTTATGCGATCATCAGACAACAGTTGTCTGATGATCGCATAACGCGTGAAACTCGGAGTTACAACTACCAGCGTTCCACTAGTTTTACTACAAGTATATATATATATATATATATATGTATATATATATATATATAATACAGTGGTGTAACTAGGGTCCAATTTTCAGGGGTCACTAGGGGGTGCACCACTTTTTCTAGGGGGATGTCAATACTTGTATCCTGACGTCTCAAATTGGGAACTATTTTTTGTACACTCTTAAAACTAAAGTGTTGAATCAACCTTATAAGAGTTCGGTGACTGACAAAATGTTTATAAAGTTAAATTCAACGCAAAGAAAGTGTTAAATTAACACGGAGTCAAGTTAAGTATAAATTTATCAATGTGAAGTCATCACTTTTAAAAGTTAAATCCAACTTTATAAAGAGTAGTCACTGACTGAACTGTTTAGAATGTTGATTCAACACTTTAGTTTTAAGAGTGTACATTTCACGATTCTCAAAAAGGACAATAATATGTCAGTCAGGTCATTGTTTGGTACCGTAATCTTCATAATTGTTAAGTTTCTTGTTGGATAATGGGGACGATAAATAGTATAAGGGAATATTGACATTACTGTCATTATATCCAAGCATTTGTCCACGTCCCCACACTGCAAAAACTGGAATGTTAAAAGAACGCCATTGGTAACAGTTGAAATAACGCTGGAGGTGTCATTAGTTTTATTATTCCATAGTGTTTGTATTGGGCGAGTTGCTCAATATGAACGTCTCTGGTGTAGTTTTTAACAACACGGTTTTTGCTGCCCTTGTCACGCCCCGCCCCTCATTGTATACGGCCATAGCAGAATAGCAATGGTTAGGCAACTGGGGCGTGTTTTCGTGACCCTAACCAGAAACTTGTTTCTGACATCATATTCTTGACCAGAAACAAGATGGCAAAGCTACGCGAAAACGCGAACGTAACCAGAAAATTGTTTTCAATTTGCGACATGTTCAATCATCAACGCTTCTCAAAATATACGATGTAATTCAATTTTTTGCCAAATAGAACTTACTCGTGAGTGCTAGTAATAAACTTGAAACATATACTTGTATACGAACAATCATTTCATAATGTTTTAACAAATAATTAACAAAACTTTCGTTGTTTTTTCAATCCGCCATCTTGAAACCAAGCGTAACCGATCACAACACTTCGGTTCACGTTTGGTCAGAACAATGACGTCATCGCAGCACAACCGAACTCGCGAAAACGCTAACTAATCACCAAAGCCCAAATATGTTTCTGGTTACAGTCGGGACAACGCGCCCCTGGTCACAGTCATGTTTATTTGTTATGCTTGTGGTTTTTACCAGATGCAGGGCTAATGGAAAGTCTGAGAGAGCTCATTCAAGAATTGAAAGATCGTGAAAACAATAAAAAACGTAACTAGAGATTGGTGTTTGTATTGACAAACACTAGGTGTTCGGGACGCGTAAAGGTCAAATTGGGGTCAACTTTGTTTAAATATTTCCGACAATTAACGATCTGTACAATGGTGCAAAGATTGTGAATTTACCTCTTGTGGATGATTTTTGTTAATATTAAACTTTGACATCCGGTTTGGACAGGAAGTAAAAGGTAAAATTGGGGTCATGTTTTTGTAAATATTTTTGACAACAATCTGTACAATGGTGCAAAAACTGTGAATTTACTTCTTGTGGTTGTTGAGATATGATTTTTTAAATATTAAACTTTGACTTCCGGTTTGGACAGGAAGTAAGGTCAAATTGGGGTCACTCACAACTCGTGTTCCATCTACTTGTTAAGTTCTAAGTACATGCCAAGCTTCAAGTTCATGTGAAGTTTGCAAGTATGTGTTTGTTACCGGACAGTTATTGGGGAGAAGAAGTAAAACAAAAACGTACAAAAACAATAGGTGTTTCGGGCACATGCCCGAACACCTAAAAACAATAGGTGTTTCGGGTACATACCCGAACACCTAAGAAGAAGAAGTAAACAAACAAAAAACCGAACAAAAACAAGGTGTTTCGGGCACATACCCGAACACCTAATTATAATGTTTCTGTCAGTACGGGGTCCCCATACCCTCACGTGCAATGCATCCGGTCCAAGCCACTCACATAATATGCACGCAAATAAATAAATAAATAAATAAATATAAAATAAACAACAACGTGTGTATTATGACTAATGATAATTACCCTGAATCAACGGCCGTTGTCATGGAAGGAACGAGGTTAGCTGAAACCGTAATGCATGGCAAAAAAGAGGTGCCACGCCCCAACAGCATTTATAGAGATTGTATAAAGTAATCTTGCATTTATGCTCCCATGATAATGCTCCCAAACTGCTTCTGCGATATGCTTACTTTCTGTGAATCCCGATAAACATTAAACAACCAATCTGTGAAAGATTCGCATTATTACGTAATGTCGTTCACAAGACAAAAGTGAAAATGCAATTAGATCTATGAAATAATTCTCTTTTAACAATTTTATTAAACGGAAATTATTTCAGCGACAGAACCTCACAAAAAGTATTTCTAGGGAACATTCACCATCATCGGCTTCACACAAAGTAAGTGTAACATTATGAATAAAAAATTGTCTTTTTGGTAATTTACCAATTCTTTACTTTACCTTTAACTCAATACATGTTTTGTCGCAGGTTTCTTCCCGCTCCTGTGAAAACATTATTACTGTATAACTGCTTGAAAACTAAACTACACGAAAATGTGTTATACAACAATTTTTACTAAAATCATGTGGCTATTGTCTGCATTTAATGACAAAATCTTTTGAAAGTTTTTTTGTGATTTTGGAAATAAGTTATTAATGGCAGGATAACGTTTTCAAGAAGACTAGAACAGTGACTGACTGACTGACTGACTGACTGACTGACTGACATTTATTTCGTATTTTTATTTCTTTAATCATTCAATCCTAAATATTGTTTCTCTTCCTAGAACGAAATTTTTTTGAAAAGGAGGAAGTGCTGCTCCAGGAGCAAAGTAAGTGAAACACTCATGGCATTGCCCAGTGGTGTAGCGATGATTTGTCCGAATTACCAACAAATTTGTGAATTTACCGACGGACACTATTTTGCCAATCAGTTGGGGCTGTTCCCTGCTCCCCCTGCTACGCCACTGGAATTGTCGTTAACGTGGGAAACTAGATCATAGAGACGAGGGGCGGTGGTGTTTGTGCTCACAGAACTGTGTCAGTGTAGTATAAGGATCATAATTGGGGAGGGAGGACCATGGGTACAGGAGACAGGTACAACAGATTCATATGATGATTGGGTTGAGGGACCACAGTAGATCAATTGGTACCGGGAGCAGTGGCGCCATCTATCGCTGAGGTTGAAGGCCTACCTTGTGGAACGGTCTGATGATTGTGTATATATTTAAAAAGGCCTCTTAGATGGTATTAATGCAATATTTGGATTGAGACGATAAACTCTGCAGACTGCCACTGCTCGTGTACCAAATGCCAACCTTCCAAACCCTCAGTGTGTCTCCATAGGACCCGCATCACACCGACCTACTCCATCCAGCGTATCTTCCTTCAAGCAAGCACTAAGTAAGATGTTTCATCTCTTCACAAACCGTAAAGTTCTCATGAGCTTAGCCCCGATATGACCCTATCTACAGTGCAAATGCACTATAGATAGGATCCTATCATCAGGGTTGTCATGAGCTGAACATTGTTCTTGTATTTGGTATTGCTTTATTTCCTCGTAGACCGTGACCGACGCGGCCCACCCAGCCGACGCGGCCCACCCAGCCCACACGGGTAATGGTGCGATGTTTAACCGAACGACAAAATAACATGATTGATGTGAATATGGTGAGTATCCTCCACATTGATTCTTATTTTATATATCGGCGGGTCCCAAGGATGGCGAACAGAGGTCCATAGGGTGGGGAACAGAGGTTCCGAGGGTGGCGAACAGAGGTCCATAGGGTGGCGAACAGAGGGCTATTATGCATCTCTTACTTTATTACACTGCTGTCCAGCATCCAGTATTAATAGAACAAATCCCCCAGCAGTCTACTTAAGGCCAGCATTTTTGAATTATTTGGATTACGAACTCGCCGAACCTGAATCTGAGAATTTTGAAAAAAAAGAAGAAAATGTACGTTTTTTAAATTCTTGGTGCGGGAATTTTAATTGAGAATTTTAATTTATTAAAAACCCAATGATTGTTTAATATTTATTTTATTGCCGAAGCCAAAAGATAAGATTCTGCGCAGCTGCCCTTCTCTTCAGCAGCTTGGATTTGCGAACGTATTCCTGGTATCCGAACCAGCACGTACACGCCAGGAGCAGTGAGCACATGTTGTTAGATGAGAAGTAGCACACAGTGGGCCAGGGTGGGACCAAAGTGAGCCAAAACTAAATTGTCCGTTATTTTGATGGCATATTAGACCCAGATGTGTTTTCGGACGCGCTGATGTCAATGAAAGTGTTTTAAACATTTATGACGTCATCAAAATACTGATTTCTGATTGGACTGCAGATGATTCACGCTCATAGCCTCAATTGCGGTCTTGCTGGTTTTAAATTACACTAATCGAGTGTATGCGTTACGGCTGTAAATTATTGTAAGGATAAAATTGTCGTTAAACAATTTGAAGAAGTTTGTACACTATTGGTAATGTTTGTAAAAATGTTACTAAAAGTATCCTTACTTTCTTTGAATCAAGATATCCGTTAAACAACCAACCTGTGAAAGTTTCCGTTTATTTTGTGCCATTATCCGAGAAAATAATGAAAATGCATTTAGTTGTTTCGTATTAATTCGTACGTTGATTTGATTTTGTTTCCGGAGGGACAGCAATTAATTTTGGACATTAATTCACTATATTACTATAGCCTATTTGAAAGCAAATTCATCAATTTAACACCAACAAGTTTCATGTACAACTGTAATCATTTTTGTTTCGCGAATTTACCAATAGTGTAGGGGCTTCCTGACTGAAAATTACTTTTTAGATATGTCGTGCTTTCCATTATCAAGACACTGATAACAATTTTAACTGCACAATTGTTTATCATGGCTATCATTTTACAAGTCTTTTTGTTTACGAAGCGGAAACCGCAAGTCATTTCACTGTGTGAAGCGCGCTGCTCACAGTCGACTTAAAAAAAAAAAGGTTCAAATTTGTTGGGATGGGGTTTACAAACAAATGTTACAAAATCACAGGTTGCAAGTGGTCACAGCTAATTTGGTATCAAAATGTTGCTGAAAGATTAGCTTTAGGGAAATATGAGAATTTAGGCGGGAATCGGCGGGAATTTGTAGTTCCTACCATAGCTGAACCAAAAAAAGCTACATTTTATATTTTTTAAACCAAATTCCTCGGTTTTTGCTGATGAAATCAAAAAAACTTATTTACAATCGACTTAATTGTTTTAAATAAAATATAGACCATGCACTGGGTTTACTTCAATTTACATGACGATAGCTTCTGAAGCCCACAATGGCAAAAAATAACACCAGCATCCGACTTATTATCACATTTTAAAAAGTTTTGTTGAAATTGTAAGGCGGTTCTACGGTTATTAAATATTAATTGTTTAAACTGTTAGTATACAGTCGTATGGGGTCTTAGCAACCTAAAAAAATGTAAAAGAAATACAATCTGGCACATACACAAATAACCCCTTTGGCGCACTTAGGTTTCACCCAGCCCAGTGTGCAGCGGTGGCTAGTCTGGACCAGAATATGGGTCGGTCGTTTGTGGCGATTTCGAGTAAACTCGTATGGTACTTACGCGTGCCACTCGCAAGCAACCAATTACTCGTTTCAATAATTAAATTATAAACAGGACAGTTTGTTTGTTTGTATTTATCAAGGAAAATAAAGGGGGAAAATACACATTTTATTTAAAAACTTGGTGCCCCTGAAAAGGACCATTTCTTGAGTTTGATTGACAGGCATGAAAATCATCTCTCTATAAATCTGTACTTCAAATTTCTTTAAAATAAATTCTATGTACGAGTTGACATACATGAGTACGAGTTGATGGTAAGCGTAATTTCATGTCATGAACATGACTGTGTACTAGACTTACATTCATCTAGCGTTTTGGATGATCGAACATGGTTGTGAAACCTGTCTTTTCTTATAACCATACATTCCTCAAGACACGCATGATGTGACATTGGCCTTCATGACCTCAGCACGCAGTAGTGTCTGGAAAATTGTTTACCACTTTAATTGTATTCGCATGTATAGTGTTCGTATGTATTCGCTCACGTTCATTTGAACGTGTATAAATGTGATTAAAAAAACACTTAGACAAACATTCTTATGTCTATATCCCAGAGGCCCATCGAGTTATTCTCAACGTTAACACTGGCAAAAAATCATCCATTTTGAAAAAGGGCCCTGCTTGGAAGCAAATTAGGACCACTTTTTCAGGGCCTAGTGTATCCAAAATACTCTAATTTGAAGTCAGAGACCCCCATATCATAACCGTTTTTGTCTGTGAGTATCCGGTTAAATTTTTTAAAATCATTTTAGAGGACTATTAGCCTATTATAAAAGTAAATATTTTTTAGTCCGGTGCTTCCTTGGCCGGCCAACCTGTGCACTCGCTACGCTGACGAAACGCTAGCGTACTGCGTATTTAAGAATGCGTGTGACGCGCGCATGTAGTACCACTCTATGGGTACCACCGCAGTCATGGCAATAATAGACTGGTTCCCTGTCTATATCCTATCAAGGATATAGACAATAGGCTCCAGGCGTACCACTCAAAGGACTTCACTGGATACGTTAACGCGTTATGCTGAATATCTGACGTCACGCTTCCAGGCTTGCGCGCGAGCTACCAACCAAGGTCAAAGTTCAGCACGGGGAAAAATATCGCGTAATTCATGCGCCTCTAGCTCAGAGCGTGACGTCATATCTTCAGGCTATGGCAGGGAATACTGTGGTTCCTGGATTAGTCTATTGGTCCCGTCCATGACTATAATTAGGGGGGTATTATTTCACTTTGTTTGACTTTTTTTATATTCTTCCCCCCTCAAAACATGTACAGGCCTATTAGAAACAAGAATAAATCATTAAAATGAAAATTTGATATTGCTAACACCCCTGTACATGCCCCCTGAAAGTTTTGCTTGAAGGGCGCCCTCTGTTATCAGTTTAACGTAAAGGTTCCCTGACTCCATATGCACTGTAGAGACATACATAATGGTGGTTACCAGACTGTGTATGTGATTATGTACCACACATATAATCTATGGTTACTAATCAGCTGTTCGTTTGTTGACATGGTTGATGGGTTTTAACTCTATTAAGACAATTATATATTTAGGTTAGTAAATGTATATACATCATATCATCTAAAAGGATTGTTTGCTGGCAAAGTTGGGCAGTGACAGAAGTTATTATCTGTGACCTTAGTTGGGTAAGTTTGATTTTAATAATAATGTTATTCACCATGCACCCACAAGTATTACTGCAAGAAATTTCCATGGGAGTTAACTTAGGAACATTGTATCTGACATGCCTGGGACTTGTTATCATCTTAAACATGAAATATTAACCCACTGGTTACTGTCATAGAAATAGTATAGTTTGTACAATCACGATGATATAATAGTAATAGTAAGTGAAAGAGAATACAAAGTTGGTCGTTCCCAAATAAATTGAAGGTTTACAACTGTGTAACCCCTGAACCTTTGAAGTTGAATCCTAGCTTAAAATAAAATAGTGGGATATGGGATTTATTATTTGAATGTTTTTAAGGGATGGTGTGTGGCTGATATTTAAGCACGTTTAAACATTTTTTTTTTTACAATATTATCTTTCACTTTCTCTAAATAAATTGTGTAATAATACATTTGACTTGTTATTTCACACATAATTAATTATAAATGTATTTAATTTTGTTAAAGGTATTAGCTACAGCTACATCTAGTGATCAGGACTCCTCCACTGAGCTACTTAAGCCCCTCCTGCACCAGCATTCCACATTCTCCTTGAAGATGATCAAAGCATACAGATTGAAATGTTGAGTTAACCAAAGGTTCTTCTCAGAACCCTTACTACTCAAAAGAGATTATTTGAATATGTCATCAGTCATCACAAATCTTACTATATCTAAAGATGATGCTTCACATCTACATACTAGCAGAACTTGTTCATGAGCATTAGATCTACTGTATCATTTACAGAAATACATTTTGGAATTATACAATCCAAAATTCCTGCTAAGCCATGAAATATGTTGTTAATGTTAGTTAGATGTATAAATATATTTTTGTACTATTTTATAAATAAAGAATTGGCTGTTGCAAACTGCTTACCAACCTAAAGGACACGTAGTATATAAATGCAAAATAATAGTTACTGGCCTTACATCTCAAACCTAGCGGGTTCTTTCTCTGAGAAAGAACTTGCTAGGTTCAAAACATAACTGAGGCCAATAACTACTTTTTTACATTCATACTATTTTATTAATTCTTTTCTAGAAGAATGTTAAAAGCAAATATAAATTTTATATTCCAGGATAAAATAAGTTTGATACAATAATGAAATAAAATCTTCAGTTGCAATCCATATAAACCCACGGGAACACTGTGTTTTATTCATATAAATGTTACTTTTTAATCAGATTGTTTGTTTCATAAGGCAATTGAAAGGTTGTCATGGAATAGTATGCTAAAATTTCAACAGGTAAACATGAGAAAGTACTTTAAATTAATTGCTGAAGTGATGTTCTCTTCATTGCTTCCCTTTGACTGTGTTTCAAACAAAATAGACGGGTGCCCCAACGACGGTATACAGGTAATCTGCACAAGAAGTCAGGATGCCATGCCGTTTGACAAAAACAAATCTTCAGGGGGCATGTACAGGGGGTTAACGCTCTCAAATGATTTTTTGAGTATTTTTTCCTTGTTTCTTATAGGTTGGTACATATTTTAAGGGGCATCTAAAAAAAAAATGGGTTAATACCCCACGCCCCCTCCCCCTACTATAATGAGAGCGCCATCACATATGATACAGGAGTTCGCAGAGGGCATTTTGTATTGTAAGCAATTGAGCGTAATTTTTTATGGACGGCCATCAATGACCAACAATTTTAAACATGTTAGCAAGAGATTCTGCCCACAATTAAACAGTTTACACCGGAGGTATTTAAGAGCAATATATATTGGTAAAGTAAGTTGATTTTATCAGTGTTTTTCACTAATTACAGTATTTAAAACAAACATTGAATTTCCGGTTTTATTTTGCACTGGCGACCGCCCATAGTTTGGCAAACGTTACTATGGCTGAGATGTCCTTTTTCAGGTAGAAAAACTCTTCATACTTTGTACATTTTACCGCTAGAGGGATACGATATGCACGAGGCGAATAGCTCACGAGTTGTTACGCGTTGACCAAAATGAGTACGAAGTACGAGTTTTCCATGCGGTGAAGCTGCATGTGTTTTGCATAAATATGTGACATGCATGATGAGTGGTGCGCAGTGACCACTACTCTGTAGTAATACACATGCAAGTATGGAATTATTATAATTTTTTTATTCCGTCCTTCGACCCTGCCAAATGTTCGTAATCCAATAAATAAATAAAACAGTTTGCCTAAGCAGCAGCGTTTCCCAGAGTCCGGCAATCTCCTGAAGACGATCATAGCTTACTGATCGGAACATCGAGTTGTAACCTCCAGATTTTTTCAGAACTAATTACTACTCAAAAGAGAATTTTCACGTGTGACCGCACACAGTCTTTACTGATCCTTTCCACCATGCAAAACTACACATCTTGCATAATTATTGATGATATACCTTTATAATTGTTTAATTTACAGTTCCAGCGGGACACGTTGAGCTAATGGACAGAGTAACTGCAAGTAACATCTATAGGAGTAACTGAAATGTGTGAAGTATAGCTATTATAACATTCCATAAGACATTCAACGGATTCGAATTAATATTCAAACAATAATAATAAACGTACCAATTAGAGCTTGATATGCCTAAATTCAAGATAGTTTATCATTTATAGGCTAAATATTAGAATAATACCAGCTATGCCATCCATTCATGTTGTCTTCAAGCCACTGTACATAATACAGTGGCGAGGGGGGGGGCAGGAAGCAAATCTGTCGACTGACATCAGTGCTATAGCGAGGATTTTCAGAGTGGAAGGGGGAACATTTTTGTTGGTAAATTTGCCCACACAACACTAACGTTACTCAACGGGGGGTGGGGGGTGGTTAAGTCAAATACAGTGTATTACACAGGAAAAACAGCTTTAAACAAACAACTCGGCAAATTTTCAGTGATTAGAAATACGAGATATACATAGCTCAAGGTTTGCCGACTGAACATTTATTCTGGACCAACCCTTGTTCTAGTAGCCTACCTTTGATGCCGACTGAGGCTCGAATTGCCAACCGAGAAAAATTATTGGGGGTGTCCCCCACCCCCACCCCCACCCCGCGCTCGCTACGGCATACGATTGTCATAAAACAGTTAAACAAATTAAAATAAATAAATAAATAACGAACCTTTCACGCCCACCTGAATTATCTTTGTTAATGTGATAGCAAACCATTGTATTTCTTGTGTCTTATAAAACACTGGTGGTTGGGATCTTTCTAGTAGTGTTTGAAGTACACAATGTAATGGCTTTACTCGAATTTCTACTGCGTTATCTGCTGGTTATTTTAGAACTGTTAAATTGGACGGACGGTTCGTTTTTAGAGGACAGTGAAACATTGATAATTTCTAAAGGTATCATTTCTGTTCTGGAATAAAGATATACATATAAACAATTAGCCTGTGAGAGTTTCAACTTATTACGTTGTTATGGTACATATATCATGAAGAAGACGGAAAAATATCCAGAGTTGTTTGATACCATCATGAACTTTGAACCAAATAAGTTTGATTTAAAACCTCCAAATTAGCAATACGGCTTCAATGGAATATTTTAAGTATAAAGCAATCAACTTTTCACACCAGGGTCAAATAGTGACAAGATAGACAATGGGTCTCGTCTTTGTTTCCTCTGGTCTGAGCCTCAACCAGGATGGAAGAAATGGGACGTTGTAGTTAATGTACAACGGTATAATTATACGCACTTTACGTGAGCGGACTGCAAGTTTGTGAGACCAAGTTTGTGTAACGACATCATATATCTCAGGATGATGACATGGTGAAAGTGAGATGTCGTCTTCTCGAGATAATTTATCTCAGGATGTCGTCCTAAAATGTATGTTTTAAAATGTAGGTCTCATTCAGTGTGGTTCATGACATACCAAATTATCAAATACTTGTTGAAGCTGACTACATGGTGTCATTAGGCTGTCATGACTGTCCTATTCATTATAAGAAACTTGCAATAACTTGAATTAACAGTGGTTTGATTCATGTGGCAAGTAGTATGATTGTGACATACAAAGATCTATTCAGTAATTGCATAGATAAAAACAAGATAGCTGCATAGTGCACAGGCGCATGCCTATTCGCATAATACATGCTGGTCCTAGCTAATGATCAAAATATTGCAAAAGTGACCTTTGCTCCCAGATATTGTATATCAATGTAACAATGACACTCAACAAAGGTTTGCTATTTTGTTCATTTTATTTTTTTTTCAATTTAATAACACATACAACTATTGCATAATTTTAAAATACACAGTAACATACAGGCAGATGTAAACTGTAGTGATTGCTAGTTTGATCAAGAAGCAATGCCTGCGTGTAGTACATGTAGTTTATGCAGTATGTAACCTCAGCAGTTGTATGTGATTTCATTATGGTATTCATTATATACATCTGTGCATGTAAACAAATGGACAATTTAGCAATGTATGTTGCTTCAACATTTCATACAAAGAATGTCAAAATGTATATTTTATGATAGAGGGGTTCCCATGTGAGTTGTAATGATATGAAGTCAGCATTTGTATGTTGTGATAATAGCTTGTTTTGATGTCCTGTTTGATTGTTATTTCTTTCAAATGTACCGTTCCAAAGACACCCTCCCTATTCATTTCTCAAGAACGTCAACTTACAAGATTGTAAGATTTCATTTTGTATTTTATCAGTTCAAAGCACATTAACAATAAATAAGTGATACCATAACAAATTAGTTACCTAATGCATTATGTATTAACATTTCTCTACCAAAGTTGAGAAATTAGAGCATTGTTGGGGGTAGGAAAAAACTCTTTCTTTTCCGCCTGGCGTCGTTACCCAATATTTTGCAGTGGTCCAGTGAAGACGCTCTACCTTGTTCCTGGACTAGGCGAAGGTCTGCCAGTTTTTCCCCATTTCCTTTTCCTCTCTTTCTTGTATTTATTTCTGTCGCTTCTCAATAGTCTAGACCCTACCGATCCTTGATACTTGCCCAGGGCCCTCCCTGGATCATCTGAACTCCACCTCTCCGAAGGGTACCGGAAATAAACATGCCTCTGAGAGGCTGATCTATCAACAGGTGTAAAATGTCGAGGTGGTTGTACTGCCATGGAACATGCATGGATTGGTGGTCCGTGCAGCCACTTTCGGTTGCATTCCTGAGGCCATCGGGGTGACATTGTTACGACAAAGTGTTCGTACGAGTTCCTTTGGTTCCTCTGATTGTTTTGGGCCAGTTTCAAACTCTAGACTAACTGAGACTCTTTGCTTAACATTAATGCAAACATGACTACACAAGCAAATAATAAAGAAACCTTACCTGCCCGCGCAAACCCACCTCCCTGTGCGCAGCGTTCAAAGCCGCTTGGTATTGCTTTTTCCAATATCAGGGGTTTTCGTTCCAACTTCACTTCTGTTCAGTCTTTTGTTCTTAACAACTCACCTGACTTGCTTGCTCTATCTGAGAGCAGACTGAATTGTGAAATTTCCTCTGATTCTTTTAAGTTACCGGGATATATCTTTCATCGCCTTGACCACCCTCCATCACATGGTCTGGGTGTCTATGTTAAAGAAACTCTTCCCTTAGCCCGTGAAAGTACTTTGGAATGTAACAATCACGAATACGTGTGCTTTCGCCTCTCGCTTCTCCATTCTACTACCTACCTGTTTTTTCTGTATCGTTCACCTTCGTCATCATCCTGCGCAGTGCTAGACGACATCTCTGATAGCATTGATTCCGCTGTTTCTCAGCACCCTTCTGCTCAAATCATGGTATTTGGTGACTTCAATGTTCACCACAAGGAGTGGCTGATCCATTCTCGTAATATTGACATTACTGGTATTGCAACACATAATTTTTCCATCTCCCAAGATCTTACTCAGATCGTTTCATCCCCTACTCATATTCTGGATCGTCCTTCCGATGGTAGGTACCTGCTGGATCACTTCTTGTGTTCTAACCCAGATGACTGTGTTGCCAAGGTCTTGCCTCCAATTGGTAACTCGGATCACTCAATTGTCTCTGTTTCCGTTTCATATTCTTCTCCCTCAACTACATTTCAGCCTTTTCATCGTACTGTTTTTCATTTTGGAAAGGCTGACTGAGATGGTTTTCGATGTTTTCTTGCTGATGTGCCCTGGTCATCGGTTCTAAGTCTTGGTCCTGATTTGGCAGCAGACGAGTTATCCCAATGGATTAACCTTGGTATGGAGATTTACATCCCCTCACGTACCTACCAGATCGGGGCCCATTCTCAACCTTGGTACACTCCAGCCTGTGCTGCAGCAATTGCCCATCGTAACCATAAAAATAAAAATAAAGTATCATCTTACAGGAACTTTGGATAGTAAGCGTCTTTTCCATCAAGCTCGAAATGGATGTAAGAGAGTTTTAGAGGATGCTAAGCAGCAATATGCAAACTCTGTTGCTGGTTCCATTTCAACGCAGCGGCTTGGTTCCAGGGACTTTTGACGGATTGCCAATAGTGTACTTAACCCCAACAAGTCCTCCATTCCTCCTCTCTTTCATGGACCCGAAGTTCTTACTTCTCCTCAAGATAAGGCAAACCTTTTTGCTGACAACTTTGTATTCAACTCCACACTTAATGATGAGGGGCATCCACTTCCTGCCTTTCCATCCCGTACAGCCACTGTAGTACCAAAGCCTCTTATCACCCCAAAGAAGATTGCCCGGACTATTCATTCCTTGGATGCCTCCAAGGCTACTGGCCCTGACGGAATCCCTGTAATTGTTCTGAAAATGTGTTCTCCAGAACTTTCACCTATTATTGCCAAGCTATTCAATATGTGCTTGGCAGTCCCAGTGTTTCCTTCATCTTGGAAAGTGGCATCCGTTGTCCCTGTCTTTAAGGGTGCTGGTGAGCGTTTTGAATCTAATTATCGTCCTATCAGTCTGCTTCCCATAATAAGTAAGATCTTCGAATGCTTTGTCAACCAACAGCTCCTTGGATACCTGGAGGACAGTGACCTTCTAACTGACTGCCATTACGGGTTTCGCCATTCCCGCTCAAGCGGTGATCTGCTTTCCCTAATTACCGATCATTTTAATGGGGCATTAGATCGCAGAGGTGAGGCTCGTGTTGTAGCATTGGACATCTCAAAGGCCTTCGACAAGGTATGGCATTCTGGCCTGCTCCACAAGCTTCAGTCATATGGTGTGTCAGGCAGAATGTTATCCATAATCTCTGCTTTCCTTTCCAACCGCAAGTTGAAGGTTGTCCTTGAGGGTCAATCTTCTCCTACTCGTTCTATCAATTCTGGTGTTCCACAGGGCCCGATACTTGGTCCTACTCTCTTTCTTATCTACATTAACGATTTGCCCGATAAAGTTTTGTCTCGGCTCGCCATGTATGCTGATGATTCAACCCTCTACGGTGTTTCCCCTAACTCTTCTAACACTTCTCGCTGTGAGGTGGGTGTCTCACTGAATAATGATTTAGAGAGCGTGTTAAAGTGGGGGAACGATTGGCTAGTAACCTTTAACGCAAAGAAAACTAAACTACTGTCTCTTTCTCGCTCTAGAGATGATACATTTCCATCCATTTATATGGGTCCATCAACTTTGCCTGAGGTATCAGATTTTCGCCTTGTTGGACTTGACATCTCCACTAAAGCCAGTTGGGAGAGGTATATCTCAGGCATTGCAAAGAGTGCTTCCATGCGAGTTGGTTGTCTTTATCGAGCTCGGAAGTTCTTACCTCCCGATGCTACTCTCTACCTGTATAAGACAACTATACGTCCCCTAATGGAGTACTGTTGTCACATTTGGGCCGGAGCTTCTGCCTGTCATTATCTTTATTAGGTAGAGTGCAGAAGCGTATTGTTAATCTTGTTGGTGAAGAGTTGGGATCATCGTTACAACCTCTTTCTCACCGTAGGTTTGTAGCCAGCCTCTGTCTTTTCTACATATATTTTCATGGCGAATGTGCCACCAGTGTGTCCAATCTGTTTCCTCCTATCAGGGTGTTTAAGCGTGAAACCTGGCTTTCTGCTTGTTCTCACCCATACACTCTATCTTTGCCGAGATGTAGAACAAAGAGCTATTCCGACAGCTTTTTTCCACGTACTGCATCTCTTTGGAACTCCTTGCCTGGTGCATGTTTCCCTCCATCCTACAATCTAGACAGTTTTAAGAGGAATATCAATTCCTACCTTCAGTCCCCCTGAGTTATTTTCATCTGATATGTAAAATTTGTAGCTTTGCATGGTGAGGATGATAAGTAAGATTAATTGCGGTGACACCATGTGGAATCTCAGAACTAATTACTACTCAATTGAGATTCCACATGGTGTCACCGCAATTAGTCTTACTTTTCATCTGATATGTTTTCTTCTTGTAGCTCCTTAACAAGAGTGGCTTTTAGCCTTATTTGGGGCGAACTTGCATAATTTTTTTTTAATTGTGGAGTGCCATGACCAAGCGGTTTAGTTCATCGGATTTGTGTTCTGATGGCCGAGTCAGAATGTGGGTTCGAATCCCGACTGCGCCTGTGGTGCTTATGTCCTTGAGCAAGACACTTTACCATAATTGCTTCTCTCCATCTAGGAGTAAATGGGTACCTGTGAGGGCAGAGTTGGTTGTTGTGTTTGATTAGCCCTATATACACCGAAATGGCAGCAATTGAGCTGTATACTCCCCAGGGAGCTGAGATGGTTTCAGGAATGATTTATGCGCCTGATGAGCAGGGGTAATAATGTAATGCGCCTCGAGCACCAGTTTGGATACGTGCGCCATATTATTATTATTATTATCATCATTATCATTATCTAAATCTTTTTTTGTTAGCCAAAATTGCTGGATCGATTGGAATTCTGCCTATATTGTAATATTGTACGAAAAGGGGTGTACGCTCCATGACCCATGCAATGTTGTGGCTATCTGCCTTTGCGGAGTTGTGTGCCCTTCCCATAAATCTCCAAAGATGTCAAAGTCAAATACATAACACATTCCAAAATAACAAAATCCGGTTTATATTTATTGTGAAGAATGGAAACTTGATCCATGTGTTTATCATGGAGGTTACCATAAACATTGGTTGAGAGGAATGTTTTCCTTTAACTGCTTTTTCTTGTGAAATGTATCAGAATATAATTTAATTTTTTTTTTTTATTATCTAACCCATCAAAACATAAATGTTATTTTAAAAATGTACCATGAATATTTCTTTTTCAAACTTTGTGATTTTACAACGCAATGTTCATCAGCCCCAAATATTATGACAACCTCCATGAAATGACCAACCTGATTCAGTGCTCATAGTTAAATGATTTACTTTCTTGATACTATTTAAATGTTTGATTACTCTCATATCGTCCCTAATTCGCCATAGTGGCCAATCCGACTTTTTTCAATTTTATGTTTTCCCGCCCATTAGTACATTCAGGAAGAGACCTACCATTGTATCTAATTCACATGCATGTATTCCTTAGTTTTGGAGATAGAGCATGCATTCAAATGATGAATGCTCTAACTGGCTATTTTTGTAATTTGGCAAAGTGGCCAATGCCGCATTGGTCACTATGGCAAATTAGGGACGATATTTGCAACACAAATCTGTTCTACAAGACATGATAGGTATTAGTGTAAACCTGTTATAATACCAAATATACAAGTACTTTATCACAAGTATATTTACAAACAATATCCCAAATTACCCAAAAATGATTCCTTTCTTGATATAAAACTCAATGTAGCTCGTACAATCTAACAATTTTCTTAAATAATTATATGATAGTGCTGTATATATATATATACACTACTCAAAACAATTTAGGGAACAAAATAATTTAGGGAACACCGGAATAATCTCAGTTAAAGCAAGATCATTTATTTTCGATAAACACAATGTTTGACAGAATTGATGAGAAACAAATGATAAAGGATGCATGTAATGGTTACACATTTCATGACATGACTACTGAAAGAGAGAGGGGGTTGCAAATGAAAATCCCTGTTCATGGAACATTTCAATAACGGTGGTGACCACCTCTTGCAGTAAATCCGCTGTTCCCTAAATTGTTTTGAGTAGTATATATATATATATTTTAAATTATACTTTGTTATATAAAAACTACAATGAAATCTCATCCATGATACAGTTATATGACAGGCACTTGTGGCAGATTGAACACATTGTTACACTACAATGAACAATGACAATAGATGTACACATTCTTTTGAAGTGTAATTCTGATAACGTTCATCAGATAAAATATATAATTGCAGAGGATTACATATTTCTGGCAACTGGATTAATCTTTCTATGAAATTATACAAAACATAAATATCACTATATTTGTATAACCTTGATTCTGGTACTGAAGCTCGCTCAGACATATATAATACACATCTATATACTAATTTCAGTAACGGGTCTGTTTGTTAAAGAAAATCTCCGAGGTGCCTGCACAGATCTGGCTGAAAATTTCCGTACGGCATTCTTTCGGACCGGTGGTCATTCTCAGGGGATACGAGGCTAAGAGGCCTCACTAATCGAGCAAACGTTCATATCCCTATGTGAAAAAGTCGTTTAAAACACAGCATGGCTTAATTCAAATCAGTCGTTTCATAGCAAATAAATAAATAAAAAATAAATAAAATAATAATAATTATTATTATTTTAGAAAATAGGTCATTCATATATTAATCATTGAATTTCACGAATACTTTAATTTGTAGTTCCTCTAAAGTGACCTTGCTAGTGACGCAGGTCGATAAAATCATTGCTGTGCAAAGCGGCAACAATGGACGTTTATTAACCAGTCGACTATAATGGTTACCGCTGGCATAATTTAGAAAATGTTCACATTTATTCGGATATCGCTAGAGGACCTCTTTCAGTTACCTTCCATTGCCATCCAATACGCAGGGGTGCACCCCCACTACGCATGCGTCAATTTGAAATGCTAGCGCGGCGCACATTTTGGGTGCGCACGCGCATAAACAACAAATAACCGACTGCCATGATGTTGTCGATCAGTGAACACGGCAGTCAGTTGTTGTTTATACGCGTGCGCACCAAAAATGTGGGCCGCACTAGCATTTCAAATTGACGCATACGTAGTGGTTTCCCCCGTTTTCGGTGGGAGATTCTACGGAATTACCAAGACTGTGTTTGATAGTGGTTCGTTCGTGTAGCGCCATGAGATCGTGTATCATAAACATACAAACCAAGACCATTTATCATAAAGTGTGTGTCCCAATTTTTCTGAAAAACAAAGATTTGAGGCCCATACATTTGATGAATTGTGTAAAAATGGCCCAATATCATAACCTGGGGTCCTTGACTTACAAATGTGTGTTTTTTGGATACACTAGGCCCTGGCCTGAAAAAGTGGTCCTAATTTGATTTCACGCGTAAGGCCTTTTTCCAAAATGGCTGCTTTTCAATGTGGTCATTTTCACTACCACAGAGGGTGGTTTTCATTGGGATGAGAATAACTCGATGGAAACCTGGACTATCCACAATAAGTTGAGAAGAAAATAAAAGGTGATATATCGATCAATATTTTTGGTTTTAAAAACTATATACGACTTCTGAATATGTTTTAATGATTTTTGAATATTTTTGTATTTAGCACTTTTACTATGGGAGTTTATTTATTGGGGTGCACCAGCAGTAGCGTAGCTACCTACTTAGGAGGCGGAGATCACCCCTGCCCCGTCGTATATTTAAGGATACACGTATTTTTCAGTATAATAATTATTAAAAGAATATATCATTATGATTCAGTGTGTTGTTCGTTTATTCATTACGGAAGAATACCAAGTGTTCAAGAGGTGATTATTTACAGTTCAGATGGGTCCAGGTCTGTTGTGTTGTGACTATAGCCTTGATTAAGGCGCGTTGGAACGGTTTGGTAGCCCCTATAGGTTTTCTGAGGTATATTTGTACATTGTTTAAATTGAGGATTATTGCAGTCAGCAGAGCCGTAGCTAAAGGGGGGAGGGTCTCAGTCGGGAAGTTAACCACCAAATCAAACCATTGAAGCAGGGTTGTAGTTTTGTGCTAGATGTGAATTTATTTCTGGAGGAAATTTCTCACGCCTTCCCCTGCCCTCATTATCGGCGATTTTTCGGGGAAACCCCCAAACTTTTTTTTTCATTCATCGTTTCAGTCCAACTCAAATTACATGCAGTAAATCAATCAAATTATTATGAAAAATCATATCTCCTGAAACATCTTAATCTTCATTGTGTCATGATCTTAAATAAAATTAATTATCTGAATGCACCGATTTTGATTTCCCCCTTTATACGACAGGTTATTTTCATTCGATCTTGATAGTACGTGTAAACCTACATGCCTTTCTTCTCAGTTCTTTGGAATGAAATGTGTATAGGAAAGAATGCGCGACACTCAATGAGCAAAGTTAACGTGAGTCACAAACCGAAATCCCCCGTGTAAAACTCTAGTTACGGTAAAAGTCATGTTTTAAATGTTGGTGCCTTCCAATGTACAATTTTCAGATTAATCTGCTAAGTAATTGATTTGTAGAATTTCCGAAGTGTTTATGTATTTGCTTTCATACTACATTTCTTTGTCTCTTCAAAAACGTGAGCAATTATCGTAGCTCTAATGCAACTTTAATTGTATGATCTATTTTGATGATAACTATTTTATTACGATTATCAATTATTGAAAATCAATTTAAAAAAAAATTAACAATCAAAATGTCTACAAGCTCAAGTCCGAACACCTTTGAGTTTGTAATTCAAAATCGGAAGTCTAGTTTTAAATTTGTTTTCTTTCATTCACATTTCAAATTCGAAACGAAAATGCCAGAATTTGGCGATGAAATAGTCGCAAACTTGTGTAACACCCTGTTGTTACAATTATACATTAATCACAACGCATCTTTTAATATATATACTACTCAAAACAATTTAGGGAACACCGGAATAATCTCAGTTAAAGCAAGATCATTTATTTCAGATAAACACAATGTTTCACAGAATTGATGAGAAACAACTGCACAATGAAACGGATGATAAAGGATGCATGTAGTGATTACACATTTCATGACATGACTACTGAAAGAGAGAGGGGGTTGCAAATGAAAATCCCGGTTCATGGAACATTTCAAACCTACTTGATGTTAAAATCTGGTGTTCCCTAAATTGTTTTGAGTAGTAGACCCACATGACTTGTGAACAATCAAATTACATTAAAATTACCTAAAGGTTCATGAAAGCAAAACGCTTTAAAAAAAAAACTTCATATAAGCGGAAATGTCAACATTTCCTACTGTAAAAGATGTAAAAGATTCCGTGGAATCATCATAATTATTTCGTATTTTTTGTTGGGTATAAATCTGTACAATTGCTCTATTGTTCTAGTAGAAAGAAAGTAAATTATTTTCAATTTAAAACAAAATTACTTTTTAAATTGAAATTCACTCTTACCTATTGAATTGTAATTGTATGGACAAACTGCGAAAGAGTCGTCCCTATATTTCAACCAGTTTGTGTGAATTCAATCTTATTATGTGAATTATTGGCTAATTGAATTTAGACCACAGCTACAGCTAGACAAATACATTGCTGGTTATATATCATATTTGTAATTTACTTTATTTTTAAAAGGAAAATAAAAGTGTACTGATTAAAAACCAAATTGTCTTCGATATAACGAAGCAAAAAACACACGGACTATACATCTTGAATTACATACCACAAAACTGCTGCTTGATCGATCTTGACGATACGTATCGTTTACACATTTTTGTGTTCGTCGTGACAATACAATGTCACACATTTATTTCCATGTTGGCAACAACTTAATCCATATTGAGTGCAATAGTACATCACAGATTATTAATATTATGCACAATTGACAAAATGTTAAGTGTAAATTACAGTTTGACAGGATTTATACATTGAAACTTGGCAGTATTACCAACATGTAGAGAAAATGAAGCATAATGCTTTTAAATCTTCCCCTATGACAGACAAAGACTTAGACATGACAAGGACATGTAACATGTGAGATATAATAACACATAATAACACATGTACAACAGTGTCAACAGTTTGCGTTGATCCATAACGTGACGCGTTTGTTCCTCAACCTGATTGAACAGATTGTTTGAAAGTTGTAGTATTTTTCTTTTGATTTATGTCTGAAGTTTCAGTGAGTTAAATTGTCCCCCAGTTTACTGCCTTATTTGGTATTTCTTGTCTTCAGTTCTGTTGATGATTTGGGTGAGGGAGAACATGTGCTTTCGTGACTGGGTATATACCCATGTAACGGTTCATTTCCCAGACAAACCCATTGCAGTCTAAGGGTCCTAACTGTTGAGTGCCATTGTTTAATGCAAACGGTTTGAAAACCTGACAGGAATCTTGCAGATGAATGGGTGTAGGCCTAATTTAAACCATTCGTGGTCATTTAAATCACCTCCTTTAAGCAGCACGGCACAATATCCTGTCCCATAGATATATTTCCATTCGATTGATAATATACCCCAACTCCTACAACCAAACACCTAAAAAAAAAAAAATTTCAAGAATTGTTCGGTGTACAAAAGAACACTTAAAAAACAACAAAAAACAAAAAACAAAAACAAACAAACAAATAAACAAACAAAAATGCGCGTCACCGCACCGATTTTGAAATCGACCTAAGACCAGAAACCGAAGACTTCTTGGGCCTTATATTGAATGCTAACATTTCTGAACATTAACATGTCTGCAAGTTAGCTACATAATTATATAGCAGTATCAGATGGGCTGAAGCGGCTTGTATACCGCAATCTATGTCAGAAATAAACACCTATCAATCCCTGTTGAACTCTCCTGAATCAGCCCCAATATTGGCGTGCCATCCATATGAATTACCGAATGTATTGAATTTCCGATGTGTCTGGTAAGCCTAGAGGGCAGCTAGACATTCTAAAAATGAAAAGAATAGTTTGAAGCTCGACGCTCGAATAGATACAGTTTCCCTTTTGAAACTGAACAGGTCAAGTTCATGGTTGATAAACTCATTGTCAGCTTTGTGTGCAAACATGCCCCCTCTGAAAACAAGTGCCGTGCACCCAGGGATCCTGGCTCTACGGTGGCTAAGAAAAGACAAATCACTATCCTGTTCATACAGCGATCACTGCGCCATCATCGCCTTCATAATTGATTGCCAATCAAATCGTGTTCTACACGTCATATGACCCCCCCCCCCCCTAATTCAAACAGAGAACCAAATCCTCACAGCTTTTATAACGTTGATGGTCATCACATGCCCAAGCATGTCCATTCCGTTGTGATGCGTATACGTTCGAAGACATATGCAATATAAACAGTCATTCAATACTTGAATTGAGTGAATAGCTAATGAAACAATGCTCAAGACATTGCTCATTATTCACTGGCCGGCAGCAGCGTGTTGCATAACTAGGGCAGTAACTCTTCCTTGGTGGATGTTACTGCTCTGGTGTGCCATACGTTGCGTATGATAGCTGGGCCAGTATACTTTAAAAAAAAATAAAAACACTGGACCCGATCTTTTATCATCCTGTTGTGTTATGTTTGCAGATGAAATTATTAATTTTCGTACAATCCTCAGTGTACTTACGATGAACGAAAACTCCAACTAAATTAGCGTCTGGTGAACAATTTCATGTTAAACTCTTCACACTGGAATAATACATTTAATTTGGTAATCTCCATGCCCGGTTTAACAATTTAGGAGATTGTTCCGTTACATCTATATCTTATTTCCAGTATCTTGGTGTCACAAGGTCCATCATGATTGGGACAGAGTGAAAGTTATACAGTTAAAAGGCACCCCAGGGAAAATGAACGCACCAACAAAATGAAGCAGAGGAACATAAAAAGATATTGTTTTATAATATAATTTAATTATTACTAACAATTTAATGCAATTCAAGTAAATTTAGATAAATGATAAATTGGAACCCGGTTGTTGATCGTTGTGTAGTTGGTTGGTTAAGCGTGCGGCGGTGACATGGGAACTCACACTGGATAGAGACCCTGGGCGTGCATCGGCGGATGACGTCAGGTCTCCGAGACGGCGTTTGCCTCTAATACCATAGTCAGCGTCGTGCCTCTCCATGTCCCAACCAGACCCCAAAGCCCAGAAAATTATTTTTAAAACATCGACCTTAAAGGTTGTGGCGACTTAGCAGCTTGGCCCCAGTCTCGGCAATCTCAACTCGGATGTCCTCCAAACCATCGGCTAACAGAGCCGGTATACCCAGAAAACGGCTGATCAGACCGGCATTAGTGGAGCTCAGATCCGTACCCCTAAAGTCATCGAGGCGGTGGTCAAGCTGCTAAGTGTCTCCCAAACCCCTTTACGTTTCTTTATATACCACACCAATAATGAATATTCATTTATCCCATAAATTTGAATAAATATCGATCCAGACCTTTGCATGTTTAAGCCAAATAAGGAAATCAATTTCACAACAGATTCTTTAGTAAACAAAAAGGTGCAGCTCCATGGCTCGGTGGACATTAACAAAATAAGGATGGCTGCCGGTTCTATAAAAAAGTAAGGTGGTACTGAAAGGACATGATTTCGTCACACCCACAGGATTTAAGTACAGTTATTTATGTTACCTTAAAATGACATTTATACATTAATTCTGAGTTTGTGACACTTGGAATAATAATTGATTCTAACCTCAACTGAAAGTCAAACGTTAATTATGTTGTTTCCATTGCAAACCGTCGTTTATCATCAATTTGTCACCATAGATAGTTTTTTCCATTTTAACATCAGTTTGTCTCATGTAAGCTGCAGTAGAATTACCACAAAGGTAGCTGACGTCACAACCCTGGCAAGTGACATGTATTATGTTGGTGATTAGATGATGTACTGTGGTTCTACATAGCTCTACTAAAGGGAGTCACCGGTTCAGTTGCTTACCGTTAAGAACGTCTTTCAAATTCACCTTTGATTGTCGAAACAGCAAAGCTTATCTGTGCAAAAACATGTAAGTGTGTTAAGGCCCATTGGCAATGCTTTATTTTAGTTTACCTGACACAATTTGATGTTAAAATGCCTTTGAAAATATAGATTCTGTACTCATGCCGACTTTTACAAGTGAACAGTTTATATTGGAATTTGATTAAAATTTTGATTTGCTGTTGGGTCACGTGCCTAATGGCAGACAAAATGAAAGTAGTAACGACTGTATGAAGTAATGCCATAAATAATTTGTTGGATGCCATATTTCGTGTTTGAGAAAACCTATTTTATTGTCTCGTTTGTTGTTTTGTATATTTAACGATGGATGACATCAGTGAAGATGAAGACTTATATCTACTTGATTCTTCTAATGGTGTGTGTAGGATGTGTCATTGCAACTTACGAGGATAAAGGTAAGTCAACAAGTCATGTTCATAGATTGAACTCAATCGAATAATGTTTTCTCAGGAATTATCGCAAAACCAAAGCACTGGATTTGAGGGAAAGAACGTCGTATCCGACCGCCACTTATTAAGGTTTTTTTATAAATTTTTTTGTACAACCACTAAGCAGTTAAAAAAGGATTCCATCGATTTTTGGGGGTACAGAAAGCGAAAACTATCTTTAAAATCGACTTTTATGATGGTTTTCTGACTTGATTTCCCTTCTAAAAAAATCCTCCCCTTCAGAAAATAGAAGGATCCTATATATTTGCCACTGCGCATGTACAATGACCGTGTTGGTCACTTATGGGGGAGTTGACAAGATCAGACTGACATGACTGAGGAAGTCATCGTATATGAAAAATGCCTGATTTTTCATGAAATAAATATCCTGGGGTAATTTGAAGTAGGCTATATAGCCATCATCATCCATATGTTCTCCACCTTACTAGATAGGTAAGATTTATACATTATTGGTTATATTTAATGAGAAAAAGTGGCTGTTGGATACGACATTCTACCCGATTTGAGTTTTGTTTTTAATATATACAAAACAAAAATTATAATTCGTTAATCAATGAGACATTAAAAACATAGTACATATATTGGGATGTAATGTGATTTCGTTTAAATGTTTTTTGAAATAGATGAATAATTAACTGGGCGCTATGATTCACTTTTCGAAGGAAGTTTACATTTTGATAAAATGTCTGAAAAGCTTCTGTCCTTATAATACTTGATTCATTATACTGTTTATACAAAAACCCTGTTAAGGTTTCAGCTTCCAATAGAAAATGAATTCTGCAGTTATCTTGTATTCATTCCAACGTGGAAATATCATCTTTGTATATTATATCAGTACCTTAACTATGGGGAGGGAGGGGGACGGGGGGGGGGAAGTGCCCCCCAGCCGAGGTCCGTGCCCCCGGTTTCCCCATTCAGAATTAAAAACAAAAATAGGTCCAAATTTGAGAAGTCAGGATTCAAGTATTGACATCCCCTAGAAAAAATGGTGCACCTCCTAGTGACCCCTGAAAATTGGACCCTAGTTACACTGTATTATATATATACACTCTTAAAACTAAAGTGTTGAATCAACCTTATAAGAGTTCGGTGAGTGGCAACATTTTTATTAAGTTAAATTCAAGTATAAATTTATGAATGTGAAGTCATCACTTTTAAAAGTTAAATCCAACTTTATAAAGAGTGGTCACTGACCGAACTGTTTAAAATGTTGATTCAACACTTTAGTTTTTAGAGTGTACATTTCACGATTCTCAAAAATGACAATAATATGTCAGTCGGGTCATTGTTTGGTACCGTAATCTTCATAATTGTTAAGTTTCTTGTTGGATATTGTGTCATTAATGGGGACGATAAATAGTATAAGGGAATATTGACATTACTATCATTATATCCAAACATTGGGGAATATGTCCACGTCCCCACACTGCAAAAACTGGAATGTTAAAAGAACGCCATTGGTAACAGTTGAAATAACGCTGGAGGTGTCATCAGTTTTATTGTTACATAGTGTTTGTATTGGGCGAGTTGTTCAATATGAACGTCTCTGGTGTAGTTTCTAACAACACGGCTTTTGCTGCCCTTGTCACGCCACGCCCCACATTGTATACGGCCATGGCAGAATAGCAATGGTTAGGCAACTGGGGCGTGTTTTCGTGACCCTAACCAGAAACTTGTTTCTGACGTCATATTCTTGACCACAAACAAGATGGCATAGCTACGCGAAAACCCGAACGTAACCAGAAAATTGTTTTCAGTTTGCGACATGTTCAATCATCAACTTTTCTCAAAATATACGATGTAATTAATGTTTTTGCAAAATAGAACTTACTCTTGAGTGCTAGTAATAAACTTGAAAGATATACTGGTATACGAACAATCATATCATCATGTTTTAACAAATAATTAACAAAACTTTCGTTGTTTTTTCAATCCGCCATCTTGAAACCAAGCGTGACCGATCACAACACTTCGGTTGACGTTTGGTCAGAACAATGACGTCATCGCAGCACAACCGAACTCGCGAAAACCCTTAACCAATGACCAAAGCCCAAACATGTTTCTGGTTACAGTCGGGAAAACGCGCCTCTCGTCAGTCATGTTTATTTGTTATGATTGTGGTTTTTACCAGATGCAGGGCTAATGGAAAGTCTGAGAGAGCTCCTTCAAGAATTGAAAGATCGTGGAAACAATGAAAAACGTAATTATAATGTTTCTTTCAGTACGGGGTCCCCCTACCCTCACGTGCAATGCATCCGGTCCAAGTCACTCACATAATATGCACGCAAATAAATAAATAAATACAATAAATAAATACAAAATAAACAACAACGTGTGTATTATGGCAAATGATAATTACCCTGAATCAACGGCCGTTGTCAGGGAAGGAACGAGGTTAGCTGAAACCGGAATGCATGGCAAAAAAGAGGTGCCACGCCCCAACAGCATTTATAGAGATTGTATAAAGTAATCTTGCATTTATGCTCCCATGATAATGCTCCCAAACTGCTTCTGCGATATGCTTACTTTCTGTGAATCCCGATAAACATTAAACAACCAATCTGTGAAAGATTCGCATTATTACGTAATGTCGTTCACAAGACAAAAGTGAAAATGCAATTAGATCTATGAAATAATTCTCTTTTAACAATTTTATTAAACGGCAATTATTTCAGCGACAGAACCTCAGAAAAAATATTTCTAGGGAACATTCACCATCATCGGCTTCACACAAAGTAAGTGTAACATTATGAATAAAAAATAGTTTTTTTTGGTAATTTACCAATTCTTTACTTTACCTTTAACTCAATACATGTTTTCTCGCAGGTTTCTTCCCGCCCCTGGGAAAACATTATTAGTGTATAACTGCTTGAAAACTAAACTACACGAAAATGTGTTATACAAAATAATTAACTAAAATCATGTGGCTATTGTCTGCATTTAAAGACAAAATCTTTTGAAAGTTTTTTTGTGATTTTGGAAATAAGTTATTAATGGCAGGATAACGTTTTCAAGAAAGTTTTGAAGACTGACTGACTGACTGACAGAAATTTATTTCGTATTTTTATTTCTTTCATCATTCAATCCTAAATATTGTTTCTCTTCCTAGAACGAGAATATTTTGAAGAGGAGCTCCATAGGCAAAGTAAGTGAAACACTCATGGAATTGCCCAGTGGTGTAGCGATGATTTGTCAGAATTACCAACAAATTTGTGAATTTACTGACAGACACTATTTTGCCAACAGACACTATTTTGTCAATAAGTTGGGGCTGTTCCCTGCTCCCCCTGCTACGCCACTGGAATTGCCGCTAATGTGGTAAACTAGATCATAGAGACGAGGGGCGGTGGTGTTTGTGCTCACAGAACTGTGTCAGTGTAGTAGAATGATCATAATTGGGGGGGGAGGACCATGGGTACAGGAGACAGGTACAAAAGATTCATATGATGATTGGGTTGAGGGACCACAGCAGATAATTATGTAAGATCAATTGGTACCGGGAGCAGTGGCGCCATCTATCGCTGAGGTTGAAGCCTACCTTGTGGAACGGTCTGATGATTGTGTATAATAAAAGGCCTCTTAGACGGTGTTAATGCAACATCTGGATTGAAACGATAAACTCTGCAGACTGCCACTGCTCGTGTACCAAATGCCAACCTCCCAAACCCTCAGTGTGTCTCCATAGGACCCGCATCACACCGACCTACTCCATCCAGCGTATCTTCCTTCAAGCAAGCACTAATTAAGATGTTTCATCTCTTCATAAACCGTAAAGTTCTCATGAGCTTAGCCCTGATATGACCCTATCTACAGTGCAAATGCACTGTAGATAGGATCCTATCAGGGCTATCATGAGCTGAACATTGTTCATGTATTTGGTATTGCTTTATTTCCTCGTAGAGCGTCGCCCACCACGCGGCCGACCCAGGCTACCTGGCCGACGCAGCCCACCCGGGTAATGGTGCGATGTTTAACCGAACGACAAAATAACATGATTGGTGTGAATATGGTGAGTGTCATCCACATTGATTCCTATTTTATATATCGGCGGGTCCCAAGGATGGCGAACAGAGGTACATAGGGTGGCGAACAGTGGGCTATTATGCATCTCTTACTTTATTACACTGCTGTCCAGCATCCAGTGTTGATAGAACAAATCCCCCAGCAGTCTACTTAAGGCCAGCATTTTTGAATTAGTTGGATTACGAACTCACCGAACCTGAATCTGAGAATTTTGAAAAAAAGGAGAAAATGTACGTTTTTTTTAATTCTTGGTGCGGGAATTTTAATTGAGAATTTTAATTTATTAAAAACCCAAGGAGTGTTTAATATTTATTTTTATTGCCGAAGCCAAAAGATAAGATTCTGCGCAGCTGCCCTTCTCTTCAGCAGCTTGGATTTGCGAACGTATTCCTGGTATCCGAACCAGCACGTGCACGCAGGAGCAGTGAGCACATGTTGTTAGATGAGAAGCAGCACACAGTGGGCCAGGGTGGGACCAAAGTGAGCCAAAACTAAATTGTCCGTTATTTTGATGGCATATTAGACCCAGATATGTTTTCAGACGCGCTGATGTCAATGAAAGTGTTTTAAACATTTATGTCGTCATCAAAATACTGATTTCTGATTGGACTGCAGATGATCCACGCTCATAGCCTCAATGGTTTTAAATGGTCTTGCTGGTTTTAAATTACACTAATCGAGTGTATGCGTTACGGCTGTAAATTATTGTAAGGATAAAATTGTCGTTAAACAATTTGAAGAAGTTTGTACACTATTGGTAATGTTTGTAAAAACGTTTCTAAAAGTATCCTTACTTTCTTTGAATCAAGATTTCCGTTAAACAACCAACCTGTGAAAGTTTCCGTTTATTATGTGTCATTATCCGAGAAAATCATGAAAATGCATTTAGTTGTTTCGTATTAATTCGTACGTTGATTTGATTTTGTTTCCGGAGGGACAACATTTAATTTTAGACATTAATTCACTATATTACTGTAGCCTATTTGAAAGCAAATTTATCAATTTAACACCAACAAGTTTCATGTACAACTGTGATAATTTTTGTTTCGCGAATTTACCAATAGTGTAGGGGCTTACTGACTGAAAATTACTTTTTAGATATGTCGTGCTTTCCATTATCAAGACACTGATAACAATTTTAACTGCACAATTGTTTATCATTTTACAAGTCTTCTCTTTGTTTACGAAGCGGAAACCGGCAAGTCATTTCACTGTGTGAAGCGTGCTGCTTACAGTCGACTTATAAAAAAGGTTCAAATTTGTTGGGATGGGGTTTGTTGGGATTTGTTGGGATGGGTTTACAATTTTTTTTACAAAATCACAGGTCGCAGGTGGTCGCAGCTAATTTTGGTATCAAAATGTTGCTGAAATATTAGCTTCAGGGAAATATGAGAATTTAGGCGGGAATTTGTAGTTCCAACCATAGCTGAACCAAAAACGCTATATTTTATATTTTTTAAACCAAATTTACAATCGACTTAATTTTTTATAAAATATAGACCATGCACTGGGTTTAGTTCAATTTACATGACAATAGCTTCTGAAGCCCACAATGGCAATATATAATACCAGCAACCGGCTTATTATCACATTTTTTTATTTTTTGAGATTGTAAGGCGGTTCTACGGTTATTACATATTCATTGTTTAAACTGTTTATATACAGTCGTATGGGGTCTTAGCAACCTAAAAATGTAAAAGAAATCAAATCTGGCACACACACATACACACAAATGACCCCTTTTGGCACACTTTGGTTTCACCCTGGTCCACTGCAGCGGTGGCTAGTCTGGGACCACAATGTGGGTTGGTCGTTTGCGGCGATTTCGAGTCAACTCGTACGAGTAATTGGTTGCGTGCGAGTAGCACGCGTAAGTACGCGTGCTACTCGCACGCAACCAATTACTCGTTTCTATAAATAAACTATAAATAGGACAGTTTGTTTGTATTTATCAAGGAAAATAAAGAGGGAAAATACACATTTTATTTAAAAACTTGGTGCCCCTGAAAAGGACAATTTCTTGAGTTTGATTGACAGCCATGGCAATCATCTCGATAAATCTGTATTTCAAATTTCTTTAAAATAAATTATATGTACGAGTTGATGGTGAGCATCATTTCATGTCATGTACACGACTTACATTCATCTAGCGTTTTGGATGATCGAACTTGGTTGTGAAACCTGTTTTTTCGTATAACCATACATTCCTCAAGACACGCATGATGTGACATTGGCCTTCATGACCTCAGCACGCAGTAGTGTCTGGAAAATTGTTTACCACTTTAATTGTATTCGCTTGTATAGTGTTCGTATGTATTGGCTCACGTTCATTTTAACGTGCATAAATATGATTAAAAAACACTTAGACATCCCAAACATTCTTATGTCTATATCCCAGAGGCCCATCGAGTTATTATCAACGTTAACACTGGCAAAAAATCATCCATTTTGAAAAAAAGGGCCCTGCTTGGAAGCAAATTAGGACCACTTTTTCAGGGCCTAGTAGTGTATCCAAAATACTCTAAGTTGAAGTCAAAGACCCCCATATCATAACCGTTTTTGTCTGTGAGTATCCGGTTTAATTTTTAAAAATCATTTTAGAGGACTATTAGCCTATTATAAAAGTCAATCTTTTTTAGTCCGGTGCTTCCTTGGCCGGCCAACCTGTGCACTCGCTACGCTGACGAAACGCTAGCGTACTGCGTATTTAAGAATGCGTGTGACGCGCGCATGTAGTACCACTCTATGGGTACCACCGCAGTCATGGCAATAATAGACTGGTCCCCTGTCTATATCCTATCAAGGATATAGACAGGCTCCAGGCGTACCACTCAAAGGACTTCATTGGATACGTTAACGCGTTGTGCTGAAAATCTGACGTCACGCTTCCAGGCTTGCGCGCGAGCTACCAACCAAGGTCAAAGTTCAGCACGGGGAAAAATATCGGGGCCAAGATCTGGCGTAATTCACGCGCCTCTAGCTCAGAGCGTGACGATCAGATCTTCAGGCTATGGCAGGAAATGGATTAGTCTATTGGCCTCGTCCATGAGCGCCATCACATATGATACAGGAGTTCGCAGAGGGCAATTTGTATTGTAAGCATTGAGCGCCATTTTTTATGGACGGCCATCAATAACCAACAATTTTAAACATGTTAGCAAGAGATTCTGCCCACAATTAAACATTTTACACCGGATGTATTGAAGAGCAATATATCTTGGTGAAGTATGTTGATTTTATCAGTGTTTTTCACTAATTACAGTATTTAAAACAAACATTGAATTTCCGGTTTTATTTTGCACTGGCGACCGCCCATAGTTTGGCAAACGTTACTATGGCTGTGACGTAGGAAATTATCACTGGTTAACCATTGGCGTGCGCTACTAGCTCCATTCTAGTATTAACGGTTACCAGGGAAAAGTTTCACTTTGAAAATTTCTAACAAAATGGCCGCTGAGATGTCCTTTTTCAGGTAGAAAAACTCTTCATACTTAGTACAATTTTACCGCTAGAGGGATACGATATGCACGAGGCGAATAGCGCACGAGTTGTTACGCGTTGACCAAAATGAGTACGAATTAGTAAAAGTACGAGTTTTTCCATGCGGTGAGGCTGCATGTGTTTTGCATAAATATGTGACATGCATGATGAGTGGTGCGCAGTGACCACTACTCTGTAGTAATACATGCAAGTATGGAATTTTATTTTATTTTTTTATTCCGTCCTTCGACCCTGCCAAATGTTCGTAATCCAATAAATAAATAAAAAAGTTTGCCTAAGCAGCAGCGTTTCCCAGAGTCCGGCATTCTCCTGAAGACGATCATAGCTTACTGATCGGAACATCGAGTTGTAACCTCCAGCTCTTTTCAGAACTAATTACTACTCAAAAGAGAATTTTCACGTTTGACCGCACACAGTCTTTACTGATCCTTTCCACCATGCAAAACTACACATCTTGCATAATTATTGATGATATACCTTTATATTTGTTTAATTTACAGTTCCAGCGGGACATGTTGAGCTAATGGACAGAGTAACTGCAAGAAACATCTATAGGAGTAACTGAAATGTGTGAAGTAGCTATTATAACATTCCATAAGACATTCAACGGATTCGAATTAATATTCAAACAATAATAATAAACCTGCCAATTAGAGCTTGATATGCCTAAATTCAAGATAGTTTATCATTTATAGGCTAAATATTAGAATAATACCAGCTATGCCATCCATTCATGTTGTCTTGAAGCCACTGTAGATAATACAGTGGGGGGGGGGGGGGGGTGGAAGCAAATCTGTCGACTGACATCGGTGGCATAGCGAGGATTTTCAGAGTGGGAGGGGAACATTTTATGCTGGTAAATTTACCCACACAACACTAACGTTGCTCAATGCGGGTGGGGGTGGTTAAGTCAAATACAGTGTATTACAAAGGAAAAACAGCTCGGCAAATTTTCAGTGATTAGAAATACGAGATATACATAGCTCAAGGTTTGCCGACTGACAATTTATTCTGGACCAACTCTTGTTCTAGTACCTTTGATGCCGACAGAGGCTCGAATTGCCAACCGAGAAAAATTATTGGGGGTGTCCCCCCCCCCACCCCCCGCGCTCGCTACGGCATACGATTGTCATAAAACAGTTATAAACAAATTAAAATTAAATACATAAATAAATAACAAACCTTTCACGCCCACCTGAATTATCTTTGTCAATGTAATAGCAAACCATTGTATTTCTTGTGTCTTATAAAACACTGGTGGTTGGGATCTTTCTAGTAGTGAAAGTATAATTTCAAAGTTTGAAGTACACAATGTAATGGCTTTACTCGAATTTCTACAGCATTGTCTGCTGGTTATTTTAGAATTGTTAGATTGGACGGACGGTTCGTTTTTTAAGGACAGTGAAACATTGATAATTTCTAAAGGTATCATTTCTGTTTTGGAATAAAGATATACATATAAACAATTAGCCTGTGAGAGTTTCAACTTATTACGTTGTTATGGTACATATATCATGAAGGAGACGGAAAGATTTCCAGAATTGTTTGATACCATCATGAACTTTGAACCAAATAAGTTTGATTTAAAACCTCGAAATTAGCAATACGGCTTCAATGGAATATCAACTTTTCACACCAGGGTCAAGTAGTGAAAAGACGGACAGGGTCAAATAGTGACAAGATAGACAATGGGTCTCGTCTTTGTTTCCTCTGGTCTGAGCCTCAACCAGGATGGAAGAAATGGGACGTTTTAGTTAATGTAAAACGGTATAATTATACGCACGTTACGTGAGCGGACTGCAAGTTTGTGAGACCAAGTTTGTGTAACGACATCATATATGTAAAACTTGTAGCTTTGCATGGTGAGGATGATAAGTAAGACTAATTGCGGTGACACCATGTGGAATCTCAGGATGATGACATGGTGAAAGTGGGATGTCGTCTTGCCGAGATAATTTATCTGAGGATGTCGTCCTAAAATGTCTGTTTTAAAAAATTAATGTAGGTCTCATTCATTGTGGTTCATGACATACCAAATTCTCAATTACTTGTTGAAGCTGACTACATTGTGTTATTAGGCTGTCATGACTGTCCTATCATTATAAGAAACCTGCAACAACTTGAATTAACAGTGGTTTGATTCATGTGTGTACAAAGATGTGTGCATTAGTAAGCATATAATGTAGTTTGCCTTCCACCAAGTTGGCAACTAGTATGATTGTGACATACAAAGATCTTTTCAGTAATTGCATAGATAAAAACAAGATAGCTGCATAGTGCACAGGCGCAAGCCTATTCGCATAATACATGCTGGTCCTAGCTAATGATCAAAATACTGCAAAACTGACCTTTGCTCCCAGATATTGTATATCAATGTTACAACCACACTCAACAAAGGTTTGCTATTTTGTTCATTTTTTCCAATTTAATAACACAAAACTATTGCATAATTTTAAAATACACAGTAACATACAGGGAAATATAAACTGTAGTGATTGCTAGTTAGACCAAGAAGCAATGCCTGCGTTGTAGTACATGTAGTCTATGCAGTAAGTAACCTCGACAGTTGTATGTGATTTCATTATGGTATTCATTCTATACATCTGTGCATGTAAACAAATATGGACAATTTAGCAATATATGTTTCTTCAACATTTAATACAAAGAATGTCAAAATGTATGTTTTATGATAGAGGGGTTCCCATGTGAGTTGTAATGATATGAAGTCGGCATTTGTATGTTGTGATGATAGCATGTTTTGATGTCCTGTTTGATTGTTATTTCTTTCAAATGTACCGTTCCAAAGACACCCTCCCTATTCATTTCTCAAGAACGTCAACTTACAAGATCGTAAGATTTCATTTTGTATTTTATCAGTTCAAAGCAAATTAACAATAAATAAGTGATACCATAACAAATTAGTTACCTAATGCATTATGTATTAACATTTCTCTACCAAAGTAGAGAAATTAGAGCATTGTGGAGTGCCATGGCCAGGCGGTTTAGTTCATCAGATTTGTGTTCTGATGGCCGAGTTGTCAGAATGTGGGTTCGAATCCCGACTGCGCCTGTGGTGCTTATGTACTTGAGCAAGACACTTTACCATAATTGCTTCTCTCCACCTAGGAGTAAATGGGTACCTGTGAGGGCAGAGTTGGTTGTTGTGTTTGATTAGCCCTATATGCACCGAAATGGCAGCAATTGAGCTGTATACTCCCCAGGGAGCTGAGATGGTTTCAGGAATGATTTATGCGCCTGATGAGCAGGGGTAATAATGTAATGCGCCTCGAGCACCAGTTTGGATACGTGCGCCATATTATTATTATTATCATCATTATTATCATCATTATTATCATCATTGTCTAAATCGTTTTTTATAAGCCAAAATTGCTGGATCGATTGGAATTCTGCCTATATTGTGATATTGTTCGAAAAGGGGTGCACGCTCCATGACCCATGCAATGTTGTGGCTATCTGCCTTTGCGGAGGGGTGTGCCCTTCCCATAAAACTCCAAAGATGTCAAAGTCAAATACATAACACAATCCAAAATAACAAAATCCGGTTTATATTTATTATGAAGAATGGAAACTTCCTCCATGTGTTTATCATGGAGGTTACCATAAACATTGGTTGAGAGGAATGTTTTCCCTTAACTGCTTTTTCTTGTGAAATATATTAGAAATTTTATATATATATTTTTATCTAACCCATCAAAACATAAATGTTATTTTAAAAAAGTACCATAAATATTTCTTTTTCAAACTTTGTGATTTTACAACGCAACGTTCATAAGCCCCAAATATTATGACAACCTCCATGAAATGACCAACCTGATTCAGTGCTCATAATTAAATGATTTACTTTCTTGATAATATTTAATTGTTTGAATTACTCTCATATCGTCCCTAATTTGCCATAGTGACCAATCCGACTTTTTTTCAATTTTATGTTTTCCCGCCCATTAGTACATTCAGGAAGAGACCTACCATTCTATCTAATCCATATGCATGTATTCCTTATAGTTTTGGAGATAGAGCATGCATTCAAATGATGAATGCTCTAACTGGCTATTTTTGTAATTTGGCAAAGTGACCAATGCCGCATTGGTCAATATGGCAAATTGGAGACGATATTTGCAACACAAATATGTTCTACAAGACATGATAGGTATTAGTATAAACCTGTTATAATACCAAATATACAAGTACTTTATTACAAGTATATTTACAAACAATATCCCAAATTACCCAAAAATGATTCCATTTCTTGATATAAAACTCATTGTAGCTCGTACAATCTAACAGTTTTCTTAAATAATTATATGATAGTGCTGTATATATATATACTACTCAAAACAATTTAGGGAACAAAACAATTTAGGGAACACCGGAATAATCTCAGTTAAAGCAAGATCATTTATTTTCGATGTTTGACAGAATTGATCAGAAACAAATGATAAAGGATGCATGTAGTGATTACACATTTCATGACATGACTACTGAAAGAGAGAGGGGGTTGCAAATGAAAATCCCGGTTCATGGAACATTTCAATAACGGTGGTGACCACCTCTTGCAGTAAATCCGGTGTTCCCTAAATTGTTTTGAGTAGTATATATATTTTGTAAATTATACTTTGTTATATAAAAACTACAATGAAATCTCATCCATGGTAGAGTTATATGACAGGCACTTGTGGCAGATTGAACACATTGTTATACTACAATGAACAATGACAATAGATGTACACATTCTTTTGAAGTGTAATTCTGATAACGTTCATCAGATAAAATATATAATTGCAGAGAATTACATATTTCTGGCAACTGGATTAATCTTTCTATGAGATTATACAAAACATATATATCACTATATTTGTATACATTTGATTCTGGTACTGAAGCTCGCTCAGACATATAATACACATCTATATACTAATTTGAGTAACGGGTCTGTTTGTTAAAGAAAATCTCCGAGGTGCCTGCACAGATCTGGCTGAAAATATCCGTACGGCATTTTTTTTTTTTTTTTTGTACACAATTTCATTGAAAGAGGACGTGCGACACGAACATTGGCGTGCGGCACGAAAACCTGGCTGATAACAATTTCTTTGCACCAAAACATTCACGTGCGGCACGAAAATCTGGCGGCAAACTGGCCGGCCGTAAACCTGTCCACCCGCGAACCGAACCTGGCCGCCCTCCAACCGACCGCATCACATCTGTGTGTGTCTGTGTTATTGACAATACAGTTTTTCAATTATGTATTGTCTGGGTCAATAATTTGTGTCGCCCAATTGCCACCGAGTACTAACAGCCTCGCGAAAGGCCGCCGAAGGCGGCCTTTTCGCGAGTCTTAATAATTACAATAACTCTTAATAAATGAAAATATATAAAAATTAATGAGTGTGAAATGATGCACACGTAAGTTAGGTATGATTAAGTTTAACTTTTTATGAATGAATTAACTCACCAGCTGATGTCCAATCACATGTATGGTGGTAAAGAAGAGGGCATGTGATTGGCCAGTCAAAAGGGTGATAACAATGGTTTTCTCTTAGCCAATCAAAGGCATGATGGTATTGGAGGAGGCCAATGAAATGGCATAGAAACGAAGGATGTCTGCATCCTTCGTTTCTAATGGAATCCTGGTTAAAGGCAGAAAGTTTAAGATCCGTTATTTGGCGCTTGCATAATTCTGTATGACTGAATCTGAGGTATATAATAAAAAGGGTAACTCCAGTCACAAGTTGCTTGGAATAATTTGCAGAGGAAAGAACCAATTGACAATTGCTTATTAATAGTGAAGTGACATCAGTGGTGCTTTGTTAATATTACAAGGTCAAGCAGCACAGCCAATCACGCAGGTTAATTCTTTCCAACAACTATTTGTGACTGGAATGACCGTTTGAACGGATTGTGGGTTACGTGGTCGATTTAGAAGGAGAGGCATATACACCCATCACAACTTCTAAGTTTCCCCTAATATTTTTTAGAATATCTCAACAAGTATTGCATGCATTTTAAAAATTCAAAAAGCAAATGACAGAATGACATATTCTACACAGCTCGTAATGAAATGGTTGAAATTCAATCATGCATGCACAATTGACAGTGATTTGAATGAAAATTCAGCTGAAAAAGAAGTTGCAGTACAAAGCATTGCTTCAAGGGCATGTTACACACGTACAGTTTTCTGTAAGAACTCATGCATCAATAACAATGGTATTGATGGCTATTTCATAATAAGAAAAAAATATTCAAAGAGCAACATGCAACATTCATGTTCATTGTTTTAGAAGGGTAGAGCAAGAGTTTAATATGGAATTGGTCCTCCATTACTCTCCATAACTGCTATACTGCGCCTGACTCCCGTCTACCCAGTAATATTTCTGTGTCGTTTGATTTGTGAAGCCGATCCAGACATCACAGTAGCCGAATGGCTTAACATACCCTTCGATGAAATCTTCCTCTTGCTGGTTGGCGATTGAAACGAGATGGGCCGCTCGTCTTTGTCGGGAGAGATTCTTACAAAAATCTTCCCAGAAGGATGACTTCGGGTCTTCAATCATGAGATAACAGTTTCCATTGTAGGAATGCCAATGCAGACTGCATTCAGAACAACATTGGGCGGTTGCCATAAGAGTTAGTCTGATAAAACACACAATGTAAATGCTGGTATTTTAGCCATCTTATAAGTATGTTTCACATGCAGTGTAATTCCACTGATTATTCAGTTCATCGCATCTTTGAATGCTGTACTCTTTGAGTTTCGTTATTGAGACGTCCGAATGTAGAAGTTTGCTTTCACTCCAGGATCAGTTTTAATTTTATCAGAGCATACTGATCGAAACGTCGAGTTGTACCTCCAGTTCTTTTCATAAATAATTACTACTCAAATGAGAATTTCACATGGTGTCACCGCAATTAGTCTTACTTATGCTCCTCACCATGCAAAGCTACAAGTTTACCTAAATCAGTTTATTTTATTTTCCGTTTTGTAAATCATGAAGTCTCTGCAATATTTTGGTTCTTGTGAAGAGCGACTGATCAGCATTCGCGCTGCAGTGATCTCTTGATGTGTCAACACTTTGGAACTAGTCGTGAATCTGGGTGTGTCGCGTCTAGCTAAAATTATCATACTTAATGAGGACGCCACGTTGTCAATAATCTTAAAAACGCACACGTTGTTATTATAATTGTTTGTTTCTATAGGCAATTAGGTGCATGCTTAAGCGCCTATAACTGTCTGGGACCTGTACTTGCAATATTTGGTGAAAACGGACCCCTTTGCATATAGTTCAGGGAACCAGACTTTCATGTATGTATCATTTTTGGAGGTGAATAGTGTGTACATAATACACTCTTAATTAACAAGCGATAATAATTGGCAACTTTTTGAGCAATTTGAATTCAAACAATCACATTAAATTGGCTTTCACTGTACCAAGGCCAACATGTTGAAATAACCATAACATTTTGTGGATGCTTATAGAAAATAATTATCATTTGGCTACAGCAAAAATATATATACATACAACAAATAAAATGAAATAAAATATAATTAATTATAAATAAAACAATTATTAGGCTTCATAAAATAATTTGTTTTAATTTTAATTTTGTGTTATGTTATAAATTATACAAGGTCTATCATTAATATTAATACCTCATTAAAGATATTCATTCCGTGTGTTTTGCTATTATACCGGCAATTTTGTATACAATCAATACACTTGTATACCCCGACTTGGGCCTAAAGGGAAGTAAAACACTGTTAAATTTAATATTTTACAAAATGACTGAAAGATTCATTAATTCATATTAGATTTATTTCCCAAATAAATATGACATGTACAATAAGAAAGAAGTAGATATTTGACAGAAATTGTCATAAGGGCCAAAGATATACGTAATTTTATTTAAAATATAAGAAGAGTCATTTTATTCTTGGGAAATAATCTAAATACAGCAATCTGCAGATGTATGTTTTATATACTCGTCATTCACTTGTCGTTCTCATAGGAACAGCGCCCTCAACTGTAAGTTTTGTTAAATCAGTGATTAACATAGTACTATTTATTGCATAATAGTGGGGTGCCTTGGTCGAGTGGTTTAGTGCATCGGATTTGTGTTCTGATGGCTGAGTCGTCAGCGTGTGTGCGTTCGAAGCCTTGCCGCGACCATGGTGCTTGTGTCCTTGAGCAAGACACTTTACCATAATATGCGAATCATGATCCGCTGTGGCAACTCCTAGTAAATATCAGTGACTCATCACCTTCCCGGTAATTTATGTTCACGTCACAAGGCCAGGAACTACGAGGTTATGCCATCCTCCTACAATGCATTGAGTTCAAAATCTTTCAACGTGAGGTCATATTACGGCTTGTCCATTGATAATGTGTCCTCAATGTAAGAAGAATTTCAAATGCATATAATTTGCATGACAGATCCAATGGCTTATGATAGAGTCCCAGATAGGATGGGTGTAGGTTGGAGTGTGAACGGGGGAGGAGAAGGACTTACATTATGTTAATTTTAAAAACTTCATATCATTTTTCATAAAATTAATACCAAAATATACTGATTGTGATTACTTTTCAATATTTTATTCACTAATTCCACAAACTTACAAAATGTGTATGGGTTACATTTACTATGCTTTTATACAGAAGCAACATGACTAATCAAATGACAGTGGAAAATAGTAATGATATTCAGTACGAAGTAACAAATGATGTTTCATTTAAAGATTATGTTTCTTGATTTTAGTAGCCATAAATATATCCCGATCGTAAATTTGCTCTCATTGGATGTAAGATTTAACAAAACAAGTACCCTGTAAAAACGTGGTGTTAAAATAACACCAGTGGTGTTAACTGTATTGTGCTATGGTGTTTATATACGGCGAGTAGCCCAATATAAACACCATTCGAGTAGTTTTACACCTGTTTGCGGTGTAATTTCTGTTCATGCGCGTAGTGATGCAGAAGTCCCATTCTTAATTTTTTAGAAGAAAACAATTTGGCTAATTGAAAACAAGGAGCACATTCGGCAAAATCTTAAACCACGTTTTCAGACAGAAAAAGCGAAGGGGTGTTCACATGAACAATGTAGGGCCTATATGCGATAACCCCGAATAATTATGTACATACGGTGATCTGTCCACCCCCCTTGTCAGAATATATTTCTTTGTGAGATTTTCTTAGGTTACTTTAACATCAAATTTGTTCTTAAAAAGGTTGCCGCCCAAAACAAACTCCTGGCTACGCGTCAGCTGGTTCTTTGAAATGAATCAGATGAATGCATCATGCATGGAGGGAGTATCTGTTATTATCTAGACTCGTCTGATTGAATATCAATTATCTCGTAAATGCTCTATGATATTGCACATTAAACATGGCATTACCTATATGTATAATTACTTTATGTTTATTACTACTGATTACATCCTTTTCTATATAATACATTATACTCATAACACAAAATGCATATAATAATCAAAGCATCACTGTAGAAAGAAAAACCAGGTTGAAATCTCCAGATCAGGTTTTTAAAAATTAAATAACATTTCAATATGAATAATTTATTAGATTTAAAGATTTATCGCCCGTGTTTAAGCTGATTTGACGTAAAAAAATAGATTTAAATGTTAAATTGCTATTTTTCTGGGATGAAGGAAGTTATAATAAGCTTTCATTTGAAACATAAATTATTAATTAATTAATTAATTGTGACCTCCATTTAAAAGTCTTGATATACTCAGTCGAATGCAGAAACAAACTGTGTGCTCTGAACAAACTAAATTTAGTATGGATGCATTTACAACCCTTTTATTAAACGTGTAACCTCCATTTAAACGTCTTCAGATACTCAGTTGAATACTCAGCCATTATTATCTAAGACATTTATCGAATATCACATACAAATATAATTTACATGATACATGTAGAAACAGGGGCGGATCCAGGGTGGAATAAAGGGGGCACAGAGCAATGGTGTATACTATAAAATGAAGGTACACATGAAAACGCATGATAAATCTACATGCATGATGACCAAATTGCGGGGGGATGCTTCCTTTGTCTCCCTGGATCCACAGATGTATAGATAAAGATTCAGTACAGGAACACCATATACCTGTCTATAAATCATCCATTTACTTGTCTATGATTACTCTCTCTATAATTATATAGGTCTTACTACACGCAAAGTCTCAGCAGACATGAATAATACATTACAAATGAACATTGATAATACCACAGTGTTTGACAGAAATTGATTGATTTGATATCCTTTTTGTCTATTTACCGATTTCGCTTTTCTCAAGATGGAAGAGGGGTACCTTAGTAAGCTGTAGCTTTTCTGAGGTATGTTTGGCATACTTGTACGTGTGTGTGGGCATAATGTTTAGAATGTACTTAAGATATAAAATAAACGTTTACATATCGCTTGATTTGTATAAAGTATGGATGCATTTAAAGACATTTTGCTTTGATGGTTTTTATTGTGGGAGGATGGGGGGCGCTCGTATTTCTAAATTTTGTTGTGTTCATTTTGTTATTGTTTTTTTAGTTTTTTGCTTCATTTTTAAACTTCCCCTTTAGTCCTATCTTTAATCAGTATTTGTGCAATTTAGTCCTTTACGTTTTATTTCGTATGTATTTGTCCGTTAAGACTGTTTTATCATTATTATTAATTCATCTGTACCTCCTTCTGTAATAATTATTGCATAATATTGATATATTTTTATATAATATGAGGGCTCCAAATGATCAGCTGTCCTGATGGGTTACCCTCGTTAAAGATAATTGTAAATACAAAAACAAAAAAATGGAGGCATATTTAAAGCGGTCTTACACGATGTATCACAGCGCTGTACATTATACTGGCTTTTGCTTATGCAAATGTACCACGTGACTTGTTTTCAAATAAATTAATATTAAAAATGACCTGACCGATCCTACGAGCAAAACGCGTTTGTTTGTAATTAATTACTTCACATAATATAACAGATGTTAAAATCTTAAATTATCACAAACATTTACTTCTTACTCTAAACGATTAACATTTCGTGAGAATCTTGATTGCTTACGTCATTGTTTTTGGTTTAAATGTGTATATTGTTCTTTTTCTGGTAGAAAGAAAGTAAATTACTTTCAAAGTCATTTCACAATATTTGACCAATACATGGACAAAGCGTACTCTTTAAAAAATGTATTTAGATTGAAATTCATTCCAATCGACCGAGGGAAAAACTGCGAAATATTTGTTCCTAAATAATTTCAACCCATTAGAGTGAAATTCGATCTAAAAGTTTTAACAAGTAACCTGTTTTTAGAGTGTCAAATATATTGCTGGACAAATAATTATCTCATTTGAAAGTAACTGTATTTCATCGAAATGTACCGACTTAAAGACAATAATGATGTGATAAAAATAAACACACAATCTATACATCTTGAAGTACACACCACAAAGCTGCTGCTTGATCAGTTATTGAACAGATTGTTTGAAAGTTACATTAGTTTTTCTCTTGATTTGGGTGAAGTTGTCTTCCATGAGATTGCTTCCTTATTTAGTGTTTTTTGTGTTCAGTTCTGTTGATAATTTGAGTTGGGTGAGAACACATTTGGTGTTTTGACATCTAGCTGGATTGGATGGTTAAATTAGTCTAGAGAGTATCGGGTTCATAACAGGGGATGTCCAAATAACAGTTCATTTCCTAGAAAGACCCAACATTCTTGAACTAAAAGTCCTAAAGTAAATTAGTATTGTTTAAAGCAAACGGTTTGCATACCTGCCAATAATCTTACAGATAAAGGGAAAAGTTCCATCACAACTGAGGTCAGCCCAACTATTTCTGAAACGCAGTATGATACATATGTTATCCCCTTCCTCGTCTGGTTGCCCATCTCTCCATTTCACATACTGTGCTGTGCTCCCGTCTACCCAGTAAAATTCCTGGCTCGTATGATTCAATGTGGATCCGATCCAGACTCTAGAGTAGCTGTATGGACCAGCATACCCTTCGATGAAATTTTCCTCTTGCTGGTTGGCGATTGAAACGAGATGGGCCTCTCGTCCTTGTCGGGAGAGACTCTTACAATAATCTTCCGCATCCCAGAAGGACTTGGGGTCTTCAATCATGAGATAACAGTTTCCATTGTAGGAATGCCAAGGCAGACTGCATTCAGAACAATATTGAGCGGTTGCCATAAGAAGAGTTAGTCTGATGAAACACACAATGTAAACGGCTGGTATTTTAGCCATCTTATAAGTATGTTTCACATGCAGTGTAATTCCACTAACTATTCAGTCCATCATATCTTTGAATGTTGTGCTCTTCGAGTTTCGTTATTGAATTTCGTCGAATCTTGCAGTTTGCTTTCTTCCAAAATTGTTCAAAATTAGCTTATTTTCTTTCCCGTTACGGGTTCATGAAGTCTCTGCTATATTGATCAGCATTTGCGCTGCAGCGATCTCTTGATGTGCCAACACTTTTGAACTGGTTGTGTCACGTCTCGTTAAATTATCATACTGTGGTGCACGCCATTGTATCCTCCAATAATATGCACACTGATTGGTTTACTCGGCCTAAACTATAGATTTTCACACAATCACGTGCTTCAGCGAGAACGTAGGTTACGCTCCATAAGTATGTCAGGCACCTGTACTTGGAACATTTGGTTTAAACGGAGCCTTGTACATACGGATCTGGGTACCAGACTATAGTGTATATTTAATAATAATAATAATAATAATGTGTGGACTTATATAGCGCACGTATCCACCAACTAAGTGGTGCTCAAGGCGCATTCTTTTTTACGTGCATTACACAACACACGGGACCTACGGCTTTACGTCCCATCCGAAGGACGAAGCAATTATGGTTAAGTACCTTGCTCAAGGATACAAGTGTTACGACCGGGGCTCGAACCCACACCCTGCTGCTGGCAACACCAGAACTTGAGTTCGGCGCGCTAGACCGCTCGGCCACGACACTCCACTACCCTGAATGTGAAAATTTTCTAAATTATGCCAGCGGTAACCATTGGCAATAATTTAAGTTATTTGGATACAACTTCCTGTAGACCTTTCCTATACAAAGTCGCACAGATTACAATAACACTACAGCTAGAGCAGGCTAATTGCCTGTATGCTAGTGTAGTCGACTGGTTAATAAACGTCCATTGTTGCCGCTTTCCACAGCAGTGATTTTTATCGAGCCGCGTCATTAGCAACGGGTCACTTTAGAGGAGCTACAAATTAAAGTATTCGTGAAATTCAATGATTAATATATGAATGACCTATTTTCTAAAATGATTAAAAATGTGTATGCCTAAAATACGATTATATTTATTATATTAAATTGTGTAAATGCATTTATATGGAAAACTACTATTGGTAATATCCAGTGAAATCATTCAATTCAATTGAACATTGAGCAGTGGCAGCACGCGAAAGGTAACCAGTAGTATGAAACATAAAATAACTGGTATTCTTGTCATCTCATATAGTTAAGCGTGTCATCTCATAAGCAGTGTTTGAGGTCATAATACAGTTCAGTTTATATACTGTATGATATTAAATCAGTGTTCCTCAGTCGAGCTCTCGTTTTAATTAATGAAGAGGTCAAATTTTGATTTCTACTTTAGTCACTGTGTGGAACCTCAAATAGAAACCATACTCTATCTCTGCTGATATTCCTATCCATACATTGTTCAACAAGTCAATTCGGAACAATAATAAAATGCCAACTGCTTATGGTGAGTGATATATCAGTGATATCACTGCCTCCTCTGATGAGCTACAGTGATGGTTTATACCGAAGTTAAAGGCCAGCTGAGACTAAAGGTGTGTATGACGGTGATTGACTGTATTGATTGGAGAGCGTATGTCAAGTACAAATCACCCAAGACAAGGTTTTCATTGTATGCTCTAATACATATAGGTTAATTATACAGACGGGGACCGGCATTGATCTTTATTCATTGGGGATTGTTAAAGGGACTGTATAATTGTATTGATTGGAGGGTATATATGTCAAGTACTAATCACCCAAAACAAGGTTTTCATTGTATGCTCTAATACATATAGGTTAATTATACAGACGGGGACCGGCATTGATCTTTATTCATTGGGGATTGTTAAAGGGACTGTATAATTGTATTGATTGGAGGGTATATGGGTGCACCCCACTAAATAGTGAGGAATTCATGCGCCGAGCTGTTTATCATAAAGTGTATGCCCTCATAATTTTCTGAAAAACAAAGATTTGAGGCCCATTCATTTGATGGATTGTGTAAAAATGGCCCACTATCATAACCTGGGGGTCCTTGGCTTCCAACTGTGAGTATTTTGGACACACTAGGCCCTGAAAAAGTGGTCCTAATTTGATTTCAAGCGTAAGGCCTTTTTCCAAAATGGCTGCTTTTCAGTGTGGACGTTTTCACTACTGTAGAGGGTGGTTTTCATTGGGATGAGAATAACTCCCTGGAAACCTGGACTTTAGACAGTAAATAGAGAAGAAAATAAAGGTTATATATCGATCAATATTTTTCTTTTTGGTTTTAAAAACTGTGGGACTTCTAAGTATTTTTAATGATTTTGAATATTTTGTATTTAGCACTGTTTACTATGGGAGTTTATTTAGTGGGTGCACCCTATATATTCAAAATGGCGGCATCCATGGTTTGTTTTGATGGTGGATTTAAACGTGTGCTTTTGTTTACAGTATCAGTAAGGCTGATAATAAATGAAAAATCTTTACACATTAAATTTTCCCATTCAATATCCTTGTATTTCAGGTCTTTATTGGATGAATACAGTACTGTTACAGCAAAAAGGTATGTGGAATTGTGAAATTAATACCATAGTCTGCATGTGCTCTTTTCCGGCTATTGAAATTGTTTATATTTGCCATTTATTGTTTACAAACAATACTTTTTTCTTCATTTATATATATCAAATCAGGTTTTAATTATTTTTAAGTTTTTAAACAAGTTTCTGTCCTTCATTTATGAACTTTAATAAGATCTGATTACTGGTGTACATGGGTAACTGAGGTACAACTTCTAGCCAATAGTTTTACTGTGGTTTGCTACTAATGCTAGTTGTAAACTACTAATGCTAGTTGTGCCAAAATAAAGAGTTCTCTCGACAAGAAGACACATTTGTTTGAATCTACGGGGTGTGTCATTTGGCAGGGATTCAAAAGGAAGAACTGTGGACTAATGAATATCAAATTACCAGAATCAAACAAACGCACAATGATGCATGTGCACAGAGTGGCTTACATGGCACACTCTGGAATCTCTAATTTACCAGAAGAGTGTGATGTAAGTCACCTGTGCCATCATACATTGTGCGTTTGTTTTGAACATTTATCTCTTGAATCGCGATCTGTTAATAATTCTAGAAAAAGATGCAAACGACGAAGACGTTGCGCAGGCCATTGGGGCCTATAAGAATTGTATAATTTAGCTGTAAGTCAGTCATACCATTTTCTGTCCAAGCCTAACCCTAACCCCTAACCCCTAACCATAACCCTAACACTAGGTATTGGGAAAAAAGCGATGGAAAAATAAGTATGGAATAAGCACTCCAAAAGCCTGTAATTAGTTTGGGAACTGTTTGCAATAATTGTGTTCATATTGAATTCTTTGCCAGTCGCTGTTGTCATTATTTTGCTTGGGATCTAGTTGGCCACGTTTATACAGCGCCTGTGAAGCATAATACAAATGAAATCGTTTTGATCGACATTGTGCCCTACGTTTTTTGTACTGTTTTTCCTTGGCCCTTTTAGAGTAGTATTTCTGTTTCTTTTCCATTTCAGCAAGGGCTTTGGCAGCTGGTGAGCCAGCAGTTACTGGGCAACCAGCAGATTCGCATTTTTTTACTATTGAATTTGCGTGTCCATTATTGACCAAGTGTACTGCGCTGTGATCTCTACAGTCACCATTTCTTGAAAAGGTAATTGTCCCTTTTGGGTTTGTCATTGCAAAAGCATGATTCATAGATTCGGCATTCTGAGTGCTCGTTCCATATTTTGTTTTCTCCATCACTTTTTTCCCAATTCGTTTGTCCAGTAGTTTCAAAACAGTCTGTTCATCATTTGATGACATTTTCAACTTTGATCTTACATTAGCAGGCAGGTATGGAAATTGATAGGTTGATGTAGCACCACCATGGCGAATGTATGATACTCTTTTGCACAGCCCATGGTTGCCCATGTAGCATTGTGGAATTGCGCTTGCTGCTTTGGCGGCCATGGTGGTAATCTGAGAATGGGCCCCCCTGTGCTCTTTAAGGATAGCAGCCGCCTCGGCCTGTACCCTATGGCTTAGGTCATCAGCAAAGCGATCCTGCAGTTTACTCTTTTCCCGTCTCGTTTTACCAGGAAACATATCTGGACTAAATTTGGCACGACTTACGGCTGCACAAAGTGATCTGTTAAGATGAGGGGGGTCTAGTGAATGTTCAATTTCCATACCTGCCTTGCTATGTGTATAATATGATTGTATACCCTCTGCCAGACAACCGTCGGCATCAGTGGTGACCTATTAATTGTCAGAGGCTCCTTACAGTTCAAGAGTTTTGGCACATTGAATTCCGCCTTCATGTTCATCACCCATGTTGAAATTTGCTGGACGAGTGGCTGTGCATTTATCTGCATGTTTGTGTTCATTCTTGCTGATGTCACATTTTTTGCACAGCTTGTTCTCATGGTTATACATTACAATGTATTTTTGGGTTGTCACATGTTCACAAACAATGTCCCTTGTTTGAGTTGCTGGAACGAACAGTGTCTTCTTGCGGCAGTTCCTAAGGGATTGTTATATTGTCGATCAACTTCAACAGCTACTGCACTTTCCCTATTGTAACCTTGCAATTCATGAATGTCTTTGACAATTTTTCTCTTATCGCTCATATCCTGTTCATTTTCAAAAGTTATAATTTCCCCACATTTATTTGATAATTTCTGCAGGGCATTTCCTGAAGGAACAGTTGTATCCATTGCAGACAAGAGTTTCCTCCCCCCAGCAGTTGCTATCCCGGTATTGTGAAGACCAACCTGCAAAGCCATGTTGGGAGTGGCAGTGCGTCTCCCTCTCCCTGTTCGAGGAATTTCTGTGTACAATTTTGTCTTGTCTGTATGGAACCTGCACTTTTTGCAGGACATCATCTCGGACACGGCTAAACCTCGACGAACCTCTGCATGCGGCATGAGTTCTGGTTGACCATCACACTCGGGTTTTGCTCGTTGGTGATCCAGCACGGCCTGTACCCCCAAGTTAACAGCAGCATTGACATTTACGAACCGGTAACCTCCTCTCCCATCCTGGTGATTGTCTCCACTTGTTTGCTGAAGTTGTACTCCGCTCTTGGTTTGGAGTTTTTCAACTGGAGTTTTTTCAGCAATTTAGGGCCGAAGTAGCATGACGTCTCTTGTTGGCTCTGCATTGGGTGTCGTACAAAAGAATCCCTGTACATCTCTGGTGACAGCTAACTCCATCTGCTCATATGATGGCCTAATATAGACAGTTGGTGAGTCTCTCTTTGTATATTCATATTTGACTTTGCCTTCTAACTTTGGAGTGATGACTGATGGATTTTTTTTACTGGTACCAGCCTTTTTTCTTTTTGTAGATTCCACGCCCAACAAGACCCATTTTGCAACTGATATGCTTACAGCTGGCTTAATATTGCAAGTAGTGAATTAACTACATAGTGAATTATACATAGCTTCTTATACATCACCAGTGCATGTGCTCACCATTACTTAATAGTATGCATGTTTTGAACAATGAAGTGAAACCAGTTTTTCTTAGGAAAACACAAACACAGCTTGGGAGAGCACAATGGGGCATCCTCATTTAAGGTTGTTTTTTTTATTGGGGGAAGAGTGAGGCTTAATGAATTGACCAACTACTAAGCAGCTTAATCCATTGAGTGTTTCACACAGTGCATTATCATTGGAAGTTGGTTGTTATTTGTTGTCTTTAATTAGTGTTACATGTGTGTTGCATTAGTAAAATTCACAAAACTATTACAAGTAGTTGTTTCTAAAATAGTACTGGTTCAGGAATGCATGCATTGAAGAAAAAACTGTATATACTATTTAAATATCTGTTTTTATCAACAATTTTTGATCAACTCTCTTTGCAAGGACCTGTATATACATGGGGGATGTATGCAGGGTTGGGGATGTTTCTTTCTCTTTGTGGTCTGTTTACCATGAAACAATTTACATTTTACATTTTCTTCTCAGCACATCATGTGAAGAAAGGCTCGTGATTTGCCCCCTCAGCGTATGATTCATTGTGTATGAGGCCCCATTTTCTGTCAACCTAGATCCGCCCCTAATAAGGTTAATTTTGTAAAACTGTCTGAAATTGCCTTTAGATAATATCTCAGATATTGTTTAAATATTCAAGGAGGAAACTAATTGTTATTTAAAGAAATTTTTTAAGAAAAACATTGCACCCAAGAAATACAATAATGCATACACAATGCATGGTTATCCATTGCAAACTGCACAGAAACATCATAGACGAACCAAATATGTTTAAAGCTGTCAATTTTTTTTCAGAAACATGACCTCTGCAATATACTGGATGTCCTTAGTGTGTTCCCAAGTCAAATTGAAAAAAATCATCTCTTTAAAGGGTGCACCCCACTAAATAGTGAGGAATTCATGCGCCGAGCTGTTTATCATAAAGTGTATGCCCTCAAAATGGCCCACTATCATAACCTGGGGGTCCTTGGCTTCCAACTGTGAGTATTTTGGACACACTAGGCCCTGAAAAAGTGGTCCTAATTTGATTTCAAGCGTAAGGCCTTTTTCCAAAATGGCTGCTTTTCAGTGTGGACGTTTTCACTACTGTAGAGGGTGGTTTTCATTGGGATGAGAATAACTCCCTGGAAACCTGGACTTTAGACAGTAAATAGAGAAGAAAATAAAAGGTTATATATCGATCAATATTTTTTCTTTTGGTTTTAAAAACTGTGGGACTTCTAAGTATTTTTTAATGATTTTTGAATATTTTGTATTTAGCACTGTTTACTACGGGAGTTTATTTAGTGGGGTGCACCCATATATGTCAAGTACTAATCACCCAAAACAAGGTTTTCATTGTATGCTCTAATACATATAGGTTAATTATACAGACGGGGACCGGCATTGATCTTTATTCATTGGGGATTGTTAAAGGGACTGTATAATTGTATTGATTGGAGGGTATATATATGTCAAGTACTAATCACCCAAAACAAGGTTTTCATTGTATGCTCTAATACATATAGGTTAATTATACAGACGGGGACCGGCATTGATCTTTATTCATTGGGGATTGTTAAAGGGAAGGTACAACTGTGATATCATTGGCACAAGTGCTTTACCGACCGAGTAGGCCTATACTTACTCTCTTTGAATCAACATATACATTTAATAACCAACCTGGAAAGTTTCATCCTAATACGTTGCGTCCTTTAAGCCAAAAATGTCTCCAGTTTCTGGTGATCGGTCGGCTTCAAAATCGGTGCAGTGACGCGCTTTTTTTTGCCAAAGTATGGTGGCTAAGAGAGGCCTCACTAATCGGGCAAACGTTCATATCCCTATGTGAAAAAGTCGTTTAAAGCACAGCATGGCTTAATTCAAATCAATCGTTTCATAGCAAATAAATAAATAAATAAATAAATAAATAAAAAATAAATAAAATAATAATAATAATTATTATTTTAGAAAATAGGTCATTCATATATTAATCATTGAATTTCACGAATACTTTAATTTGTAGTTCCTCTAAAGTGACCTTGCTAATGACGCAGGTCGATAAAATCATTGCTGTGCAAAGCGGCAACAATGGACGTTTATTAACCAGTCGACTATAATGGTTACCACTGGCATAATTTAGAAAATGTTCACATTTATTCGGATATCGCTAGACGGCATCTTTGAGTTACCTTTCATTGCCATCTAATACGCCGGGTGCACCCCCACTACGCATGCGTCAATTTGAAATGCTAGCGCGGCCCACATTTTTGGTGCGCACGCGCATAAACAACAAATAACCGACTGCCATGATGTTGTCGATCAGTGAACACGGCAGTCCGTTGTTGTTTATACGCGTGCGCACCAAAAATGTGGGCCGCACTAGCATTTCAAATTGACGCATGCGTAGTGGTTTCCCCCGTTTTCGGAGGGAGATTCTACGGAATACCCAAGACTGTGTTTGATAGTGGTTCGTTCGTGTAGCGCCATGAGATCGTGTATCATAAATATACAAACCAAGACCATTTATCATAAAGTGTGTGTCCCAATATTTCTGAAAAACAAAGATTTGAGGCCCATACATTTGATGAGTTGTTAAAAAATGGCCCAATATCATAATCTGGGGTCCTTGACTTACAAATGTGTGTTTTTTGGATACACTATGCCCTGGCCTGAAAAAAGTGGTCCTAATTTGATTTCACGCGTAAGGCCTTTTTCCAAAATGGCTGCTTTTCAATGTGGTAATTTTCACTACCGTAGAGGGTGGTTTTCATTGGGATGAGAATAACTCGATGGAAACCTGGGCCGATATTCATAAAAGCTTGCTAAGCCTATTTGGTCAACTAAAGTGGCCCCTAGTTGACAGCTAAGCCTAGTTGGAAGCTAAGTGATATTCATAAAACGTTGCTAAGCTTAGGTGGTTGCTAAGTTGGCTGCTAACGCTAGAGTTGATCTGGGGTGTCTCTAAGTCACTAGTTGGCAACTAAATCATTTGTGGGTTACACATCGAGCAGCGAACATGGCGAGACGTATACTTGAGCTTGCACAACTAAACCGTGCAATGCGCAGAGAACGTGTTTTCAGAGACAGACGAATGACGAATTGGTGAAAAGGTACAGATTTTCACGTGCAGCGATTCTCTTCATCCTATTAAAATGCAAATTGCCATTCTCCCATTTTGTGGTTTCGCGAACTGCCTAACGTCCTAGCTGCCTGCTAGAAATATCTAGCTGGCAACTAGCTGGTAACATTCTTAGCAAGGTTTTATGAATACAAAATTAGTTGGTAACCGCGGAGCAGGAAACTACGGATTTAGCAGGATGCTAAGGCCTAGTTGGGTGCTAAGTTAGCAGGCTTTCATGAATATCGGCCCTGGGCTATCCACAATAAGTTGAGAAGAAAATAAAAGGTGATATATCGATCAATATTTTTGGTTTTAAAAACTATATACGACTTCTGAATATTTTTTAATGATTTTTGAATATTTTGTATTTAGCACTGTTTACTCTGGGAGTTTATTTATTGGGGTGCACCAGCAGTGGCGTAGCTACCTACTTAGGAGGCGGAGATCACCCCTGCCCTGTTGTGTATTTAAGGATACACGTATTTTTCAGTATAATAATTATTAAAAGAATATATCATTATGATTCAGTGTGTTGTTCGTTTATTCATTACGGAAGAATACCAAGTGTTCAAGAGGTGATTATTTACAGTTCAGACGGATCCGGGTCTGTCGTGTTGTGACTAGCCTTGATTAAGGCGCGCGTTGGAACGGTTTGGTAGCCCCTGTACGTTTTCTGAGGTATATTTTTACATTGTTTAAATTGAGGATTATTGCAGTCAGCAGGGCCGTAGCTAAAGGGGGGAGGGTCTCAGTCGGGAAGTTAACCACCAAATCAAACCATTGAAACATGGTTGCAGTTTTGTGCTAGAGGTCAATTTATTTCTGGAGGAAATTTCTCACGGCGCCTTCCCCTGCCCTCATTATAGGCGATTTTTCGGGGAAAACCCCCAAACTTGTTTTTTCATTCATCGTTTCAGTCCAACTCAAATTACATGCAGTAAATCAATCAAATTATTATGAAAAATCGTATCTCCTGAAACATCTTAATCTTCATTGTGTCATGATCTTAAATAAAATTAATTATCTGAATGCACCGATTTTGATTTCCCCCTTTATACGACAGGTTATTTTTATTCGATCTTGATAGTACGTGTAAACGTCCATGCCTTTCTTCTCAGTTCTTTGGAATGAAATGTGTATAGGAAAGAATGCGCGACACTCAATGAGCAAAGTTAACGTGAATCACAAACCGAAATCCCCCGTGTAAAACTCTAGTTACGGTAAAAGTCATGTTTTAAATGTTGGTGCCTTCCAATGTACAATTTTCAGATTAATCTGCTAAGTAATTGATTTGTAGAATATCCAAAGTGTTTATGTATTTGCTTTCATACTACATTTCTGTGTCTCTTCAAAAACGTGAGCAATTATCGTAGGTCTAATGAAACTTTCATTTTATGATCTATTTTGATGATAACTATATTATTATGATAATCAATTATTGATAATCAATTAAAAAAAAAAAAATCAAAATGTCTACAAGCTCAAGTCCGAACACTTTGAGTTTGTAATTCAAAATCGGAAGTCTAGTTTTAAATTTGTTTTCTTTCATTCACATTTCAAATTCGAAACGAAAATGCCAGAATTTGGCGATGAAATAGTCACAAACTTGTGTAACACCCTATTGTTACAATTATACATTAGTCACAACGCATCTTTTAATATACTACTCAAAACAATTTAGGGAACACCGGAATAATCTCAGTTAAAGCAAGATCATTTATTTCAGATAAACACAATGTTTCACAGAATTGATGAGAAACAACTGCACAATGAAACAGATGATAAAGGATGCATGTAGTGATCACACATCATTTCATGACATGACTACTGAAAGAGAGAGGGGGTTGCAAATGAAAATCCCGATTCACGGAACATTTCAAACCTACTTGATGTTAAAATCTGGTGTTCCCTAAATTGTTTTGAGTAGTATATATACAAGACCAAGACCCACATGACTTGTGAACAATCAAATTACATTAAAATTACCTAAAGGTTCATGAAAGCAAAACGCTTTTTGTTTTACTTCACATAAGCGGAAATGTCAACATTTCCTACTGTAAAAGATGTAAAAGATTCCGTGGAATCCTAATAATTATTACGTATTTTTTGTTGGGTTTAAATCTCAACAATTGCTCTATTGTTCTAGTAGAAAGAAAGTAAATTATTTTCAATTTAAAAAAAAAACGACTTTTTAAATTGAAATTCACTCTTACCTATTGAATTGTAATTGTATGGACAAACTGCGAAAGAGTCGTCCCTATAGTTTCAACCAGTTTGTGTGAATTCAATCTTATTATGTGAATTATGGCTAATTGAATTTAGACCACAGCTGCAGCTAGACAAATACATTGCTGGTTATATATCATATTTGTAATTTACTTTATTTTTAAAAGGAAACTAGAAGTGTACTGATTAAAAATCAAATTGTCTTCGATATAACGAAACAAAAAACACACGGACTATATATCTTGAATTACATACCACAAAACTGCTGCTTGATCGATCTTGACGATACGTATCGTTTACACATTTTTGTGTTCGTCGTGACAATACAAAGTCACACATTTATTTCCATGTTGGCAACAACTTAATCCATATTGAGTACAATAGTACATCACAGATTATTAATATTAAGCACAACTGACAATTATGTTAAGTGTAAATTACAGTTTGACAGGATTTACATATTGAAACTTGGCAGTATTACCAACATGTAGAGAAAATGAAGCATAATGCTTTTAAATCTTCCCCTATGACAGACAAAGACTTAGACATGACGAGGACATGTAAAAGACATGTGAGACATAATAACACATAATAACACATGTACATCAGTGCCAACAGTTTGCGTTGATCCATAATGTGACGCGTTTGTTCCTCAACCTGATTGAACAGATTGTTTGAAAGTTGTAGTATTTTTCTCTTGATTTATGTCTGAAGTTTCAGTGAGTTAAATTGTCCCCCAGTTTACTGCCTTATTTGGTATTTCTTGTCTTCAGTTCTGTTGATGATTTGGGTGAGGGAGAACATGTTTGGTGCTTTCGTGACTGGGTATATACCCATGTAACGGTTCATTTCCCAGACAAACCCATTGCAGTCTATCCTAACTGTTGAGTGCCATTGTTTAATGCAAACGGTTTGAAAACCTGACAGGAATCTTGCAGATGAATGGGTGTAGGCCTAATTTAAACCATTCGTGGTCATTAAATCACCTCCTTTAAGCAGCACGGCACAAGTATCCTGTCCCATAGATATATTTCCATTCGATTGATAATGTACCCCAACTCCTACAACCAAACACCTAAAAAAACGAACAATTTCAAGAGTTGTTCGGTGTACAAAAGAACACTTAAAAAACAACAAAAAACTAAAAACAAAAACAAACAAACAAATAAACAAACAAAAATGCGCGTCACCGCACCGATTTTGAAATCGACCTAAGACCAGAAACCGAAGACTTCTTGGGCCTTATATTGAATGCTAACATTTCTGAACCTTAACATGTCTGCAAGTTAGCTACATAATTATACAGCAGTATCAGATGGGATGAAGCGGCTTGTATACCGCAATCTATGTCAGAAATAAACACCTATCAATCCCTGTTGAACTCTCCTGAATCAGCCCCAACATTGGCGTGCCATCCATATGAATTACCGCTGTGTCTGGTAAGCCTAGAGGGCAGCTAGACAACCTTGAAATACTAAAAAAGATAAGAATAGTGCAATGTCTGAAGCTCGACGCTCGAATAGTTACAGTTTCCCTTTTGAAAGTGAGCAGGTCAGGTTAGTTCACTTTTAAAAAACTCATTGTCAGCTTTGTGTGCAAACATGCCCCCTCTGAAAACAAGCGCCGTGCACCCAGGGATCCTGGCTCTACGGTGGCTAAGAAAAGACAAATCATTGCCAATCAAATCGTGTTCTACACATCATATGACCCCCCCCCCCCCCCAATTCAAACAGAGAACCAAATCCTCACAGCTTTTATAACGCTGATGGTCATCACATGCCCAAGCATGTCCATTCGGCTGTGATGCGTACACACAATCATTCGATGCGTATAAACAATCATTCAATACTTGAATTGAGTGAACAGCTAATTAAACAATGCTCAAGACATTGGTCATTATTGACTGGCCGGCAGCAGCGTGTTGTATAACAGGGCAGTAACTCTGGTGTGAAGCGTCTGGCAGTAGCGTCTGGTGAACAGTTTAATGTTAAACTCTTCACACTGGATTAATACATTTAATTTGGTAATCTCCATGCCCGGTTTAACAATTTAGGAGATTGTTCTGTTACATTTATATCTTATTTCCAGTATATTGGTGTCACAAGGTCCATCATGATTGGGACAGAGTGAAAGTTATACAGTAAAAAGGCACCCCCAGGGAAAATGAACACACCAACAAAATGAAGCAGAGGAACATAAAAAAGATATTGTTTTATAATATAATTTAATTATTACTAACAATTTAATGCAATTCAAGTAAATTTAGATAAATGATAAATTGGAACCCGGTTGTTGATCGTTGTGTAGTTGGCTGGTTAAGCGTGCGGCGGTGACATGGGGAACTCACACTGGATTGAGACCCTTGGCGTGCATCGGCGGATGACGTCAGGTCCCCGAGACGGCGTTTGCCTCTAATACTATAGTCAGCGTCGTGCCTCTCCATGTCCCAACCAGACCCCAAAGCCCAGAAAATTATGTTAAAAAATCGACCTTAAAGGTTATGGCGACTTAGCAGCTTGGCCCCAGTCTCGGCAATCTCAACTCGGATGTCCTCCAAACCATCGGCTAACAGAGCCGGTATACCCAGAAAACGGCTGATCAGACCTGCATTAGTGGAGCTCAGATCCGTACCCCCAGGGTGGGGTCTCAGGCAGAGGCCTCAGTGCCCAAAGTCATCGAGGCGGTGGTCAAGCTGCTAAGTGTCTCCCAAACCCCTTTACTTTTCTTTATATACTACACCAATAATGAATATTCATTTATCCCATAAATTTGAATAAATATCGATCCAGACCGTGCATGTTAAATCATGTTGGGAAACCTTTGTATGTTTAAGCCAAATAAGGAAATCAATTTCACAACAGATTCTTTAGTAAACAAAAAGGTGCAGCCCCATGGCTCGGTGGATATTAACAAAATAAGGATGGCTGCCGGTACTATAAAAAGGTAAGGTGGTACTAAAATGACATGATTTCGTCTCACCCACAGGATTTAAGTACAGTTATTTATGTTACCTTAAAATGACATTTATACATTAATTATGAGTTTGTGACACTTGGAATAATAATTGATTCTAACCTCAGCTGGAAGTCAAACGTTAATTATGTTGTTTCCATTGCAAACCGTCGTTTATCATCAATTTGTCACCATAGATAGTTTTTTCCATTTTAACATCAGTTTGTCTTATGTAAGCTGCAGTAGAATTACCACAAAGGTAGCTGACGTCACAACCCTGGCAAGTGACATTGTATTATGTTGGATTAGATGATGTACTAAGTGTGGTGCGACACAGCTCTACTAAAGGGAGTCACCAGTTTAGTTGCTTATTACCGTTAAGAACATCTTTCAAATTCACCTTTGATTGTCGAAACAGCAAAGCTTATCTGTGCAAAAACATGTAAGTGTGTTCAGTTTAAAGGCCCATTAGCAATGCTTTATTTTAGTTTACCTGACACAATTTGATGTTGAAACGCCTTTGAAAATGTAGATTCTGTACTCATGCCGACTTTTACCAGTGAACATTTTATATTGGAATTTGATTAAAATTTTGATTTGCTGTTGGGTCACAGGCCTAATGGCAGACAAAATGAAAGTAGTAACGAATGTATGAAGTAATGGAACTTGTTGGATGCCATATTTCGTGTTTGAGAAAACCTGTTTTATTGTCTCGTTTGTTGTTTTGTATATTTAACGATGGATGACATCAGTGAAGATGAAGACTTATATCTACTTGATTCTTCTCATGGTGTGTGTAGGATGTGTCATTGCAACTTACGAGGATAAAGGTAAGTCAACAAATCATGTTCATAGATTGAATTCAATCGAACAATGTTTTGCCAGGAATTTTCGAAAACCAAAGCACTAGATTTGAGTTTTGTTTTTAATATATACAACACAAAATAATAATTCGTTAATCAATGAGACATTATAAAAAGCCGGAGTACAAACCGGCTCTTCTCAGAGCCACCATTACTCAAAAGAGATTTCATCACATGGTGTCACCGCAAACCTACCTTCTTTATCTGTCTCCACCATGCATAGCTTCAAGTTTTACATTATATAAAACATACCGTAGTACATGTAGTGGGATGTAATGTGATTTCGTTTAAATGTATTTTGAAATAGATGAATAATTAACTGTGCGCTACGATTCACTTTTTGAAGGAAGTTTACATTTTGATAAAATGTCTGAAAAGCATCTGTCCTTATAATACTTGATTCATTATACTGTTTATACAAACACCCGGTGTTTCAGCTTTAAATAGTAAATGCATTCTGCTGTTATCTTGTATTCATTCCAACGTGGAAATATCATCTTAACTATGGGGAGGGGGCACGGGGGAAAGTTCCCCCAGCTGAGGTCCATGCCCCCCATTCAGAAGTTTGAAAAAATAGGTCGCTATTTGAGACTGCAGGATTCAAATATTGACATGCTCCCCCTAGAAAAAGTGGTGCGCCCTATAGTGCCCCTGAAAATTTGACCCTAGTTACGTCACTGTATTATATATATATACATTCTTAAAACTGTTGAATCAACCTTATAAGAGTTCGGAGAGTGACAACATTAATTATAAAGTTAAATTCAACTCAAAGAAAGTGTTAAATAAACACGGAGTCAAGTTAAGTCTAAATTTATCAATGTGAAGTCATCACTTTTAAAAGTTAAATCCAACTTTATAAAGAGTTGTCACTGACCGAACTCTTTAAAATATTGATTCAACACTTTAGTTTTAACCCCTTGCCTACGGTATTATTTTTTACCGAGAGCGAACGTGGATGCGGCCAACCACGGAATGTCTGTGGCGCCGTGGAGCGCCGAGTCAAACCCGGCCATGGTAATGTGCAAAACTCCGGTGTTCAGCCAAGCGTATAATACCAATAAGCAGGAAAGCTAAGCCGGGCATACCCTATTAATTTCATCGTAGCGTAACTGAAAGGGAGGTGTTAAGAAATCTCATGAATAGGCTGTATTCAGAATGCTCTCGAAAGCCTAATCTATTACATAAAATTCCATTTCAAGAACAATATGGTTCACCAAACTATCAGACTTCTTGAAGATTTCTATTCAAGGCGAATTCTCGGCAAATACAGCTGGAAAATCAATCAATTCACCGGCCGCGGCTATAGCCGTCAACCATACGGAAGGAGTTTTAAGAGTGTACATTTCACGATTCTCAAAAATGACAATAATTATTATACTGAACAGCAAAAGAAACGCAAGTTCCGAAAAAAAAACCGAAATTTCAGAGTAGTAACCATTCGCATGTTAGAAAAGATGATGGTAAAATGATGTAATGAGTCCAGGTGATGTAATGTCATACAGTTTGGCGTCCATACTAAACATTCGCACAAACGCAACCACAGTGAAGTTAAACCATGAATTGTGCACGTGCATTGACAGGTGTTGGTGAAACACGTGGATTGCCACTCTAAGGCATCCTTTATAAAGGGCTGTGTCAGAAAAATATTCGTTGTTCGTCTAGAAGGTGTACACTTTACGCAAACGATGCCAAGACTTTCGACTGTGCAAAGAGGAGTGGCCCATGGAATGTTGCAAGGCGGTATCTCTGCAACCGATGTAGCCAGACAAGTTGGATGTCATTTCACCACCATCACACGACTTGCCCAACGTTACCGGCTGACAGGGATCGTTGCTGATCGTCCACGTTCCGGTCGACCAAGAGCGACAACTCCTGCACAAGATCGGTTCATCCGGGTCACTCATCTAAGGAACCGTACTCAAGCAGCATCAAGAACAGCAGCCTTAGTTCAGGGACCAAGAGGACCAGTATCCGCCGATACCATTAGACGTCGACTACGGGATGGAGGACTCCGCTGTCGACGTCCATATGTAGGGCCAATATTGACACGACAATACCGTCAACGACGTTTACAGTGGGCCCGGCAACATCAACGTTGGCGACGTGCTCAGTGGCGACAAGTTTTCTTTTCAGATGAGTCTCGCTTCCATCTTTCACATGCTGACGGGCGTTTACGTGTTTGGCGTCGACGTAATGAACGTTACTGCTGTCGTGTATAGAGATGATGTTCTTCGTCCTCATGTTGTTCCAATGTTTGCTGCACATCCTGAACTGCAGTTCTTCCAACAGGACAATGCACGTCCTCACACAGCAAGGGTGTCGATGGCGTATCTCACTCACAACAACATCAACGTTCTTCCATGGCCGTCACTTTCCCCAGATATGGCTCTTATTGAACATGTCTGGGACGAAATTGGGCGTAGGATAGCTGCCAGGAGACAGCCAACTACAGTTGCACAGTTGGAAAAGAGATTGGTGTTTGAGTGGAACCACTTGCCTCAGGCATTCTTCCAGACTCTTGTGAACTCTATGAGGCGACGTTGCACCGCCTATGTGCCCAAGGTGGACATACACGCTACTGAAAAGACTGTGACTTTTCACTGAGTTGGGTATCTCCTTTTGGCGGACTGTGGTAAATGTGAAAATCTTGCAATGCAATTTCAACAGTCACTTTCAGCTCACAAATTGAAAGCATTTATCATTAAATGAGTGATTAGAATCAAAATGGTTTGTCTTCTGTTTGAAAACTTGACAAGACCTCGGACTTGCGTTTCTTTTGCTGTTCAGTATATGTCAGTCGGGTCATTGTTTGGTGCCATAATCTTCATAATTGCTCAGTTTCTTGTTGGATATTGTGTCATTAATGGGGACGATAAATAGTATAAGGGAATATTGACATTACTGTCATTATATCCAAACATTGGGGAACATGTCCACGTCCCCACACTGCAAAAACTGGAATGTTAAAAGAACGCCATTGGTAACAGTTGAAATAACGCTGGACGTGTCATTAGTTTTATTATTCCATAGTGTTTGTATTAGGCGAGTTGTTCAATATGAACGTCTCTGGTGTAGTTTCTAACAACACGGTTTTTGCTGCCCTTGTCACGCCCCGCCCCTCATTGTATACGGCCATAGCAGAATAGCAATGGTTAGGCAACTGGGGCGTGTTTTCGTGACCCTAACCAGAAACTTGTTTCTGACGTCATATTCTTGACCAGAAACAAGATGGCATAGCTACGCGAAAACGCGAACATAACCAGAAAATTGTTTTCAGTTTGCGACATGTTCAATCATCAACGCTTCTCAAAAAATACGATGTAATTAAATTTTTTGCCAAATAGAACTTACTCGTGAGTGCTAGTAATAAACTTGAAAGATATACTGGTATACGAACAATCATTTCATCATGTTTTAACAAATAATTAACAAAACTTTAGTTGTTTTTTCAATCCGCCATCTTGAAACCAAGCGTAACCGATCACAACACTTCGGTTTACGTTTGGTCAGAACAATGACGTCATCGCAGCACAACCGAACTCGCGAAAACGCTTAACTAATCACCAAAGCCCAAACATGTTTCTGGTTACAGTCGGGAAAACGCGCCCCTGGTCACAGTCATGTTTATTTGTTATGCTTGTGGTTTTTACCAGATGCAGGGCTAATGGAAAGTCTGAGAGAGCTCCTTCAAGAATTGAAAGATCGTGAAAACAATCAAAAACGTAATTATAATGTTTCTGTCAGTACGGGGTCCCCCTACCCTCACGTGCAATGCATCCGGTCCAAGTCACTCACATAATATGCACGCAAATAAATAAATAAATAAATACAATAAATAAATACAAAATAAACAACAGGGAAGGAACGAGGTTAGCTGAAACCGGAATGCATGGCAAAAAAGAGGTGCCACGCCCCAACAGCATTTATAGAGATTGTATAAAGTAATCTTGCATTTATGCTCCCATGATAATGCTCCCAAACTGCTTCTGCGATATGTTTACTTTCTGTGAATCCCGATAAAGATTAAACAACCAATCTGTGAAAGATTCTCATTATTACGTAATGTCGTTCACAAGACAAAAGTGAAAATGCAATTAGATCTATGAAATAATTCTCTTTTAACAATTTTATTAAACGGAAATTATTTCAGCGACAGAACCTCAGAAAAAATATTTCTAGGGAACATTCACCATCATCGGCTTCACACAAAGTTAGTGTAACATTATGAATAAAAAATTGTGTTTTTTGTAATTTACCAATTATTTACTTTACCTTTAACTCAATACATGTTTTGTCGCAGGTTTCTTCCCGCCCCTGGGAAAACATTATTAGTGTATAACTGCTTGAAAACTAAACTACACGAAAAAGTGTTATACAAAAAATGTTAACTAAAATCATGAGGCTATTGTCTACATTTAAAGACAAAATCTTTTGAATTTTTTTTTTGTGATTTTGGAAATAAGTTATTAATGGCAGGATAACGTTTTCAAGAAGACTGGAACCGTGGCTGGCTGGCTGGCTGAAATTTATTTCGTATTTTTATTTCTTTCATCATTCAATCCTAAATATTGTTTCTCTTCCTAGAACGAGAATATTTTGAAGAGGAGCTCCAGAGGCAAAGTAAGTGAAAAACTCATGGCATTGCTCAGTGGTATAGCGATGATTTCTCAGAATTACCAACAAATTTGTGAATTTAGCGACAGACACTATTTTGCCAATAAGTTGGGGCTGTTCCCTGCTACCCCTGCTACGGCACTGGAATTGCCGCTAACGTGGGAAACTAGATCATAGAGACGAAGGGCGGTGGTGTTTGTGCTCACAGAACTGTGTCAGTGTAGTAGAATGATGATAATTGGGGAGGAAGGACCATGGGTACAGGAGACATGTACAAAAGATTCATATGATGATTGGGTTGAGGGACCACAGTAGATCAATTGGTACCGGGAGCAGTGGCGCCATCTATCGCTGAGGTTGAAGCCTACCTTGTGGAACGGTCTGATAATTGAGTATATATTTAAAAAGGCCTCTTAGATGGTGTTAATGCAACATCTGGATTGAAACGATAAACTCTGCAGACTGCCACTGCTCGTGTACCAAATGCCAACCTTCCAAACCCTCAGTGTGTCTCCATAGGACCCGCATCACACCGACCTACTCCATCCAGCGTATCTTCCTTCAAGCAAGCACTAATTAAGATCTTTCATCTCTTCACAAACCGTAAAGTTCTCATGAGCTTAGCCCTGATATGACCCTATCTACAGTGCAAATGCACTGTAGATAGGATCCTATCATGGCTGTCATGAGCTGAACATTGTTCTTGTATTTGGTATTGCTTCATTTCCTCGTAGAGCGTCGCCCACCTGTCTCACGCGGCCCACCCAGCCCACGAGGCCCACCCAGCCCACCCGGCCCACCCGGCCCACCCGGCCCACCCGGCCCACCCAGCCCACCCAGCCCACCCAGCCCACGCGTGTAATAGTGCGATGTTTAACCGAACGACAAAATACCATGACTGATGTGAATATGGTGAGTATTCTCCACATTGATTCCTATTTTATATATCGGCGGGTCCCATGGATGGCGAACAGAGGTCCATAGGGTGGGGAACAGAGGGCCCGACGGTGGCGAACAGAGGTCCATAGGGTGGTGAACAGAGGTCCATAGGGTAGCGAACAGAGGGCTATTATGCATCTCTTACTTTATTACACTGCTGTCCAGCATCCAGTGTTAATAGAACAAATCCCCCAGCAGTCTACTTAAGGCCAGCATTTTTGAATTAGTTGGATTACTAACTCACCGAACCTGAATCTGAGAATAAAAAATAAAAAAAGAGAAAATGTACATTTTTTTAAATTCTTGGTGCGGGAATTTTAATTGAGAATTGTAATTGATTAAAAACCCAATGATTGTTTAATATTTATTTTATTGCCGAAGCCAAAAGATAAGATTCTGCGCAGCTGCCCTTCTCTTCAGCAGCTTGGATTTGCGAACGTATTCCTGGTATCCGAACCAGCACGTGCACGCAGGAGCAGTGAGCACATGTTGTTAGATGAGAAGCAGCACACAGTGGGCCAGGGTGGGACCAAAGTGCGCCAAAACTAAATTGTCCGTTATTTTGATGGCATATTAGACCCAGTTGTGTTTTCGGACGCGCTGATGCCAATGAAAGTGTTATAAAGATTTATGACGTCATCAAAATACTGATTTCTGATCGGACTGCAGATGATTCACGCTCATAGCCTCAATTGCGGTCTTGCTGGTTTTAAATTACACTAATCGAGTGTATGCGTTACGGCTGTAAATTATTGTAAGGATAAAATTGTCGTTAAACAATTTGAAGAAGTTTGTACACTATTGGTAATGTTTGTAAAAATGTTTCTAAAAGTATCCTTACTTTCTTTGAATCAAGATATCCGTTAAACAACCAACCTGTGAAAGTTTCCGTTTATTATGTGTCATTATCCGAGAAAATAATGAAAATGCATTTAGTTTCGTATTAATTCGTACGTTGATTTGATTTTGTTTCCGGAGTGACAGCAATTAATTTTGGACATTAATTTTCTATATTACTATAGCCTATTTGAAAGCAAATTTATCAATTTAACACCAACAAGTTTAATGAAAAACTGTGATAATTTTTGTTTCGTGAATTTGCCAATAGTGTAGGGGCTTACTGACTGAAAATTACTTTTTAGATATGTCGTGCTTTCCATTATCAAGACACTGATAACAATTTTAACTGCACAATTGTTTATCATGGCTATCATTTTACAAGTCTTCTCTTTGTTTACGAAGCGGAAACCGCAAGTCATTTCACTGTGTGAAGCGCGCTGCTCACAGTCGACTTATAAAAAAGGTTCAAATTTGTTGGGATGGGGGTTTACAAAAAAATGCTAGAAAATCACAGGTCGCAGCTAATTTTGGTATCAAAATGTTGCTGAAAGATTAGCTTTAGGGAAATATGAGAATTTAGGCGGGAATCGGCGGGAATTTGTAGTTCCAACCATAGCTGAACCAAAAACGCTATATTTTATATTTTTTAAACCAAATTCCTCAGTTTTTGCTGATGAAATCAAAAAACTAATTTACAATCGACTTAATTTTTTATAAAATATAGACCATGCACTGGGTTTAGTTCAATTTACATGACGATAGCTTCTGAAGCCCACAATGGCAATATATAACACCAGCAACCGGCTTATTATCACATTTTAACAAGTTTTTTTGAAATTGTAAGGCGGCTCTATGGTTATTAAATATTAATTGTTTAAACTGTTAGTATACAGTCGTATGGGGTCTTAGCAACCTAATACATGTAAAAGAAATACAATCTGGCACATACACAAATTACCCCTTTTGACGCACTTTGGTTTCACCCTGGTCCACTGTGCAGCGGTGGCTAACAATGATGAGTGGTTATACAAATGATAGTAGTAAATCATCTAAATTACCTGATACATCCGTTGAATATGCAAATAAGCTGAATGTGTTTTATAATAGGTTTGATTGCCATGATTTTTCTAAAGACGCTGATGATCTGCAGAATTTACTATTTAGTTCTTGGACGAATTCCCAACCGTTTTAAGCTGTAACTGCAGATGAAGTACGTAAGGAATTTTCCAAACTAAATTCATCAAAGGCAGCTGGCCCAGATGGGTTACTACCTCGTGTACTGAAAAATTGTGCCAATCAACTTGCCAATATATTTGCAATTATTTTTAATCTCTCATTTAGTATCCAGACAATACCAACTATATGGAAACAGTCATGTATTATTCCAGTACCTAAAAAACCTATTATTACATGTTTAAATGATTTAAGACCTGTAGCATTGACGTCCGTGGCAATGAAAATAATTATGTGAGCGCTTTGCTCTAAAGCTTTTAAAACCCATGGTCGATAAATATTTAGATCCAATGCAGTTTGCGTACAGGTCCAAGCGCAGTACTGAGGATGCTATTTTATACAGCCTTGAAAAATTATATTCACATCTTGAACATACAAAACGGGGTCATTCTGCTAGGATTATGTTTTTCGCCTTTTCATGTGCTTTTAATACCATTCAACCTCACATTTTAGCCAATAAGTTATTAGAAATGAATGTTCGCCATAATTGTATCTTATGGATTTTTAATTATCTTACTAATAGGTCCCAATATAAGTAAGAATAATTGCTGTGACACCATGTGGAGTCTCAATTGAGTAGTAATTAGTTCTGAAAAGAACTGGGGGTACAACTCGACGTTTCGATCAGTATGCTCTGATCGTCCTCAGGAGAATGCCGGACTCTGGAAAATGCTGCTGCTTAAGTAGGCTGCTGGAGGATCATCCCATGAATGGATGCTGGAGGATTAGTTCGTTGAGTGGCGCAGGCGGGAATTGTTGAGACTAGGATCCTAGGGGTTGGGGGAGAGGAGTGTGTGCTCACTGAACTGAATCAGTTGTTGACAAGCACAGGGGAAGGAGTGTGGTTGACTTAGGATATAGGGGATCCCTCAGTCTGGGGTGGGTTATGGACTTTGGATATAGAAGATCCTTCAGTCCGGAGTAGTGGTCGCCAAATGTCGCTGATGTAGAAACCGATGTCCTGTGGCACAGTGTCGTGTTTGACAATTTCGATGGCCTCTCTGATGCGTCTGGGGTGCCATGTGTCGATGGGTGTGATGAGTTGGACTGCCTGCCAGTCGATTTGGTGGTCCTTGATGTGCGAGTGCTTGACGATGGCGGACTTCTCGAAATCTCCTCTGCGGCCGTGTGCTCGGTGTTCTTTCAATCTGATGGGGAGGTTGCGTCCTGTTTCGCCGATGTACACCATACCGCTCTGATGTTTGGGTCCGGTTTGTCCTTGTGGGTGTGTAGAAGGCCTTGGAGTTTGCTGGGGGCTGAGTGGAACACATCGATGCTTGCTCGTTGGAGAATGCGCTGTAGTTTGTGAGACATCGAACCTAGATAGGGGAGACAAGCAGAGAGGGTTAGATTACTTACCTTGCTTTCGGGGTTTGGAACCGGCTTTGTTGTGCTGATCTTGCTGGGATTGTAACCGTTGCGTTTGAGGGTGGTTCGGATGTGCTGTAGTTCCTTGGGAAGGCTGTCCTTGTCACAAATGTTGTAGGCACGTTGTACGAGTGTACGGTTGACCGATGACTTGAAGCTTGGGTGATGGAAGGAGCGCTGGTTCAGGTACCGATCTGTGTGCGTGGGCTTTCTGTAGACGTTGTGGTGTAGGGAGCCGTCTGGGTTTCTGGAAATGCCAACATCAAGGAACGCGATCTTGCCGTCTTCTTCTGTTTCCATGGTGAACTTGATGCTCGGGTGTTGCTGGTTGAGATGTTGTAGAAAATCCTGGAGTGTGTCTCTGCCATGTGGCCAAACCACAAAGGTGTCGTCCACGTATCGGAGCCACAGCTTCGGTTGGAGGTCGGCGGTGTTGAGCGAAGAGTTTTCAAACTCTTCCATGAAAATATCAGCAAGGACCGGGGATACAGGAGATCCCATGGAGGTCCCAATATGTTAACATCCGAACATCTAATAGCATATCCGAGATCATTATTTCGAACACTGGTGCACCTCAAGGTACGGTTTTAGCACCATTCTTATTCACACTGTACACATCGGATGCAAGGTCAACTAACAAAAACTGCTCACTAGTCAAATTTACAGATGACACTGTCTTGTTGGGTTTAATTACAAAAGATGATGATATTGCGTATTTAGAACAGATCAATTATTTTATAAACTATTGTGAGCAAAACTTTTTGGAACTTAATGTTAATAAGAAAAAGAAATGGTGATTGATTTTCGTAAGTCCCAAAGTGTATTAAATGAAGTTATTATTAAGGGAAGTACCGTTGAGAGGGTAGATAATTATAAATATCTCGGGGTTGTTATAGATAATCGGCTTGCCTTGCACGATCATATTGATATGTTAATGAAGAAATTAAATTCTAGGATGTATTGTCTGCGTGCGATGAATAGGTTTAACGTCAATAACAACATTCTTGCCATGTTTTATAACTCTGTTATTTGTGGGGTATGGCAAAATAATTTGGTGTCGTGGGGTGGTAATGTTGGAAAAGAAGATGAACATCGTATTGAAGCCATGATTAAACAGGCAAGCCGTGTGATCGGGGAAAGTCAGCTAACCTTGGCCTCGTCCTACCAACGGCTTCTTGGGGTCAAACATGACAAGATCCTTCATGATGATGATCACCCGCTTCATGTGCAACTGAACAGAGCGGTGATCCATCGAAGTGGTAGGATGAGGCTGCCGTTGGCCAGTACAAATAGACATCCCTCATAATTTATTTCATAATGTATGACATTTTATAATTCAAATTTTAAGCGTTGATTATGCTTGCCTGTTTGGTACCTTTCATTGGACCTGTTTCGACCTTATGTCACTGTGCAATATGTCTTTTATTTGTTTTCTTATATTTAGGTGTTCGGGTATGTGCCCGAAACACCTATTGTTTTTGTTCGTATTTTTTTTAGGTGTTCGAGCGCGCAGCGCGAACACCTATTGTTTTAGTACTGTTTTTTTTACTTCTTTTTCTCAGTGGCGACTATCCGGCAGCAAAGGCATCCTTGCTACGCATATACAGCCTTCAAACTTAACACATAAACAGAACATATCAAGCAGACGAAACCGTTTTCTGTGATGTCATGATTACGTCACCAGGTGTCGAATTACGCTAAATCAAAGTTTAATATTTTATAAATTCATATCTCATGAACCTCTCCTTCCGGTCGAAACCGGAAGTTGAAAATTTCAAACTTTCAGAAAATCATATCTCATGAACCATAGAATATATTTTCACAATCTTTTTATTATCTTAAAGATCTTGAACTTTGTCACATTTCGTTTTCAGACGTGACCCCAATCTGACCTTTCCTTCCGGTCGAAACCGGAAGGTTAAGTGAAACAATACGCTGAATTACTATTCCCTGTATGTACGAATAGACATATCGCGTGTGCACAGAATACGTACACACAGCAATATACGGAGTTTAATATTGGCCTACAACGTAAAGGCCTTGTCACACGGGGCAATTTTCGGGCAATTTTCAGGCAATAAAAGTTGCTGGCAATGAGATTGCTCGGAGATTGCCCTGTGTGGCATTTCATGCAATCCAGTGGCAATGAGTAGACTAGCTGGCTTTCTACTTTGAGGCAATCTGTCGTGGCAATCTCCAATCACATTGCGTATCAGTGATCACGTGACATTTTATCACAAGCAAAACATTTTCAGCGGCGGCCATTTAATTCTCGTTTACATGAAAAAATACTGAGGAATTTGTCCGTTCTTATTAACTCCAAAGCAAAATACAAGAAAATAAAATGGGTTACCGAGAAAGAGGAAAATATAATTGCATTATTAAGAGGTAAGTAGACATTATTTAGAGGTTTATTGGCCTAGAATGTGCGTTTGTAAAGTAGGCCTATCGTAGACATAATTATTGTATGCACAATCCAATGGAGGTTCGTGACGGACGAAACTGTTGTACTGCATCTATTTCGTAAAAACTATACTGAGTCTACTCTTTCGCTGTTTTTGCAGTGTACCTACATGATTTTAAGTTTGCATTTTAACTAAGGATAATGACTGAGCATGGATAGATTATTGTCCAGAAAAAAGTTTAAAAACTGTGCCATGCAGTCAAAGTCAAAAGAGCATCGTAACTCGCCTACATATATGTACAGTACATATACATGTATGCAAATCCATGTAAGTATATACATGTTCGTGTGTTGTTGTCTCTTCTGCAATTCTGCATGTTCTTCGTGTCAGCGAAATATATCCCTAACTCAACCTAAAGAGATGCTTTTACTTGATTAGTCTGCTAGTTGTAGCCACAAAATTGTCATAGGGCCACCTGTTTTTCTGAGCTAGGTTACATTTGTTGTTTTGTTATTATTAAGCATAAAAAGTCTGTCCCTCTATGCTTTAAAGAAAGGTCAGGTCTTATAACATAACACAAAGATGAAGAGCCTGCATAAAAAAAGAAAACTAATAAATGAAGAAAAAGCTGCAGAGGGATGAGTTAATATGAGTTTTAATTGGAAAATAAACATGCAGGTGTGTTGGTGGACAACATGTGTACACCAATTATAGAGTGCATTCTCTTACTGGAGTAATACATGTTGGCCTTTACCCATTCAGAATTTATTTTTTCACAGAATCATTTGAACATTTATTTATATTTTGTATTTTAGCTCTCCAGTATGCCGAGTAATTGGAATTAGATGCAATGGCTGGCATCAGTGAGAATCAGTTCAACAGCCTAGAAAGCATCTAAAACACAAGCCCCAAGGTAACCAATAAATCTGTGGTACAATTATTGTAAATGAGTGTGTGTCTGTGTGTGTGTGTGTGTGTGTGTGTGTGTGTGTGTGTGGATGATTGCATTCCTCCTGACTGCCCTATGATCCACTCACATGACCCCACCAACCTACATTGAAGATTGTGATTTGTATTTTCAAAAGCAATTCTTTAAAACTTTATCCACAATGTTGTATTCTTTCCCAGTGAAAACAGGTCAACTCGTATGCGTGCCAACTCGTACTATTACCAACTCATACTCATTTTGGTCAACTCGACCCGTAAAAATATTTATTACTGAATATTTACTGGCATGTGTACGGGTAGACATCCGGTTAATTTAGCTACACTATAGTGTCTATAGTTCCTCATAATACTAGTAGTGCTTATGTCTTGTGTGGTGATGGATGCATTGCAGTTTACTTGATACTAGCACTTAATTTTCTCACTAAAGTAGTCCAGAAACAAATATCAGCACATTTATTGAGATAATGAAACAGTCACATCATGGAGGAAGGAAGACGTCACATGTAACTTTCTATTCCATTGTAAAACCTAACTTAAAGGCATTGTTCTGAAGGGATCATTTTTCTAAAGTTGCATAAGTTTTCTGAAGTTACATCAATCCATCATCCTGATAATAACATATGAGGGCATTCTAAGTTATGTGTGTTTTGTTAGCATGACCCATTATTTTTCGTCCCTCTTTGAAAACATTTAATATTGTTTTTACATGATTAGTTTATATTTCAGATCATCGGTATCCATTTGTGCTACTGCTACAATGTGTGTCAGAGTCTGTGTAACTTTGTGATCCAATGGCCAGCATTTGAAGTTTATCCATTCATCAAAGGAGTTAATGTATGATTCAAATTATTTTATATGGACTTATCGTATCTGTGGCAGTCTTTACCCTCAAGAGAATTGATTTTTAGGACCTCAAGACATATATCTAGGTCTTTCTAGGAATTTCTTTAACATGTTAGAACAAAATTAGTACTGAGGAATTCTTATTATATTTTTGACTGGACCCAAACATCCTCACAAAATGTAGTTATTAAGCAATATCTGTTGGTGATCTAGTAAAATGTATATTGCCGACAGTGAATCCCTGGCAGTTGGGCCATATAAACATAGTAAACATAACCCCCAATCTTCATTGCATGGGTGTGTCAGCCTTGGAATACCTTTTGCCAGATCACCCAATTAAAGCACTAGTATAAGGGCCCCTTATACTTGTATTGCTTATTTGCCCTCCCTTCCCTAGTTATTGGATTCTATAGTGCTGCAAATGATAGACCAAATAATTTTTAGAAAACAAATGTGTTGGTTCATCACCAGTGCAGTACATGCCATCACTAAGAACTTGGGGAGGGGAAGGCATTTTATTCCAAAATTACCGATTCCAATGACAACCCCTGAATGTCACCCATTCTGAGCTCACTAAATCGTACATACAGAGTGTACATTTATTTTAAATGCAGATTGTTTCCGTTTTCTTGTCAACAAAGGATCATGGTTGGGTTCATTTACACTGAAGTCATTTCACTTGTTGCATGTGTAAGACCATGTACACTCATTTCTAGATTGGTTACAAGTAGGTTAAACAGGTCCAAGTCATGAAACCCAACAGACAGTTAAAATAAATATGTATTTCATTGTTTTATTAGCAATTTACAAGCACCCATACAACTCTTTGATTATTTCAGTGTCTAAACAATTTATGTACAAAATGGCATCTGATCTTTATGTTGTAAATCTGTAGTATGGACAGACATTTTGCCAATCATGTGTACAACCTTGAAAATGTAAAATCAATGTAGAATTTCTTTTCAAATTTTATAAATTATTTTGTAATTATTTGCAGATTAGGTGAAAACAAAGACAATTTATAAGCATGTCACAATAAGGAGATGCTTGATTACAGTGTCACTATTTTATCATATTTTTTTATAAACTTGACCTGAAAGTGAAGTATATTATAAATCAAGATCACTCAGTATAAAAACATGCAGTCCATCAATTAAATAAATTTTCATACAAGACTTAATACCAATGTTGGCTTCATTTAAATCTAGAATTGAAAGGTTTTCCATAAAAAATGAAAAGGGCAAGCAATTATCAAAATTTGATCCAGTGAATATAATTACATTTAATTTTGTTTGAATTGGGAATTATTTACTTTTTGGGTGGCAGGGAAGATGGAAAGCACGGATGCAAGCTTTCTTCCAACTTTATCATGTAGTAGTTATAAGCTTGTTTTCTAATGAAAGGCTAATTAGCTGATATCCATACAAGCAACCCCAGCCAATTTTAATCCAGTTACTATACATGTAGTCCCCTTCTACGCTAAATAAACTTTGTGACTTTATGCCCATAATAATGCTTGAATAGGTTGATCTGGCTGCCTACAACCCTGGCAAACTATTTTCATATGAGTGATTTTAATGTTGATTTATCATCTAGCATGGTTTTTGAAAAGTATGTGTTGGGCTAGTGTCAATATTTAAAATAAAAAAACAGTGTTCCAAGTCACACTTGTTAATTTCTAATTTATTGCTTAAATCTCACAACTTTTTCAAGTTCAACAGCCAATATCTCAAGAACTAAATGACATATTAGAAAACAAAAAACACAATTGAATTCCTTACATTAATAGCTTGTAATTCTTGTGAAATGACTTATCATAAATGCTTTGCCAATGGTCCAATTAGTGGCACACGAAGTAACGATTTTACAAATTTTAAAAGGTCATATCTCATAGCTTTAATTTGATGTATAAGTTGACAAATTTGTTATTTTTCATAATCATGAGGAGGTCATATATGACCTTCAAACCACCTAATCTGACCTTTACTTCCTGTCCAAACAGTAAGTTCAAATTCAACACATTCTAACGCAAAATTGATATGTCTTTTGAATATGAAATTGATAGTTATTATAAAAGATGACAAACCCTTCCACAATATGATATTTACATCATCGTTGAAAATTTGATTGAACCGGAAGTGGACTCGAACAGCGTGTGTTTGTTCTAACAAACACTTGTTTCAGTTAGGTGTTCGAGAGCGCGAACACCTATTGTTTTTTACTTTTTTAAATTTTTTACTTATTCATCTCAGTGGCGACTGTCCGGCAACAAAGGCATCCTTGCAAAGCATTTACAGCCTTCAAACTTAACACATGAACAGAACATAACAAGCTGACGAAACCGTTTTCTGTGACGTCATGATTACCTCATCAGGTGTCGAATTACGCTAAAAGTAAAATATTTAAAACGTTTCATATACGTTGCATGAAAGAATCAAAGTTCGTATAGCGCCGCAAGGCAATACGTGGGCTAGTCTGGCCATAAGACAACACGCACACAGCGTCGATATCGATTGTATGATAGTTGTAACCAAATATCGTGTAGTACACGATATTTGGTTACAATGGAGCTGCATGTCTATATCGACGCAGTTTGCGTGTGTACGTGTGGTGCCCATGGCCCAAACGTCATTTTTTAGGCTGTAAAATGGATTGTCAACACCGTCATAAAAGAGTAAGTATCTTGAAGTTACTTTTAAAGAGGATTTCCTTTTTTATCTTTCGTGTTTTTATACAAGAAAAACATTTTTTTAAGCTGTCCATTCGTCGTTGCATTGTGCCTGTTTAACTAACGTTACTCGTTAGTAGGCGAGGACAGCGGTAGTGCCATTTTCGTCTTCCTATCTGTCACCACACTAAAATTTAATTTTTAAATCTTTGATTTCTAGTATAAATACTGCCCGAAAGTTAAAGAAAATTCACCAAAATAGGGAGAAAAACATGCTTATTTAATTGATGCTATTTAATTTGAAACTTACGTGCAATTTGAAGGAAAAATTTGATCGGTGAACTTTTATTTTATGAGAGAGACTCTTTAATCATTTTGGTTTTTGAACCTCGTGATCTGTATTCTCGTGTTTACTCGTTTTTCAAAGTGCGAGAGTTTGGTTTATATGTGTTTTAATGTGAGATTTGGACAGAGAATGAGTGTGGCTTGATGGTAGCAAACTAGCGATTTATGTGCATTTTTAAGGTAAGAAATTTAACTTTTATTGAAAAATTGTTACAAAAGTGATTTTTTTCCCAAAAATTTAGCTTTCTTTAGACAAATCTGGTTAAATGGGTTTACTGAGCTGGTAAGATTCATTTTAGGGAACTTTGAAGTCTTCCAAAGCCAATGGAACCTTAACAATAATAATATTTTATGTCGCACTTACACCGCAAAGGACTTTTACTAAGTTTTAGGAGAATGGGTCAAATTTGATATTACCTGTCAAATGTGTTCTGGGCCATGCGCACTTTTATAATGTGCAACCCATCAATTCAGCCAGCCCCAAAAAGTTGAAAACAATCTTTAAAAAGTGAGAAGAGACAAGTTCTTCAATGAAAAATCTAAATATTAAATATTATAAACGTGGCTGCATGTTTTGTGTATACATGTCAAGTTCTTTAACCACATCACTGCAGATATTAATAAAGTAATCGGTAGGTTGCATGTAAAGTTGAAAACCTCCCTAACATTTTGTTAATCTTATAAAGCCTTTAACCTCACCTATGAAACAGATGTGAGGCTAATTTAAAAAAACACTGCACTTGGTAGTTCCTGCTCTGACCGTTGGTACCAAATTTAGTGTATATTTCTTTCAAAATGCACTTATAATTGCTTTATAAACAATTGGGAGTCAAAGTGAAAAACGATGACAGAAAACTACCCCCTAAAAAATGACATTAAAATTGTCGTAACTCCTCACCAGAAGAAGCTATGAAATTAATTTTAGCACCGTTGTAATCCTTGGGTTATAAGCTTTAAAATGATGCCAAACTTGTCTGCGAAATCTTTAAAAATGCAAAAAGTGCCGACCTCCCTATCGTTAGTTAGGCCTACGTGAACATACTTTGGACAGTAAACAACTAACAAAATATGAACAGATGTCACCAAAATGTATTTAGAATATAAATAAGGATAGGAAAATTCAGTTGTTAAGGTTATGGTAATTTTAAAGTAGAAATGTTATGCCATATTTTGTAATTTTTGTTTTCTCCAAAAATCTTCAGTTTGTGCACAAATTAAATAAGTAGCCTAGTGAGTGTAGTAGTGATTGTTTACTGCACTTTTCCTTAATTTGTTACCCTTCTCAGATACAAATCAACTTACATGGACAATTATTTCACAGGAAAAATGCACAATATTCATGACACAATGCATGTACTTGTAGGTCCTGCTCCCTGAGGCCTCTCTGAGACATCTCTCACAATCACATGAAACTTTATGAGTATAAGAGGCTCTGCAATTTCCTTAAATACCTTTCTCTTTTGATGTGAGTTTCGTGCGAGAATATTTCTTTAATTTATTACACATTGTCAAGAATAATTGTGTGCAATTTTGAAAACAAACCAATGCCCTTTTCAATTTTAATGGTCCAGCTACTTCAAAATTATACACTATTTTCCCCATTGACATAAATTAGAACTTATCTGAATTTTCAAATACTTTATTCTTGGTCCATGTACTTATAAAACCTTCCTATTATTGTTTACAGCATGTTCACTGTGACATATTATTTTCCTCATTCACATAAATTAGAACTTCTCTGAAATTTCTCTGCAATGATAGACCAAAGAATTTAAAAATTTTTTTTTTTTTTTTTTAAATGTGTTGGTTCATCACCAGTGGCAGTACATGCCATCACCAAGAACTTGGGGTGAGGGGGCAGACATTTTATTCCAAAATTACCGATTCCAATGACAACCCCTGAATGTCACCCATTCTGAACTGTCACTAAATCGTACATACAGAGAGTACATTTATTATAAATGCAGATTGATTCCGTTTTCTTGTCAACAAAGGATCATGGTTGGGTTCATTTACACTGAAGTCAATTCACTTGTTACATGTGTAAGACCATGTACACTCATTTTTAGATTGGTTACAAGTAGGTTAAACAGGTCAACAAAGTGGTTTCAATTGATTGTGGGAGAGGGAAGTGTGTAACCACAAAAGTCAAGTCATGAAACCCAACAGACAATTAAAATAAATATGTATTTCATTGCTTTATTAGCAATTTACAAGCACCCATACAACTCTTTGATTATTTCAATGTCTAACAATTTATGTACAAAATGGCATCTGATCTTTAGGTTGTAATTCTGTAGTATGGATGCAGCTACAGACATTTTGCCAATCATGTGTACAACCTTGAAAATGTAAAATCAATGTAGAATTTGTTTTCAAATTGTATAAATTATTTTAGTTATTTGCAGTATAGGTGAAAACAAAGACAGTTTAACATGTCACAATAAGGGAGATGCTTGATTACAGTGTCACTATCATTGTCAATTTATCATGATATTTTTGTTATAAACTTAACCTGAAAGTGAAGTATATTATAAATAATGACTAAATTTATTTTTTTGTACAAGACTTAATACCAAGAGATAAATACCAATGTTGGCTTCATTTAAATCTAAAATTGAAAGGTTTTCCATAAACAAAGTGAAAAGGGCAAACCAATTATCAGATTTGATCCAGTGAATATAATTACATATTTAATTTTGTTTTGAATTGGGAATTATTTGCTATATGACAACTCTTCTGCGGGGGCAGTGCAAGCTTTCTTCCAACTTTATCATGTAGTAGTTATAATCTTGTTTTCTAATGAAAGGTTAATTAGCTGAAGGAAAGGAAAGGGGAAATACTATGGTCTTCCATGCTTCAGTAACCCCAACTCCCCCAAACAATTTAACCCACACTTTCCTGCTCTTGAATTTGAAGCCAAGTTTAATCCAGTTACTATACATGTAATCAACTTTGTGACTTTATGCCCATAATAACGCTGAATAGGTTGATCTGGCTACCCACAACCCCTGGCAAACTATTTTCATATGAGGATTTTTTTAATGTTGATTTATCATCTAGCATGTTTTTGAAAAGCATGTGTTGGGCTAGTGTCAATATTTAAAATAAAAACATTGTGTTCCAAGTCACACTTAATTTCCTAATTTATTGCTTAAATCTCACAACTTTTCCAAGTTCAACAGCCAATATCTCAAGAACTAAATGACCTATTAGAAAACAAACAAAAAAACAATTGAATTCCTTACATTAATAGCTTGTAATTCTTGTGAAATGAGTTACCATAAATACTTGCCAATGGTCCAATTAGTGGCACACGAAGTAACGACTTTTACAAATTTTAAAAGGTCATATCTCATAGCTTCAATTTGATGTATAAGTTGACAAATTTGTTATTTTTTCATAATCATGAGGTCATATATGACCTTCAAACCACCTATCAGACCTTTACTTCCTGTCCAAACAGGAAGTTCAACACATTCTAACGCAAAATTGATATATGTCTTTGAATATGAAATTGATATTGTTATTATAAAAGATGATAAACCCTTGCACAATATGATATTGACATCATCGATGATAATTTGATTGAACCGGAAGTTGACTGAACACCGTGTGTTTGTTCTAACAAACACTTAAGCTCTAGTTTTACTTCTTCTTCTTCTTCTCCCCAATAACTGTCCGGTTAACAAACACATACTTGCAAACTTCACCTGAACTTGAAACTTGGCATGTACTTAGAACTCCTAACAAGTAGATGAAACACGAGTTGTGAGTGACCCCAATTTGACCTTACTTCCTGTCCAAAACCAAAGTCAAAGTTTAATATTAAAAAATCATATCTCAACAACCACACAAGATAAATTCACAATTCTTTCACACCATTGTACAGATCGTTAATTGTCAAATAAATTTTTTAAAAAGTTGACCCCAATTTGACCTTTACTTCCTGTCCAAACCGGAAGTCAAAGTTTAATATATAAAAAAATCATATCTCAACAACCACAAGAGGTAAATTGATATTTTTGTACCATTGTATAGATTGTTAATTGTCGAAAAATATTTACACAAAGGTGACCCCAATTTGACCTTACTTCCTGTCCAAACCGGAAGTAAAAGTTTAATATTTAAAAAAAATCATATCTCAACAACCACAAGACGTAAATTCACAATTTTTGTACCATTGTACTGATCGTTATTTGTCAAAACAATTTTACACAAAGTTGACCCCAATTTGACCTTTACTTCCTGTCTAAACCGGAAGTCAAAGTAAAACAAAATCTTCCACAAGAGGTAAATTCACAATATTTGCACCATTGTACAGGTCGTTAATTGTCAAAAATATTTACAAAAAGGTGACCCCAATTTGACCTTACTTCCTGTCCAAACCGGAAGTCAATGTTTAATATTTAAAAAAATCATATCTCAACAACCACAAGAGGTAAAGTCACAATTTTTGTACCATTGTACAGATCGTTAACTGTCAAAAATATTTGCAAAAAGGTGACCCCAATTTGACCTTACTTCCTGTCCAAACCGGAAGTCAAATTTTAATATTAATACAAATCATATCTGAACAACCACATGATGTAAATTCACAATTTTTGTACCATTGTACAGATCGTTAATTGTCAAAACAATTTTACACAAAGTTGACCCCATTTGACCTTTACTTCCTGTCTAAACCGGAAGTCAAAGTGTAATATTTAAAACAAAATCTTCCACAGGAGGTAAATTCACAATATTTGCACCATTGTACAGATCGTTATTTGTCAAAACAATTTTACACAAAGGTGACCGCAATTTGACCTTTACTTCCTCCCGAACACCTAGAGTTTGTGTAAACAAACTCGAATCTCTAGTTGTCTATATACTTCTATTTGTATTTTATAGAATGTATTTTTATAGAGTGTACTTGTGCTTTTGTATATTTTTTATTTATTTATGCGAGCATTCAATTACCCTATATGGGGTTTAATAAAGTTGATAAAAAAAAAGTCTGGACCGGAATGTGGGTTTGCGGCGATTTCGAGTCAACTCGTATGGTACTCACGCGTGCCACTCGCAAGCAACCAATTACTCGTTTCAATAATTAAATTATAAATAGGACAGTTTGTTTGTTTGTATAAAAATTAAGGGGGAAAATACACATTTTATTTAAAACTTGGTGCCCTGAACAGGACCATGCATTTCTTGAGTATGATTGACAGGCATGAAAATCATCTCTCTATAAATATGTACTTCAAATTTCTTTAAAATAAATTCTACGTACGAGTTGACATACATGAGTACGAGTTGATGGTAAGCGTCATTTCATGTCATGAACATGACTGTGTACTAGACTTACATTCATCTAGCGTTTTGGATGATCGAACATGGTTGTGAAACCTGTCTTTTCTTATAACCATACATTCCTCAAAACACGCATTATGTGACATTGGCCTTCATGACCTTAGCACGGAGTAGTGTCTGGAAAATTGTTTACCACTTTAATTGTATTCGCTTGTACAGTGTTCGTATGTATTGGCTCACGTTCATTTGAACGTGTATAAATGTGATTAAAAACACTTAGACATCCCAAACATTCTTATAAGTTCTATATCCTAGAGGCCCATCGAGTTATCAACTGGCAAAAATCTTCCATTTTGAAAAAAAAGGGCCCTGCTTGAAGCAAATTAGGACCACTTTTTCAGGGTCAGTAGTGTATCCAAAATACCTAATTTGAAGTCAGAGACCCCATATCATAACCGTTTTTGTCTGTGAGTATCCGGTTTAATTTTTTTAAATCATTTTAGAGGACCATTAGCCTATTATAAAAGTCAATCTTTTTAGTCCCGTGCTTCCTTGGCCGGCCAACCTGTGCACTCGCTACGCTGACGAAACGCGAGCGTACTGCGTATTTAAGAATGCGTGTGACGCGCGCATGTTGTACCACTCTAAGCGGTACCACCGCAGTCATGGCAATAATAGACTGGTCCCCTGTCTATATCCTATCAAGTATATAGACAGGCTCCAGGCGTACCACTCAAATGACTTCATTGGATACGTTAACGCGTTGTGCTTAGATCTGACGCGACACTTCCAGGCTTGCGCGCGAGCTACCAACCAAGGTCAAAGTTCAGCACGGGCAAAAATATCGCGGCCAAGATCTGGCGTAATTCACGCGCCTCTAGCTCAGAGCGTGACGATCAGATGTTCAGGCTATGGCAGGAAATACTGTGGTCCCTGGATTAGTCTATTGGCCCTGTCCATGACTGATGAGAGCGCCATCACATGATACAGGAGTTCGCAGAGGGCATTTTGTATTGTAGCATTGAGCGCCAATTTTATGGACGGCCATCAATGACCAACAATTTTAAACATGTTAGCAAGAGATTCTGCCCACAATTAAACATTTTACACCGGAGGTATTTAAGCAATATATCTTGGTGAAGTATGTTGATTTTATCAGTGTTTTTCACTAATTACAGTATTTAAAACAAACATTGAATTTCCGGTTTTATTTTTGGACTGGCGACCGCCCATAGTTTGGCAAACGTTACCATGGCTGTGACGTAGGAAATTATTACTGGTTAACCATTGGCGTGCGCTACTAGCTCCATTCTAGTATTAACGGTTACCAGGAAACGTTTCACTTTGAAAATTTCTAACAAAATGCCGCTGAGATGTCCTTTTTCAGGTAGAAAACCCTTCATACTTAGTACATTTTACCGCCAGAGGGATACGATATGCACGATGCGATTAGCACGAGTTGGCATGCGTACGAGTTGTTACGCGTTGACCAAAATGAGAACGAATTAGTAAAAGTACGAGTTTTTCCATGCGGTGAGGCTGCATGTGTTTTGAATAAATATGTGACATGCATGATGAGTGATGCGCAGTGACCACTACTCTGTAGTAATACACATGCAAGTGGGAATTTTATTTTATTTTTTATTGTCCTTCCGACCCTGCCAAATGTTCGTAATCCAATAAATAAATAAAAAAGTTTGCCTAAGCATCAGCGTTTCCCAGAGTCCGGCATTCTCCTGAAGACGATCATAGCTTACTGATCGGAATATCGAGTTGTAACCTCCAGCTCTTTTCAGAACTAATTACTACTCAAAGGAGATTTTTTCTCGTTTGACCGCACACAGTCTTTACTGATCCTTTCCACCATGCAAAACTACACATCTTGCATAATTATTGATGATATACAGTTCCAGCGGGACACGTTGAGCTAATGGACAGAGTAACTGGAATGTGTGAAGTAGTATATTATAACATTCCATAAGACATTCCACAGATTCGAATTAATATTCAAACAATAATAATAAACGTACCAATTAGAGCTTGATATGCCTAAATTCAAGATAGTTTATCATTTATAGGCTAAATATTAGAATAATACCAGCTATGCCATCCATTCATGTTGTCTTGAAGCCACTGTAGATAATACAGTGGCGAGGGGTGAAGCAAATCTGTCGACTGACACCGGTGGCATAGCGAGGATTTAGAGTGGGAGGGGAAAATTTGTTTGTTTGTAAATTTACCCACACAACACTAACGTTGCTCAACGGGGTGGGAGGTGGTTAAGTCAAATACAGTGTATTACAAAGAAAAAACAGCTTTAAACAAACAACTTGGCAAATTTTCATTGATTAGAAATACGAGATATACATAACTCAAGGTTTGCTGACTAAAATTGATTGTGGACCAACCTTTGTTCTAGTACCTTGATGCCGACTGAGGCTCGAATTGCCAACCGAGAAAAATTATGTAGGTGTCACCTCCTCCGCGCTCGCTACGGCATACGATTGTCATAAAACAGTTAATAAACAAATTAAAATAAATAAATGACAAACCTTTCACGCCCACCTGAATTATCTTTGTTAATGTGATAGCAAACCATTGTATTTCTTGTGTCTTATAAAACACTGGTGGTTGGGTTATTTCTAGTAGTGAAAGTATAATTTCAAAGTTTGAAGTACACAATGTAATGGCTTTACTCGAATTTCTACTGCGTTGTCTGCTGGTTATTTTAGAACTCTTAGATTGGACGGACGGTTCGTTTTTAAAGGACATTGAAACATTGATAATTTCTAAAGGTATCATTTCTGTTCTGGAATAAAGATATACATATAAACAACTAGCATGTGAGAGTTTCAACTTATTACGTTGTTATGGTACATATATCATAAAGGAAACGGAAAGATTTTCAGAGTTTTTTTTTTATAACATCATGAACTTTGAACCAAATAAGTTTGATTTAAAACCTCCAAATTACCAATACGGCTTCAATGGAATATTTTAAGTATAAAATCAACTTTTTCACACCAGGGTCAAGTAGTGAAAAGACAGACAAGGTCAAATAGTGACAAGATAGACAATGGGTCTCGTCTTTGTTTCCTCTGGTCTGAGCCTCAACCAGGATGGAAGAAATGGGACGTTTTAGTTAATGTAAAACGGTATAATTACACGCACGTTACGTGAGCGGACTGCAAGTTTGTGAGACCAAGTTTGTGTGACGACATCATTTATCTCAGGATGATGACATGGTGAAAGTGGGATGTCGTCTTGCCGAGCTAATTTATCTGAGGATGTCGTCCTAAAATGTCTGTTTTAAAATGTAGGTCCTCATTCATGTGGTTCATGACATACCAAATTCTCAAGTACTTGTTGAAGCTGACTACATTGTGTATTAGGCTGTCATGACTGTCCTGTTCATTATAAGAAACCTGCAACAACTTGAACTAGAGATTCAGAGTTTGTCTCTGACACAAACTCTAGGTGTTCAGGAGGATGTAAGGTCAAATTGGGTCACCTTTGTAAATATTTTGTGACAATTAACGATCTGTACAATGGTGCAAATATTTTTGAATTTACCTCTTGTGGTTGCTGAGATATGATTGTTTGAAATATTAAACTTGACTTCCGGTTTGGACAGGAAGTAAGGTCAAATAGAGTCATCTTTTGTAAATATATTTTTGACAATTAGCGATGTACAATGGTACAAAAATTGTGAATTTACCTCTTGTGGTTGTTGAGATATGATTTTTAAATATTAAACCTTGACTTCCCGGTTTGGACAGGAAGTAAGGTCAAATTGGGGTCATCTTTTGTAAATATCTTTTGACAATTAACGGTCTGTACAATGGTATAAAAATTGTGAATTTACCTGTTTTGGTTGTTGAGATATGATTTTTTTTAAATATTAAACTTTGACTTCCGGTTTGGACAGGAAGTAAGGTCAAATAGGAGTCATCTTTTTGTAAATATATTTTGACAATTAGCGATGTGTACAATGGTACAAAAATTGTGAATTTCCCTCTTGTGGTTGTTGAGACATGATTTTTTTAAATATTACATTTTCACTTCCGGTTTGGACAGGAAGTAAGGTCAAAATGGGGTCACCTTTTTGTAAATATTTTTTGACAATTAACGATCTGTACAATGGTACAACAATTTTGAATTTACCTCTTGTGGTTGTTGAGATATGATTTTTTTAAATATTAAACTTTGATTTATCATAATTCGATATCTGATGACCTAATCATGACGTCACAAATTTTATTTCATCTACGTGTTAAGTTCTAAGTGTATGTCAAGTTTCAAGTTCATGTGAAGTTTGCAAGTATGTGTTTTGTTGTAGACAATCGATGGGGAGAAGAAGAAGGAGAAGGAAAAAAAAAACGAACAAAAACAATAGGTGTTTCGGGTACATACCGGAACACCTAATTAACAGTGGTTTGATTCATGTGTGTACAAAGATGTGTGTATTAGTAAGCATATCATGTAGTTTGCCTAACCACCAGTCGTCAAGTAGTATGATTGTGACATACAAAGATCTATTCAGTAATTGCATAGATGAAAACAAGATAGTTGCATATAGTACAGTATGATATGTCAGATATTTGGGGTTAGTAGATTTTCGTGCAAAATGGATTTTTGTCAATTAGGGTATGCTGAATTCAGAAAAGTTTGGGACCATTTTTTAAAGAGCATCTTCAGCCGCCATTTTGGATTTCAAAATGGCCGTCATTTTTCGTATTTTTGGGGAAAATAGCTTAACTTATCGACTACTGAGAACTGTTTTATTGTTGAAATTGCTACATTTTGATAAAATGGAACCTTCATAAAATCATTATTCTTAATTGCTTGTGTTTTATATATGTATGCCTGCACAGTCAAGCCTCTTCCGTACACTCTTAAAACAGATTGGTTAAAATAACCAATATAATGTTAAATTTAACCATTGTTGTTGGTAGATATGTGTCCAACCAAGATCTTGGTCAAATTAACCAATCTACATTTGTTTACCTTTTTAACCAATAATTTTGGGTTGAATTCTAACCAATATAGAGTTGGTCATTTTAACCAATATTATGGTTGTGACCAAGATCACAACCAATATTTATAGTTTGAAATATAACCAATTTACTTTGCATTCATACAACTGTTGTACCCTGTGCACAACTGTAATATGCTTAATTGCATTAATGTTATTAACATGTAATGGCATCAATGATTAAATACATATACAATATACATACAACCTTGTCCATTGATGTACTGTCACCCGTAGCTTGACTCCTGTATTCTTTATGACACACCGTATGATACACATTATGTGCCATATATATAGTTCAAGTTCAATCATCTTTTCAGTCACAGTTACAGTTACAAGAAAACCCTTCCCAACAGAGTTCCCCTGGTCACTACTTATCACCCCAGATTACCCAGACTTTCATCTATCGTAAATGATAACATGACTGTTTTACACTCCTCCGATAGGTTACACTCAGCCATCCCCGAGCCCCCTTTGATTGCTTTCCGTCTCCCCTGTAACCTCGGTGATATATTGGTTCGGGCTAGGCTCCCTAGCACCAACAGTGACCTTAACGTCACTGATCATGAATCACCGCAGGGTTGCTCCAATTGTACCCGCTCGAGATGCAAAACCTGTTTGTATCTCAAACCTGCTCAGAAGCTGAAAAGCCACAGTACTGGTCTCACATACACAATCAGAACTAAATCTCAGTGTGACACACCCAATGTTATATATGTACTCTCATGTAAAAGATGTGGTATACAATATGTAAGGGAGACAAAGACCAAATTGTGTCTCCGCTTTGCCAACCATGTTTCCTCTCAGAAACTAAAAAACCTACCCTGTGGCAATCCATTTTAACAACCCTAATCATAGCATTAATGATGTTGAACGCATTGTAATTGAAGCCTGCACTAGCAGTGATACACATCGCAAACTTAGAGAGTCACACTGGATACATCAACTAAACACACTTCAACCATTCGGCCTCAACATCAACACAGGTATCAAATAACCCAACTATTTTTACCTATATCATTACTATTCACCTATATCACTGCTAGATTTTATCAACTGCCTTGATATATATCTTTTTACCTTTATGTTATATTATCTTGTATATTATTCTTTTTCCAACTGTCTCTTTACAGGACAATTTTAATTTAACTATTTACACCCACACACCAACCCCTCAATTTGTAAGGTGTAACCCCCCCCCCGTGTTCTCGTATCCTTTTGTGTATTGTCCTATTTTTACCCTAGTTTACGACATACAAAGTCCTGTCCTATAATGAATATTAAAGTGAATCTAAATCCGGTTTATATTTATTATGAAGAATGGAAACTTGCTCCATGTATTTATCATGGAGGTTACCATAAACATTGGTTGAGAGGAACGTTTTCCCTTAACTGCTTTTTCTTATGAAATGTATCAGATTTAAAAACAAAAATTCAAATTTGTTTTTTTATTATCTAACCCATCAAAACATAAATGTTATTTTAAAAAAGTACCATAAATGTTTCTTTTTCAAACTATTTGTGATTTTACGACGCAACTTTCATCAGCCCCAAATATTATGACAACCTCCATGAAATGACCAACCTGATTCAGTGCTCATAATTAAATGATTTACTTTCTTGATAATATTTAAATGTTTGAATTACTCTATTTGCAACACAAATCTCCTCCACAAGACATGATATGTATTAGTATAAACCTCTGTTATAATACCAAATATACAAGTACTTCTTTTACAAGTATATTGACAAACAATATCCCAAATTACTCAAAAATGTTTGTATTTCTTGATGTAAAACTCATTGTAGCTCGTACAATCTAACAATTCTTACATAATGATATGATAGTGCTGTATATATATATGTTAAATTATACTTTGTTATATACAAACTACAATGAAATCTCATCCATGATACAGTTATATGGCAGGCACAGATTGGACACATTTGTTAAACTACAATGAACAATGACAATAGACGTACTATTCTTTTCAAGTATAATTCTGATAACGTTCAGATAAAATATATAATTGCAGAGGATTACATATTTCTGGCAACTGGATTAATCTTTCTATGAGATTATACAAAACAAATATCACTATATTTAATATGTATACACTTGACATATAATACACATCTTAATTACAATAACTCTTAATAAATGACACTGTGTGAAATTATACACACAGTTAGGTATGATTAAGTTTAACTTTTTATGAATGAATTAACTCACACCAGCTGATGTCCAATCACAAGGTCCACCATGATTGGCACAGAGTGAAAGTTATACAATTTCAATTTCAATTCGAAAGTTATACAGTTAAAAGGCACCCCGGGAAAATGAACACACCAACAAAATGAAGCAGAGGAATATAAAACAAGAAACATTTTTATAATATAATTTAATTATTACTAACAATAAACTTACAATAAACATAATATCAATTAAATTTAATACAATTCAAGTAAATTTAGATAAATGATGAATTGGAACCCGGTTGTTGATCGTTGTGTAGTTGGCTGGTTAAGTGTGCAGCGGTGACATGGGAACTCGCACTGGATAGAGACCCTTGGGTGCATCGGCGGATGACGTCAGGTCCCCGAGACGGCGTTTGCCTCTAATCACCATAGTCAGCGTCGTGCCTCCATGTCCCAACCAGACCCCAAAGCCCAGAAAATTATTTAAAAAAATCGACCTTAAAGGTTGTGGCGACTTAGCAGCTTTGCTCCAGTCTCGGCAATCTCAACTCGGATGTCCTCCAAACCATCGGCTAACAGAGCCGGTATACCCAGAAAACGGCTGATCAGGACCGGCATTAGTGGAGCTCAGATCCATACCCCAGGGGTGGGGTCTCAGGCAGAAGCCTCAGTGCCCAAAGTCACCGAGCCGGTGGTCAAGCTGCTAAGTGTCTCCCAAACCCTTTACTTTATACACGACACCAATAATGAATATTCATTTATCCCATAAATTTGAATAAAATATCGATCCAGACCGTGCATGTTAAATCATGTTGGGAAACCTTTGCATGTTTAAGCCAAATAAGGAAATCAAATTATCAACAGATTCTTTAGTAAACAAAAAGGTGCAGCCCAATGGCTCGGTGGATATTAACAAAATAAGGATGGCTGCCGGTACTATAAAAAAGTAAGGTGGTACTAAAAGGACATGATTTCGTCACACCCACAGGATTTAAGTACAATTATTTATGTTACCTTAAAATGACATTTATACATTAATTCTAAGTTTGTGACACTTGGAATAATAATTGATTCTAATCTCAGCTGGAAGTCATACGTTAATTATGTTGTTTTCATTGCAAACAATCTTTTATCATCAATTTGTCAGCATAGACAGTTTTTCCATTTTAACATCAGTTTGTCTTATGTAAGCCGCAGTAGAATTATCACAAAGGTAGCTGACGTCATAACCCTGGCAAGTGACATGTATTATGTTGGTGATTAGATGATGTACTTTGGTGCTACATAGCTCTACTAAAGGGAGTCAGCGGTTCAGTTGCTTACCGTTAAGAACGTCTTTCAAATTCACCTTTGATTGTCGAAACAGCAAAGCTTATCTGTGCAAAAACATGTAAGTGTCTTAAGGCCCATTGGCAATGCTTTATTTTAGTTTACCTGACACAATTTGATGTTAAAATGCCTTTGAAAAAGTAGATTCTGTACATAAACTCTTTCATACCGCGAGCCGCTCACACCGGCTTGAAAAATGTCTGTTGCCGCCCGCAAGCCGCTGTCAGCGGCTCGATGTAAACATCATTTAAATCGGCCTCTATATCTCAGCTTCCATATTTTATTACTTGAATAAACAATTATTCTGAGACTTGATTCACATTTACAATGTCCTCGGCTTCATTTTGATGTATACACATGGGTATATGACTATGAAAACCCTAGTTACAACTATTTTATTCAAATGTTGTCTATGCGGTGTGTATGTGAAATTTAATTCGGTCACAGCATGCACAAAAATTCGGTAGTGTTGAATTTGATTAACATTTTCATTTGCTGTTGGGTCACGTTGCCTAATTGCAGACAAAATGAAAGTAGTAACGAATGTATGAAGTAATGAACTTGTTGGATGCCATATTTCGTGTTTGAGAAAACCTGTTTATTGTCTCGTTTGTTGTTTGTATATTTAACGATGGATGACATCAGTGATGATGAAGACTTATATCTACTTGATTCTTCTCAAGGTGAATTTGAAAGACGTTCTTAACGGTAAGCAACTGAACCGCTGACTCCCTTTAGTAGAGCTATGTAGCACCAAAGTACATCATCTAATCATCCTACACACACCGTGTGTCATTGCAACTTACGAGGATAAAGGTAAGTCAACAAGTCATGTTCATAGATTGAACTCAATCGAATAATGTTTTCTCAGGAATTATCGCAAAACCAAAGCACTGGATTTGAGGGAAAGAATGTCGTATCCGACCGCCACTTTTTAAGTTTTTTTTGGATTTTTCTTTGTACAACCACTAAGCAGTTAAAAAAGGATTCCATCGATTTTTGGTGGTACAGAAATCGAAAACTATCTTTAAAATCCACTTTTATAATGGTTTTCGGACTTGATTTCCCTTCTAAAAAATCATCCTTCAGAAAATAGAAGGATCCTATATTTGCCACTGCGCATGTACAATGACCGTGTTGGTCACTTATGGGGAGTTGACAAGATCAGACCTGACATGACTGAGGAAGTCATCGTATATGAAAAATGCCTAAAATTATATAAAACATACCGTAGTACATATATTGGGATGTAATGTGATTTCGTTTAAATGTATTTTGAAATAGATGAATAATTAACTGTGCGCTACGATTCACTTTTTGAAGGAAGTTTACATTTTGATAAAATGTCTGAAAAGCATCTGTCCTTATAATACTTGATTCATTATACTGTTTATACAAAACCCTGTTAAGGTTTCAGCTTCCAATAGAAAATGAATTCTGCTGTTATCTTATATTCATTCCGACGTGGAAATATCATCGTTGTATATTATATCAGTACCTTAACTATGGGGATGGAGGGGGTCGGGGGGGGGGGGAGTGCCCCCCAACCGAGGTCCGTGCCCCCGGGTTCCCCATTCAGAATTTTGAAAAACATAGGTCCCAATTTGAGACGTCAGGATTCAAGTATTGACATCCCCCTAGAAAAAGTGGTGCAACCCCTAGTGACCCCTGATACTGGACCCTTGTTACACTGTATTATATATATACACCTTAAAACTAAAGTGTTGAATCAACCTTATAAGAGTTCGGTGAGTGACAACATTTTTATAAAGTTAAATTCAACGCAAAGAAGTGTTAAATTAACACGGAGTCAAGTTAAGTATAAATTTATCAATGTGAAGTCATCACTTTTAAAGTTAAATCCAACTTATAAAGAGTAGTCACTGACTGAACTGTTTAAAATGTTGATTCAACACTTTAGTTTTAAGAGTGTACATTTGATTCTCAAAATGACAATATGTCAGTCGGGTCATTGTTTCATACCGTAATCTTCATAATTGTTAAGTTTCTTGTTGGATATTGTGTCATTAATGGGGACGATAAATAGTATAAGGGAATATTGACATTACTGTCATTATATCAAAACATTGGGAACATGTCCACGTCCATACACTGCAAAACTGAATGTTAAAAGAACGCCATTGGTAACAGTTGAAATAACGCTGGAGGTGTCATTAGTTTTATTCTTCCATAGTGTTTGTATTGGGCGAGTTGTTCAATATGCACGTCTCTGGTGTAGTTTCCAACAACACGGTTTTGCTTGCCCTTGTCACGCCCCGCCCCTCATTGTATACGGCCATAGCAGAATAGCAATGGTTAGGCAACTGGGGCGTGTTTTCGTGACCCTAACCAGAAACTTGTTTATGACGTCATATTCTTGACCAGAAACAAGATGGCAAAGCTACGCGAAAACGCGAACGTAACCAGAAAATTGTTTTCAGTTTGCGACATGTTCAATCATCAACGCTTCTCAAAATATACGATGTAATTCAATTTGTTGCCAAATAGAACTTACTCGTGAGTGCTAGTAATAAACTTGAAAGATATAATGGTATACGAACAATAATTTCATCATGTTTTAACAAATAATTAACAAAACTTTCGTTGTTTTTTCAATCCGCCATCTTGAAACCAAGCGTAACCGATCACAACACTTCGGTTCACGTTTGGTCAGAACAATGACGTCATCGCAGTACAACCGAACTCGCGAAAACGCTTAACTAATCACCAAAGCCCAAACATGTTTCTGGTTACAGTCGGGACAACGCGCCGCTGGTCAGTCATGTTTATTTGTTATGGCTAATGGCTAATGGAAAGTCTGAGAGAGCTCCTTCAAGAATTGAAAGATCGTGAAAACAATAAAATACGTAACTAGAGATTGGTGTTTGTATTGACAAACACTAGGTGTTCGGGACGCGTAAAGGTCAAATTGGGGTCAACTTTGTTTAAATATTTTTTGACAATTAACGATCTGTACAATGGTGCAAAGATTGTGAATTTACCTCTTGTGGATGATTTTGTTTAATATTAAACTTTGACTTCCGGTTTGGACAGAAGTAAAGGTGAAATTGGGGTCATGTTTTTGTAAATATTTTGACAACAATCTGTGGCTACAATGGTGCAAAAACTGTGAATTTACTTCTTGTGGTTGTTGAGATATGATTTTAAAAAAAAATTTAACTTTGACTTCCGGTTTAGATAAGTAAGGTCAAATGGGGTCAAATTTTGTGTAAATTTTTTTCAACAATTAACAATCTATACAATGGTGCAAAAATGTCAATTTACCTCTTGTGGTTGTTGAGATATGATATTTTTAAATATTAAACTTTGACTTCCGGTTTGGACAGTAAGTAAAGGTCAAATTGGGTCCTTTTTAAAAATATTTTGACAAGTAACGCTCTGTACAATGGTGCAAAAATTGTGAATTTACCTCTTGTGGTTGTTGAGATATGATTTTTTTAAATATTAAACTTTGACGTCCGGTTTGGACAGGAAGTAAGGTCAAATTGGGATCACCTTTGTGTAAATATTTTTTGACAATTAACAATCTATACAATGGTGCAAAAAATGTGAATTTACCTCTTGTGGTTGTTGAGATATGATTTTTTTAAATATTAAACTTTGACTTCCGGTTTGGACAGGAAGTAAGGTCAAATTGGGGTCACCTTTGTGTAAACATTTTTCGACAATTAACAATCTATACAATGGTGCAAACATGTCAATTTACCTCTTGTGGTTGTTGAGATATGATTTTTTTGAAATATTAAACTTTGACTTCCGGTTTGGACAGGAAGTAAGGTCAAATTGGGGTCACCTTTGTGTAAATATTTTTTGACAATTCACGATCTGTACAATGGTACAACAATTGTGAATTTACCTCTTGTGGTTGTTGAGATATGATTTTTTTAAATGTTAAACGTTGACTTCCGGTTTGGACAGGAAGTAAGGTCAAATTTGGGGTCACTCACAACTCGAGTTTCAATCTACTTGTTAAGTTCTAAGTACATGCCAAGTTTCAAGTTCATGTGAAGTTTGCAAGTATGTGATTTTTTTTGGACAAACGCGGGGAGAAAAGTAAACAAAAAAACGTACAAAAAACAATAGGTGTTTCGGGCATGCCCGAACACCTAAGTAAAAACTAGAGATTGGTGTTTGTATTGACAAACACTAGGCGTTCAGGACGATGTAAAGGTCAAATTGGTCAACTTTGTTTAAATATTTTTACAAATGACGATCTGTACAATGGTGCAAAGATTGTGAATTGTGGAAGATTTTTGTTAAAACTAAAAATTGACTTCCGGTTTTAGACAGGAAGTAAAGGTCAAATTGGGGTCATGTTTTGTAAATAGTTTTCAAAATTAACAATCTGTACAATGGTGCAAAACCTGTGAATTACCTCTTGTGGTTGTTGAGATGATTTTGTTAAATATTAAACTTGACTTCCGGATTGAACAGGCGTATGTCAAATTGGGATCACCTTTGTGTAAATATTTTCAACAATTAACAATATACAATGGTGCAAAAACTGTGAATTTACCTCTTGTGGTTGTTGAGATATGATTGTTAAAAATATTAAACTTTTCGACTTCCGGGTTTGGATAGGAAGTAAGGTCAAATTAGGGTCATATTTTTGTAAATATTTTTGACAATTAACGATCTGTACAATGGTACACAAAATTGAATTTACCTCTTGTGGTTGTTGAGATATAATTTTTTTGAAATATTAGACTTTGACTTCCGGTTTTGGACAGGAAGTAAGGTGAAATTCAACTTTGTGTAAATATTTTTAGACAATTAAAAAACTATACAATGGTGCAAAATGTGAATTTACCTCTTGTGGTTGTTGAGATATGATTTTTTAATATTAAACTTTGACTCCGGTTTGGACAGGAAGTGGGTCAATGGGTCACCTTGTGTAATTTCTTTGACAATTAACGATCTGTACAATGGTACAAAAATTGTGAATTTACCTCTTGTGGTTGTTGAGATATGATTTTTTTAAATATTAAATTTTGACTTCCGGTTTGGACAGGAAGTAAGGTCAAATTGGGGTCACCTTTTTCTAAATATTTCTTGACCATTAACGATCTGTACAATGGTACAAAAATTGTGAATTTACCTCTTGTGGCTGTTGAGATATAATTTTTTAAATATTAAACTTTGACATCCGGTTTGGACAGGAAGTAAGGTCAAATTGGAGTCATCTTTTTGTAAATATTTTTTGACAATTAACGATCTGTACAATGGTAAAAAAAATTATGAATTTACCTCTTGTGGTTGTTGAGATATGATTTTGTTCAATGTTAAACTTTGACTTCCGGTTTGGACAGGAAGTAAGGTCAAATTGGGGTCACTCACAACTCGTGTTTCATCTACTTGTTCAGTTCTAAGTACATGCCAAGTTTCAAGTTCATGGGAAGTTTGCAAGTATGTGTTTTTTTGCGGACAGTCCCGGGGGAGAAGAAGTAAAAAAAAAAAAAAAAAACCTAGAAATTCGAGTTTGTTTACACAAACTCTAGGTATTCGGGTGGAAGTAAAGGTCAAATTGGGGTCACCTTTGTGTAAAATTGTTTTGACAAATAACGATCTGTACAATGGTGCAAAGATTGTGAAACTATCTCTTGTGGAAGATTTTGTTTTAAATATTAAATTTTGACTTCCGGTTTAGACAGGAAGTAAATGTCAAATTGGGGTCACCTTTGTGAATTTTTTTTTGACAATTAACGATCTGTACAATGGTACAAAAATTGTGAATTTACCTCTTGTGGTTGTTGAGATATGATTTTTTTAAATATTAAACTTTGACGTCCGGTTTGGAAAGGAAGTAAGGTCAAATTGGGATCAATTTGTAAATATTGTTTGACAATTAACAATCTATACAATGGTGCAAAAAATGTGAATTTACCTCTTGTGGTTGTTGAGATATGATTTTTTTAAATATTAAACTTTGACTTCCGGTTTGGACAGGAAGTAAGGTCAAATTGGGGTCACCTTTGTGTAATATTTTTGACAATTAACAATCTGTACAATAGTACAAAATTGTGAATTTACCTCGTGGTTGTTGAGATATGATTTTTAAATATTAAACTTTGACTTCGGTTTGGACAGGAAGTAAGGTCAAATTGGGTCACCTTATTGTAAATATTTTTGACAAT